>CM065383.1:48065000-48495000 GCA_033060915.1 Euryodendron excelsum
CCCTTGCTACTATCTTAGCCACCACTGAGATGAAGACCACCGTCGCTGCTCTTGCCTGCACCAAACTCATCTCACTCAACTCCACTGTCACCCCATTGAACCAACATCATCCCCATTCTAATCAACCTGATATACCAAGACCTCCTACTCCAATAAGTTGGTGTTGCTCCACCGCTTGATCCATTACCATTGCCAATCGCCACCACCAATGTGGATTTGGCTATAGCAAACTACTATTTTGATATCTTTAAACTCCCTCTTATTGTGTATATATTAGTTTGTAAATTCAAAGACAACAAAACTTAATGAAATCCTTGAATCCATAATGAAGTTATAGTTGAAAGATAGGCACATAATTGTTATGGACTTAGAAATGGAAATTTTAGTTTAGATACACACTGATACGTATATATGCCCACACGACCTATTTATGCATGTGCAAGCATGCACAAAAATAAAAACTAGGGAATTAAATCAGTGTGTAGTATCTCTAATAATTGATTTGAATGGAAAACTACAGTTTCAATCTGAACTCTACTATAGCATTTAAACGCCGGGCAGTTCCATAATTTTGAGTCATACCATATTGGAACGGTAAACGGTAATTAAACCTGAATCATTCTGGGACATGGTTTGTGTTTTGGATGTGTCCACCTTCATAATTGTGTTCAATTGTGTTACTCCTGTCATGCATCCTTTTACTCCCTCTTTTAAGTGCATTTCTTCTCTATTTTTTAGTGGAATTATAATGAGTGATTTATTTACCTGATTTTGATATTTGATACATCACTATGTACTGGTACAGCCTTAAGTTCATGAGATTTAACTGTGATATAAGAAATTGTTAAATATCTGCAGACAAAAAGTGTAGATCTCTGTTATATTTGTTGGAGAGCTTGATATGTAGTGTTGGGCCCTTTATCTAATAGCTTAAGCTTTTGGGACACTGGTATTCCAACATGGTAGCAGAGGTAAGGTTGGGAGAAGTCTTGGTTTCAAATCTCTCCATTTGCATTTCCTCAATTACATTATGTTTTTCTCTATCTCTAAACGTTGCAACTCAGCGTGTAAGACGGGGTTGCACGTGAGGGACAATGTTGGAGAGCTTGATATGTATTGTTAGGCCCCTTACCTAATAGCTTAGGCTTTTAGGATTACTGGTGATCTAACAATATTCTCCTATTCTTCTTTATCTCTCCCTTGGTGATCAATTTACTCTTTTGTCTCCTCTCCCTTTACTGAAAATATTTTTTCTTTTCCTTTGAAACATTTTTCTGTCTAACCTTGTTCTTTTTGTGTTCAATCATCAATGTAGACTTATTTTGATTAGGAAATTTGATTGACAATGAGATACTTTGCCTCTGTTCTCTTTTGTGGCTTGCATTGGTCGTAGGAGATGATCTTACAAGGCATGATCAAGTGAATGTCCCACAGTGTATATTGTATGATAATAACATGATGTTAGTTGGCAAAATTAGAGTGGAGGGTAGGTTTGGAACTGTGGAGAAATACTCTGTCTGAAATCTGAAAGTTTTAAGTTAAGCAGCAGAATATCTTGGAGTAGGTTTAGTCTAAATTGAAATTTGTTATATTGAAAGTTGTTATGTAAAAGCACAGGACTAAGCATTGGGATTCTGAACACAATTTTTCAGTACAATTTTCACCTGCTTAACCCTAACCACAAGAAGTAATTGCTCCTTTAACCCAAGTGTAACCTTTTCCTCTTCATCAGTTCTCCCTCCCATTTGTATGCTTAAGGGCTTTCTATTATGCCGACCATTGAGAAATGGAATGATCATTATTTCTTTTTTAACAGTTAGCCTGGCACTCAATGCAGGTTGAAGCTTATGGTTGCCTGGTTGGTCAACTTCTATTAATGTGAATAGTAATTCATTATCCTTAACCATAGGTCCTGGAGACATTTTGGCTCATCATGCTATTATTAATGTATTAATCGCTGCTTTAGATGAATGTGGTTCCAAGTTAATGCGAGATTAAAAAGGATTTCGGATTTAGTTTTGTTTGTGATTCTTTCCACCACTATGAATTTCAACAGAAGTTTTCCAGTTTTATTCCCCTAAAAAATAAATATGTTTACATACATATATGCATTTTTTTGGATGATCTTATTTCCGTATGTGTTATGCAATGAACTTAAATTTTGAGTATCCTGCAATACGTACTGACACTATGTCTGTTTGCCTTTAATTTAAATAGGTAGTAATCCCGTTACATCAGCTTAAAGCAGTTAACCCTTCATCAAGCAGAGGTAATCCCTCTGAAAAATACATCCAGGTGATCTCGGTAGATAACCATGAATTTTGGTACATGGGCTTCCTAAACTATGACAGTGCCGTGAAGTGCCTAAAGGATGCCCTGCAAGCCCACAACTTAACTGTGTGATAGTGGCCTCTCTCTTTCAAGCTTAATCACATTGTAGGATCTGCTTGATGATGGCAAAAAGCTCTTCATTGGTAAACATTCATTTTGTTCTGCTCCTGAAGCCTCTGACTAAAAGATTATAGAAGTATACAATGGATATCTTCTATGAGGAATTTTTCTGGTATGGTATATAAAGATGGAACTAGGTGATTATGGGGATTATTGCTGTTATGGTATAAAGATGGAACTAGGTGATTGTAGGTTTATTACTGGGACATTTTGTGATGACAGACCATTAGGTTGTTGAACTCTTGTTTGCTTTCAGTCCATATGGTGTAATATTGCATGCTAAAACTCATTTGACTAGTTAACATTGTATTCCATCTCTTTTAGCTACTTGTTTTTTTGTTTCAGTCCGCTCAAAATTGCAGGTCTACCTATTCTTCAGTAGTTCTTCAGGTTTTGAAATGGTTCTTGTCCATTCATAAACTGGGTATGTGCTTTTGCGGAAGCTATAAGAGAGAGCGTTTGACAACGATTGTCATCTTGTGTTTTGGGGGTGTGTGCAATTGTACTAGAATAGCTCACTAATGCTGTACCGAACAAGTCTTGCTCATAGATTTGTTCAAGCCTAGCACATTGATTGATGAAGCTACTGAATTGATCCTAGTTTAGATGTTGCACAGCTTTCTTATGAAGATCAAAATATGCATGTTAGAAGGTGCTTGGGAACTAGGCCTCTTGTCCATGTATGAACACTTAATCCTATGCAAAGTCTAGGAGAGAAGGTCGTGGTTGCTATACTCAATTTATGATTTTACCTTTAGATTAGTGTTCAAATCATGTTTCATTCTACTACTGTGTAGAAGGAGAGGAAAAGGAGAAAAAATGTGTTAATATTACTCTATTGTGACACCTGGAAACATGTTTAATGTGTTGGGTTCCCTTGATACTAAGCTAGACACCTTGAATTATTTGATTAACCTTCGGTACTAAGTTACATAGTGATGCTTCCTCATGCATTGACCTTGTTTGTGAAGGACATCACTGTCAGTCAATTTTGCACTGTAGTGGTAGAAGTTTTACTGTTAATGCCATAGCCTAGATGGATTACTGTCTAGCTACTTGATGATTGTCTTTGAAGCAAAGCTTCCTCAATCTGTTAGCATGATTTTCATTGATTGATGACCTAGTCTATTTTGTATACGTGATTCACAGCCTAGTATACAGCTTCTTTACTGTTTCAACTGTTGATTATGAATGTGTATATTTGAAGAATCTTTGTAACGGTCCCCCAGTGTTTTGCGAATCTATTCCGAGGCTGCAGAAGCAGCTCTGGTAAGGCATAAATTGGATTTAGTAATAGTTTGGCTCTTGCACTGCTGCTGCTGGATTATGCTTTCAGAATTTTCTTGTTGTCAAGGCATGATAATTGAATAATGCCATTGTCAATTGCTGAGCAGCTCTTCCTCCTCGTGACTCTGAACCTCAAATCCTTTGACAGAGTTGTTGCATTCCTCCACTGCAAAAACTGGTTTTAGTCCCCACTGCATTCTTTTGAAGGCCTTTTCATGGATATGTCTCTGTTATGAAAGTTGCCTACCAGAGGGGTGCCTGCCTGTATGACATTACACAGACAACGCGCATTACTGCGAGTGCATGGTTTGGCTCATGGTCTCTTCTTTTGGCACATGGGATGCGTGTGACTAGCAGAGTTGGGCACTTGACCCATCTCTTGTAAGGTTGACTCTGCTTTCTGTTTATTTATAGACTAAATGACAGAGAAGGCTTTGGTGCATGAGCCTCTCCAGCAGTGATGCCTAATTGATGGGTGCTTGAAAAAGTAAAGGTACCCATGGATCTGCTGAGTTTCATTGGTATCAACTATGTTTCTCATGCCTTTCAAGGAACTAACTGAGAGCTCAATGGCCCCTCTATTAGGGGGACCAAGTGGGGAAGGTTTTGGTCTCCACCTTCAATGACATTTGTCACACCACTATTGGCTCATGATTGGTACCGTGGTCTGAATCACAGAAAAGCATGTCCTGATCAGTAACGCTTGTTGCATGTAGAGCCCTGAATAACGTTAAAATAGTTCTGACTTCTGAGCATGAGATGGGTCATGGGCCTGCTTTGTGGTTTGGTTGAGACAAATGCTTATAGCCCATATAGAACGGTTGAGACAGATGCTTTTCTTGAAGGTGGGCCAGGTGGCCCATGAATTTTGTTCCATTGTGGCATGTGATTTTCGTTATTGGGTGATTTGATGTGTTAGATTGATTCAATTTGAGGGCAGAGATCATGGAGCTTTTGAAAATTGTGTTTAGAAAGCATGTTTTGATGACCCACCACATATATCTTACCATTTGCATGCGCAAATGTCAGTGTAGATATCCCCCCACTGAGATTATATGTATCTTAAAAGCAAAATCCAAAAACAAAATGCAATAATTATAAGGTAGGCCTAGCCCTTCCCTAGAAAAAGATAATACACTTTTTGCCTCAAATCTGATTTTTGGTAAATGCTCTGGTGGGGAGCCCTCACAGTTACAACCCAAAAGCCCTCTGTCTGAACAAGATGATTCAGCGCAATTATATCAAATAATAATTTCCATGTTGTTATATATATATATATATATATGCGAGCGCGCGTGTGTGCCATGTCACGTACATAAATACGACCATCATCCAGAGCTCTAGATGAGGTCATGGGCCGGCTTGAGTTACCCTGTTATCTAGTCCAATGGTGAAGTACAATGGTGAAATTACGTTATTGCTACGCATATTCATAAAATCACGTCAAATGTATGCATTAAAAAAAAAAAAAGAAAAGAAAAGAAAAACTAATAAGCATTAGTGAGAACCTTGTGAACTTTATTACTAATACTTTATTTAAACTACACTTCCTTTGGTACTCGATTCCCTCATTCTTTATTTGCTGGTGCCTGTCTTCCTCACCTCATTGTATCTCTTCCAAGATATTGTTATTCCCTACTAATTTGGTTCTCTACAATTTGCAGTTATGTTTCATTTTAATATGGTTACGTATTACACCTTTCAAAACACCAAGCGACGATAATCTCTATACCAACAAACAATAAACAAAACAAAAGTAGCAGCAGCGTAGTGCGCAAGGCTTCTGTAGTTGTGAGTTTAGGGGAGGATTAGATCTCTACACAACCTTATCGTGTGTGTGGTGAGATTATTTTCGTAAAGCAGATAAACCATTTTGAAATTGCTATCAAGTACAATCAATTAATTTTGTGTCCTTATCATGGTGTCAACTGTGCTGTCTCCTGTTTAGTAATATCAAAGCTCTTCATCATGAGATGGCTCTTCAACATGCTTTCTTATATATGACCTATCTGTCTTCAAGTCCCTCCTTTGTCTACTAGTTGTTATCTGCCACTTTCAAGAAGTTAGCATGAGTAGTTATTGCCTTCTTTGTATCAACTTATGATGTATACCATGCTTTTATCTTTAGTTTCACTTAGGAGGTATCTCTATTTATCTTCTTTTAGAAAGTTTTTCATTTTCAAGAATGTTTGTTAACATATATAATGTCTCTTTAGCTATACACAGGTTTTCGTTTTCCTTGTGATGGGCCTGGAAGAAGGGGGACATGTCAGATATCGGCTTGGGATCATGTCTTATTGTTATTCTAATGATCGTAGTACCAAGTACTTCCTGGCTCTTTCTTTTTTTCACATTTTTTGCCCATTAGCCTCTATTTCGACAATTAAAGAACAATAGCCATTACCTCATATTTTCCAAGCTTATAATTGCATTCCTAGGTAGTTTTCGATCTTTACATGTGCCCTCCTCTATGTAAATTCTATCTGGCTCTTTTTATATCTCGTGTTCCGCATTCGAATTACTGCCGTGTGTTGTATTCGTCGATCGACCATCTTGTCGTCCAAGTTTGATTCTAACATCAATCTTAGACTTATTTGGGCTCAACTAGTTTGTCTTGTCTAGTGCAAGTGTTAGTCACAAGAGACTTATTAATTACTTGTGAATACTCTAGTATCAATGTAAATAATTTGGCTTTAACCAGATCGAGAAAGTAATTAATTGATCGAGAAAGTAATTAATTGAGGTGCACACAAACCAGCTTGAATATCCTTAACCGCTGAACTTAAACAAATATATTTATATATATATATATATATATATATCATCTTACAAGCACACATTATAACTATACGTACAACTTCTTGACTCCATATCTATATGGTCCCTAACCAAGAACATCAATTTATTGCATAAAACTAAATGAACTTTAATCCTTCGTTTTGTTCTTGCAAACTTGAGAATTATTAGAGTTTCTTTCTTTTGTTTTCATAGCTAAGTTCCAGTTTGGTGGTGAAAAAGAAATAATATGAAAGCTTCCAATTTTCAAGAATGAGAATGGAAAGAAAGTTCAATTCTCAGAAATTTTGATCCTTTCCATTCCAACTACATAATAGAAATCTCTATTCCATCAATCAATAAATTAGATGAGGCCTATTTGATGTCATACCAAACTTACATTGTTTTATGTTAAAATTTATTATCTTATATATAATTACAAAATTATTTATTTTCAAATAAATATTAAGTTCTGTTCATTTGAGTATTCTAAACATTCTATTTTTACTTTAATTGACGTGTCAACTCCTCAATTAATAAATAAAAATCTCCATTTCAATAAAGGGAGAGGATTCAAATCCGATTCTTAGATACTTTTGGGTGGGGTAAAGCAATTGTCATAAAACTTAACCATCAAAATCATTATGGAGGATGGGATGGGTGTGGCCTCAATTAATTGCAGGGCAGAATTTTGTGAATGGTATCAGAGAAAAGGAATACTTTCCATTTAGATGAAAGCTGGATGCTAATGGAGGAAAGCTTCTTACAGTGTCAGCCAAACATTGGATTACTCCCAAACAAAGGGCCAATAAATGCATGGCTTCTTTGCCATTAAGCTAAATAAGCCACAGAACTCAGCAAAACTTCTTGCTTCCTGCATCACCTCACAGGCTCATATACACCAATTATTTTAAATCACATCAGTACCCTTCACTTTTTTAAGATTCATTTAGTCTCGATAAAATTCTAGTGTCATGTAGCACCAAACTATTTTTACTCAGTTTTAAGCTGTACAGTGGGGAACCACTAATATACAGAAAATATAAAAAAAAAAAAATCATAATAAAAGTAACTTAAAAATAAGGTGTTACCTTTTTATTGCATTTTTCTTAATTGGGCCTGAAAAGTAGAATCTTTCTTTGAGTTCTTGGCTCCAATTTAAATTTGTTTCTCCGACTACATATGCACAAAGTTGTGGAAATCTTTATATTTGAATTGGAACCCCCATTCAGTTTGGGAGAAATTGGATTAGAAAATTCAATCACATTTGATAATTGGAAATGTTGCGATGGGATCTTGAATTTAAATTTTATGGGATTTATATAAATTCCTTGAAGTTTACATTGGACTTTTATGTCTATATCGGGCAGGGCAAAGCTCAGAATGAAAATAACATTATAAAATTAGGATATGTATTCAACCAACTTTAGAGTATTTGAATTTAAAATCCAAAAAAATAGTAATGTTGTCCTATTATTTAATAAATCAACTAAAACATTTGCAAGTAAATCCGATGTAATTTGTCCCGAAATTAATATTCTAGAAAAAAGTTGGATTTTCATATTCGACTGAAAATCCAAAAAAAACTTAAATAAATCAGCTGAAAATTTTGAAGTGGGCTTAATCTTTAAATCTTGGTTCAAACTCACAAGCAGGGAAAAATTATCTATTTTTCTTTGGTTTTTTTTAACTAATTAACATAAATTGCAACAGTTACGAAGAATTTTTTTTTTTTTTGAAGTGTAGTATAAAAAGCTGCATAAGTATCCTAAATTACACATATTTTAAGCCAGTCAAGGGCTCTGAGAGATTATTATCTCTGAAGGAACAGAAGGAGATGCAAAACAAGGAACAAAGAACAGAAGTAATGATGAATAGAAGACTAAGAGATACAAAAGCCAAGTCCCCTTTATTTTGTTACCTAGTGTCAACCAGACCAGCGGTGGTGGGGGGTGGATCGCTCTCTCTCTCTCTCTCTCTCTCTCTCTCTCTCTCTCTCTCTCTCTCTCTCTCTGTGTTCGAATTTGAAATACTACTGTTTGGAAATCAACCATGTAAAGCTTTTTCCAATCCAAAGTGGTCCTCACAAGTTTTACTGTTAAGAAAATCTAGTAGAGTAAGCAATTCTTTAGATGAGTGACATTATTATTATCTGAGCTGTAATGAAGAAGAAGAAGAAGAAGAAGAAGAAGAGGAGGAGGAGGTACCATATTACAAGCCCGTAAATCCAAAGGGAAATGGTTTTGTCGGTTGGGTGAGGTAGTGGGAGAGGCAAGCTTGAAAGGAGTGGGCCAAGTGGGGCAGAGAGAGAGAGAGAGAGGCTGCTAAAGAAGAAGTAGAAATGGAAATCACGGTCGCCCTATTCTTTTCTTGTCTTGTCACCATCCATATTCTTTGGCAGCCTTTCTGTTCCCCTCTCTGGCTCTCTCTCTCTCTCTCTCTCTTATGATAACATAATATTACAGTACTTAACCAGGACGGAACGGAGAAGGAAGAGGACCTCCAGAAAGTAGCAATGAAATATAAACAAATACGTGTACATAGATATGTCTATATGTAAAAATACGTATCTATACATACATTAGTATATATATTACATATGCATAAGGTTGTATCGTAGGAGGAGAGAGTGGGGGTTGCAGGAGAGGAGAGATGGAAGGGATGCATGGGTTTGGGTTGGGTTGGGTTGGATTGGATTGCGACGCTATCCATTCTGTCTCTGTATGCGTAACCGGTTTCCCGCCAGCTGACAGAAAGCAGCAGAGAGAGAAATTACAGTGAGAGAGAGAGGAAACGATGTGATGTGCTGTGCTGTGCTGTTTGTCTGTGTCAGCACGTCCCGTCAGACGTCCACCCCTCCATCAGAAATGGCTGTTTTCAGGGGTAATAAAGCCTAAGCGTTAGGTCACTCTTATGGTTTTTGTCACTAGTCTTCTAATTATTAGTCTCTGTATACCTGCAATATAAACATTCTGGTGTATACCCTAATGTTATGGTTCTTTCTCTTACCCAGATAATTTCACTAATAATGCATAAAGATAAAGTTTTCACACGTTATTTCTTATATTTATATAACCAAAGGGGTCAAAGGAGAGAGGACAGTTACATTTGATTCAACGTCTATATATGTTTGTCTTTCTTCAGGGTTAATTAGGCTTTGTTTCAGATTTTACTTCAGGTAATTCGTTTTTAATTATAACAATTAAAGCTTTACACTTGTAATTTATTATAATATTAACTTTTTTTACTAATTTTTATTTAGAAAATAGATAAAGGTTTTCATATGATAAGCACATTATCTTTTTCAAGAGGTAAAGATCGAAAATTATATTTCTTTTTAATAATTTACAAAAAACATTTATCTTAAATTACTCTAAAATTATGAGTGTAATTAACTTTGTAATGTATAATATAATTAGGCTTCATATGAAAATTCTCAATTCAACTAATACGCGATACATGTCAGCCTTTACGATAGAAAATGGTTAAATTTTACATTTTTTGTCTCTTGAAAAAAGTCTTGTAGTTATCACATGAGAATTTTTTGTCCATTTTGAAAAATTAAGTTTTTTTAAAGTAACCAAACTCAACACAACCCGTTAAAATGAGAAGTGGGAGAAAGGTTTTTAAAGCAACACACACCCAAACCCCTCCGACGTGGGAGCGCCGGCCCAACGCGAAACCTCCTTGTGGTCCTCGATCAAAGAGCCTTGCCCGCACAAGGCAATCCCAAAAACCGGAGGAAAGAGTCTTGAATAGAAATACTAGCTCTGTTTTAAGTAATCAAACCTAACACAATCCGTTAAAACGGGAAGTGAGAGGAAGGTTTTTAAAGCAACACACACCCAAACTCTCCCGATGTGAGAAAGCTGCAAACATAAGGTTGACATTGTAATAAATTAAAAATGTAAGGGTCTAATGGTTACAATTGAAAGTGAAACTCTTAAAGTGAGATTAGGTATAAAGTGAGAGGTATAAAATGTAATTAATCCCTTCATTTAATTACATTTTGCTATGAAATTATGGTAATAGGATCAAATCTTCTTCTTCTTCTTTCTTTTTTTTTTGGTTTATAGCAACTCAAGAGTAACCCACAAAAGGATCCAATCTTTATGGGCACTCTATGAAATTTTGATAATAGGATATGTTGTGTTTGGGTCCTGAATTTATTGAGAAAAGAAATTGCTCTTGTTATTTTATTGTAAGAGAAATTGATGAGTAAAAAAATAATAAAGAAATGAGTGAAGAAATTGTGTTCTCTCATTTTCTTTTACCTCTATTATTAATAAATACCTATTCGTTTCCTTCTTATTTTTCCAATCTAAATAAATAAATAAAAAAAAGCATGAAATCAGAAATCTCATTTTTGTTTCTTTTGCGTTACCATTTCTTTTTTCTTTTTCTTTCCCTTAATATACATTAGATCCAATTGGACATATGTGTTGATCTACATTACAGTACTACTCAAACGTAAAATTAAGAGGAGTGAGGGGTAGCTTATATGATCTTTAAGGAAAATGCTTTTTCATGAAGAATATTTATACAGAAAATTCAATCAAAATAATGGGAGAATGACGTTTTGATAATTAAAAGTCATTATGATAAATATTTTACTTAAAAATAAAAAAACGCACATTTAATCATATCATCCTCTAGAAAAATTTGGTACGAATTTTGTAATTGTATAGTAATACGCAAGCTTTAATTAGCTCAACGATATGGTAGCCCCTTACTTATGCATGACATTAACTTCTTTTTTATTTATTTTTTTTTTTTGTGCGTGTGTAATTGGGGTTATATCTTTTGTTTTTTAAACAAAAAAAGGGCCATATCCACAGCTTACCTCTTTATTTGTTAAGTATATATAACAATTCGACTTATCCTTCGTGATCTTTTCTTTAAATACTACTAACAATTTTCAAGCACAGAGAGAACTGTTGGAAATTGGGGTGCACTGCTAATAAAAGATATTGGAACATGAAGCACAGTAATATACAAGAAGCTTGCTCGCCCACACAGACATACGAATCTTAAGAATCAACGTAATAGAAAAATCCAATAAGACGGGATAACATGAACCAAACGTTAACACAAGAAAGCCACGCACTCTCAGCTCATCATCCATTTTTTTTACTTTATGGCCTTTTTTTCCCTTCTAATAATGGAATTGTAAAGCTCTTGCGCATGAGAATGCACCTATATATTGGATTTGTTGCTTGTCCATTTCTATATGTCACACAGCAGAAAAAACCCATTAAAACCTGCTTGATGTCCTCAAGGATAGCAGCCACCCTAGATTTTCCTTATGGGTCCCAAGTAAGTAACAGGTGAAGTTGGATTTATAAGATGGTGAATGAAAGAAAAAAAAAAAAAAATGGCTGACCACCATACAGATTTCTACCGAGGATCAACCTTGCATATCGGTTAGTCTAGACTTGCTTAACGGTAGAAATTCGAACATATATAATTTGGACAAGTTACGGTTCGACCAGTCATAAGAGATTTGTCATGCCTGTTAGAACTGTAGAACTTTTCACGATCCGACTATAGTGTATGTACATAATATTAAAAAAAAATAATATAATTAGTAGAGACTAATCTACGTGATTAGAATCATACCTTTGATATCTCTCTGATTTGATCCCGAATAGCAGCAGGTATAAATTTCGAAATCCTTCTACTTTGATCTCGAACAGCAAGCAACAGCAACAAACACGAATCAATTGCTCAAACTAAACCTTAGGATTTCTACTGTATCCCTCATATACGCCTTACTCCAGAGAGAGTGGGCTTACAGTTGCTAAGGTTTTTTTTCCTCACAAAAACGTGTATCTCTCAATTATGAGCAAGTGCAACCCTAACTGCTCTTAAAGTGCAGGGACCATAGGATTAGTATGATTAGGGTTTCCTACACAAATAAAGATTTCTAATCCAATCAAGATTAATCTCTAATTACATAAATTATAATTTATACCATTAATGAATTATAATTGCACTCCTTATCATACTAGGAATTATATTTCGAACTCCATATTATTGAATGTTTATTTATCTTGCCACGTTATGATCACAGATACCTGTCCATTAAATTAAATTACTAACAATTAAATTTAATATACTTATTTAATTCTTTGAGACCTTCCATTTAACTTATTTGATATGCGAGACTCATAATCCACCTGCAAAGTTTGACATAATCAAAACTTATAAGTTTTCTCAAAGGGGTATCATCAATCCTTATACCGGAACATGAATTTCATCAATAATTAATATTTATCATACGCGTAATGTTATTATCCAACTCACTGAGTTTGTTAACTCATAAAGAATCTCACTATTCTGTGAATCAAAACAATAAACATTAAATGCACGCGTCTATCTATTATATTAGGATTAAGAATATAAGCACTTATAATAATCATGAGGTATTAATTGTTTTATATAATCAATATAAAACCAATTACCTTAACACGATCATGTTCAATACATACAAAGTGTACGAATGCAAGGAGTTAGAACTATACCGTTCCTCATAGTCAAAACATACCTATTAAAATATTGTGCTACAGTCCTACTGGTGGAGTGTCCATCTAAGACTGTGAACGATAAGTTTATATTTCATAAGAACCGATAATCTGATCTTCTGTGTATAAATCGTACTCTACACACCAAATCATCCACTATATAGAATGAGAGATACACATGCACAATCATTAAATAAATAATACAAAGCAAACATTGCTCACACAGATTCTCATAAAATGGAATAACTAATTTATTAATAAATACTAAAGTCATTACACATAGCATGTCTTTTAATATAAATCTCTATCAGTACCAACCCACTGCGCTAATACAAATATGTGTATATGAATAAGAAAGGGCCTCTGTGGAGAAGAGGAAAATGTTGAAAGCAATACTTTGAAAACTGGACCATTGAGAGAATCAGATAAGAGATCAGATTACGGGTTATTGGTTCAACCATCAAGTTAACTGTTATTAACTCGTGATGTCATAATTACGTCATTAATTTATTAATAAGTAGTAATAAAAGGTGTGTTATTTTTCTATACTAATTTTAATACTTAAAACTTATAATTTTACCTTAAACAACTAAACTGAACAGTCCAACAACTGATTTAATCGATTGAGTCGTGACTCTTACTGCATTTGACTGAATTTTAATTAAAATAGATTTAGAAGACTAATTGAACCGTTTCTTCAATTGGTCAATAATTTAACGCTTGAACCGGCCGATTTTTAAAACATTCGCTGAAAGAGCACCATAGGCACTATTAATACTATCTCTTGGTAAATAAATCAAAGAAACATAGCCCAATATAGTCTGCCCCCTACTTCCCAGCAGGCACCATCGGACGTAAGGAAAATGGGATTAATGATTGACACTATGAAGAGACAATAGCTGTCTGCTGATTTAGAATTGACCAGTATATGTATATATATATATATGATGGGTGAGTCTATTGAATATTTAGAGGCATTCAATAATTGAAGCTTTGCAACCTTCCTCGCATCTTGTCCGGGCCCCATTCAGATCAACCATGGTTTAACACTTTAACGAATACATATTTGCTAACCAAACACGCCTTTAATCTTGATCGTTTTAGTGATTAACTTTTGTCAAATAGAGAAGATATAATTACGTTTAATATCCTTGTATCAGACTTAAAATCTCACTTCAATTCTTTTTTCTTCAATTATAATAGTCAATCGTTTACATTTACGATCAAGTTGAAGTGTGGAGCTTCTATTAGCTACTATCTATCTAGCACATAGACAATGTCCATGTGGCACTCACGTGGGCTATCGATCAATATTTTTTTTTCCGGAAACAATCATAAGTAAATAATGAAGTTATTATTTATAGTACTTTTGCACCTTATACTAAATTTTATTTTGATCTCACATGAGCATTTTTTTAACAGAAGATCCACATTACTACTTAATTGTAAGTGTAAGTGGTTGGTAATTCAATGCCCAGTGACATATTGTTGATAATCCAACTCCTAGTGAATGATAATACAAAGGCTAGCTTAAAGGTGGTTCGATGGAATTCTTTCTAATTGCAGTGACTCCAAATACATGACAATGATAACAAAACCACTCGGTACCTAAAGGGAGTTACATGCACTTGATTGGTATTTCAGCCGCAAACCTAATAGAGACCCAAATCAGCACAATGCACTCCAATCACATCCTAACAAGAAATGGCTTAGAGTCTGTAATATAGAGTCCAGCTTTGGAACGAAGGATGCTTTGGCATGAAAGGAGTCCTCAAAAGGCGTTTACATGGTCGGGATGAAGATTCATCTTTTCCCTCGAATAAGGATTTGGAACCCTCCCTAGCTATTCACCTCCCGCTTCGTTGCCAATGACTGCAGAGGTTTGTATCGTGAAGATCTTTCCACCACGCCATTGGCAAACGGAAGGGGCCGGGCGGGGCTAAATCTTCATTCTTCCCAAAGTTTTGAAAATGTTATCTATTCCTTATAAATTTTTGGCTATTTAAAATATAATATAGTATATTGACCTTTCAAGATTTTTAAATTTTCTTTAACCAAATATTTAAAATGCTATATATTATATTGATCTCTCAAAAGTTAAAAAAATTTCTTTAACCCTCCTTTCAACAGAAAAAAAAAAAGAGAAAAATTTTATCCCCCAACTAAAATCTTAGGTTGGTCACTGCATCATGCGAAGTCAAACCTCACCAGAGAGAGAGAAGGGAATTGAAAACTGGCTTGAAATTCCTGCACAATCAAAGTGAAGCGGGTAAAAGAAGAAAAAAAAAAATTTTTTTTTTGTCTGCCGATTTGAATGGTGCTCTCAATGTACTGCATATTAATTCTCGAATTTTAAAATAGAGTGGGTTATGCTCAAGTCTATAAAAGAGTTGTTTGCTTCTTGGCAAAAAGGGATGCCCTAGGGGTCGGGCTGGCTTTTATGTATAATGCTGCGCATACGGAGGGAGAAGAATAAAAGGCCTTCAAAAAAAGTGGAACGTTCTAAAGTTTGAAGAACATCATGTTTCTCTTTGTTTGTTTTTTTTTTTTGTTTTTTTGGTTTTTTTAAGTTAAAGGAAGGGTGCCACTTCTCTTTTCGTCTTTTGTTAATTCTTTGGGAGAGAGATATATGTATATATATTTGTACATATGTAGGAGTAACTCTGAGCATATAATCCATCTATATATAGGGTAACGATATCTTTCTGTGGTGCCATTTCTATTTGAAATTTCTTCTCTTTCGAAAAAAAAATACTACTAATTTTAAAAAAATACTTAAATAATATTTGATTTCTGACAACTTATAAAAATTATTTTCCATTCGGAAATCGGGAGTTCCCTTCGAAATATGATCTATCTAATTTAAGAAGACACATAAATAGTATAAAAAAAAAAAAAAAAGAAGACAACGTAATAATAGTGTTTCGTATCTTTGTACCATTAGGAGTCATTTCAGACGTCACTCAAAACCAGTCAAAACTCAAAAATTGAGGAGAGGAATACACGTGACGCTGCTCCTCCTAGCTAAGCCAAGCAAGGGTGGGGTGGCTGTCTGTATACGAATGACTGAAGAGAGAGAGAGACAGAGTGAATCATTTCTGATAATACTGAGCAATTGTTAGTTGTGGCCCAATATGCTTCTTTTCAGAATGTCGCTTCATTTTGTATTAATTTAATTAAACTAATTAGAAATGTCCTAAGCATTTCGAAATTATTAGACAGAAATCAACACATCAATTACTCTTCAAATTTGTATAGGGTCATAGTTTACACAAATTATATAAATTTTATACATTATGTAAATATTATTTATTATAAAAATTTGTAAAAATATTCTTCTAAAATAATGTAACGATATTATCTCATAGAATTTTTTATTTATTCACATAAAAAGATAAAAATATAAATTTTTTCAATTGTATAAAATTAACTCATAGAACTGAAAGATTCAATCTTTTATAAAAAAATTTTGATGGTATAGAATTACCTAATAGAATTTGAGATTCAATCTCTAGTCGTAGCGGGAGTGCAAGAGATTTCATAAGCTATAGTTTTGTTTTTTTTTTTTTTTTGGGAACTATTCATAAGCTATAGTCACAACTTCCAAAAGTCAAACTTTCGTATCTGAACCAGGCCCAGTAGCTTCATGCTTGGGCTAGGCCGAAACTCTCGTCATCACCTCTCTTGTTGGTTTTGGACTTCAAGTGGATTAAGGTCGTTGTTCGGATAATCTGGCCTATTTAAATAGTTTATGATTTTTCATAAATTTTTATTTGGTAAAATTTTTTGAAAAATAAATAAAAAGTATAACCTCCTCCAACCAAACTTTTAAGTCTTCAACTTTATATATGATTTTGGCCAAACAATGAGCTATTCGATTCCTGATACAAAATATGGGATAAACAGAAACTTAAAAAAGATTTAAAAATCTCACTGATTGCGTACCTGACATGCCCAAAAGGAGTGAGATGACCATCAGTGATTTTTTAAGAGCTAGATTATAGTAAGAGTGTCCATTTTCAGCTTAATGTCTCTTAGGCCCGACTCCAATGCAAAATTAGCAAGCCTTGAGAATAGGGTAGCTTCTATGCAGTCTATTAACAGCATAACTTAAAATCCAAAAACTTGATTTTAGTTGGAAAAGTAATAAGAAAGACGGAAATAAGATACTATACGGTATAGTACATACTGTAATGGACTACGACCACGCGCTGATATCGAGAGTAGTTTTAAGAAGCACCCTACTAAAGCAACAATGAATGCAAGTTGAGGTCACGCATGTCGGAAATGAAATCGCACGCAAGCCACCCCGTAGCATTAAATACCGACAGCATAATAATTTTCCCTATGTAATACCCGTGTTCCGCGGTGCGGATCTATAAATTTTGATAAGGGTGGAGGTTAAAATTTTAGAATTTTGTGAAGTTAAAAATTTTATATTTTGATAGTAAGATGGTCAATATAATATTCTTATAAAAAAAATATTCACAAAACTATTGAACACAAATAAAATTTTACAAATTTAGGAGAGAGACTGTTTCTTAAAAAGTTACTCAAAAGTAATAATAATATCACGTCATCTATGTGATAAAATTGCCTGCTTATTTAGTGGTGATGATGATTTTCCGACTAGACCAGAGATCGTGTTATCAGTCGACCAGCACTTGCTAGACGACGCATTTTTCATGCCACTTGGTCGTCGCCCGATCAGGTCTCCCGACTATTCGTCTTCGCTCTTCTGAGCTGAATGGGTGCATGTAACTGTCCACCAATCGGGTCGGCGCCCGACCTCGTCAAAAGGGTCCACTTCTGACACCGGCCACCCTGGCATGCGTCAGGGGCGTGGGTGTGACATGTACTTGCAACAATCCCCCACTCCTCTGATACTGTTCTGACACTCGACACCTTAGAGTGTAGGGGCGACCCTCTCGAGTGTTCTGACACCATTCTGATCCTCTAATTGGAGGCCGCCACGTAGAGATACCACCTACCATCCCCATGCAGGGATACAAGGAGAAAAGTTCAACCCCTTTGCAGGTACGCGAACACACGGCTTTTGAGAAAATTCTAAGGCATCTTTTCCCCTCTAACATTTGAATCTTTTTTAATCTAACTTAAATACCGGAGAGCCTTTGGCTCCCATCATACCGGTGGGTTCAGTGTAGGAGATTATCGACCAATTAGAGAACAGTTCATCTCAGACCTAGAGACAAGCCACCAGCCATCACGAATTTATTGCATCATCATTTAGTGTCATGAGTCTAATTCTTTAGAAATAAACACCACCATAGGAGCAATAATAATTTTGTAATATAGCTGAGTGAAAATCCGGCATAAGAAAAAAGGTAACAAGTTGCGAACGTCACACCTCACAAATATTATAATATCTGTGTGTGATGGTCATTCTAAATTATTTTTATTAGTTATATTGTTCTGCCGTGAAAGAAATTAATCCAAATGATCGTACGTGCAATTAACAATTATGATAGATAGATACTACATAAATTTACAAACACTCAAGTTATAATTAAAATGTTGTATTCATGTAACGTTCACTTTAGGTAATTTTTCCACTTTTTATCTTCTGCCACCATTAACATCCCCCTTTTTATTTATTTGTATACGTGTAGTATAAAAAAAAATGTTATTCGTTCAAATATTTCATACATAAAATCTTCTCAGTGAATTGTATTATTATAATTAAAAATTATTATAATAATTAAAAATTCTTTTAATAATTAGTTTTTTAAAATAAATGATTTTTAATTAATCGTATTATTTTTATAATAAATTTTATATAAATTTTTTTATTTAGATAGTATTACTACGTACAACATTCATAGGTACGTGTACTGTCTCAACTTTTGTTTTGAAACGCGCCGCATCACGCGCCACCTGATCCAGGACCCAGGAGATGTCAGTTCAAAAAACAGGTACGGAAATGCGTGCGAGAGATAGTACAGGAGGGAGAAGGAAAAGAAAAGGATGCACTGAGTTTCAGTGTGATTGGTGCGTGTGGAAGCGCGTGACACTGCTTTGTATTCTTCTGCTCTGCAAGTTATAAACAGTACCCTCACACTTACACGCACACGCCACTCTCTCACCCTCCGGACGATTCTGACCTCACTCCAATACACCAACTCTCTCTCTCTCTCTCTCTCTCTCTATAGCACTTTTACGGTAAACCCAAATCTGCTTTTACCGCGCGGCAGTAAAATACAAACGCAAAGGTGGAATCTGTATTCTGTACTGGTGAGCTTTACCGGGTGTAGCCGGTCAGCAGCTATTAACAAGAAAGGGTGTCATATTATGGGGCGAGAGAGAGACAGTTTTCATAAAGAGGAAAGTATATGAATCCTTTGAGGAAGACAGTCTTATTTTGAACAGAGGAGGGGATGATGCCCACACTAGGTAACCATATCCTTCTTAATTAGCTAGACGAGCTGAGTCTAGTTTTTAAACCGGTGAATTGAGAGCAAATTTTAACTAAATCTTTGAATTTATATGGTCAAATTCTTAAATTTTAATTTAGACTAATAGTTGTCACAAGTTTTATTAATATTACAACACAAGAATAATATATTTATTCTTTAATTTTTTAGAAGAACTTTTTCTGTAATTATTATTTATTTATTTAAAATACTATAAATTTAAGTATTTTTTGAAGAACTTAATTCATAAAATTTAAATAAGTATATATGTTTATAGTTATAAATAGTATGTAGGATGTGTGCATAAGCTAAAGTCACTCTTACTCTTGAAATATTTTTATAAATGACACTCGTTTGACTATTTTGGGCCATGCTCTCTCACTACTTTTATCATCTCTTTTGAGCTTATTATGAATAAAGAGATAAATGATATATATTTTTAAAACTAAAAATTCATAATAATAATTAATAATTGTAAAATGTTACATTGGGTATGAGTTTTTTTTTTTTTTTTTTTGCCCTTTTTTATATAAATTATTTATGCTTTGCATTTTTCTTGTTAAAAACGTCCAAAGAATAATTAAAGGAAAACCGGTAAAGGCCTTGTCACCGGTGACCGTGTGAGTTAGCCTTAGCGTTGTTGAGATATATAGATATATCGATTTTATACAATTAGTGTTGGTGTATTAGCCAAAGAAGAATTAATGGAGTTTGAAGATCAAGAGAAGCACGAAGAAGAGATTGGGCTGCCAACGAGCTATGATTCGCTTGGGAACTCTTCACGGGCCAAAATGCCGAGCCCAGCTGGGGTCGACGCACTGCCGAGGAAACCCAGGTACAGAGAGTGCCTGAAGAACCACGCCGTCGGCATCGGCAGCCACGCCGTTGACGGCTGCGGAGAGTTCTTGGCCGCTGGGGCGGAAGGTACCCTCGACGCGCTGAAATGTGCCGCTTGCAACTGCCACCGCAACTTCCACCGCAAG
The DNA here is from genome assembly GCA_033060915.1 of Euryodendron excelsum. Classification (NCBI taxonomy): domain Eukaryota; kingdom Viridiplantae; phylum Streptophyta; class Magnoliopsida; order Ericales; family Pentaphylacaceae; genus Euryodendron; species Euryodendron excelsum. The sequence continues at coordinate 48,085,452 of CM065383.1, forward strand.
GAGGCCGACGCCGTAGGCGGAGGCGGAGGCGGTGAGGTCTTCAACTTCCCTGCTCCCTACCACCAACAACCCCACCACTTCCTTCCCCCGCACCAGCAGTTCTCGCCGTACTACAGGACCCCGTCTGGGTACCTCCACGTGGCACCCCACCCGAGGCCTTTGGCTCTACCGTCGACGTCCGGCGGCGGGGGAGGTTCGCACAGCCGTGAGGACGAAGAGGACATGTCGAACCCCACAAACACCAGCATCGGAGGGCTGTCGAAGAAGAGGTATAGAACAAAGTTCAGCCAGGAACAGAAGGACAAGATGTTGGATTTGGCGGAGAGTTTGGGATGGAGGATTCAGAAGCACGACGAGGCGGTGGTCCAGCAGTTCTGTGACGAGACCGGTGTCAAGCGACATGTGCTCAAGGTCTGGATGCATAACAACAAGCACACCCTTGGTAAGAAACCCTAGAATGGAAGAAGAGATATATATATATATATATATCTTATTATCTTATATTGTGTTGTTCCAATATTTAAGAACAAGAGGGAAACATCAAGACTGGCAAGATTGGAAGTTCTGGAATCAAAATTGTGATGATGGCTGAGACTACTACTACTATTTTCTCCGAAGTCTAGCGCTAGTGTTAGGTTTTTCTTTCTTTCACTCTCTATTATTTTCTCTTCTAATCTTTTATCTATTGGTCTCTATTAATGCTGTCGAGCCGGTGACTGGTGTTGGGACGATGTGTCTTTATATATATATAAATCTATATATATGTTACATTTGAGTAGTAAGCTGTTGATGTTGGGCTATATTTAACTTGATTAGTTTCATCTTTAGTGGTAAGCAATTGCTAGTCTTAGATTGTGAATGCGTCTAAAGCTGTGTGTCAAATGTGTAGTTCGATGAAGCTTAAGGATTGAGAACATGGGTGAAGCTGAAACTAGTCATGTTTGTCTTCAGTTTGACCTTTAATCTGTGTTTTTGTGTCATCATCTAAAAGAATCCACCAAGTGTTTGCCCCAAGGCACACACAGCTGGACCCGTGGTGACCTGCATTTGCCTTTTTGTTTGTTCATCTCTCTCTCTCTCTCTCTCTCTCTCTCTCTCTCTATATGCGTGTCATCATATGTCATTTACTTCTCCCAACCTACTGTTAGTTTTGAGTCCAGGAAGCTTTGAAACTACCATGGACAAATGTGCCTGCAAGAGAGAGAGAGAGAGAGAGAGATTTCGGTGTGTGGGGGAGGGGACTAGGGGAGCGCGTGGGTTCTCAGTTTCTTTCATTTATGTGTTCACAGTCATTGCGTGCGTGCCGTTATTTCTTGTTTTTCTTCTCCATATATCGATCTCTTTCAAGAAGTTGCTTCCCACTTTAAATGCTGCAAACCAAGGTTGATCATAGGACCTTCTGCATATCTGGTCTCTTCCTGTTGCAACAGCTCTCATTCATGGGTTTCATTGCATTGCATTTACTTTCACACTGATCCTTGAACGTACACCTCATATTCTTATAACCATGATATAATAGATTGTAACTTGAACGACTATAGAATAGTCCATATTATACAATAGGTATGTATAATATATGCTGTATGATTGACATTCTGCGGGGAAGATGGTATAGCCCAGATGTTTTGATCATTGATGGTTGTACCTTGGGAAGAGAAGAGCTCATGAACTGCATTCTTATCTTTTATATATATAAATATTATTTTATTTTTACTATGTTTCCTTCGTTTGTTCGTTTTTTTTTTTTTCTGGTTTTATATTTCTTGGTAAAAAGAAAGCGTCTGCTACAGTGTTGTGCTGTTTCATGGAAACTCAAATCCAAACGTGGGTAAGCCCGTGTTCTAGAAAGCCGATAGATCCCGTGCTTGGTCTCAAATTCAATTTCTCTTCTCTTTCCCCTTTTTGATTTTGATATTCCTAAGGGGAACATGTGGGCACTTCAGCAACAATTAAATTCATTATCAAAAAAAAACACACACACACACACACATATATATATAGATATATGTATATATATGCATACACACACAATCTTTATATAGAAGATGGGCACCCAGGAGACAAGCTTTTCTTTGCAACAACAGTTCCCAAGTCTTCAACTACTGCTCTCACTTTTTCAGCTATGGATAGAATCCAACAAAGAAACCCCGCGGAATCTGTCTTATACATTCTGTACTATAATAATGCTTAAATTTAGACATTCTTGAAATCCTATTTGGATTATAATATATTCGAACCAAAAGTTTAACCATGCAATAATGATAATAGGCAGTTAACTAAGGGATCATGAGGGTGAGTTTCATGTTTTTGTTTAATATTGTCTGAAAAATAATGCCTTATTTTGTCCTTTAACTATTTCTGTTTGTGGTTTGATATTGTCTCAATTAGTCTACTTTGCAAGCTATACCTGTTGTTGTAGTTGATAAATAAAAATTTGTTTCTTGTATATGATGGGGTCCAAGCTTACCTGCAAGATAAAGCCTTGAAGATAATTAACCTGTGTGTTGGGAGATTCAGTACTATCAACAGTTAAAAGCTGCATATATATTGGAATTGTGGTCCACATATATACTTATACGGGTATGTTGGTCACAGGAAAGCATATGATGTGACCATATTTAATAATGCCATTCTTCAGTAGTCTTACCAAATTTGATGGATTGTTTAGCCATCCAAAAGCTTTCTGTAAATGAATCTTCAGTTTAAACGTAAACCCAAAATGGCAACGGCAATGAGGGAAACAGCTAGATCTATATATGTTTGCTTGGATTTACTTCATACTACTAGCTAGTGCATATATATACATGTCCAGCAGTAAGTAAAATTGAGCTGGGTTTCGTTTCACATTGATCAGCAACCTTAATATAGTAATGGTTCATTCATTTCTCGAGTGTTGCTTAATCCTCTCTCTCTCTCTCTCTCTCTCTCTCTCTCTCTCTCTCTCTCTCTCTCTCTCTCTCTCTCTCTCTCTATGTTTGAACATCCTAATCAGTTAAGCATAGAACTTACACAGGCTACGCAAATGTATAGATTTTGCTTGGAAAACCTATATACATGAACGATTTGGAGTAATTAATTAATTGCTTCAAAGTGATCTCTCATCAACTTCGTCTTCATCAACATTACTAGCAAAAAAAACGGATGGTTAGTCAATGCCTTCAATTCAGTTATAGTATTGCTTCCTTTGTCGGTTGCCATATACCAACTGCTGTTGTGACATTGCAGCGAAGTTCTTTTATACTTGACCAAGACCCTTGAAAGCTCTGCGCCCAAAAACTATAGAAGCATTTTTTACAGTTAGGCATCAAGCTCCGTACGTACTTATTTTGGGGATTGGTAGAGCTCAGATTAGAGAATAATAGTCCCTCTCTCTCTGTCTGTTTGATGTTAAGTCAAGATCAATAGAACAGAAGCAAGCTTGTGGGTTGACGTTCAATATTTGCTTGCTTGCTTGGATTTGACAAATTGAATCCAATTCATACTCTCTGCTGCCGGTAATCTTGAACTTGAAGCATGAACTTATCTGCTGCTAAAATTGCCAATGCAAGTACGGTATATATATACATACATATAAATGAAATGATTAGATGGTGCCAAAACTATTTGTTATATATAAAAAATAAATAAATTTTAATATAAAACAACATAAGTTTGATAATATATATGATATGAGTTTTATTAATGGAGAAATCCATTCCAACAAGGAAATTGAGAGAATTTAAATTTAAGATATGTACACCCAATTTGGAAAAATGCTATTTGGTATCGCCATCTGTCATTGTGCGATATATCTTTACTTTTTCTTTCTTTGCTTTCGAATCTTCACTAACTTCCGCTAAGCTTGAGCATATTTTTTGTTTTTTTTCTCTTTCCTTTTTTAAAACTTGTTTTTCTTGATTGATAGAGACAAGAATCAAATTGATAATAGACTCTTTTTAGATTCCATGTCAACATTTTTAAGCATGAAGTCTCAAATTCAGTTTCTTCTTACATTCTCTTATAATCAATCATCAATGCATGAATTTTTTTACTTGATTTGTATGAATAATGACTCTGTATAAATTCAAACTCAAAGGAGTAATAGAAAGAAAAAAAAAAATCAATTTTGAGTCCAAGGGATGAATCAAAGTAGCAGTAGCACAAGGGAGGTCTATAAAGATTCGTTTGGATCACCATCTTTTGAAAAGCAAAGTTCACTATTGGAAAGAAAAAGTTCCAAAAAGTTTGCTTAGCTTTTGCATCTTAGGAGGTGCTTTTTTTTTTCCTTTGTAAAGGCATTACCTCTGAGAAATTATTTGAAATGATTGTCATATTCTGTTATCATACTTATATATGCAATGATATTTATTCAAATTGTGCTACTTAGGATCTTTGCTTATGGCACGATTCTTAGATTTTTAAAATCTTTCGTTTAACGTTGATAACATCCACTTAATGTAAGCCTGAATGGTTTAGAACTATGAAAAAATGACTAATGGCATCAAATGAGTGGAACATCACACTACAGTAACACAATGAAGTGATGCCAAGGTCACTTCGAATAATTTCTCATCAACTCTAGAGACTATTATGACCACCTTTAGCTTCAGTTTACAGACCATTGGCATGCTGACACCTAAATTTGGGACTGTTATCCTTCAATGTCCAAACAGTGCAGTGCTCATAAGCTTTTTGAGGTGTGATGATTCGAGATGCCTATGCCTTTGCGAAAAACATGGAGTTTGTCCAAGAAGAGAGACTGCTTTTGCTTGTCCAGTCTTTTTCCCTTGAGTAGATTAACGTTTGAGTAATAATATGTTGTAGTACTCACTACAAATTGTTGGAATTTGGGTTGGGTCATGGACCCAAACCGGACGCCATGGTGGGTGATTAATCCTGTAGTTCCATTGATATGGGTATAGACATACGTATTGATTGGCGACCCTTGAATGTGTCCCTGCGGTGTCTATATAAACCCTAAGGAATCGAACGTAAAAGTGTCTAATTGCTCAATGTTAACAGTAATGTTGTATATCTTTCTCTATCATCTTTATGTAGGCGTTTGAAGAAGGCTCTTGTGCCGTGAATATATGGTGTTATTCAAACTACGTATTAACACCCACCTCATGCATCCTACAGGTTTGCATCTAACACGTGAAGCATCCTTAAGTTCATATTTAAGTTGATCCGAATAAGGTAAGCTTTCTGATTTACGCTTTCGCACTATTTTATGATTTTTTTTTTTGTTTTTCGGGTAGAATACTTTATGAAATCTTACACATGCTATATACATCCGTTTGGTATGATTTTTTATTTTCGATTTTTTTGGCTTTTTTTTAAACAGTGTAACTTTTTTTGTTGTTATCTTTTTTAACTTTTTCAAACAGAAGTCAATTGTTTTTAAAAGGTGAGTTTATTCCTCATATGCTCTAAAAGGAAATTTATTTTTTATGAGAAACATTATTAAGACTGGGAAAAAAAAAGCTATTCGAAAAAATCTATTAAAAAAAAAAAGCTAACAAGAAAGTCATCCCAAGCAAAGATACAATAGTTAAGCAAGATATGGCGATAGCATAAAAAAATTTGCAAAAAAAAATTATTTTATATGATATGATGATGACAGTTTTGTAATTGAACACCATCTTCATGGATGTTTAATTTTGAAATAAAAGGCTATTTTCAATGCTGTATAAAATTTCTGCATTTTTTTCGATTGTACTGTATTAGTCATACAAAATAAACATAGCTATGTCAAGTAATCAAGAGTAAAACTTGCTTTTGTGGTTCATGTCTCTTTTTGTATTTTAGTTAAGTTTGTTCCAGTCAGCTTACACACACTATGAGTAATCTCCTCTCTAGTCTGGTCCAAGACAGGCCATGTAGCGGAGGTAGTTTCTTGCCCTACACTGCCATTTCTCTAAAGAAACGGATGCAGTTGCCCTCTCTAGACAAAATCATGAATTTGCAGCGGTGTGGTTTGCCACTTTGCAGAAAATTGTTAACAATGATGGATTGTCAACTAGGGCTTGACAATGCTAACTGTCACAACTTTGCTCTTCACTTTTGTTTTCCATCTAATCCTTAATTGGAAAAACAAAAGCACCATCACTCTTTTCTTCCAGAACAACCACACTCCTACTTTGTTGTCCGCTCAAGATGGGCAGTCCATGATGGTTAAGATTTAGGCCTTTTAAACCCATGATCCCATTTTCAATCTTAGGCCTGGCTTGTTATGAAATATATCCTTAGGCCTGCCCATGGGCTCTTTGATCCAGACCCAACTAGCTGTTGTTAACTCTTTCTTCTTCTTTTTTTTATGTAAATATTATTGGTTTTAGGATCCTCAAATTATTTGTTTTTATTTAGTTTTAACTTGAAGCTTTCTACAATTAGGGTAATGCTATATAATCAAAAAATTCATACATAATTTATATACTAAATGACAGACTTTCATATTTAATTACAAAAACTCAATGCCATACCATTTTGGTGGAATTTTTTATACAAATTTTCTAAAATAACAATATTTTTCTAAAGTAAAACACCATTATCATAATTTTGATTACAGAAAATGCTATTGTTATATCATTTTGATAAAATTTTTTATATAAATTATTATTTGAAAGAATAGCATTTTGTTTTGAATTATGATCTCACACGTAGAAGGCAAGCTTGAGCTCCAAACTACTACCAATTCAAGGGAAGACTTGAGAGGAAACAATATTTAGCTGAAAGAACAATATTTTTCTAAAGTAAAACACTATTATCATAATTCTTGATTAGAAGAAACGCTATTGCTATATCATTTTGGTAAAAAATTTTATATAAATTTTTATTTGAAAGAATCGCATTTTGCTTTGAATTATGATCTCACACGTAGAAGGCAAGCTTGAGCTCCAAACTACAACCAATCCAGGGGAAGACTTCAAAGGAAACAACATTTAGATTGTGTAAGGATCAAGGATTTAGAGATGAAAAAGAAAAGAATAAGAAAAATGTGAGGGAAAAGAGAACAAAAATTATCTTTTATTTTGTTATTTTTCCTCTCACCTTTTCTTTTTCTTTTGCCTTTTCCTTGATAAATCTGGATTTCAAACATAACATTAGGGTATGAAAAAACAGAATCACTTTACTACAACCAAACAGTTCATTGTAATATACAAAACAATAACAGATTAGTAGAACATATGACGCCCCTGTGGCTTATTATTACCAAAATACCACTGTTAATACCATAATTATTTTCACAAAACAAATCCCAAATTGTCACGCAAAAAAAACCCAAAAGCAAAATATTATTATCACTAATAATCGGCTGGCCCTCATACTAAGTATGAGGTATCAAGTTCAATCATTTGCACGCCCGTATGGCCAGCCATCATTGATGCAAATACATGAAATTTACCTGGTTTGTATGGAGGGTAGTCTTGCACGAGCTTGAGAGATGGTTGGTCAAATGCTGGGCACCATGTCTAAAGAAACAAGAAAGAAAAGAAAAAAAAGACTTATACTTTGTTTGGAACCTAGATTTATCAAGAGAAAAGTAAAAGAAAAGAAAAATGTGAGGGAAAAAAGAATTTTGTTCTCTTTTCTATCATATTTTTCTCTTACTTTTAATTTTCCATCACCAAATCTTTAATCTGAATACAGTGTTACATTTTAGCTAAGGAAATTCCACTCAACCCAAATACACTGTAGACCTATCAACCTAAATATACAAGATCACTCCTCCTTTACACTTGCAATCCCAAAACATTTTGTATGTGTTCATGGTCAATAATTGGGTAGGCCATTGATTGGGCTCAGCCCACTTACTAATCCATTAGCTCATTAACTTGGTGCCCATCCAATTTGATTTTGAGTCGGATCTAGTAGACCTTGCTTTAAGCGCCTTAATGATACATTAGCATTACATATCATGCCATCCATACATACTAAGCTGACGACTCGACGAAGAAAATAAAAAGGGCATAATAATAAGAGTCCACTTGATAAAACTGAAAATCAAGTGTCAAAAAATTCACTACTTAATAACTAGTCCTGAAGTATTAAAGTGTAGGGAATTTTAAAATTTTAAAATATAAATATTAAATATTAAATTAAATCAAAATTTAAAATACATATCTTGCATTAAGCATATTCAGCATTCAGTAACAAGCTGAAGTTATTTTTATTTAAAATAATGAATTTTTAAATAAAAGTGTTAAATAATTATGCATCATCAAATACACTTGTTTTTCGTATTTAATTTCTGCCAAACAAGAAACCAATCACAAACATCCAAATAAGTTGTGGCATAAAACATTCAACAAAAACCAGTGTCACATGGCACTGTTATAATTATTGTATGTTATGCAGCTTATGCTTATCATGGCTTGGAAAAAGATAAAAATAAGGGCACTCGTTATTTTGCTAACAGTCAAATGTTGTACGTTATGCACTTTTGTACTTGTATGTTTAGGGCATAGTTTTAAAGAAGTTTCTCAATTCCCTTAAATAGTTATTTTATTTTAAAATTTTCATTATATTATATATACAAATATATATACGAAAGTCAGCTTTAATTACAAAAGAAAAAATATTCATTGTGATTGGTGGTTGCCCTTGAATAAATTTTCTAACTCCCTCATTAAATGATTGCATCATTTCTTCATGTTTTCTCTTGAATCAGCCATTCTCGTTATATTTTCCTAGTCATGCTAGTGATAAAATAGAGCATGTTGATTTATTTTGCAATCACATGATTATTTTCATTACTTTCTCAAATAACAACCTAATAGAATGGATGAACTGATACAATTTCATAGTTAAAAATGTTAAAATGTCAACTCTTTTAGTTAAATAAGATAAAATAATACTAAATGATAATTAAAAAAGTGTCCCTATAATTAACCCTAAAAAAAATGATGTAAGTTGAAAAAATGTTCATAGGATAACTAAAAAGCCAAATAAAAGAACTAGCTAAAAGGAACTTATTTAAACGGCCGGGTTTGGCACCATCCCGTTTTTACTATATTTTTACAAACTCTTTTTTTTTTTCGTCTTATGCGAATCTGAGCTTCATGATTCCAGTAGGTACAGGTTCCCTCGTAAGCAAGTTCATGTGAGTGAGTATGTTCCACCACGTGTTTAATGTTAACAACTTCATCAATGGCGCACTTTCAGTGCCCAAGGACTTGAATGACCAAAATATAAATTAAAAAAAAAAAGTCTGCAGAACTTTTAATTTTCAAAACTTAGATATTCTTTAGATCAGGTGCATACTGTTGGGATTTTTTAGCAGAAATCTATAATTTGTTCTTTGGCTAGTCAGATTCACTCGTATGCAAAAATTTAGAAGTACTCACAATAAAAATACACATGCTAAAGAGACACAAGGTTTAACATGATTCACCAAACCAATTTAAGATTACATCCACATAGATTAGAGTGAGATTTCACTATGAATAACTAGGATAGAGAATTACAAAAGTAGTTACATGACACAAACTCTTTCTTACAAACTCTCATTATTTTCGTTCTTTCATTCTCACAGTCTCTACAACAGAGGATTCTAATCTCTGTAGGACTATACAGATGAACAACTCTCTTTTTGCCACCCCAATCCGTCTTCTGACTCACACCCCTATACCTGAGGAGGTACTCTTCGGACTTGCTCTTTTGAAATTCCTCCTTGGAGTTTTCCTCTTGCTCTCATCAATGGTATTGGAGAGAACTCTATTTATAAGGAGCTATGGTTACAAACCCCTTATATGAACATGCCTTGATTAAGGTAGGTGCCTAACTTAGGCCACCTACCAAAGCCACCACCTCATGTGTCAACATGCTAGGGCAAGTGTCTAACTTAGGCCATTTACTATAGTCACCAACCTTATTCGTCACATGAGTAGCTAACCTAATACATACTTTCGTTAAATTAATGAAATTCTTTAATAATCATCAACTCCCTCTTTAATTTTACCTTTTGTTTTTAAGGTTTGAATTAGTTTTTTTAACTAATTTTTTTACTAGCCTTTTTTTAACTTAAATTTAAATTTTAGTCCTTTGTGGGTAAAAAAAATAAAAAAAGCAAATTACAAAGCCAGCAAAAAAGAGTTAATCTAAACGTTGGAGATGAGTTGTTTGAAACTAAAACAATTTACACAGTTGTAGGATTATTTTCGTGGTAGCCCCCTAAAGGATTGACAACGAAGTTTGCAACCTTCACAATTGTTTTTTATGATTTGTTTGGTTTAGATTGTTTAAATTGTTTTAGTCAGTTAGTTTAATTTAGTTCAACCTAGATTAGTTATTTTTAATAAAGCAGTCAAAATAATTCAACCAATTAAATCATGTCTTAGTTTTTGTACTACTTGTACGGATAAATTGCAAGTGTGCTAGGAGTCGTTTGGTATAATTTTTTTATCAATTATTTTTTAAGCTTATAAATAAAAAAAAAGTTAATTTTTTTTATTTTATTTTAATTAAAGATAAATAAAAAATAAAAAAACTAAAAAATTAATTTTTTACTTATAAACTTAAAAATAAATAAACAAAACATTAATATCAAACGGGCCCTTAGTCGGAGAGTTTATTTCACGTCCTAAAAACAATATTTATTAAATTTTGTTTTTCAAGTATTGTTTTCATCGGCACGCATGAAAAACCGCTTTAGAACCGTCGTTGAAATTGAAAAAGGCCCTCGTTGGGTACTCCACCGTCCAGACCGTACACCAAACGTTTCTTGTTTTTCTCTGTCTTTCTCTGTCTGTGCTTTGCTGTGCTCATTTGTCTGTGCCCCCGTACCCATTGCGATCCCCTCAACGCTCTCTCTCTCTCTCTCTCTCGCCGTTGCTCCCATTCTCTGCCCTCGCGATCACACTGTTGAGCGAAGTCCAAACACTATGGACTCGCTCTCGCCGGCGATCGGCCCGAAACTCGTTGTTCCGGCGAGAAATTCTCTCCTCTTTGCTCGCCGGGTCCTTGGCTCGGTACTTCCGAGTTCGAGGCCGAACTTGAACCGAATTCGCGAGAAGATTCGCGGGCATGCGGAGAACCGGACGCCTCCGGCTGCCGCCTCCGCTGCGGCGATCAACTTCAGCGACCCCGATTGGAAGTCCAAGTTCCAGAAGGACTTCGAGGCTCGATTCAACATTCCTCACCTCGCCGACGTATTCCAAGACGCTGGTCCGATTCCCTCCACTTTTTGCCTCAAGATGAGGTATCCGAAATCTAATTTTGATTTTCGTGAGTTGTAAATTTTGTATGTGATCCAACTGTTTGTTGATTTTTGAACTTCGTAACTATAATGAAATATTGGAAGATAGCTAGAGTCTTGCTTACTATGATTTGATGTTGAAATTTTTTGTATCGGTTAGTACTTTTTTGCTTCATGTCCCCACTGATTTGTTTTTGCGTGATTGATCTGTAGCTAACTTGCAACTGCTTTTTCCCCGTTTTTTCCACACTGCTTATCCACCTGCATGTGTTTATTCTTGTCAAACAGACGTTTTCTTGATTGATCTGTAGCTTTATGCGTTTGAGATATTTTCTGTTGCAGGACTCCTACAGAAGATTTTGCCGATGGTTATCCATCTGATGAGAAATGGAATGGGTACATTAATAACAGTGACAGAGTACTTCTGAAGGTATATTGACTTCAATGTCGATCGATACAGGATGCTAGAGTGTAGATTATGATCAGATTGCACTTCAAAGTACACCCTATAGGCTTATGGTTTTATTCACAAAATGGGATGTTTCACCTGCTATTCAACTTTAATTCTGACACCCTGGAACTTGTTTTGCGTGATTAGACCAAAACTTTGACATCTAGTGGACCAAAATCATTTGGACACATCTGATTATTTGTCATGGATGCTAGATAGGGAATGCTGAGTTGCTTCTCTTCCTATTAGTTCTGAATATCAAAATCTTTTTGTACTTTTTTTTGTTGCCTGAGTAGTCTTTAATCAGCATAGAATGTCAGGTGTAGAATTTATGAAGATTAATTATGTTCGTGTAGTATTTACGAAGATTAATTATGTTATATCTACAATCTGAGTTTTTCCTTTACCAGATAAAAGATAAAAATAAATATTTAATGATTGGAAGAAAATAATTGCCCTCTTTTGCTGCCACTAGTACGTTTTTATATTCATGTATAAATATATAGGGGCGGATGTAATAAGGGCCCAGTTGAGACAGCTGCCTCCACTGACTTGGCAACTTTTACTATTTTTTTAAAAAATTTTATTAGTATTTATTTGATCTTAGGTTGCGAATGTATATTTTGCCCCCACTGTATTTACTAGACTAGCATTTGCGCCTCTTTAAATTTACTAGCATCTACATTTGTCCTCACTAAATTTGTAGCAGAAAATATATGTCATTAATTCTTCATTATATGGCCAATTAAACAACACGATCCTAATTCCTAAGCCTCTATTCTAATATTAGATTAAAATTTTCTTATCCATTTAATATTTCATTTATCTAACTACTATCCACTATTATTTTAGAAGTTTAAAAAAAAAAAAAATTCAAATTCCAAAACCTTTTGCATCCACTTTTTTAATTATATCCATAGACGATTAGTTACCCAAATATACAATTTTGCACAGAGGCGGTGCCCCTTTTTGGGCGTATTTAATATAATTATCTCTTTATTTATCAAAAAAAAATGTTGTTAATTAGGAAACAACTTCGTGTACGCGCGATCCCGTGTAAGTTTTGCCTCCACTGAACAAAAATCCTGAATCTGTCCCTGTAAATGTATATGTGTATTATTGATGACATATTAAACAACCATCGTAGATGCACTCACGTGAGTTTCTTTTTTAGTCATCCCTAATATGATGGATCCTTTGTATGTTTAGTGTAAAGGTGGAACTCATATGCCTTTCTTTGGATTGAGATTTCTATCTCTGAACCGCCCGTTATATAGTTGCAATGGCTAGCTTCTTTTTCTGCTCCCCATTTTATTCCCTCTTCTAGGCAAACTATAACAGTGTAATTATTAATATATGAGTAGTTAAAACTAAAAACTAAGGGAAAACTTTGAGCTTTGCAAAAACTCTTCATCATCATTGTTGTTGGATGTATATACAGGCTACATGCATTCGCACACATGCACTTACACACAAGTGCACAAACAGCCTACTCTAACCTATGTGGATCATCGATTTGACTCATGTAATTTATGGTAAAAAGACCATATTTACTTATACATCCTAGTACTATGTTCACTCCCATTCAAGAAAGAGTTTAGAAATCTATCATGTCCAGCTTATCACAAAAATTAAACTCTTATCCAAAAAGAAGAGACCAAAAAACATATTCTCTAAGAGCGCCCTACCCCCCCCCCCCCCCCCCCCCCCCCCCCCCCCCCCCCCCCCCCAAAAAAAAAGAAAAAAAAGAAAGAAAGAAAGAGTCTAACAGACAATTAGATCTTGGGCTATTTATTATATTAAATGGAGAAAAGGAAAAAAAGAAAAAAGCAACCGAATGGTGTACCATGCAACAAGGGATAGACATATGACAAAGCATAGATGGAGAGTGGAGGGGGTTAGGTTGAGATGGAAATGCTTGTAGCAACATTCTTTTGACTCTAGTTTTCCGAAATTATAGCTTCAATGCCTATTGCCTTTTCTTAGCATATTTGGATTAAATGTGGCTTATTACGTTTTGACCTAGTGCAAAATTGTTATTTAGACCAGAAGCATAATAATAACAAAAGAAGGCCTCGTACAAAGCAAAACAAGGCTTAAAAATTGTAGCCGGAATGATTAGATCTGGATTCCACCATCCAACATGATTCATCTATCAAAATTGAAAGATCTTATCTGCAAGGGATTTTGTACACGATTCGGATAGATTTTGTCTAAATTGATCGTCTTGCAGGATTGTAAATGTAACTCTGATTGCAAAAGAAATCGTATAAGGAATACTTGTGGATCACTAAAATCATTTGTAAATATTTATGATCTCCAATGCAGTCATTGCCGATACAGTATGGATTCATTCAGCTCTTAACAAAGTCATACATGCATTGGTAGTCTTGTTTGTCTACTTGAATCCAACTACATCTGGATATAATTTGTTTGTGAACTGCATAGGAGTTTGGGAAGCAGTTTAACCTTTTACAAGCAATCTGCTTCTAAAATGTTAAATATGTATTGTGTTTTGTATGATTTCGGTGTTCAAGTTTTTTAGAAGTTGAAAATAGCTGAAGAAATTTAATCTGTTACATTCTCCATAAAGTCAAGTCACGTGATACCAATCTGGGAGTCAATTGCTTTTGGAATTTGACTCTTAGTGGTTATTTTAATCCTTTTACTCTTGATATCTCTTCATAACTGACATAGGGTTGTTCAGAAGCATGATTGAATTAGAGTTTCATACATTATGCAATGGATTAATTACTTTACACCGAAACTTATCCCTTCTAGCTGACATGTTATTTGCCTCTTTAAATATTTCATTTATATTTCAGGTCATACGCTATTCCTCTCCTACATCTGCCGGTGCTGAGTGCATCGATCCTGATTGTACTTGGGTGGAACAATGGTAATGTCATATATTAATTGCCTAAACAGTCATATGCTAAGAGTATAAGGAAACTATTTAGACTTGATGTTGCATATTGCTTTCTAATAAAATATATGGGATATTGTCGATCTATAGTGGGGGAGCCTGCGAGATTGAGAAAAAAAAAAAAAATTGCCAAAACACACGCAAATTTGGCACTATTCATTTTTACTTTTGAGAAGAGAACCTCATTCATATGACAAGGAGAAATAGTCCAAAAATATATTGTAATATTATATATTCATATTTATCTGCTGTTACAGTTTTATTGTTATTTCATGTGTACACTTGACATAATATTATATTCTATCTGTTAGACACAATGTTATTTATGGAATTGTGCTGTTAAATTTTCAGGGTTCACCGTGCTGGTCCTCGGGAGGAAATATACTTCAAACCGGAAGAAGTAAAAGCAGCAATTGTAACTTGTGGCGGACTTTGCCCTGGTCTTAATGATGTCATCCGACAGGTAGTTATTCTATGCCAATGTCTCTCTTTTGCTTAAAAGTTCTATCCATGTCAAACCTGAGTTGTTCTTTAATGAAGTCATCATATTCAATAACCTAGACACTGTGGGACTATAGCACAATTACAATTGAACTTAAAAGGATAAAGAAATGCATTCTTTAGCTTTCACAGATGTATTGCTTGGTGAGGCTTTTCTGTAAGATTCAGGTTTCCAATTTTCCCAGATGCGCTTTTGCATTTGGAAGAAAGAACATAATTGTTGTTAAATACCCTAGACTTCCATTTCAGTTAAAAAGTTATCATTGGCTAATGATGGAAGTGGAATAGATCATTTGCAGGTCTAAAGGACTCCTTTCTGAATTTAGTCGTTATTGGAGGAATTGCATCTCTTTCCTTGCAGATTGTCATCTTTCATTTTTTGTTTTCCTAATGGCTGCAGATTGTCATCACCCTTGAAATTTATGGTGTGAAAAAGATTGTGGGGATTCCTTTTGGTTACCGAGGATTTTCTGATGAAGGCTTAAGTGAAATGCCAGTGAGTTCTCATTTCTATCCTTGAAACTGCTTACCCGAAATTGAGTCAAAATAGTTGTTGTTAAAAAGTTGAGATATTCCATTATTTATTTATTTTTTTTGATACTTCGGAATAAAAGATATTCCATTATGACATTTCTTCCAAACAGATTATTGATTTCCATGGTTTGTTTTCATATATATTTCAGTCTTCAAGCTAGATTCCCTGATATGTAATTTACTTGGTAGGATTTTGTACTACTAAGTTGTCCTAATTATTAGCTGGCTTCAGAGATGGTCTGGTGTTGCTTAAACTGCCTTAATACATGGTTTGAAAGGACCTTTGACTAGAATGTTGCCTCGGTAGCCAAGAAGTAGCTACACTGTTTATGGTCTCTTGACCACTCAAATAGCTCCCGCTAACATTTGGCTCCAGTTGATGTGAGGGTTGACGGCAGCTAGTTGTGAAATAATCTCAATCTTTGATTGGTTGGAGCTTCTTGTGAAATAATCTGAGACTTCTGATGGGTCATATTTCAGTATGTGAAGTCAATCCAATAGACTTGGGACAATGTTCCCTGATTCTAGTTACACATGTTACTTTTAAGATACCTTGACTCTCTTCTTTTTGTGAATATGTATTGATAATTTATATTATTTGCTTAAATATGTCCTTTGATTGTCAGCTATCCAGGAGAGTGGTTCAAAATGTCCATCTTTCTGGTGGAAGCTTGTTAGGAGTCTCACGTGGAGGACCCAGTGTTAGTGATATTGTAGACAGTATGGAGGTGCTATATTGATATCTTTTCACTGTCAGATTTACCTCTAGTTTCTCTTTTTTTTAGTGTTTCTGTAGAAAAGGCAATTGGATTTTTAGGAATAATGTTTTCTGTTAATCCATGTCAGGAAAGAGGAATCAACATGCTTTTTGTGTTGGGTGGAAATGGAACCCATGCTGGTGCCAATGCAATACACAATGAGGTTGGTAAGCCAATAGCATTTTACTTATTAGTGCTTTATGTTATATTATCTCATCTGCTTTAAATATCGTTAAGATACTATTTTGTGAACTCGGCTTCCATAGACATCTTTGTTCAAGTTTAATTTACTACTCAATATTAAGCTTTGCATGTCATTTATCTTTTCTAAAAACTTTTGGGGCGGATCTCCATATGATCAAAACTAAAACTTCATGGGTTATATTGTGATCTGTGTTCCCATCTTATTGCATTCTTCAGTTGCTATTCTACCTTATTTCTTGCGCTGTCCTTGAGTTATATGAATGCTTCCTTTACTTGCTTATACTGTTTCATGTTTCAATAATGAAGACTAATTGCTTTACACTTTGGTGTTTAGTGCTGGAGAAGACGGTTGAGGGTGGCTGTAGTTGGTGTGCCAAAAACCATTGATAATGATATTCTGCTGATGGATAAAACTTTTGGGTTTGATACTGCTGTTGAAGAAGCACAACGTGCAATAAATTCTGCATACATTGAGGTGCAAGTTTGTTTTTAATTCTTACTACTCTTACCTTATTCATTGTGCATTTTAAGGTCATTCGTTAACTCACTTCTCTATATATGGGAGTTATGTTCTGGAAGTCTAGAACCCTTTCCTAGTATTGATATCTTGATATCTAATCTCTCTTTCAATCTTCTGACAGGCACATAGTGCTTATCATGGTATTGGGATTGTGAAGTTGATGGGTCGTAGTAGTGGATTTATAGCCATGCATGCATCTCTTGCTAGTGGACAAATCGATATATGTTTGATCCCAGAGGTAGTTCCTCAGGATACTAATTGGATTTCGTTAATGTGAGCCAAGTTAGTGACTCGGTCTCTACTTGCACTCTAAGGTACCCTTTAATTTACATGGACCCCATGGTGTCATGAGGCATCTGAAGTACCTACTTGAGACAAAGGGATCAGCTGTAGTCTGTGTGGCAGAGGGAGCTGGGCAGGTGAGTTATGCTGGGTTCTCATTAATAGGCTTCTAGATCAAACTGTACTCAAATAAATTATCTACGTATTTATATTGCTATATTTGATAATTAAGTCAATAAGTCCATTATGGCTCTTAAAGTTTCATGACATCTTCAGTTGCAGAATTGTTGATCTTATGAAATTTTTAGTTGCTGAACTTGTGTCTTTTTTTTCCACTTGTGGATCCTCTGAAGGACACTAAGTCACGTTTTGTTCCCCCTCCTTCGAGGCTGAAATGATTTTACATGTTCATTACAATAAAAAGGATGTTTTTATATGGCTTCGGAGTATGTTTACTAGTTAGTTCAGAAATTGATAACTCATTGTCAACGTTGCTTTTTCTTCTTCTATTTTGAAATAGACAATTTGTACAACACAGACTATAGTGTTAGAAACCTGCAAACCAGCACCCTTTCCAGTGGCTGGGTGCCCTAGTGTTTAGAACACTGCTTCTATCATTTTCCCACATTGTAGATGGTTTCCTAGCAAGGACAAGTGCTCTTTGTACTTTAAGTATGCCCAAGCTGCGAGATAGTGTTGTTCAACATTCTCTTTACAGTAACATTCATTCTGGAAGATTTGTCTTTATGCACATCTTCTTTCCTAGATTGCTTCTCCTAAAAATTAGATAACCAGTTCTTCGTCTCACATTTTCTTGTAGTTTCTGAAATGTTGGCTATTCTTTTGTGGATGTCTTTTTGCCATCTTGGGCTCAAATTTGATTTTCCTTTGTGTTTTGCATGTCTTATATGTCTAGAAAATGGATCCTCTTACCTCTGGACTCCAAAGTTATATGGAAAATTTTCATTTATTTTTTGTTGTTCCATCTATTCTTTCCTTTTTTTAATATGTTTAAAACCAAGATTATGCTTATATTACATCAAATTTTCAAAATTTGGAGGATAGAAACTTGTACGTTGAAGTTTTAGACACTTCCATTGTGGTATTTATACCATTAAAAGGATTTTTCAATCCCCTTTCTTGTTTTTTACACCGTACCAAGCTTCCATTCATAGTTTGCATTGCTGCCTCTTTTCTTTGTGTAACTATTATAAATGTATGACAGCTTTTTCCAGTTGTCAGCATTGCACATGATCTTTCTAGAATAGACTCTTTATATATTTATGTATTTAATTTTTTCCTGTTTGACACAACATTTGGCTTGTAAGACCTACAGTGAAACAAAAGTGTGCATATTATGTTATCGATTAGGTACAGTGGAATGCCATGATGTCTTTGTTTTGCCCCCCCTGCTAATAAAATAAGTTTCAGAAGAAGAGTGTTGGCCCTTATATTTTGCTGAATCTAATTTCTTTTTGGACTGGCAGCTCAGAAATTGTAAGATTTATTACATTTTCTCTATGTTTAATTTTCTGATGCATGAAACATGGTGCATTCAAATGTATCGTTACTTTTTTTGTTTTCTGTAAGTAAAAAAAGTCATTTTCTATTATTTTAAAATGTGAATTTGATGCTATATTATATGAATAATTTTATGTAAAACTGATCAAATTAACTATAGTTTGGTGCTTTATTCCTCTTTGATGCAGAATTTCGTCCAGAAAACTAATTCCAAAGATGCATCTGGAAATATGGTACTTGGAGATATCGGTGTACATTTACAACAAGAGGTTAGTGGTTGCACCTTAATGCAGTTTTAGCTCTTAATGGATGGTATTGCTGGTTTTAAAGCAAACCCTTACGGGATAGATTTCAAAAATATTTGAGGTTTTTCTCATATTTCTTCATTGAGTCATGCATGAACACGAATACATAAACACAATCATATATTGTAGGGCTTGGTTGCACACCCTATACGATGTGAACGCTTGAATCTTAAGCTTCCTTTGGGCCTTCTTAACCGAGGGGTTTTCCTTCTTGATCACTAGGGCACCAAGGTAGCAAGAATTGGTGGAAACTCACACCCAATCTCTTCTTTCTCTCTTTTCCGAAATTCTAATAGAATAATGAGGTTGGTGGCTACCTTGTATACACACACATATATATATATGTGTGTGTGTGCGCCTCTCCAAGTGCAAGAAGGGGATCTTTAGGGTGTTCATATCCCAAGCTAACACATTTTTTTAATTGCACATCAACCCCTGATGAATAAAAAAATGAGTGAAACTACCAAACAACTCCACTAAATGATGGTAGTTGACCTCTCAGGATTGGAAATTAGGTCAAGGCCTCTGTTCTACTAATTACCACAAAGATGAATCCCCACTACCGGTATTCGTAAATTGGCACCAAGCTAAAGAACCGTCAGCTTGACCCATTTACGCCTTCTTCAAGACTATCCAGCCTAACAACCATTGATCACTACAAATTATTTATTTTCTAAAAATACTTTTGAAAATAAATAATAACTTTGTACTGTAAATAGTATATGAATAAAAACCTAGCATGCCAGTAGTGATCAAATGAAAGATTGAGTCAAGCGAATATATATCTTATAAGAGTGTGGTAATCTTATTGAGATTACAAGTTTCCAAGTCCCAAAAATGTACACCCAAGATATCGAGGTATTGACTGTACAGAAGTGTCACTCATTGATAAGTCAAAATGCAAATCGCCAAGAACCTGAGTTCTTTGACCTCTCAAGATTAAGACTCACTTTGCAATTAGTAGAGTTGTAAGAAGTGACATTACCACTGACAATTATGACAATGTGTACTTACCCTGATCCAATTCAGTATACTCTTAGGATACTAACACAATGGTCGAGAAAAAATATCCTACCAATTTAAGGGTTACATGTGTTATAGCTAAACAAGTGAGTTGTCCAGACTCACTCTAATTGTGAACTCAGTTTAGATGTACAGGTAACCGACAGGACCACATCTATTCGTGTATCAAAAGCCATCATACACGTGATCCACCTAAAATGTAAATCCAAGACACCATGCATCTCATGTATATTTAATAATTGCATAAAATAGTATAGATGAATGTAAATAAGAGAGAATCATATAAATTAATAATCAAATGTCATAACCACGGCCGCTAAGGGCTCATACAAAAAAACAAACAGTTTGCAACTACTTAACTATTTATCGGTTTGATCTCTGGTGAGTTGTTTGATGTAATTACCTGAGCAAAAGATAATATTAGGCTAGTCCTTTCTTTTCTGTTTCTGTAATATTTTGGTCCTAGTTATGAGAAAGAAGTGGCTTTTACAGGCTAGAGCCATGAGTATTTATCATCATTCTTTATTCTTGATCCTGCAATATTCGAATCTGGAGACATTGATCTCATGCACAAAATGAAGAGTGGGTGTGCATTTCAATGAGTCTTGAGTATCTGGTAATTTTTTGTGGCCAGGCGTCTGGCATTTGCAGTTACCATTTTAATTGACTGAACAATCTTCATTTCTACTTCTATCTACTTGGAACATTTTCCTTTTCATAGACAAAATTTAATTCATACTGATCATAATAAATGTCTAGATTCAGGACTAAGACAGAGGGGGGCCTGGCCACCCCTGATCTTCAAAAAATCACATAGCAGTAGTGCTTCTGTTGCCCAGGTGTTCCCCTTGCCCTGGGACCAAATCCTAGCTTCATTACTAACTAGATTGACTTGAGACAAGTATTATTTTAAGAGTCACGTGTTTAGTGTTGGTCCAATAGGCAATCCAAGAGGGTGGGTGAATTGGGTTTCTTTCGAAGATTAATACAAGTTAAGATTAATTAAAATTAATCTAAACAATATGGCAGTGACTAATCTATGTGCAAAGCAATGTAATTAATAGAAGCAAAGAAAACAGAGCAATAGAAGAGAGACACAGATTTACCGAGATTTAACTACAAACCGTGGTCTACATTCTCACCCTAAGACCTCCTTGAAGTTTTCTTCCACTATGTAATCACCTATTACAAGATGGGCTACTGATTGACAAAGTGTTCAGCTCACTTTACAAAGAACTCACCGAGCTCTTCAATCCCCAAGTGGTTTTGTCCAAGCTCCACTCAAACTTACAAGAGTTTTGCTTCACACAAGAGAACTCTCTAAACTCTTAATTACAAGTGTATATGAATATACAAGTAACAAACAAACTCTTTAGCAAGAGTAGATTTACAATCAAAGCTCACTCAAGAATGAAATAGGAAGAATGTTCAGGAATATCAGGTTGATTAGTGATTCTTGTCTCTAGTTGTTTCTTCCTCTTAATTCTTATATATAAATGCAGTTGGAGGCTAGTATTTATACCCTTGCATTGATTTCATTTGTTGGAGGTGGTTGAGTATCATAAATGCACGTCCAATCCGTTATAACGTTAAGAAAAATAGCCGTTATAGCAGAGGGAGTCGGCTCTAGGTCTGTGGAGTTGACACTTCCTGCTTCTGCATTTACCAGACGATGTTCACTGAGTTCATGAGTCCCCTCTTCATGTCGATGAGGTGACTCTTTGTTCATTTTGTCTTCACATCTTCGGCTTCTGCTGTCATGAGGCGACACTTCATTATCATATGTCCGCTCATTGATCGTTTAAACTTCAAACCTTTTTATTTCTGTTACCAAGAGGCGACTCTTCGTCTTTATGTGTCTGCTCATTGTTCATTTCATCTTCAAGTTTTCGCGTCTGTCTCCATGAGGTGACACTTCATGACAATGTGTCCACTCATTGACTACTTGGTCTCCAGACTTTTTGTTTCTGTGATCAAGAGGCGACACTTTACTTTCATGAGTCTTCTCATTGCCCATTTTGTCTTCAGACCTTTTACGTTTGTAATCTCTTTAACTCATCAGAGTTAACTTCTATTCAATTTGAATTGAATCAATCATTGGATATTGATCTTCTTCTTGAATCTCAAACAGTCAAAGCTTTATTAGATCAATGTTCATCTTTTCTTCTTCATTTCCAAAGTTTCCTCAACTACGTAGAGCTTCACAATGCTTCATTTTTGATTTTCTCTCTTTGTTAGTAATTCTTCATTCTTCATTAAAGATCACTTCAATGAGACCATTGCAGACATGATGAAGTCTCTTCATACATCCAGTCTTCATGGATCCTTGGTAGAAGAATTCTTCACTTGGATTTCATGTAGAGATTAGATATTCATTGTGAGCCATCTTCTCAGCAACTTCAATCACACTGTCTTGAATTGCTCTTTAGCATACCAGATGAAATCATCTCTTGAGTATTTTCCAAACTCTTCAACAAACAATTCATCTTCAGCTGAACATTGCACCTCCTCAACTGATCTTTGCATATTCTGATGAAGTTTTCAGTCTAGTGCAAATTAATCTTCATTTAATCTATGCATACTTGATAGAAGCTTTATTTGAACACTTTCAATCTCTTCTACTGTAAGACATTTGTTTGACGTAGAGATAGGCGACAATTCTCTGTTTGGTTCATTGCAAAGCTCTTGGAATTCATTGCATGATCTTGAACTTGTTGTGTATACTCTTTGACATGTATTAGACTTAAGATTTAACTTTAAGTCTAAGTTATGAACTTTGTTAATATGCACAGTAAGTAGATTCATTAGTAAAATAACATAAGGTTTAGTTATCATCAAAATCAACATGAGAATTAATCTTGAGTCAATAAGGATCAACTATGACTCAACATTTAGTTCCTCTGATTACCTAATTCATCATTCATTTATCATAGAGTCTTTATCAGTAACATCAATTTTGTGTTTGACATTTTATTAACATCTTGAGATCAATGATATACCATGGTGCTTAAACTGGCCAAAATATTTACCTTAGACTATCTCAGATAGTGAGTTTCCCAATCCAGCTGTTTTGGGGTGATGCACAAAGTTTGTCCTCTCATTCCACTGTCTAAAGCCACACACTGTATAGAATCATGAGTGCCTTTTGCAGTATTCAAGCCATATTAATACTCCTCTTCGGTTTTACATAATTGACAAAGAAAAAGTTCAAAAAAGTATTATCATTTATCAATAAAAAAGAATATATTATCAAAGCCTTGCTTATAAACATCTAGAAGGAAGTCGTACACATCCATGTGTTTTTTTGTGTGACATGGGCCATGTTCAAGGGAATTATAAATCTGACATTTACTTCATGAAACGATGTGACAAGGATTTGTGATGTTGAATGATCAAGATGGGAACTTCTTTCGACAAAGTTTTGCACCTATTTTTGCTTCCTCCATAGACATTTTCTCACATAAGATTTTTTTTCTTTTTCTTCCATGTTATATTTTGAAGTTCAAATTTAGATGTTCCTTGAAATACATAAATGATATTTCATGGTCTGGTATACTGCTTCTCGTTTCTCTTTGTTTTTTCTGATCAAACAAAAACCACAAGTGCTGTTGCTTTGAATTCAGATTTCTACTCACATAATGTTAGAAAGAAGCCTGCAAGTCCATTTCACCCTTTTGAACCCCTTTTTTTGGTTTTTGTCTCCAATTCTGATGATATCTGATATTCTGATGAAAGCATCTAACGGCTGTCGTGAATGGCACTTCTTGAGTACTTTGCTTCATAATTCTGCATGATTTGTTATGTCAAATTGCTTTCAGTCCACCTACTATGGTACTGATTTTTGTTTACTTATGTCAGACAAAGAAACACTTCAAGGATATTGGTATTCCAGCTGATGTGAAGTACATTGATCCCACATACATGATCCGAGCATGCCGTGCAAATGCATCTGATGGAATTCTTTGTGCTGTACTGGGTCAAAATGCAGTGAGTCTCTCGTCCTCGCTTTTTCCATAAGTCTGAGTCCCTTCTAGGAAAAACCTTTGTCACAAATTAACCTAATTGGCTGATAAAACAGCAGTCCATCCACTGCCCCAGGTGAAAGTCTGTGGGGTCAAACAGCAGTCCATCCACCCCCCTCATTCTCTCCTCTTTCGCCTCCAGGTGAGAGTGGGTGGGGTCAAACATATAAACAAATGAAATAAGGAGGAAGAAAGTACCACAATGTATCAGTCTGCTAACTCCGCTGTCAAGCAAAACCAGTAACGATGGATTTAGTTGGGTTGTGTTCAGGTAGTGTTAGCAAAGCCCATCGTAGATCATCATATATGTTTCCTACTGATGTTGATGGGACTGCATTTCTGTTTTCGCTAGATAAGGTATTGCAGTGTGTAACTTTGATACTTTAGTTGTAATCACTTTTATCACAGCCTGAAGAAGCAGTCTACAAATAAAAATCAATGGAGATTACAACTAGTGCACCCTGTCCAGCTTGAAACCTTAACTTAACCACTAGATCACTAAATAGAATTTTTTTTCACCCCTTACCAAACCCAAAAAGGAATTGGACAGGGTTAGGGTCAGGTAAGTTGGGTTTTGTCTTCGTCACCTGTAAGCAAAACTTGGCTCCTTTTAACTGGGTTTACTACAGGTTGGGCTTGTTAGTGGCCTTAGTTACATAACATTCATGTGAAGAATAACTACATCGGCTTCTTTTTGGCTTATGAACAGCCTTGAATTGCCCCATTCAAGTGTGCAAGCCTTGTAGAACTCAGATTTGGCCGAACTCAGACATCCAAACTCGAAAATAGATCCCTTGCATCAAGTAGTTTTTGTGTTGCTATGCAGGTCTTTTTATTTGTTAGTATATCTGTAATTAGAATTCATGCTTAATAAAAAAAAATTAGAGAAATTAATTAGAACCAGTTTGGTACAGATGTGCACAGTGACATATATTCAATGTGGATGTTTGGTCTTGGCAGGTTCATGGTGCATTTGCTGGATATAGCGGCATTACGGTGGGCATATGCAACACACACTATGTCTATCTTCCCATTCCTGAAGTCATTTCATACCCCAGGGTTGTGGACCCTAATAGCCGCATGTGGCATCGTTGCTTGACATCTACCGGCCAACCGGACTTCATCTGATTAAGGAGGCATTCTATTCTATATATATATATATATTAGACTGGAGATTTGATAATCCTAGGCTTTATAAATGGTTAGATTAAGAGAACAGAAAGCCAGGTTCAAAAGGTTTCTGGCTATGTCTATTCACGGCTTCTTGTTGAAGACATAATACGAAGGATGACATTTCGTCCAAATTCAGAAATTCTTTGTAGTGTATAGCATTACAGTGCCTTTCTCACAGGACACATTGGAAGTAAAATTTTCTCAGGAACCTCCCAAAGCATTTTGTAATTGGTTCCTTGTCCTCTGTAAAACATGTTTTTGTATCCGAGAATTCATTTTGGAAGATTAAGCAGCAGTTTCAGCTAGACCAACCTTAATGGCTTGAAATTTAGTCTTCAGCTATACGGTTTACCAAGAGATGGTCATATTTTCCATTTGTCTAAAATAAAATTTCAGAGTTCTTATTAATCTAGCAGTCTTGGTTCTATTTTGAAAGAATAATTGCTAGCTAAAATAATTCTCGCAGATTGGTGCCTTTCACAGCCATTAAGGTATACGTTTTAGCCTCGTCATCATCTCATGTTGTTAACTAAACGTTCAGTGCAAGGTTGATTAGCTCCTTTCGAGTAAATATGAACTGTTATTATTAATGAGCAGGGTTGGTTTTATCTTGAAATGTTCTCACCTGGATTTTGACAGTAAGACAGCAGCCCCCCCGCCCCCCCTCTCTCTCTTCTTTTAATTTTTTTTTTATTGGTATTTAATATTGTCTGTGAAGTCAGGATGGTGCACATGACTAGAAATAACCTACTCATCAACTGTGATAAATTAGCACCGTTTAGATCATGAAATTTCTTCTAACAATGGGAATTAGCCCCATATATTATTGGGAATTTCCGAATTTGGAATAACTCTCTCTCTCTCTCTCTCTCTCTCTCTCTCTCTCTATTGGTGGAGGATTGACTAGTCAACACTACATATATCATTTATCACATATATATATATATATATATGTCATCTGACAACTAGTAGTTGCTTTCTTTTATACTTGGAAAATGCTAGCGCTCCTCTTTATACTTTCCATGATGGGTATTATGCTATTATGTAATATGTATCCATATGGGCGGATGACTGTAATTCCTTTCTCTCTCTCTACATATATATAGTGGTACAGTCTCTTCTCTCTTCCATCAGAAAAATACTGTTCTGGTAGTGTTGGTAATGTAGTGCCAGATGTTGACCAGTAGCAAGCAACCATGCCTCAGTCAAAACCGCAAGGGTGGTATGCTTGATCGCTCGGGCCGAGTGTGGCCCGCTTGGTATCCGAAGGAGGACAATGAACACTAACCATGACAAAAATTAACTGGGCACGACGTCGTGTTGCGGAGAGTTGACATTCATTAACGGGCGTCCTGTTGTCACCAAACGGAAAGCACCCCTAATATGCCTGCATACCCCACTCATTAATTCATTTTGATGATAATTTGCTTATTCCCTCGTAATTGTGCACATTGGATGAATTTTAAAATACCCTTGTACTGCATTTAGGCCCAAAATCATTGTTTTGGAGCTTACGAGCTTGTTGCCTCTGTGTGGGGAGAGAGAGAGAGAGGTTTCTAAAATTTTGACTGGGAAAAGAGAGGTCTTCACTGGCCTAACTTCTTTATATCACCGTTCCGAAAATGAGATTTGATACACAATTCACTAAATTTCATCGGAGGGAAAAAAAATAAAAAATAAAAAAATATCTTCCATCTACTTTTATCTGCCCCTCACATGTTTCCTTTTTGCGTTTTCATTTTTTTCACTTAAAATTGAAGCTACAACCAAATAAAAAAAAGAAAAAGAAAAAAGGCCTATGTTTTCTCTAAACCGAACAAATGGAACTATTCCAATTTCTGTGTTGCCCAACTTCTACTATTGTGGTTATTGAGAAACTCTGGTTATCAACAGCTGGTGCCTTGCTTTTCATGCTAAAAGCAGAAGACCCCTCTCTCTCTCTCTCTCTCTTTCTTATGGGCACCCATTCAGAACCACACCAAAACTCCCATTCAACCACACTGTTTGGACTTGGGGGTGCGAAGGAGAAAAATTCACATTTCATGACTCGAAATCCTCTGGAGATGGTCTGTCTAGTTTTCTCTTCTTTGTCTCTGGACTATTATGTGAAGAATTTGCACAGGACCCAACAGTTAAATCATCACTTTTATAGCTCAAGCATGCAGCAGCATCCAACACCCCAATTGGGCTTTGGGGAACTAATGGAACTAAGGCACTAGCTACATTAGTACCCCCACATATCAATGTCAAATCTTGGATCATTTGAAGACACTCCACAACTCTTACCTGCAAATTCCACAACAAAAGACCCACACTTGATGAGTTCACCAACTTGGTAAAATGATCATCAAACTTAAGAAAAAGCAAAAAAGCAAATTTGTCCTGTCTAGGGTTTTATTCCTGTGGGCACAACCAGCACATGTTTTACCTTTTTTACATGAATTAAACAAGACATTGCCTCGTCAATGTCTAATGCTTGTATATCTCCCAATACAGATATTGACACCGCTGCAGCAATTTCAGAAGGTCTGAATTCCAAGAAGTCAATACCTGCATTCAATTCCCACCCAACACTGGATCAAGCACTCAAAAAGAGTTCAAACACCAAATTAGTACAATATCAAACATATAGGAAGTGAAGAGAGACCTTTGATTGTGCATAATATGAGTTGAACGGATCTAGAGATCAGAGGCCCTGATGGGAGTTGATGGTCATCATTGATCTTTCTAAGGAAGTAGTCTATGAAGGAACATGGAGTGCAAGCTTGCATCTTCCACTTCAAAGTGCTCAACACCAGAAGCTCCATTCTCTGTATGGTTTTACCTTCAAACACAAACTTGGGTTCTCCTACCTGTCCACACTCGCACAGCCCCCAGGATAATCAGATTGAGAAGCACAAAATTTCCTAATATTCAAGAAAATATCAAACAGCCAACATTTAATCAAACTTAGTATTAGCTTTTCTAGTTTTTTTTTTGTTTCTTCACCTGCAAATCTACGGTCAGAGGCACTGTAGTCTCCTCCATTTTTGTTGCCAGTGATAAACAGGCTACTGCTAACAATTGCGCTGTCCAAGTTTTACCTCTCTGTATACCCACCAAAGGAAAGGCAAAAGACAAAAGAAAGGAAAGACAATCAAGAAGAAGTAAAGAGAAAATTAAAGTTAACAAATTGTAATGAAAGACAGAAGAATGCTCGGGTCCCTACTGAACTTACAGGCAGTTCATAAACTGATAAGAATCGATCCAAGTAATTCATGGACAGGCAGACACTCAATGGTCCAAAACTATAATAGGCATGAGCCTGTTGAACACAAAACACAAAACCCATTTCAGGAATGTCACATGGGGCAACACTTTTCACAAGGCATTACCTATTAAAACGAGTAAACCATGAATCACCAGAAAAAGGTAATGAATGGGGAACATAGAAAGTGAGGACAATCCAATTCCAGAAAGCCTATGTGAAGAAAATGAATTAAAACAAACAACTTTTTGATTAAAATGGGGTGAAATGTAGGACCCATTGGCAGAAACATAATCAAATGTCACAAAAATAGTAGAAAAATCAATGTAATCTAAGAAAGACTAATACCCAATAGATAAAAGAGCAAAACACCAATAACCCATTTCAGAAGACTAATCAACAGACCTTCCAAATCCAATCAAGAGCCTCTCTTCTCACACCCAAGTCCAGGTGTCCATTTCTCAGTCTCTTGAGATAATCATCTCGGGGCAAATGCTGTCTCTCCCTCTCAGCCATCAAACAGAAACTCTCTTCACTCAGCAATGGCAAACCAATGAATGGATCTGATCTAGCATTCTTCAAACCCAGATTTTGATTATTAGTTTGATGGGTTTGGTCATCTGGGGTCGCAGAATCAAGATCATCAAAGCACAAGTTGTTGGTTTCTGTACAGAGAAGGTTTGAGGCTGGACTGTCAGATTTGTTGTCTGCCATTGCACAAAACCTCAATGTTCTCTGTAAACCCTATCTATAAATCTCCTAAAAAAAAAAGAGATTGGTGAATCAATATTTTCTAGAAGTTTTTTCTCATGAATAAAATAGCATATTGGTTTTGCCACAGACCGGAGAGGAGTAAGACTAAATGAGTAGGTTCCAGGGGGAGAGTGTCCAGAGAATAAAACTAAGAAAAGGTGGGATGAGACTTGCAAAGAGAGGAGCTTTATGTAGGAAATTAATATTTGTTTTTGGGACAGCGAGATTGGAGAATATAGGCGGTGGATCCATAGATACACATGAAAGGGGAGGAAAAAAAATATGAGGGGGGAAAAGACTTGAGAGAGAGAAACATCCCACAAAATTTTTTTGGAACAAATATTGAGTAGGACAGTTGCCAAGAGAGCGTTCAACATCCCACTTGATTTTTTCCTCCAAAAATATATGTATCTGTTTTTTTTCTTTTTCATTTTTTTTTTTGTAGAAAAAGTGAAACCAATGAGACATGGCTCCGAGGAGAACTATAAAATAAATCAAACCACTCGAGCTTACTTGTTAAAAATTCGTTCGTTTGAGATTAGTTCGTTATATAAATAAGACAAGGTTGTTCACATTTTAAAATTTGTTAATTTTTTAAATTTAGCTTGAACTTGGCTCAATAAATTTATACATACTAAAAAAAATCAAACTACTCGAATTCAGTTCAATTAGAACTCGCTTGACATAAACTCAAAAGTTCAATATGTCAATCTTTTGAATCTTGTTTAAATTTTTAAATCACATTTAAACATCCTATCACTTAGCTCGATTAAAATTTATTCAAAATTGACTCAAAAATTAAACAAATCAAACTTGAAACAAGCTTTGTTAAATTTTTAATCAAATTTCAACAACTTACTTTGCAGCTTGGCTTGACGCGTGTACGGCGTAGCTCTGGCTACTCAAATTTTCATACTAGGCACCCTGTAGTGGTATTGGTGGCGGGAGAATATGCAGTCAAATGGTGGTGATACTTGACTAAGGAGTGGACGCTACTAATAGAATTCGTAGTTTTAGTGGGCTTTGTTTTTGAGTGATGTATAGATATGATTACTGATGATGTATTTATGATTCTAAATGAAGTGGAGAGATTGCATATTTTGGATATGATTGGAAATAATTTATTTTGAGTGTTTTTTTTAATTTTTTTACTTAAATTGAGTATTTGGTGTTTGATAGTGAACTTTTTTAACTTATAATAAGCTTGCTTTTTTTTTTTTTTTTTTCTTTTTTAGCCTAACAAGTCAAAAAGCATAAAGTAAAAATTTTGAAACTTTTTTTGCTTATTCAACTGTAGTGAAATTTTGAAAAATAATTAATTTTAAAATTTTAAATAATAAATTAGTATACTACTATAATTAATGTTAAAATTTTGTTTAGCTTTATAAAACATCAAGAATATGCAATTTAATTTACTTTAAGGGTCCTTTGATTATTTTTTTGTATAAAAAAATTAAAAAAAAACTTTAAGCTAGCACCAAACATCCTAATTAAACTTTTTTTTTAAGTCAGTTTATTTTTTATATTTTTTTACCAGCCTTATTTAATAAAAAAAGTTGTTTTCACCCTTAATTTCTTGAGTTTGTACAAATCGTAATATTGTGGGCCCACTCAATTTATGAAGTGCCCGTTACGCTACTATAATTTACACTAGTTACTATTCTCAACATGTATATTATTTTTTTGTTTTGGGTTCCTTGTTCAATAATTAAAGCCTTGACATAGCAAAGTGTGTTATTTTATCTCATAATATCTCGCCATTCATTAATCATTAAACTCCAAATAAGAATATTATTTTTAAAATTAGTTACCAGTATGATTTTAGTAATATAAGTAATTAAGTAGAAATGAAAAGAAATGTGAAAATACAGACAACGAGAGTTAAAGCAATTCTTTTTATTAACTCGTAAACAAACAATCCTTTTAAATGCTTTGCAATGGGTGAGTCATAATGGTGAAATATTATTATCTTTATCGACATGTCCTTTTAAATAATATTCATTTAGTTCACACGAGAAGGGTGACGAGTACTCCCTTAAAAATCAATATATTAAATCTCTATTTTCATTTAGTTATTGCTAATTTCATCCTTTGGAATAGAACATTGATTGGTGCAAAAATAGAAGTGTGCAAGTTTGAGTATTTTTCCTATATGTGGACAAACACAAAATGTTAAATTTGTACTCCATTTCTCCCAATATTATGAATTGCTATCACCATTACTAAGTAATTCTCCATTCGCCCCATTATTTTAGTAATATAAGTAATTAAGTAGAAATGAAAAGAAATGTGAACATATAACGACAATTAAAGCACTTCTCTACATTAACTCATAAATAATGCTTTGCAACTTGTAGGCATGGTGGTGAAGTATTATTATCTTTATTGAAATATCCTTTTAAATAATATTCCTTTGAGTTCACATTAGAAGGGTCCTGAGTGCCCCCTTAAAAATAAAAATTTTAAGTCCCCTTTTTCATTTAATTAGTTATTGCTAATTTCATCCTTTGGAGTAGATCGTTGATTGGGGCAAAAATAGAAGTGTGAACGTTTGAGTATTTTCCTCCATGGGAATGAAAGCCAAATGTTAAACTTGTACTCCATTTCTCCCAATATCATGAATTGCTATGAACATTACCAAATAATTCTCCATTCATCCCATTTTCCGTCTCGTGATTGACAATGTACAAGCTTGAGAAAAATCTTTTTAAATAAGATTTTTTGAAAAAAAAAAAAAACACATATTCCATATGAATAATTATTTGGGAATTAAAATTGTAATTGAATGTATATTTTAATTTATTTCATTCATATGAATTTACAAAATTTAAAAAAAAATTAAAAGTGAAAAAAAAAGAGAAGCAATTGTTATTCTCAAAGCAAATTTAGCTATTGGTAGAACAATACCTGTAAATTTTAGTTTAATATGATCAGGAAGTAACCAAACATTGCTTAACATGGATGACCTCCAAAGAGGAAGGAGAGAGAGAGAGAGAGAGAGAGAGAGAGAGAGAGAGAGTTGAATTTAAAATACACCTTGCAATTAATTCCACATTGTTAGTCCAAGTAACAATTCAAGAAGGAGGTGAATTGGGTTTAAACAATAATTCAATAAATAATTTCAGATTTAAAAATTCTAACTAAATATTCAAACAAATATTAATCAACCAATAATATATTATAAATAAATGCAAGCAATTCAAACTACAAAGTAAAGGAGATAGAAAGAAGAGAATACGATATCAAGATTTATCGTGATTTGACTTCAACTCCAAAGCCTACGTCCACTCCTCAAGGTTCCTTTCTTGAGATTTTTCTCCATTATATCCAAACCGTAGATACAACCACTAATCTTTTAACCCATACAATATTCCTCTTTTACAACTAGTTTGTTTCTTAGATGCTAGTCACATGCCTCCAAATAGTTTTTACATAGGTGTTAGTCACACTCAACCAACTGATCCATCATTGCAACTGGTTTTTATACATATGCTAATCACACCCACCTTTTGCTATTTTTCCTAGCTAATATCTCCCTTACAAGAAGAAAGAATAAGAGTATAGCCACTCTTACTTACAAACAAATTCTCTCAAAGAATGAATATGCCAATGAAGCTCTCAAAACAATACAAGATAAAAAATAATGAAACACTCAAAGATTTTGTAGGATGAATAACACTTTGATGCACAATCTCTTGTTATTCTTGTTGTTTTTTTTTCTTCTCAAGTGTATCTCTATTTATAGATGAAGAATAATACTTGATTTGTAACTTCAAATCTGTTTCTAGCCGTTTGCGAAAGTATTGAATATTTCTTCTTGTTGAGCAAGCTGCTGCCAAACAGAATTTTGAATTTCAAATCAGATGCATTCATTACCATCTTGATTTTCGTCTTGATAACGGTTGAATTTGAAACAAATATAAAACAAACATTTGTAGACATGAAAGCCATCTTTTCGGAACCTTAAGAATCAGGTCGATTCAATAGTCAGATAAAAAATAATGATCAAATTACTCAAACTATCTCCGAGTTAACATATTTGAATTTCTATAGAGCAATATCAACTTGCATCAGCTTTTTCATATAGCAACCATTTGAGTTTGAAAATCTCTATAAGTTATGAAATATAGATATGGACGTTAACTTTCCAGATCCTCAAGAGTCAAAGCATTTGAAGATCAGAGTAAAAAAATATGAGTGAAATATTCAGACTGTCTCTCTAGCTGTCATCTTTAAATTTCTGCTACACTAAGTTTTCTTTCACCTTGTGTTTCACCCAGATAACATTTGAATTTAAAAATTCATATAAAATATGAAATATATATATATATATATATATATGTATGTTAGCTTTTTACAACTTCAAGAATCAGATCATTTGAACTTTTGAATCAAAATATATGCTCAAATAATCATGACTATCTCTAAGAGACTATATTTTGAATTTCAAATGCAAGAAGTAACATTTTAGCTCATTTTTGTCTCGCAAAACGTTCTTTTCATAAAAAATTTATAAAACATCATAATTATAAATTTGATTATTCTTTCTAGCTCCATAAGAATCAGATCAATCTAATGGTTAGATCAAAATATATGAGCAAACTACTATGGTTGTATCATAGGATATAGTTTCATTGAATTTTAAACCTTAGAAGAAAATTATGTCTTGTAATTTTCTTCCTTGAATCAAGTTTCCTTAAAACATGATTCTCAAGAATTTAGATATTACTTTTCAAGTGCTTCATAAGTCAACAAAACTTTATTACACCAACTAGATCAATGATTAAAAGTATTAAATATATTTAATCAAGAAAATATCTGTAAATCAAAGTAAGTTATCATCAAAATCATATATAAAATTTTATTTTAATAAACTTAGGGCTAACAATCTCTCACTTTTTGATGATGATAACCTTTGATTGATTTACCTCATAAATATACTTCAAGTAAAATAAATGTTTTCATGTATATATCATGTTCGAGATAGTATTAGAAAAATAGAGACAAACATAATTCAAACTCCCCCTCAACAAATGCTTCTCATCTTAAACTCATTTATAAAAGAATTCAACTAAAGGCTCATCATAACGCTGTGTCGCCCCGATTTTTGGGTCCAAGTCCTTTTGGCTCGAGAAAAATACGGAACTCTGTCACTAGAACTCATCCTTCTAAAATGACAAGTGCGACTAGGTTTGAACTTGAAATTAGTTTGTTTAAGGGTTTTTTAGAAAAATAGGAGTAGCCACCTAACTTGATTAAGGTGAATTAAGGCACCTAAAACTAAGTATTAATCTGAAGATTAAACTTAGGGTTTTTGGAAAAGATTTTTGAAAACTCCTTCAGGAGAGGGTTTTTAAGAAAATAGGTTGTTTGGCAACCCTTGAAAAGCTTTAAGTCCTTTTTGAAAATAACTCCATTTTGATTTTTTAAAAACAGAAATTTATGGTCCGGGGGCTGGTTACATGTAGGAAAGATATCCTAAGATCATCACCCTACCCTGCCCTTTTGGTACCTATATGTCTAATCACCCTTTGTTCACTCACTATAATAGACGGTTACCATTGCCCACTTAATATTCACTTTAGAGTTTTGAAAATGAGATTTAGTCATCGCTTTTTGGATGAATGATGCATGATGCAAGTTTTGGAAGAAGTTTGAAAACA
The DNA here is from genome assembly GCA_033060915.1 of Euryodendron excelsum. NCBI lineage: Eukaryota > Viridiplantae > Streptophyta > Magnoliopsida > Ericales > Pentaphylacaceae > Euryodendron > Euryodendron excelsum. The sequence continues at coordinate 48,120,511 of CM065383.1, forward strand.
TGAGAGTTTTGAAAGGGTTTGAGATTGAAACTTTGAATTGATAGAAACTTTTGAAAATGGGATTGAGATTGAAATAGAAGTTATGACTGCACTATTTTAGGTTGCCTACGTATCTCATTTGGCGAGAATCAGGTCATTCGTAGTTCGGGCAAGAGCTCGATAGAAAATAGGCGCATTAGAACCTTTGGGATGTTTTGAAGACACATTGAGGTCTTTGGAGAAATGTGAAGACACTTTGAGATCTTTCGAAAAAGAGCACTTGAGAGTTTTGGTTTGAAATCGGGTAGTGGAGTGTTTTTGAAATAAAACTTTGGAACTTTTAAAAGGGGGTTTTGAAATGTTTTAAAATGTATTTATAACAACTCAAGGGAGTTTTGGAAGTGCTTTTGAAATAACTCAAAAGAGTTTTGAAGTCATGTTTTGAAAACCTTGGAGGTATGATTTTGGAGTGCCTTAGTACATTGATCCTTGAAAAATTCTTGAAGGCGGTTTTTGAAAACACCTAAGATTTTGGCATTCTAATATGGACAACCTTGGAGGTTGTTCTTGATGTATCACTTTCCTTTGAAATCCCTAACCATATAAGGGGTAGGGACACCTTAAGGTTGTGAGCTCTTGAAAATATTTAAAAGATAGAGTGTAGGAGTATTTGGAAAGGTTATGGAGTTGGTTTTTAAAATCTCAAGGGAGTAGGAGGATTTGAAAAAATGGGTTATGAGAATAGTTTTAAATAGGAAGAACCTTTAAAAAAGAGGTTCACGAGTTGAAACCTTGACATATACTAACCTAGGTTGGGTTGTCCTAAGGTTATGGGTGACCTAAGGTTGACTAATTTGGGTTAGGTTGACCTAGGGTCAAGATGGTTTAAGATTAACTAACTAAGGTTGGGTTAACCTAAGGTTAGGATGACCTAGGGTTAACTAACTTAGGCTAGGCTAACCCAGGGTTGGACAACTAAAGTCAAGTTAACCTAGGGTTGGATTGAGAATGGTTTTGAAAGGTGATTTTATGCATTTTGAAAAGAGTTTTGGAAAACAAATCTTGTTATGCAAAGGACTTTGGTAGACAACTTTTTGAAGATCATTTTCATGAAAATTTGAGTATGATTTATATCGTTGGTGTTTGAAAACCATTCCAAAGAAGGTTTCCTTAGGACCATTATAACCTTTATCTTGACAAGAGTATGGATTTCAAGAATCAACACAATGATGACAACTTTTGAAAAATCACTTTTAATGCAAGGATGGAAAGAACGAATCTTTGAAAACCATTTTTGAGGAAAAGATTTTGAAAGCCATTTTTAGAGGAAACCACTCCAACAAGTTAGGGTTCCTATAGCCAATGTAAAAGGGAGACCACTCAAGAGAGGGTTCCATGGGGCCATTCCAACCACTAAACTTGTGAGAATGGAAACCTTAGAAATCAAAGAGTTTGAAATCCACTTGTGTGCAAGAATAAAAAGAGAGGGGAACCATTTTAACAATTTAGGGTTCCTATGGCCAATATACAAGGGAGACCACTCAAGAGAGGGTTCCATGGGGCCATTTCAACCACTAAACTTGAGAGAATGGAAACCTTAAAAATTAGAGAGTTTGAAAATAACTTTTATGCAAGTTGAAATACAATGATGCAAAAGTCTGAGTTAGGGGTTAATGGGGGATTTTCTAAGGCATGATTTCTAAGGTCTCATCCTAAACTTCATAGGACCAACTCTTAGAACCCTTTTAAAAGGAATATGTAGCTTGAAAGTGGCATGAAAATAAGAGTGATACAAGCTTTGTAGAACATGGTTATAAACATGAATATGAAGCCAAGCACACAAGACATGATCAAGATAGTAAAATACAAAAGGGTCATGAATACATACAAGGCTTTAGGCTACACCACATAATCAAGGGGCTCCAAGGCCATACCATCTTAAAGTAGACTAGTGAGAGATTCCCCTACATGATGGCTCTCACTAACTTTTCTCTAAGCATGATCTAAGAGCCCTCTTGCTTCAAGCATGCAAGAAAGGGGGTTTAAAAATGGGGAATAAAATAAAGAATAGCCTAAGTAGGCTAGGGGGGGAGAAGAGAGGAGTTGGGGAAGACAAAAATGTAAAAGGAATACCACCTTTTACCTTCAATACACTTGTAATCTTTTACGGATGCTTGGACTTGAACTTGCATGACTTTAAGTAGGCTTGAGGGGCTGGAAGAAGGAGTTCAATGGTGTCTAGGGCTATGTAGGTGAAGTGTATAGGTTTGGGAGAAGTAAAATCTAGCATAAGTGTTGGAGGAGTGGGATGTATATAAAAATTCGAGGTTTTGGAGCAGTTTTAGCAGAGCTTTGCCTCAATTTTGGGTTCTCGAATATGCAAAGGGGGAGGCCAGTATTTATAGACAACCTGAGAGAGGCTTGGCGCATGTGCTATATGCGCCTGGCCAAAATTTGCCCTAGCGCATGTGTACTGTTCCATTGTCAGAATGCCACATAACACCCATTGTATCGGCTAAATCCTGACTGTTGATCAAACTTTGGTCGAATTGATCAAAATCTAGGCGCATGTAGCATACGCTCTGTCACCGGGAGTGTTCGTTTAAACTTTGACTCGATAATTGAGCCAACCGGGAAGGTTTTAGGAGAATCGATTGCACTCGCGATGTTCTCCTAGGGTTTCTCGTGAACTTTCGTGTTTTCGAAAAGTTTGAACGGTGTTCGGAAGTGTGAGATATCGCCTTGGGGAATATGCATAAAATGGCATCTCTGCGGAGTGTCTGTGATATGCTCTGCAGGGGTTTGAAAGTAGCTATTTTTGTGTCGCATGATCAAGGCCTTCAGAAAGCAATCTCTTCTTTCGGACCATACCGATAGAAAGTACTCTGGAAATACTTTCTGGAATTCCTTAATTTATGCATTTCTCAAGTTGTTTGACGGTACATTTTAATCAGAGAATTGGAGAAAAAGTTAACCTTGGCAGAGTGTCTACGAGACACTCCAGGGGTTGTCAAAAGTAGTAGTTTTTAAGCCACACGATGGGGAGCTTTGGGAAGCGATCTATCCGATCGAGCCATATCGATGGAAAGATCTATGAATGAGCTTTCGGGAATTCTTTGGCTTACGCATTTCTCAAGTCATTTGACGATGCGTTATAACCAAAGAATCGGGACAAATGGCATTTTAGCGGAGCGTCTGCAAGACGCTCTAGGGAACTTTGATTGAGTTTGGTGTGTTTAGTGTCGCAAGGTCTTCCTCAGGTTAAATAGGGGTGTGCGAGGAGATCCGCCGTTCAATATCCTAGGACCAATGTTGCTTTGGGGGCGCGCTTGTGTTGTTAGGGGCAAAATGGTCATTTTGGTTGGTTTTGGTTGAAAATGATTAAGAATGGATCAAAGTGTTATGTTAAGCGTGTTGGGTCATTCAGGGATGACCCCAGGAGAGTCTTTCACTATTCAGTGGGATTTGTGCGGCGTTGGGGCGTTCAGGGGCAAAACGGTTATTTTGACTGGAATTAGCCGGAATAGGACCAGAATTGGACCGAATGGCGTGCGGAGAACACCTAACTGCTTAGCAGCACTTTGGAAGGGTGGACTTACTGTTTTGAGGGATTTTGAACTTTCTCAAAACGTGCCTGGAGGCCCAAGGGGCAGGTTTGGTCATTTTTTATCGAGTCGAGCTAGCAGGCGTCGGTGTTGACCTAGGTGTTAATTCCCAAGACCTCCTAGTCTCGAAAAACTACCTGTGCGGTGTTGGTCCCTGAGACCGCCCGGTCTTAGGGAGCTACCTGTAGGGGTGATGTTGGTTCCTGAGAACGCTTGGTCTCAGAAAGCTACCTTTGATGGTGGTGTTAGTCTCCGAGAACGCCTGGTCTTGGAGAACTACCATATGACAGACATTCTACGTTGACAGGCTAGCAGGCGCCAGAAGTGAACCGTCTGAAATTTGATAAGGTGTTGGTCCTCGAGATCGCCCGATCTCGGGAAGCTACCTAGATGGCGTTGGTTTCCGAGACCGCCTGGCCCCGGAAAGTTGCCTAGAATACCTAGGGGCATGATGGTGTTTATGGCTTCAGTTAAGCTTTGTGGGCCTGGGAAGTGACTAGTTGATTGGATTGAAGTTTGAAAGACCTGTCTTGGGCTTACATGTATTGTGATATTTGAAAACTAAGTCTGGTCGGGTCGGAGATTGCCGAGAGAGTAAAAATGGGGTGCTTACAATCAATCAACATATTGTTTCTCCTTTGTTATAATAAAAAAATAATCATATATAAAACTGACAAAATTTCATAGAATATGAACACATAAATATTTTTCTTTTGAAGTCCACAAAAATAATATATGTTTAGATATGAGAGATATATTCGATTCAAAATCAAACATGCTTTATAAATCTCAACATTTTATATTTCTCTCTCTTCAATATCAAGAAACCATCTTGCTCTTTTGAATTTTAAGTAAACCTACAAAAACAAATCAACTATTGATTTTTGGTAATCAAACTTTCTTCGGGCCATGGAGGTTAGCTTTAACATTACTTAAATTCACAATTTTCTTAGAAACCTAAACTTGTCCTACTTCAACATATATAATTTTTTTAAGTGGTCAAGAATATGATAGATGATCTTTCTAATGGCAATAATAACATGTAGAGTGTGAACTACTAGATGATGTTGTTTTAACAAAGAAATTTTTGTAAAACTTTTGTTTTTGAAAATTGTAACCAATTCTAACTTTGTCAAAAACACATCTTTATTTTCTGAGTATCATTTTCGAATTTTCTCTTCCTTTTATAAACTTTGAAAAAGTATTATTCAATCCCTAAACTTTTATTTTTAAAGTATCATTTTCATTTTTCAAATCATTTGAAGTTGAAGTTTTAACTTTGAAAGACAAGTCTTCAACATTCTTTTTCAAAATTTTATTTTCATTTTTCAAATATTCATTTTTTTAAGAGAGAAAAACTAATCTTTTTGAGGGCTACATTTTTTATGCCTAATTTTTTAAGATCATTATGTAATTCTTCAAAAGTATTTTGTAATTCTTCATAAGAAAAATATTCATTAAGAGTATCACAAACTTCATTATCTTCTTTTGCCATTAAGCACAGGTTGACGACTTCATTATCACTTTTTTCGGAACTAGTATCATTACTTTCTCCCCAAGCCACCACCATGGCTTTCTTTTTATTCTTTTTTCTTGAATTTTTGAGTTGCGGACACTCAAATTTTATATGACTCGACTTTTTGTATTCATAACAAATTATTGTTCAATTTTTGTTACCTTCTTTGTTTGTTCCATCTTTCTTTAAAAATTTCGTTCGGCTTGCTTCTTTTTTCTTAAAAATCTTTTGAATTTCTTTGTAATTATTGCAAGCTCGTCATCTTCATTGCTAGTTTCTCCATTATTGCTATCAAATGTAGAGAAAGTGGTGGATGATTTCAACGCTATACTTTTCTTCTTTTTGCTTTCGTCAGCATCCATTCTCATAGTAAGCTCGTGAGTCATGAGTAAATACAAGAGCTCATCCAAGCTAAATCTCGTGAGATCTTTGGCTTCTTGTATATCAGTTACTTTTGACTCCCAACTCCTTGGTAAAGATTTAAAAATCTTTTTTACTATTTCAACATTAGTACAACATTTACCGAGACATTTCAAAGTATTTATAATATTAGTAAATCTAGTAAACATATAAGAAATAAACTACTCTTGATTCATTTTAAATAATTCATATTTATGAACAAGCATGCTAATCTTAGATTTTTTCACTTGATTAGTTCTCTCGTGTGTAACTTTTAATTTGTTTCAAATTTCCTTGGCTGACTTACACGTAGAGATTCTATTAAATTTATTAGGATCTAATGCACAATATAATAAGTTCATGGCTTTGGAATTTATTTGAACACTTTTTAAATCATTCTTATTACATTCACTTTCTTCTTTAGGCACTTTTTGTTTACATGTATTTTTTATTGGTATTTTAGGACTACTAACTATAACTCTCCATAATTCATAATCAACAGCTTGAATGTAAATTCTCATTCTAACTTTTCAATAATTATAATTTGTGCCATTGAATAAAGGAGATCTATTGGTATATTGACCTTCAGCAAGTTTAGCACTAAAATGGTTGTTATAATTTACTCTAAGATAGTTAAGTCCACTATAAGAGCACAGGCTTTGATACCAATTGTTAGTCCAGGTGGCAATCCAAGAGGGGTGTGAATTGAGTTTAAACAATAATTCAACAAGTAATTTCAGATTTAAAAATTCTAACTAAAAATTCAAACAAATATTAATCAAACAATAATATGTTGTAAATAAATACAAGCAATTCAAATTACAAAGTAAAGGAGATAGAGAGAAGAGAATACGGCACCAAGATTTATCGTGGTTCAACTTTCACTCCAAAGTCTACGCCACTTCCCAAGGCTCATTCCTTGAGATTTTTCTCTACTATATCCAAACCGTAGATATAACCAATAGCATTTTAACCTAGGCACTAGTCCTCCTTTACAACTAGTTCTGTTTACAGATGCTAGTCACACCTCTCCAACTAGTTTTTACACAGTTACTAGTCACATCCAACCAAGTGATTCCTCACTTCAACTAGTTTTTATACAGATGCTAGTCGCACCCACTCCTAGCTATTTTTCCTAGCTAGTCTCTTCCTTACAAGAAGAAAGAATAAAAGTACAACCACTCTTACTTACAAATAAATTCTCTCAAAGAATTAATATGCCAATGAAGCTCTCAAAATAGTACAATATAAAATACAATGAAGCTCTCAAAGATTTTATAGGATGAATAACACTTTGATGCACAAACCCTTGTTATTCTTTTTGTTTTTTTTCCCTCCTCCAGTGCATCTCTATTTATAGATGAAAAATGATGCTAGATTTGTAGCGTCAAATCTGTTTCTAGCCTTTTGAGAAAGCGTTGAAGATTTTTCTTCCAGTTAAGCAAACTGTTGCCAGACAGGATTTTAAATTTCAGATCAGATGCCTTCACTACCACCTCGATTTTCACCTTGATAACGGTTGAATTTGAAATGGATATAAGAGAAATGTTGTAGACATAGAAATCATCTTTTCAGAACCTCAAGAATCCGATTGATCTAATGGTCAGATCAAAAGTTATGATCAAATTACTCGAACAGTCTTTCGATAAACATATTTGAATTTCTACATAGCTATGTCAATTTGTATCAGCTTTTTCATATAGCAACCATTTGAGTTTGAAAATCTCTTTACGATATAAAATGTAGATATGGATGTTATATTTCCAAATCCTTAAGAAGCAAAGCATTTAAAGATCAAAGTCAAAAGATATGAGTGAAATACTCAGACTGTCTCTCTAGCTGTCATATTTGAATTTTTACTGCACTAAATCTTCTTTCACTTTGTGTTTCACCCAGATAATATTTGAATTTGAAAATTCATATAACATATCAAATGTATATATGGATGTTAGCTTTTCATAACTTTAAGAATCAAATCATTTAGATTTCTGGATCAAAATATATGGTCAAATAATCATGATTGTCTCTAAGCGACCATATTTTGAATTTCAAATACAAGAAGTCACCTTCCAGCTCATTTTTGTCCCACAAAATGTTCTTTTCATGAAAACTTCATAAAACACCGTAATTAGAAATTTGGGTTTTATTTCTAGCCTCATAAGAATTAGATCAATCTAATGGTTAGATCAAAAGACATGGGCAAACTACTATAGCTATATCATAGGATATAGTTTCTTCAAATTTTCAATCTTAAAAGAAAATTATATCCTCTAATTTTCTTTCTTCAATCAAGTTTTCTTAAAACATGATTCTCAAAGATTTTGATATTATTTTTTAAGTCTTGATCTCTCTTTCAAGTACTTCATAATCTTATGAAACTTTATTACACCAATTAAACCAAGGATTAAAAATATTGAATATATTTAATCAAGAAAACATTTATAAATCAAAGTAAGTTATCATCAAAATCATAAATAAAATTCCATTTGAATAAATTTAGAGCAAACAATTTTTCTCTTTTGATGATGACAACTTTTGATTGATTTACCTTACAAATACACTTCAAATAAAATAAATGCTTTCATGTACATATCATGTTCACGTGAGTAGTAGAAAAATATAAACAAATATAATCTAAACTCCCTTTCAACTAATGCATCTTACTTTAAACTCATTTATAAAAGAATTCAACTAAAGTCTCATCATATCAATCAACATATTTCTCCTCCTTTATTATCATAAAAAAATAATCACATATAAAACTGATAAAATTTTATGGAATATGAACACACAAATATTTTCCTTTTGAAGTCCATAAAAATAACATATGTTTAGATATGAGAGATATATTCGATTTAAAACTAAACATGCTTTATACATCTCAACATTTTATATTTCTCCCCCTTGCAATATCAAGAAATCATCTTGCTCTTTTGGATTTTAGGCGAACCTACAAAAACAAATCAACCATTGATTTTTGGTATTCAAATTTTCTTGAGGCCATGGAGGTTAGTTTTAAAGTTACTTGAACTCACAATTTTATTAGAAACCCAAACTTGTTTGACTCTAACATAAATAATTTTTTTAAGTGGTCAAGAATGTGATTGATGACCTTTCTTATGACAATAAAAACATGTAGAGTGTGGACTACTAGATGATGTTGTTTTAACAAAAAATTTTTTGTAAAACTTTTGTTTTTGAAAATGATCGTAACCAATTCTAACTTTGTCAAAAACACATCTTTGTTTTCTGAGTATCACATCCAAATTTTTCTTCCTTTTACAAACTTTAAAAGAGTAGTATTTAATTTGTCAACTTTTATTTTTAAAGTATCATTTTTATTTTTCAAATCATTTGAAGTTGAAATTTTAAGTTTGGAAGACAAATCTTCAACATTCTTTTTTAAAATTTCATTTTCACTTTTTAAAGATTCATTTTCTTGAGAAAGAAAAAAAAAATCTTTTTGAGGGCTACATTTTTTATGCCTAACTTTTTAAGATCATTATGCAATTCCTCAAAAGTATTTTGTAATTCTTCATAAGAAAAATGTTCATTAAGAGTATCACAAATCTCAATCTCTTCCTTTGCCATTAAGTAGAGGTTGACAACTTCATTATCACTTTCTTTGGAATTATTATCACCACTTTCTTCCCAAGCTGCTACCATGGATTTTATTCTTTTTACTTGAATTTTTGAGTTGAGGACACTTGGATTTTATATAACTCGACTTTTTGCATTCATAATAAATTATTGTATCATTTTTGTTACCTTCTTCTTTTGCTCCATCATTCTTTGAAAATTTTTTTCCTGCTTGCTTCTTGTTTCTTAAAAATCTTTTAAATTTCTTTGTAATCATGGCAACCTCCTCATCTTTATTGTTAGTTTCTCCATCATTGTTATCAAATGTGGAGAAAGTGGTGGATGATTTCAACGCTATACTTTTCTTCTTTTTACTTTCGTTATCATCCATTATCATGGTAAGCTCGTAAGTCATGAGTTAACCCAAGATCTCATCCAAGCTAAGTCTCATGAGATTTTTGGCTTCTTGTATAACAGTTACTTTTAGCTCCTAACTCCTTGGTAAAAACTTAAGACTCTTTTTCACCATTTGAACATTAGTGTAACATTTACCAAAACATTTCATGGCATTTATAATATTAGTAAATCTAGTAAACATATCAAAAATTGACTCCTCTTGATTCATTTTAAACAATTTTATATTTATGAGCAAGCATGCAAATCTAGTATTCTTCGACTTAATTAGTTCCCTCATGTGTAACTTCTAATTTGTTTCAAATTTCCTTGGCCAACTCACATGTAGAGATTCTATTAAACTCATTAGGATCTAATGCACAATATAGTAAGTTCATGGTTTTGGAATTTATTTGAACAGTTTTTAAATCATTCTCATTCCATTCACTTTCTTCTTTAAGTACTTTTTGTTCACCTATGGTTTTGGTCGGTATTTTAGGACCACAAACTATAACTCTTCATAATTTACAATCAAATGCTTCAATGTAAATTATCATTCTAACTTTTCAATAATTATAATTTGTGCCATTGAATAAAGGAGATCTATTGGTAGATTGACCTTCAGCAAGTGTAGTACTAAAAATAGTTGCTATAATTTACTCTAAGACTGTTAAGTCTACTATAAGAGTCTAGGCTCTGATACCAATTGTTAATTTAGGTAACAACCCAAGAGGGGGGTGAATTGAGTTTAAACAATAATTCAAAAAATAATTTTAGATTTAAAAATTCTAACTAAATATTCAAACAAATATTAATCAAACAATAATATGTTATAAATAAATGCAAGCAATTCAAACTACAAAATAAAGGAGATAGAGAGAAGAGAATACGACACTAAGATTTATCGTGACTCGACTTCAACTCCAAAGTTTACGTCCACTCCCCAAGTCTCCTTCCTTGAGATTTTTCTCCACTATATCCAAACCGTAGATACAACCACTAGTCTTTTAACCCAGGCGTTATTTCTCCTTTACAACTAGTTTTTTTTCATAGATACTTGTTACACCACTCCAACTAATTTTTACACAGGTGCTAGTTACACCCAACCAAGTGATCCCTCATTCTAACTAGTTTTTATACAGATGCTAGTCACACCTACCTCTCGCTATTTTTCCTAGGTTAGTCTCTCCCTCACAACAAGAAAAAATAAGAGTAAAACCACTCTTGCTGATGAATAAATTCTTTCAAAGAATGAATATGCCAATGAAGCTCTCAAAACAATACATGATAAAATACAATGAAACTCTCAAAGACTTTGTAGGATGAATAACACTTTGATGTACAAACTCTTGTTATTCTTGTTTTTTTTTTTCTCTTCAAGTGTATCTCTATATATAGATGAAGAATGATGCTTGATTTGTAGCTTCAAATCTGTTTCTTGCCGTTTGAGAAAACATTGAAGATTTCTTCTCGGTGAGTAAGCTGCTGCTAGATAGGATTTTGAATTCAGAGCAAGTGTTTTCACTACCATCTTGATTTTCGCATTGATAACGTTCGAATTTGAAAATAGATACAAGAAAAAAGTTGTATATATGAAAGTTCGTTTTTCAGAACCTCAAGAATCAGGTCGATCCAATGGTCAAATAAAAAATTACGATCAAATTACTTGAACAGTCTCCCAATTAACATATTTAAATTTCTGCATAGCTATATCAATTTGCATCAATTTTTTCATATAGAAACAATTCGAGTTTGAAAATATCTATAAGATATGAAATGTAGATATCGACGTTTTCTTTCTAGATCTTCAAGAATCAAAGTATTTAAAGGTCAGAGTCAAAAGATATGAGTAAAATACTCAGACTGTCTCTCAAGCTGTTATCTTTGAAATTCTACTACACTAAGTCTTTTTTCACATTGTGTTTCACCCAGATAACATTTGAATTTGAAAATTCATTTAACATATCAAATGTATATATGGATGTTAGCTTTTCATAACTTTAAGAATCAAATCATTTGGACTTCTAGGTCAAAATATATGGTCAAATAATGATGACTGTCTCCAAGTTGCCATATTTTGAATTTCAAATCTAATAAGTCACCTTCCAACTCATTTTTGTCCCACAAAACGTTCTTTTGTTAAAAATTTCATAAAATACCGTAATTATAAATTTGAGTCTTCTTTCTAGCCCTAAAAGAATCAGATCAATCAAATGGTTAGATCAAAAGATCTGGGCAAACTATATGGTTGTATCACAGGATATAGTTTCATCGAATTTTCAACCTTAGAAGAAAATTATGTCCTCTAATTTTCTTCTTTGAATAAAGTTTCCTTACAACATGATTCTGAAGGATTTAGATATTACTTTTCAAGTCTTGAACTCTCTTTCAGTGCTTCATAATGCTACAAAACTTTATTACACCAACTAGACCAAGGATTAAAAGTATTGAATACATTTAATCAAAAAAAATTTATAAATCAAAGTAAGTTATCAGTAAAATCACATATAAAATTCTATTTGAATCAACTTAGAGGTAACAATCTTATTTATTTATTTTTTTTGGTAATGACAACCTTTGATTGATTTACCTCATAAATACACTTCAAGTAAAATAAATACTTTTATGTATATATCATGTTTAAGTGAGTAGTAGAAAAATATAACAAATATAATCCAAACTCCCCCTCAACCAATGCATCTCATCTTAAACTTATTTATAAAAGAATTCAACTAAAAACTCATCATATCAATCAACATATTTCTCCACCTTTGTTATTGTAAAAAAATAATCATATATAAAACTGGTAAAATTTTATAGAATATGAACACAAATATTTTACTTTTGAAGTCCACAAAAATAACATATGTTTAGACATGAGAGATATATTCAATTCAAAACCAAACATGCTTTATAAATATCAACATTTTATATTTCTCCCCCTTTCAATATTAAGAAACCATCTTGCTCTTTTGGATTTTAGGCGAACCTACAAAAACAAATCAACCATTAATTTTTGGTACCCAAATTTTCTTAGGGCCATGGAAGTTACCTTTAAAGTTACTTGAACTGATAATTTGCTTAGAAACCCAAACTTGTTTGACTCCAACATATATAATTTTTTTAAGTGGTCAAGAATGTAATTGATGACCTTTCTTATGACAATAATAACATGTAGAGTGTGGACTACTAGATGATGTTGTTTTAACAAAAAAATTTTGTAAAACTTTTGCTTTTGCAAATGATCGTAACCAATTCTAACTTTGTCAAAAACACATCTTTATTTTCTGAGTATCATATCTAAATTTTTTCTTCCTTTTACAAATTTTGAAAGAGTATTATTCAATTCATCAACTTTTATATTCAAAGTATTATTTTAATTTTTTAAATCATTTGAAGTTGAAGTTTTAAGTTTGGAAAACAAGTCTTCAACATTCTTCTTTAAAATTTATTTTCATTTTTCAAAGATTTATTTTCTTGGGAGAGAGACAGAGAGAGAGAGAGAGAGAGAGAGAGAGAGAGAGAGAGAGAGAGAGAGAGAGAGAGAGGGAAGAAGAAGAAGAAGAAGAAGAAGAAGAAGAAATAATCTTTTTAAGGGTTATATTTTTTATGCCTAATTTTTAAAATCATCATGCAATTCCTCAAAAGTATTTTATAATTCTTCATAAGAAAAATGTTCATTAAGAGTATCACAAATCTCATTGTTTTCTTTTTCCATTAAGCATAGATTGGCAACTTCATTATCACTTTCTTCGAAACTACTATCATAACTTTCTCTTCAAGCCGCTACCATGACTTTTTATTTGATATTTTTCCTTGAATTTTTTAGTTGAGGACACTCAAATTTTATATGACCCGACTTTTTGCATTATAACAAATTATTGTATCCTTTTTTGTTACCTTCTTTTGTTCCATCATTCTCTAAAAAATTTTGTCCGGCTTGCTTCTTATTTTTTAAAAATCTTTTGAATTTTTTTATAATCATTGCAAGCATCTCATCTTCATTGCTAGTTTCTCCATTATTACTATCAAATGTGGAGGAAGTGGTGGATGATTTTAAAGTTATGCTTTTCTTATTTTTGTTTTCGTCATCATCCATTCTCATGATAAGCTCGCGAGTCATGAGTGAACCCAAGAGCTCATCCAAATTAAGTCTCGCGAGATTTTTGGCTTCTTGTATACCAGTTGCTTTTGGCTCCCAACTTTTGGTAAAGATCTAAGAATCTTTCTCACCATTTTAACATTAATATAACATTTACCAAGACATTTCAAGGCATTTGTAATATTAGTAAATTTAGTAAACATATCAAAAATAGACTCCTCTTCATTCATTTTAAACAATTCATATTTATGAACAAGCATTCTAATCTTAGATTCTTTGACTTGATTAGTCCCTTCATGTGTAACTTCTAATTTGTTTCAAATTTTCGTGGCCAGCTCACATGTAGAGATTCTATTAAACTCATTAAGATATAATGCACAATATAGTAAGTTCGTGCCCTTGGAATTTATTTGAACACTTTTTAAGTCATTCTCATTCCATTCACTTTCTTCTTCAGGTACTTTTGTTCACCTATAATTTTGATTGGTATTTTAGGACCACTAACTATAACTCTTAATAATTCATAATCTACAGTTTGAATGTAAATTCTCACCCTAGATTTTCAATAATTATAATTTGTGACATTGAACAAATGATGTCTATTGGTAGATTGGCATTTGGCAAGTGTAACACTAAAAATGGTTGTCATAATTTACTCTAAGACAGTTAAGTCAACTATAAGAGCTTAAGCTATGATACTAATTGTTAGTCCAGGTGACAATCTAAGGGGGGTGAATTGAGTTTAAACAATAATTTAACAAATAATTTCAGATTTAAAAATTCTAACTAAATATTCAAACAAATATTAATTAACCAATAATACGTTGTAAATAAATGCAAGCAATTCAAACTACAAAGTAAACGAGATAGAGAGAAGAGAATACGACACTAAGATTTATTATGGCTTGACTTCAACTCCAAAATCTACGTCTACTCCCCAAGGCTCTCTCTTTGAGATTTTTCTCCACTGTATCCTCACCGTAGATACAACCACTAGCCTTTTAACCCAGGTGCTAGCCCTCCTTTATAACTAATTTTTTTTTTCAGAAATGCTAATCACACCCTTCCAACTAGGTTTTACATAGGTGCTAGTCTCATCCAACCAAGTGATCCCTCACTTCAACTAGTTTTTATACAGATGCTAGTCACACCCACCCCTAGCTATTCTATATAGCTAGTCTCTCCCCTACAAGAAGAAAGAATAGGAGTACAACCACTCTTGTTTACAAATAAATTCTCTCAAAAATGAATATGTCAATAAAGCTCTCAAAATAATATAAGATAAAATATAATGAAGCTCTCAAAGATTTTGTAGGAAAAATAACACTTTGATACACAAACTCTTGTTATTATTGTTATTTTTTTTTCTTCTCAAGTGTATCTCTATTTATAGACGAAGAATGATGCTTGATTTGTTGATTTAAATTTGTTTCTAGCCATTTGAGAAAGCATTGAATATTTCTTCCGGTTGAGCAAGCTGCTGCTAGATAGGATTTTGAATTTCAGATCAAATGCCTTCACTACCACCTTGATTTTCGCCTTGATAATGTTTGAATTTGAAAATGGATATAAGAGAAACGTTGTAGACATGGAAGTCCATTTTTCAGAACCTCAAGAATCAAGTCGATTCAATAGTCAGATCAAAAGTTATGATCAAATTACTTGAACAGCCTCCCAGTTAACATATTTGAATTTCTGCACAGCTATGTCAATTTGCATCAGCTTTTTTATATAGTAACCATTCGAGTTTGAAAATCTATATAAGATATAAAATGTAGATATGGAAATTATCTTTCCAAATCCTTAAGAATCAAAATATTTAAAGATCAGAGGTAAAATATATGAGTGAAATACCCAGACTATTTTTCTGGATGTCATCTTTGAATTTCTATTGCACTAAGTCTTATTTCACCCTGTGCTTCATCTAGATAACATTTAAATTTGAAAATTTATATAGCATATCAAATGTATATATGGATTTTAGCTTTTCATAACTTCAATAATCAGATCATTTGGACTTCTGGATCAAAATATATGGTCAAATAATCATGATTGTCTCCAAGCTACCATATTTTGAATTTCAAATACATTAAGTCACCTTCAAGCTCATTTTTTTTCCCGTAAAATGTTCTTTTCATGAAAACTTCATAAAATACTGTAATTAGACATTTGAGTCTTATTTCCATCTCCACAAGAATTAGATAAACGTAATGTTTAAATCGAAAGATATGGCAAACTACTATAGTTGTATCATAGGATATAATTTCATCAAATTTTCAACCTTAAAAGAATATTATGTCCTCTAATTTTCTTCCTTGAATCGAGTTTCCTTAAAACATGATTATCAAGAATTTTGATATTATTTTTCAAGTCTTGATCTCTTTTTCAAGTGTTTAATAATCTTGAAAAACCTTATTATACCAACTAGACCAAGAATTAGAAGTATTGAATATATTTAATCAAGAAAATATTTATAAATCAAAGTAAGTTTTCATCAAAATCATATATAAAATTATATTTGAATAACTTAGGGCTAACAATTTGGTTTAGGATCAAGTGCTTACCATTACATCAAAAGGAATTGTTGTTAGCCAAGGCGCAACTTAATTTCCTTATACCTTAGCAGCATAAAGCCTTGTACTAAGTGGTAGGTGGGCATGAGGGTCTGCACCATCTAAGCGCTATGGGTTGGCCAATCACGTACTCATTATGGGTCTTCCATAAGACCCAATCTAGTCAAATGTCGATTGTTGACCCCCATAAAGCCAAAAATCTCCCCCCCAGCAACTACCGTAGGACTTGTATCGGTGACCTCGCTTTGATACCAGGTTTAGGATCAAGCGCTTACCACTATACTAAAAATAATTGTTGTTAACCAAAGCGTAACTTTATTTCTTTTTACATTAGCAGCGCAGAGCTTTGCACTAAGTGTTAGTTGGGCATGAGGGTCTGCACTATGTAAGTACCACAAGTTGGCCAGTCACATACTCCATGTGAGTCCCCTATAAGGCCCAACCGAGTCAAAGGTCGATTGCTGGCCTCTATAAAGCTAACACACATATGATACTACTATAAGTTACATTGTATCTTTTTTTTTTTTTCCTTTTCTGTGCCTTGTAGTTGGGTTAGAGGTTATTTCACTACAGTTAGGCATACCAATTGGGCCGGCTTGACTCGAGCCATGGCCACCAGGTTTAGCGGGCTCCCGTCATATTTTGAGTCGGGATGGGCCAAAATTTAGAATGGAAGGCTCAAACCCAACCCACGGCCCTAGGGGCAGGCTCAGGCTCTGGCCACGGGCTTGGGCCTTGGGCCTAGGGCTTTAACGGGCTATTTGAGCGGGTCTTTAAGCCAAGCCTCTTTGGCCAAGTTATTTTTAGCATCATGTTTTTAAAATTACTAAATTTAGTTATAATAAACTTGCATAAACTAATAAAATAATTGATTATATGCAAAATACACCATTATTCTATGAATTAGAAATTTATTTTTAAGCTTATATATATTGAATTTCTTTGAACTTATGTCAAAAATTTTACACTTACATTTGTTATTATATATAATTAATAAGAATTAATAATGTAGGTGAGATTTTTAGAAAGGCCTAGTTGAACTCTCAAACCAAATTGATGAGCATGAACAATTTGCAAGAAAAGAAAATAGTGAGAATGCGTCGATCCTCTTTGGATCGATGGCACTCCGATGATTAAGTTAGCAAACTTAATCATAATAAAATAAACAGAAGACTCTAGCTTTAGCTCTAGTGAACGTACCTTACATCTTAGTGGTATCGGGTATTTATAGGCTTTGGAATACCATAATCCTATTAGAAATTGAACTCTGTTTCCTCCTAGGAGTCGATCACTTTTGGATATTGTTTATCCTGTATTTGGACTTTATTGTTTAATATCCTAGTCCTTTTAGGAATGGACTTGCGTATGCTAGATTGACTTAATCATTGCTGGATCTGGTTTGTAATTACCACTATTAGGGCTTGCTTCTAGGCATTAGTGAGTTTAGGCCTCTCCTAGCCCAGGTTAGCAGCATGTTTTTAGTTGGGCTTGACCTATTATATTAGGCCTGGTTATTTTGACCCACAATTGCCCCAAGCCCTAGTGGGCTAGGGCTGGTGCTGGTGCTGGTGCTGGTGCTATACAGATGTAGGCAAGCTTGGTGCAGCCATCAAGTGCAATTTAATGAGACGTGACTGTTGGGAAGTTTGATTTTACTATCGTTATTTCACGCTTTTCTGCAGACGAAGGGCTTGTTTCTATAGACAAAACAACTAAACAAAGATACTTCAAATACTCTGCATTTGCTCATCATACAAAGAAATAAAACTCTCTGTAAGTCTCTCTTGTTTCTTCTTCTCTCTTTGCTCCCAAGCCTAAACCCTAGGATCCCCTATTTGTCTTCTATGGCGAACAAGCTTAGGAGTACAATTGATAGTCCAGCTGCCATTACGACCTTCAAATGTAGATACTACTTCCCTGAAGGGGTAAAGATTAGGTTAATTGGGCCTAAGGATGATGGCTGGTTTGAGAACGAGGAAAGGACTCTGTTCCCTTTAATCGCCATTGTAGAGGGTATACTTAGGTTCCTAGTTCACCCTTTCTTGACCGAAGTCCTAAACCACTACAGGATCACCCTTATCCAACTCCAACCCAATTCCTATAAGATAGTCATGGGAGTGATCGAGTTGAATAGGCGCTTGAACCAAGACTTAGCCCTCTACGAGTTTGATTATTGCTATTCGGCTGTAGGGTTGAGTGGTGCTAAGCCAGACCAAGAGAGGTACCATTTTTGGGTTAGGAGTGGGTCGAGACAGTTGTTCCAGTTCCTCCCCAGTTTGGGGAAGGGATTGACGATGTTATTGTGAGGGTGAGCGGACCATGGGAGTTCGGAAACATCCCAGAGGAGGTTCTCCCGGCAATGAGATGCCCTAGAGTCCCTAATACAATAGGTCGATCTCCGCCTCCTCTATCAGGTTTTTATTTTCTTTTATCTCTGCTAGCATCTGTCTTTGCTGACATCCTATTTTTTACTTTTTCAATTGACTTTGACGTCAAACACAAGGACTTTGAGCTAGTTGGTATTGATATCGTCGCTCTCAATCAAGTCTGGGCATATAAGGGCAAGGGCGATTTAAGGGGAATTAGTCGAGCTGCCAACATACTACTAGGTTACCCGATCCGATACCAGTCCTTCTCGGCAACTAACGAAGTATCGGCTAGTGTGATTGCCGCCCTAAAGGTGGAAGGAGGCCAGCACCAATGCAAAGACTCTTCCACGATCCTTTTGTAACTTTTTGCTGCTGAAGGTGGCATAGAGCGTCCACAACCCCATAATCTGGCAACCATCCTTAAGAAGAGCGGCACAAAGAAGAGGAAGAGGGATGGAGCAACTACATCCACCGCCACTACTGTTGTTACTTCTGCCACTGGTGCTTTTTCGTCTATGGTGCCTCCTGCCATCACGGTCCCTGCGCTCCCACAGTGGTGGATCTGGTTGAGCCCATGGTGCCTCAGGAGGCAAGAAAAAGGAGAAAATTGGTGAAGGCTGCTGAGGCTGAAGATGCTTCACAAAAGATGGAGTGCCCCAAATAGGAAGAAAATGGCAAAGAGGAGGAGCTAGGGACTGAAAAGCTCGTGGTGTGGCCAAAGATTTGTGGTCGTGCCTTGACTTCTCAGGATTTCGTCCTCTTCAGTGCTGATATTGCTATTGGGGCTCTCCAGGTCGTTTTGCTGCCTGGACACATCAAGGAACTGAACAACACAGCCACTGAAGACCTCTTGATGGGGGTAACTCACTCATCGATGGTGATAAGGCATCTTCCCTTTACTTTTTCTAGTTAATTCTTTGCTGGGCTTTTTACTAATGCCTTTTGTTGTTTGTTCTGATCTGGAAGCAATTCAGAGCTTGGAGGTCATGCAACGCTTCTGTAGCCTGCATGAATGGCACAAGAACTTGCTGAAGAATACGGCAAGCTGAAGGATCACTTCCATGATTGAGGACAGGATGTTCGTACTCTGAAGATGGTGCTGAAGAACAACAAAGTTATCCTTGTTAAAAGCCAAGCCTGTTTAAGTAGAAAGAGGAAGACTTCAGTGTGGTGACGGTTAAAGCTGCAGCTTTGAAGGCTCAGCTTGTCGAAGTTGAGAAGTCGGCATCTGAGGCGAAGGCAGGCTTGGCAGAAGCTATGAGGAATCTAGAGAAGTTGAAGGCGGAGTCACAAGCCCAATATACAAAGGGTTATGAGGATGCTAGAGACTCCTATGAAGGACACATCAAACAGATCTACAAGTAACTCTTCCGGGAAGGCTGGAAGGCAACCCTAAGGAAGTAAGATCTGGACAAGTCTCTTTTTAGGATGGAGATACCTGCTCGGGGTAAAGCTGACTTCGGATCCGATATAGAGGCTAATGAAGATGAAGAAGAAGAGGCTCCTCTTAGAGTCAAGTCAGGCGAAAACGTTGGGTCTGCTAACTTGCCTTCTGGCGAGACCAACCTTGCTGCTGACCCACCTTCATAGCTTTTCCTTTCTTTGTATTTTTACTTTATTTCTTATAATTATGCCTGCGGGCAAGACAGTTCTAATTTGCACTTTGTTTATTTATTTAATAAAACAATTTTTTTTATTATCTTTGTTTTTGTACTTTTTTTTGCTTAAGCTAAGTATTCCAACTCAAGTTTTTTCTGTCATGCTTTTGCTAGTTATTGTACTTGATCTAAGTGAGTCCAGTTTTTAGTTATGGCATTTCTTTTTTAGCCAAATTGTTTAGCCAAACTATTCTATATGAGGAAGACTTAGTTTTTTACTAAGTTTTTGATATGTCTTGGTCATTCTTAAGCCGACCTGCCAAACCTAGGCAGGAATAAGTTAAACACTTGGCATTTATTTTAAAAATCTTGGCCTTCGTTGGCTGACTTGCTCAACTTGGACAGGATCAAATTTTTACACTTAATTTTTGTGACTTTCATTAGCAAACTTGCCTAACTTGGACATGACCAAGTTTTAAAACTTGGTTTTTGTCTCCTTTTTGTGCTTGCCTTTTGGAATGGTATCAAATATGTAGATCTACTGAATGACTTCCAATTTTACTAATAATGTGCAGCTTTTGAAAGAAAAACAAAGTATTATTGTAGGCCATTACATCCATTGAGAATAAGAAGACTCCTACTGGTAGAATTTCTTAAGATTGTTTGCGTTCCAAGGTCGGGGCAGTTGTTGCCTTTCTTCTATAGTTTTTAGTCGGTATGCCCCCACGCTGACCTAAGACACAACTCTATAAGGACCTTCCCAGTTAGGACTAAGCTTCCAATCTGCTGGATTCTTCATTGTCCCCAGTACATTTCTTAGCACTAAATCTCCAGGAGCGAAGGCTCTTGGCTGAACCTGTTTGTTGTATTATCGGTTAGCTGTTGATGATATTTGGTAAGTTTGAGTAGGACAACCTCTCTCTTTTCTTCAATGAGGTCAAGGTCCTTTGCCAAAGTCTGATCGTTAAGGCTGGTGTCGAATGCTGCTGATTTGATGGTTGGAAGTTCAACCTCCAAGGGTATTACTACCTCCCGCTCATATGCCATTGAGAAAGGGGTTTCTTTAGTAGATCTCCTTGGAGTGGTTCTGTAAGATCATAAGACGCTGGGTAGCTCTTCCACCCATCTTTCTTTAGCTTTTTCTAGCCTCTTTTTTATCCTATTCAGCATAGTATTGTTTGATATTTCGACTTGCCCATTACACTGTGGATAGGCAAGCGTTGAATTATAGTTTCTAAACTCAAGCTCATTGCAGAATCCTTTAAACATATTGCCATTGAACTGGGTGCCATTATTTGAAACCAATACACGGGGTATCCTGAATCTTGTGATGATACTCTTCCATGCAAACCTTTTAGCATAAACTTCTCTGATAGTCGATTAAGGCTCCGCTTCCATTGACTTGGTGAAGTAGTCTATTGCCATTATGAGGAAACTCTTATTCCCTGGAGCTTGGGCCAACGGTCTGACTATGTTCAGTCCTTATTGTGCAAAAGGCTAAGGGCTGGTGATAATTATGAGGTCCTCGGTGTTGACTCAAGGTTGATTCCTATGTTGATTTTGATGATAACCAAACCTTGTGTTATTTTACTAATGCATTTACTTAGTGTGCAGATTAATAAAGTTTATAATTTAGACTTAAAATTCAACCTTAAGTCTAATACATGTCAAAGTGAATGCACACCAAGCTTAGGATCAAGCAATGAACTCTAAAGGCTATGCAATGAACCAAACAGAGCATTAACGCCTATTTCTACTTCAAACAAATGATTTGCATTCGAAAAAATTGAAGGTGTTCAAATAAGGCTTTCATCAAGTATGCATAGACTCAATGAAGTTGACTTGCACTCAAAAACATTGAAGACTTCATCAGAATGAGCATAGATCAGTTGAAGATGATTTGATTGTAAAGAGATTGAAAAAGCATAAAAGGAGACTTCATCAATTGTGCAAAGGAATCCAAGAAAAGACTTTATTTGGGATGTAAAGACTGAATGAAGATGACATATACTCAGAGAAAACGAAAGTGTTCAATAATAGATTTCATCAAGCTTATAAAAATCTCATTGAGGTGATTCCAAAGAAGAAAAGAAGAATTTCTAGCAAATAGAAGAAATTGAAAATGAAGCTTTTTGAAGCTCTACATAAAAGAGAAAGCTTGGCATTGGAAGAGAGAGCTCTACAATGAAAGAGGAAGCTTTGCAATAAAGAAGAAGAGATCAACATTGATAAGATGAAGCCCTGACAGTTTGAAGACAGAAAAGATGAATATCAAATGACTGCTTCAATCCAAATTGAATAGAAGTTAACTTTGATGAGTTAAAGAGTTTGATTGATCATCATACCCCAAAGAGAAGACTCCTTGAAGATCTTATAATATTGCTGAAGATGAACTTGATCATTGGAAGACAGAATAAAGATTTTTGAACAATGAGCCGACTCATGGAAATGAAGAGTCGACTCGTGAAAACAGAAGCAAAAAACTTGAAGATCAAATGATCAATGAGCTGACCTTTGAATATAAAGAATCGACTCATGAATACAGAAGCAAGATTTCTGTGCAAAGAGTCGACTCATGGAAATGAAGAGTCGACCCATGAAGACAGAAGCAAAACAATTCGAAGACAGAATGATCAATGAGTCGATACATGGATATGAAGAGTCGACCCATGGAGATAGTGAACAACATATAAAAAATGCAGACCAGATGAGTCAACCCATTAAGCCTAGAGTCGACCCCCTGGGAAATAACGGCTAGTTTTTCTAACGTTATAACGGACTGGACGTGCATTAAATGAGCCCCAACAAACTCCAATAGATGAAATCAATACAGGGGTTTATATATAAGATTCCAACTGTATTTATACAAGGAGAAAGACAAGAAACAAACATCCATTGAATGATCAAACAGAAAATTCTAAACATTCTTTTTGTCTTCACTTTGTAAGCTTTGATTGTTTAATCCACTCTTGTTAGAGAGTTTGTAAATAATTTGTATATCTTTATACACTTGTAAGTAAGAGTTTGAGAGTTCTCTTGTGGAAGAAAAACTCTTATAAGTTTGAGTGGATCTTGGACAAAACCACTTGGTGGCTGAAGAACTTAGAAAGAAGTTCTTGTGTATACAGTGAGCTGAGCACTTGGTCAATCAGCATCTATTTGTAATTGGAGATTACATAGTGGAGGAAGACTTCAAGGGGATCTTGGGGTGAGGACGTAGACCACAAATTGTGGTTGAACCTCGATAATTCTTTGTGTTCTTTCTATTGCTCTGTTTTCCATTCTTACTTTGATTACATTGCATTATATATAGATTGATCACTATTACATTGATTAGATTAATTTTAATTAATCTTAACTGCTTTTAATCTTCGAAAAACCCAATTCACCGCCCTCTTGGGTTGCTTTTTAGGCCAACACTCAGCAGGCTAGTAAATTATTGGTGAGAACTTCTGTTATTTCCCACATTTCAGCACATATTGGGTAGCATCTTTCTGCATATAGGTCCACCAGTAGCCTTATGAAATAGCTTGGTGGGCAAAAGATCTTCTGCTGATGTGATTTTCACAAATTCCTTCATGGCTTTCTAACAAGATGCCCTGCACTTTGTCCGAGTGAACATAATGTAGATAGAGACCAGTAAAAGACTCTTCTGGCCTCATTCTTATCTGCTGGCAACTTGCCCTTGTCAAGATAGGAGATAATTGGGTCCATCCAAGATGGTCCTAACTATTCAATAGCCAGAGCTTACACTTTTTCTTGAAATATGCTCGAGCTAGGCAGTGCCTCCACGTGAATTGCTCTCTCTGATCCTAACTTTTGGGCTGCCGCTAGTATTACCAAGGCATCGATATGAGCATTGAGTAGCTCTCTTGATTTTGCCAGGTACTACACCATTCTATCGTTCTTTGCCACATATTCGCTTATGATCTGGTTAACCACCGACTGTGAGTCTGAGTAAATCACTATCTGGGTAATCTTGAGCTCTATAGCTCAGCACAGATCGATGAGCAGAGCCTCATATTCTGACTCATTGTATGAGGTAGTGAACTCCAACTTTATAGCCTGTTTTAATGCTATGCCGTCTAGTGTGATTATGATTATGCCCGATCCTGCCCCCTGTCATTGGATGCTCCATTGACGAAGAGCTTCCAATGATCAGCAATCTCTTGTAACTTTAAAGGGAGGTCATAATTTGGTTGATCAACATAAGGTGTCTAATTGGCTTCTTGTAGTAATTCAACAAAAAATTCAGCAATAAAGTCAGCAAGTACTTGACCTTTTATCGCCGATTTGGGTTAAAACTTAATGTCAAACTCTCCCAGCTCCATTGCCCACTTTACTAGTCTGCCTAAGAAGTCTGCTTTTTGGAGGGGTGGTTTAAGCTGGTGATCCATAAGGACGTTGATGGTATGGGCCCTGAAGTAGTGTACTAACTTGCGTGATGCCATTACTAATGCTAGTGCCAGTTTCTCCAATGGTAAATATTTGCTTTCTGCCCCCAGAAGAGTTTTGTTGACATAATAGACTGGCTTGTACTGCTTGTCTTATTGACAGAGTAGGACAGCTCTCACTGTGTGCTTTGATACTGCCAAATAAAGGAAGAGCTCTTCATATTTGAGCTGCGTAAAAAGCAGTGGTGGCTAGACCAAATATCTCTTTAAGTCGGCAAGAGCCTGGTCACAATCAGGGTTCTAGTTGCATCGCTCTTACTTTTTTATAAGTTAGAAAAATGGCCGGCATTTATCTGAAGATTGGCTGATGAATCGGTTGAGGGATGCTGCCATTCCAGTCAACTTCTGGATTTCTTTGATGTTTCCCAAGGCCTGGATGTTTTGGATGGCACTAATCTGATGTGGATCTGCTTCAATCCCCTGATGTGTGACCAAGAATCCAAGAAACTTTCCCAAGTTTACCCCAAATACACATTGAGAGGCATTCTGCCTCATCTTGTACTTTTAAGGATGTTGAACACCCTTTTTAAATTGCTCAGGTGGAATCCGTCGACCTTACTTTTGACCACCATATCATCAACATATACTTCTATAGTGCAACCGATGTGCTCTTTGAATATTTTGGTGACCAATCTCTGGTAGGTAGCACCAGCGTTCTTCAAACCAAAGGGCATGACTTTGTAACAGAAGATGCCCTATGGGGTGATAAAGACAGTTTTCTTTTGGTCGTCTTCATGGAGCGAGATCTGGTGGTACCCGCAATAGGCATTTAGGAAGCTCATCCTTTCAAATCCAGTTGTTGCATCTACAAGTTGGTCGATCTTGGGAAGAGTGAAAGGATCCTTGGGGCATGGTTTGTTCAGGTCGTTGAAGTCGATATAAACTCTCTACTTGCTGTTCCTTTTCTTTACCACCACTGTGTTGGAGAGCCAGCGTGGGTAGTAGACTTCCCTTATTGCCCCCGCTTCAAGGAGCCTATCAACCTCTTCGATTACTGTATCCACATATTGAGTAACTGCCTTTCTTCCCTTCTGGACCACAGGTTAACTCTGTGGGTCTATGTTAAGTCTATGGCAAGCTACTTCTGGGGTCGATTCCTGGCATGTCATAAGGTGTCCAAGTAAATATTTCAATGTATTGTGTCAGCATATTAATCAATGATTTCTCCTCAGTTTTGAACAAAGAAGTGCCAAGCATGAAATACTTATCCTCGTCATGCTGATCTATATGAACTTTCTTAAGGTCCTCAATGGCCTTGTTTTTTGGTAATAGCCTAACATCGTCGATCGTGGGCGTATCCTCATGGAGCTCCATCATTTGAATGTTGCCTGCGTTTACCTTTGTGGCGCATGCTGTTAGGAAGCATTGCTTAGCTGCCACTTGGTCTCTTCTTATCTCTCCTGCTCCTCTTGAGGTCAAGAAGCAGGTCAGCTAGTGGTAGGTAGATGGTAGGGCCTTTATGAGATGCAACCATGTCCGACCTATGATTGTGTTATAAGGGGAGGGCACATTGACCACCAACAACTTTGTCTGAATAGTGATCCTTCCTGCAGTTACCGGGATCGTTACCTTTCCCAGCAGCCAGACCATGTCCAAGCTGAATCCGATTAAGGGGTTCAAAGATGGTTGGAGATCAGAATCCTTCAATCCCAAGTTTTTGAAAAGGTCATAGTACATGACTTTGAAAGAGCTTCCTTGATCAACCAACATCCTTTTCACATTGCAATCCCCCAATTATAGTGTTACCACTAGAGCATCGTTGTGGGGCAATTGTACTCCAACCAAGTTATCGTTAATAAAGGTTATGGCTTCAGCATTATTGCAGACCTTAGCCTTTTTGTTTAGAGGTTCCAACAGTATTACCTCCCTGAGATGCGTAGCCTTCTAGATCTCGGCCTTATATTTGTGAGGGTCTACTGCTGCTGATTTCGCCGATCCATAGACGACATTGATTACCTGGGTTGGTTCTGTTTTGACTTTATTTTATGGGATAACTTCCTGCCTTGCCTGTTCAGCCTCTCGCTTTGTCTTCTCCCGGTCGATGTACTGCTCAAGATGACCAGCCTTCACAAATTTCTCTAAATGGTTCTTGAGATGTCACTATTTTTTGTCTGATGCCTTTGTTCCCTATGGTGAGAGCAGAACTTCCTCTAGTCTCAGGCAGTGGGGTATCTTTCCAACTTTGGGGGCCACATGAAAAAGGGCCTATCCTGTATTTGAGGTAGAACCTTGTAAATCGGGTCTTTGAATATTCTGTTGACCCCTTCTATTGTCTTTCTTCCCCTATTGTTGTTATTCTCCTCATATCTAGGCTTCTTGCTTTCACGCCCATCTTTCTTCTCAGTTTTCTCATCGATCTTTTCCTATATCGACTGAGCAACATCTTCTTCCACCCGTGCATACTATTCAATCTTTAGTATCAAGTCCTGCATCTGGGTAACTGGTTTCTTCATGAGAGATTGCCTCAGCCGGTGTTCCCTGGGTAGGCTGATCTTGAACTGTGCAACAGCCAACTGCTCGTTACAATCCTCGATTTCGTTGTAAGTCTCCCAGTAGAGCTTTGCATACACCCGTAATCCCTCATTATCCTTTTTCTGTAAGGTCAACAAGTAGTCAACCTCCTTAGGCTGCTTGTTGTTTGCTATAAATCTGTTGGTGAATAGCTCGGCAAGTTATCTCCAGTTTGAAACTAATCTGGATGGTAGCTTGTTGAACCATCTTACGAACACCTTTCCTAGGCTTGATGGAAAAACTCAGCACATGAGGGACTCATCCTCACTTTATAGTGCTATCATTTGTTTGTAGTGCCGAACATGGGTAATGGAATCTATCTTCCCATCATAAGGAGTAAATTTTGGTGGTGTGAATTTTCTTAGAGGTCGGCAGGCCTTAATCTCCTCTGTCAAGGGTGTAGACGTGATCTGATCAAGTGCTCTTTTGGCTATATCATGGGCTATTCGTCCTTTACGGTGCTTGTCCCTGTTGTCTAGCCACTCATTCAACCATCGGTCCCAGTCTTGTTGCTCTAGATCGACCCTTACCGGATCTCTTACTGGTGCTCAATTTCTCCCATGTTGCTAATTTTCCCGTCAGTTCGTGTAGTGCCCAGTATTTGAAGCATGACTCATAATCAAATGTGCAGCAGTGGGGCTTATGTCTATTGAATTTGTCCTCCTCCTTCTACGCTGATCTAGAGATCGGTCGGGGACTCGTCCATCTCTTCTAGCAATCGCCTCACTCATAGCTTCAACCGTTAACCTAAGGTGGGCGATCTCTTCATCCCGTTGCCAGAATTCCAGCTCAGCTGCTCGGGGCGACAAATTACTAGGCACACGTCCACTGGAGGGTGAAGGATTTAAGCTCTTGTGATGGCTCCTTCGGTGATTCGGATTTCTGATATATTATGGAGCATGTCATAATCCCTTCTATCTTCCCCGTTGATTACCTCTAGGGACCTGTATCTCCGATCTAATCAGAAGAGCTCCTGGAGTACGTGCTGAATCATCGTGATGACTTGACAGGTAAGTGTTGTCATGGATATGAACATCATGGTTATCTTCAAGCTCCCTGTCGATGGGTTTGAGTCCTCCTCTGAGAAAGCTGGTACTCATCATTGTGTAAATATTCCCACAAACGATACCAATTGTATGTAGAATTTACAAGAAGGCCTGGTTGAACTCTCAAACCAAATTGATGAGCATGAACAATCTGTAAGAGAAGAAGACAGTGAGAATGCGTCGATCCTTTTTGGATTAATGGCATTCCGATAATTAAGTTAGCAAGCTTAATCATAATGAATTGAACAGAAGACTCTAGCTTTAGCTCCAGTGAATGTACCTTATACTTTAGTGGTATTAGGTATTTATAGGTTTTAGAATGCCATAATCCCATTGGGAATTGAACTCTGTCTCCTCTTAGGAGTCAATTATTTTTGGATATTATTTGTCTTGTGTTTGGACTTTATTGTTTAGTGTTCTAGTCCTTTTAGGAATGGACTTGCATATGCTAGAATGACTTGATCCTTGCTGTATTTGGGCTGTAATTACCACTGTTAGGGCCTATTTCTGAGTATTAATGAGTTTGGACCACTTCTAGCCCAGGTCGGCAACATGTTCTTAGTTGGACCCAACCTATTGTATTGGGCCTGATTATTTTGACCCACAAATAAGGTAACTAATTTATATAATTACACTTATGAAATTAATGAACGTGATTAAGAAAAATAAAATTATAAATTTTAATTAAATCATGAAAAACTCTGACAACATGAAAGACTTGGTAAAGGGAAATCACGAGTGTGGGTGGGGGGTTTAAAAAAATTTCAAAATGAAAAGACTTTTGGACAAAGTCAAAGAGCCGTTTTTGGGGGGGGGGGGGGGGGGGTGTTCACGAGCTCAAAAGTCAGGCTCGCGGGCCTGGCTTAAGCTGTTGGCCTAGTTATGCAACTTAAGAGGGGGTTGAATTGGATTTATCAAGATTAATCACAAACAAATGCAATTAAGAACTAATTAATCAATAGAATAGTAAATTCAAAGTGTGTGTGCAATGCAAGCAATCAATAGAAAGCAAGAAAGAAAAACACAAAGCATAAAAAAACACCAGATTTATCGAGGTTCAGCCACAACTTGCGATCTACATCTTCACCCCCAATATCCCCTTAAAAGCCTTCCACTATGCAATAACTCGTTTACATTGTAGGTGCTAGTTGCTCAAGTGCCCAGCTCACTTTATACAAGAGTTCTTCCCGAACTCTCAAACGCTCAAGTGATTTTGTTCAAACTTCATTCAAACTTACAAGTATTTTTCTCTAGAACACTCAAATTCACAGGTTTACAAATCCACCCAAGTGAAATGAATAAAGGTTATACAATGGGTAACTTTTTCAAAAAGTGTATAAGTAGGTGTGAGCTCAGTTAATACCCTAGCAAAGAGAATATATTAGTTCAGTTTAGAGAATCAGCTTTTAATCAGTTGTTCGTTATTTAAATCCTTGGATTCTACTTTATAAATGTTGTGGGGATCTTGTATATATAGTCTTACATTAATTCTAGCCATTAGTGGTGGTTGGGAGTGCATTTAATGCGAGAATGAGTTGGCAAAACGTTCAAAAATATAGTCATTACAGTCAAGGAGACGACTCTTTTGCTGAAGAGATCAACCCTTTTGTTCTGAAACTAGTTTTCTCAACCCTCCGTCCAAATGTGTTAACCCTTGAGAAATAGGAGTGGACTCTTTTTGCATTGTAGTAGATTTTACCAAGGCTCTATCTTGATGTGTCAACTCCTGAACAACATGGAGTCAATTGTTTTTCAAGACTTCATCAAATTTCTTAAGTCATCAAACTCTTCAGGAATTTTCCGAATAAGGCTTCCAAAACTTGAAATGACTTCTCCTAAACTTGTTGATCTTCAAGAATACCTTTAATCTCTTCAAGATGAAATTAATCCAATCATATGTAGAGTTCATCAATTAACATATCTTCTTCCATTGATCCATGGCTTTTTCAACTTTTCAAGAGAGCTTTCTAGTCTTGTGATCTACTTTTCAGTCGATCTTCATATCTTTTCATGCCATATCATAAAAAATGTGTCAGCTCTTGCTACCGAACTTCTTTAGAAGATGTCAACTCTTCTAAAAAAGGTATCGGTACTTTCTGCTGACCTCGGTGTCAGTACTTGATGTCGACCTCCTTTTTAGATCTTAAGTGTCAGTATCTTTGAGCTAGGTTTCAGTACTTGATGCCGATCTCATTTTCAAGTCTAGATTTTTTATTCTTCCAAGATATCTTTAAAGTCTTCAAAGTGAGACGTTGGCACTTGATACCGATCTTCTTTTTCTTGATGCCGATTTCCTTTTCAAGTTCAGATCTCCAAGAAGGTTTCTAAGTCTTGTGATTTTCTCTTTAATTTTACTTAATAAGCTTCTCAACATACAAATTCTTTAATATTTTCAATATATATCAAGCTTCAAGTCATAATCCAATTGAGATTAAGAACATAAAATAATTTGCACATTAAGTAGAATTATTAGATCCTTAACACAATATTTTGTTATCATCAAAATCATGGCACGGGCTACCAGAGATGGGGCCCAGGCCTACCCATAAAGAGCTTGGGCTAAGGCAGGGCTTAGCCCAGGTCGGGCTTGGGCCCGGCTTAGGCCCTTCGGGCTCGGGTCCAATTTACATCCATAACTACAGTTAGTTACATAAAATCTTTTTTATTTTATTTTGTGTGTCATGTAATTGAACTACGGATAACTCGTGCCTATGGCACTCCTAATAAAATGACCCACAAATATGACTATTTCATTTGCACCTGTTCTCTTAAGAGAGAGAGAGAGAGAGAGAGAGAGAGAGAGAGGGATATGGGCACTCCCAATAAAATGACCCACAAAAATGACTGTCTTTCATTTGCACCTGTTCGCTTTGAGAGAGAGAGAGAGAGAGAGGGGTATGAGGCAATACATGACAGTGGTATTATTAACCATTAATCAAGCAATCAAAGGGGCCTTTTGTTTGCTTGTTAAAAACAAACTCAAAAGCTTGTCTAATTGATGCATCCAATTTTCTCATTTTTTGTTGCTTTTGTATTGTTGGTTTGGTATCTATAGGTGGAAGTTAAATACAGCATGCAAAAACTATTTAAATGAGCGACTAATAAATTATCTAACAACTGCAAGTTCTCATGGAAGTGTTCCACCCACCGCCCTAATGGCTAGCTCAATACACTGAAGAAGTGAAGATCAGCTACTTGAAGTTGTCCAAGCCTATTCTGAACAAAAATAAAATTTGAGAGTTTACGTAAATTACACAAACCTTCCTTCAATATTTGCAAAAGTACAGAGGTCTCCCTTAACCATTTCAAATTTATAATGGCCTCGTTTACTTTTGAATTTTATTAACAAATTCTCTCTTTCGTCTAATATTGGATAATCGCCGTTAACAAAAAATTTTGAATGACAATTTTACCCTTAATTTTAAAAAGATGAAATATCAAAAAGATTTCTCACTGTTCATTCCTCTCCGGCCATACCCACCAGGGGCTAAATATCAAAAAGATTTCTCACTGTTCATTCCTCTCCGACCATACCCACCAGCGGCTATCTTCTGTCCACCTCTCTCTCTCTCTCTCTCTCTCTCTCTCTCACTCTCTTGCTTGCTCCTCAG
Source organism: Euryodendron excelsum (assembly GCA_033060915.1). Taxonomy (NCBI): domain Eukaryota; kingdom Viridiplantae; phylum Streptophyta; class Magnoliopsida; order Ericales; family Pentaphylacaceae; genus Euryodendron; species Euryodendron excelsum. Next base: position 48,152,246 of record CM065383.1, read on the forward strand.
GTCTATGGTGGTTAACTTTCAAGTGAAGGTCCGTTACAAAGCATCTTATAGATAACACATCTAAAACCCTAATTCATTGTTATCTAAGAAAGAAAACCAACAAAACAAATAAGGAATCAGACATAAAAAAATTTTAAAAAAAATGGCCATGGAGCTTTAGAGGATGACACGTTGATTGAAGTTTGAGAAAATTCTGGCAATTGACGATGGAATTGGCGTGTGGGTATCAAGCCAAGAATGAAATCAAGATGAAAAGCTTGAAAGGCAAGACAATCAGAAATCCCCAACGCAGCAGTGTTAAGCTTTCATTTATGTTTTGATGGGGACTGATCAAGACCCCCAAAAATGGGCTGATCGGCGGTTGTATAGAGGACAGGGCACCCAGAGTATTTGTCAAGCACGACCCAGCAAGACCATGGCTGATCACAACTGAGCAGATCATGGCCAAGCAAGACCATGGCCGACCGTGATTGAGCAAACCATGGCCGACCGCGACCGAGCAAACCATGGCCGATCGCGACCGAGCAAGACCATGGCCGATCGCGACTGAGCAGACCATGGCCGAGCAAGACCATGGCCGATCATACCGAGCACGACCAAGCATGACTGAGCAAGCCATACCCTGAGCAGACTTTGTGGGACGGTGCCGATCATTGCCCCTCACCTGCCATGCTTAGTGGGGACCTTCACGTTCAACCCAATCATGATAACGTGCTCCCAACTCCAGGACCTCGCGTGTAGCAGGAAATAGTCATCTTCTCCGCTCTGACACACGTCTAAGGGAGCGCCACGTGTGGGGTTAGACAACCACTCCCCCCACTATCCTGCCACTAGTTTGGCCCTCTAATGCCACGCTGCCACGTGGAGAGATAACCATCTCTCACTATCTCCGTATATGCAATACCCTCCTAAGGCTACTAGGAGATCTACCCATATAAAAGGAAAACTCATCTTCTCCAACAAGGTACGCAAACAAAAATCATAACAAAAACTCTGTTAAAATATCTTCAGAAACCTTACTTTACCATCGGAGTGTCCTTAGCAGGCACCATACCGGTGTCCCTCACCCCTTTGCTTCCCCTCAGATCATTAGAGTAGCCCGTCGCCGGCCTAAAAATTGACCTCATAAGTTTACTGCGTTATCATGTTTAAACCACCAACCACCAATAGCCCCAATCCCTATTAACAATAATCTCAAACCCTTATAGGTATGTGTATGTTCATGTACATGTCTGAGAGACGCAATGGGTATGTGTGTTCATATGTATGTGTATATATGTACATACATGTATGCATATGCAATCATATCTTTGAGACCGTCACAGGTTTAGGGATCTTTAAGAAGACTCTTCTATTCAAGGTTTGCATTCTCTTCTAAACTCCATCCTCGATCCAATTTTGGGGCTTGACGGGTTGAACGATGACAATATGTTATGTTGCCTTTATAAAAATATTTAAATTATTTTTTATAGTCTTTAAAAAGAAAACTTTTATAAAAATAATATTATAAAGGACTTTTTTGACAGCTTAAATGTTCAAAATAGATATAATAGACATATCAATATGTTATGTTGCTTACATTACTTTTTTTTTGCTTTGATAATTAACGGCAGTCAAATAAAAATGAAAATTTGTTAATGAAATTCAAAAGTAAAGGAGGTCACTGTAAATTTAAAATAGTTTAAAGAAATTTTTGTATTTTTACAAATATTAAAAAAAATCTTTGTATTTTTACAAATATTAAAGGAAGATTTAGGTAATTTATCCTAAAAATTGCAATAGAAAATTATCCTAGGCTCCTTTGAATGGTAGGCTCCCAATGGTTGGGAATAAAAATTTGTTTAGGATTATCGATAAGAAAAGACATGACATCTTATAATAACGTCTTTTAACTCAGCGTCTATTCAAATTCCTACCCCATGTAAAAAGAACAAAGAAGAGAACAGTCAATTAAGTGGACCAAAATGAATTGAGAATGGATGGTGCCATACGAATAGAAAGTGAATACAAAATTTATTTTTAAAATAATATAGTTAAATGAGAGTTATTTGTATTAAAAAAATAATTATTATTGTGGACTCTTATTTATTGAGAAAAAGAACAATTGTTACCTCATTCTAATATAGTTTTTGGTATAAATATTTTGGAAGAATAACATTTTTCATTTATAATAATAAGAACACTCAAATAAAAAGCACTTAGGAAGAAAGCTTAGGTTTGCTTAGTAAACGTTTTTTTTTTTTTTCAAAAAACAAAAAATAATGTTTGTTTTTTGCTTTTTGTTTTTAGTTGGTTATAAAACTCGGAAAAAGAAAATGAAAATACTAAAATAAATTATTTGTTTTTAAAACATTGGTTTGGTACTGTTAGCATAACGGTAATTTACAAATATTCATCACTAAATTATAAAAAATACACAATAAAAATACACAATAAAAAATAAAAACTGACCAAATTAACAAACCGACCCTAAAAATGACGACATATGCTCATTCCCTTTATTAAACTTTAGCATCACGAATTCCTAACCCTTTTTCTTCTCCCGTAGAGATTCTCTCTCTCAACGTGAAACCATGCACCTTTCGACCACCTCTTTTTAAGTGGGGGGTTTGTTATCTAGGTCCCAAAGATTCTGGGGTTAGACCAAATATAAAACACTTATTTACTACTATAGCTAGCATCCCATAGGTCGCATGTAATTACAAACTCGCTCCGATGGCACAGCCTTGGCTGGTCGCTTTGCATAGGAGGTGAATTGGTGGTGGGTGCATAGTCGAACAAAGCTCTTCTTGGACTTGTATGCCTGCAGGCAAGAGCATGGGATGGGACTCCAAACTGAGTCTTTTTATAGTACTGTTTGAGATTCGAGCTCTTTCAAGAGTCCCCCGAGCCCGACCCCCGCTAGGTCGTCACAACCCTAATTTTCACTGTCTTTAAAAACACACTCTCTCTTTCTGCAACAGCCATAGCTTCTGCTAGCTTCTCTATGATATATTGGATATATATATATGTGTGTATATAAATTCCTCTCTTGTGGATCTCCACTAGTTTCATTTTGTCTTCCTCCTTAGGTACCACTTGCTAATGTAAATAAAGGGAAATTCCAGTATTATTGTGGCATGCAAACAATCACAGACCAGAATTTACTATTTGTGAAAATAGAAGGAACTTACAATGCATATATATTCAACATTAGAAAGGCAATTATGATATAATATTTCATACACCAATGCATTCGCTATGGCCCAAAAGCAGATTTGTGTTTTTAATGATCTACAATAAATAACTTATCATGAATGCATGCACTTGAGATTCATTAAGTAGGACAAATATTTATTGGTATGGTAATACCATTTACTGTTCAATTTAATTTTATAGTGAGGAACATTAAATACACAGACAAAAGGTAAATACTATAAAAGAATACCTAAAGTTAAGAGTGTCACCTTCCCATTGGATTTTCTTCCCCCAATAAGTAGGTGTGGGAAAGGATCACTTGAGGCATGTAACTTGTTTACTTACGTCCAGGATAGAGAAAATGTATTGAAAAATGTGATTATATATAGCATTACTCATATTTGTTATATTTGTTACTAATGAAGGAAATTTTCAAAGAGTTTAAGTACAACATAAAAAAATAATTAGAGTTTGGGTACAACACATGCTTTCTATATTATACTTAAATTGTACAGATATGTATTGTATTTTGGTATTCTACTTGTATAAAAAAAATTTGTGGATCAAAACTGAATTATTCTGAAATAAGTGAAATAGAGTTTAACACAATGATAGAAGTGCTTGCATGGTATTGGAAAAGGATTTACAATTTGAATTGTATCCTTTATCTCTCACAAAATTGTACTTCTGATTTGAAACAGACAATTAAGATAATCTACTTGTAGGATAAAAGTGACATGGAACTTCATTTGGCACAGCTTCTAAAAAATAGAAGTACTTAAGGAAAATGGACTTCACTTAGAGAACTTTAAAAGAAAATGCATGTTTGGTGCACTTCATTTTACGAGTCTTTTCAAAATTAATGACTCAAATGGATTTAGAAGATGTTTCAAAAGCCACCGCAGGTTATTTCTTTGAAATGGGCTTTCAAAAGCCATGACATCAGGTGGTCTATTAACTTCACCAAACTTTGCAAAATGTCTTCGAAAGGACTTCAGTGGCTAGCAAAGAGTTTGAAAAGTCCTGCCAAATGCTATCGTATATGTCTCGTTATTGGTCAAATTCTCATCCTCCCCCTCGCTAGGGTTTTGCCTTCAAATGTACAAAAAAAAAAAAAAAAATCATGTGAAGGAATAATAAACATTTGAGCTGGCTATATGTAAATGTTTAAACATTATCACATATTACTGTCACACTTTTGTGATTTCCTTTATGATTTGAGTATTGTAAACTACATGTGAGACATATGATGAATGTTGAAGTTACTGCGGTGTCACACTATATGACGATCACATTAAATAATTTTTCACATGTCATGTTATGTTTTTACACTTTGTATGCTTAGTCAAAGAAATTAAAGAAAACTACCACAAGAAATATACCAGTATTTCTTGATATATTTGATCATCTCTTTTGAAAAAGAATTCAAGATTAGAAGAGAATTCAGTCACAATATTTCATTATCTTTTATTAAGTGAATTGGAAATAAAGATTATAAAACTTAAGAAGTTGGGGAAATTCTAACATGTCAAGATTTATAATGGCTGCATCCTAGATTCTGGCCAATTTTTTTTTTTAATAGATGGCATTGGGGGGAAATTTAAAAAGAAAATAAAGAAATTAGGAAGTAGATGGTTTTAGCTTCACAAGATTTAAAATATTGATCGTGGAGAAATTCAAGGCGGTCCTTTGGACTCTTTGCAGCTTGATGACCTCATGGTCAAAGAATGATTGCTCTGAACAACAAAAATTGTTGGGACTTGGGACTGTTTCTTTGCTTTTGTCAATGATCCTATCCTATGTGGTTTTAAGTAGATTAAAAACCGACCACTTTATTCGCATTGGTGTTTGGGCCCTCAAGATTCTGCTTGGACTTGCCCCATATGAAACATGATGAGTCCTTAGCTTTGGTTTTTGCCATTCATAGTGTCCCACAACCACAATAAACAAAAGTTGCATTTTGTAAGATACTAAGAGTACCAGGAAATTTATGGGGCATGAATATTATTTAAATGAGAGAGAAATAGAGAGTGTGTCACACTCCCCCCTTTTTTTTTTTATCCAATGAGATACAGAGCATAAATGATAAATACAAATAAAATAACAAATTATAGAGTAAATAAAGTAAACTAATTGACATTTGACCCAATATAACTAATACTCCAAAATAATAATAATAAATTGTTGATCCACTCTTACGGAAGTCAAAATATTGTACTGAATATTGATTACATAAGTAGGTCTTTAATACCTAAGGTCTATTATAACTAGCATTGTTGTTATAACTTGCATTGTATTCATATCCATTTTCTGATCAGCGGTTCAACCAGGCGTAATTATTCCTAAAATATGTCAACTACTTCCTATTATCTAGAATATTTGCCTATGAGCGGGATAAATTGTGAAACTCATTAAGAAATATATCGAGCAATCACAATATAAACACTTTTTAAAATAAGATATAAAGATATAATGATTCGTAATAAAATAATTCAATTCAAAAGTAATTTTTTCCTTTGATACAATATCGGTTTCACAATATGTTATATCAAATGATATCAAACTTTGAATATCATAAGTTTATTTAATCTTTAAATACTTTTGTAATTCAACAAACCCCTCACTGTCACGCCGAAAGTTTTCACTATTATAGCACCATTGCCAACCACATCGGTTTACCCTTCTTCCTTTTAACAACTACACGCCGAAAGGAATCCGTTCTTGTAACTGTCATTTCCAATCATTTAAGTCTAGAAGGGGAGATTATCACCACTTTACAGTCCGATTGACTAGGCTCTTATTAATGTATGTTTGTAAATATAGCTCCTCTTCTGCACGCTGAGAGTATCACTTTAATAACACCTTACCATATAGCTATTTCTTTTAAATATTATGAAGTTGATTTAATATTATAGTTGAAAAATCATTGCCGTTATCTTAATTTATGCATATTTACCATAGTAAAGAGAAGACATAAAATACAATTATAAAGCAACATTATTGAATTTTTTGAAATTGAAATAAATTTTTAACAGTTATATTATCATCGTAATAGAGAGTATGAATCCCCCATCTAAAATTCGGCTCAGCTTAATTGTTCTGTTGTTGTCTTATTTTGCATGCAAACTATAAATATATCATCGCTTGTATTATTGTTTAAGTCTAAGTTAGAATATATGAATGCAAGATCTTCCCGTTGTGTGTTCTAAGTTATGCAGAGTTTAGTGTTGATTAACTTAGCCCTCCGGTTACTCTTGTGCAGCTCGAGCAATTTCTATGTAGTCCTAGGTTGTAAAATTTATTCATTTCTAGTACAAATTACAAAAACTATATTTATTTATTTATTTAAGGTGTTTATACTTGTTTCCCATTGTCAAGTTTTGTAAAATTAATATCAAGTTTGTCATTTTTTAACGGTGTCAAAATGACCGTTTTGTCCCTAATAGTCGAGAAAATTTAAAATTTCATTTGAATGATGAAAATATTCCACCTCTCTAGAGTATTTTTAACTCATCAAGAATTATTTTTAATAATGTTTCTATGATAAAATACTAAAAAATTCAGGAAAAATATTTTCGGGTGTCCAAAAAATACCAAACTTGTTTCAAAATGTTTATTTATTAAAATATAAATTTTACAAAATAGTTTAGGGTTTATAGGGTGGCCCACGTGCCACCCCACAAAAGTGAGGGTGGTGGTCCCATCTTTCTTCTCCAATAGGACTGGACTCGTTGCCCTCGCTACGCAGCCGCCTTTTGACAATCATAACTAACTCATTTTAATTTCAAACGATGCAAGGTCAATAGTGTTGGAAACTAGACTTGAAAACCTTTTCATTTGGTGCCTGCCTCACCGGCTCCTGTCTCCGGTGACTGGAAAAAAACTCTAGCGAAGTGAACTATTCACCTCTGTTGTTGTACTACTTACTACCTTCAACTCTACTTTTGGGGTCTCCCGGTCATCCCCGACCCCACCCAAACAGTCCCCAGAACTTTACCCTATACTCCATAGACCATGACCAAGCCTTTGACTTAGCTGAAAAAATGCTAAATCTGGCTAACCAACGCATTTTTACCGGCAAGCTTAAAAATGATAATTCAACCATAACTTTTTGCTCAGACCAAATGAGACCTTAAAATTTGGTTTCTACTTATATTTTTCAGTCTAGAACATTTCTAGACTAGTCTCACACTTTGTCATTGACCGGAGAGAAATCTCTCCTTAACCCTCCTCTATTAATGGTCATTAATGGAGCTTAATTTCCAAACTGTTTCTACCCAACTTCCAACCCTCTAATCCTATAAAATGTAATAAAAAAATCATCTAGATATCCTTTTCTTGGTCTTCAAGCATGTTTTTTAGCCTATAAATACAAGGCATTCCATGGCCATTTATCTTTGCAATTGAAAGATTCTTGGGGTAAGGTGGGAGAACCGAGAGACAGAGAGAGAGAGAGAGAGATGTCATTCGGCCAAGGGAACTAGTGAAAAAAAGTGGGGAAGAGAGAACAAAAAAAAAGCAGAAAATAGGTGGTAGCCGAGTAGGAAGAAAATAGAAGGGAAAATGTGAGAAAAATTCTACTATCTTAGTTTTAATTTATGCATAATAATTTTATTAGTGTGGTGATCTCAACAAAATTTGTGAAACATACTTGAGGTAAATCAGTTGTATACAATATGCTCTTTTCAAAATCTCTTTACAAAGAGTTTATTTTAATTATTTTTGAAATGTATTTCTTTTGATTATTTGTGCTTATTGTTTAATTTTATGATTATATTTATTGTTAAGTCTATTGAATTTCTTCTGGCACATCGTTAAATGTCGTGTTCGTTGATAAATTCATCGATAAAATTATTTTTTTAAAATTGCTGGATTATGTTTTGCCTGATGTGCCGTGAAATTAACTAATATATGTACAAATATATCCATTAGCTTGTTATTGAAAATGGTTATAGAATGATGACTTTACAAGGTGTTGGTTATAGAAGGGTGACCCTACGTGATGTTGATTATGAAATTTGGTATTGCTACGTGACCCGAGTAGTGTTTAATGTGGTATTGAAAAGAGTAAGGCATTGTGCGTAATGAAAGTATTGACATAATTATTACCAGCATAGTTTATCATGATTTTGATTGGCTCTTGATTATCATTTTTTAATCTGATTTGTTGAACTAATTTATTTGTTAAGCTACGATTTGATGTCCTGAACTGAGCATTTGTACTTTTATCATATTGTATACTTCTCGATTTAATTTGATTTTTTAGGCAAAAGCATGAAGTGTCTTGAATTATTATGTTTACCTGTGAAGGATTTTGGGAGTAAATTGTGCCACGTTGATTTTGATTACTATTTATTTGAAGTAATGTTATTATTTTGAAAGATGTACTTTGAAAATTATTAAAATTATATTTTTTTAGAGTATATAAATTAAAAATAATTAAAGTAGTATATTTTGAGACATGACGTGTAGAATTCAATTGATTTACTTATTATCGGTCCGAAAAATCCGGAACGTGAGAGAGACAGAGAGAGAGGTGCAACAAAACAGATGAAATTAAGGAAACGAAAGAGAATAGACACAAAAGCTCTATGTAAAAGGTTAAAGTTCCCAAAACGAATTAGGAGCGCTGCATTTGTAGAAGGAAAAAAAAAAAGGGTGCTATTTTGTAGAAAAGGGTTGGCTTGCTGGTCAAAGTATGAGTTCTGGGTTTGTTCCTTCTAAGCTTTTAGGTTTAAAATTTCTTAGGTGCTATCAATTTTTTAAGAATATTTTTAAAATTTTTGATCCGGTAATGATTCAATTTGTATAGGACGAAAAATTATACGGGTCTCAGGATTAGTCGCAGTATGTGCAAACTGACCCAGATACTATCATAAAAAAATAAAAAATAAAAAGCATTGCATTTGTAGAAATGGTGAAATTTTTGTCATAAATAAATAATGAAAAACATTGGGTTGGATATTCTGAATTTTTTTTTTTTTTTGCTTCAAAGATTGAGCTTTTGTTAAAACTGGTCACAAAATTCGACAATTGGCTCCCAACGCTCAAAACATTCACACACACTCACTCAAAGCGGTGTTTAGGTCCAACTTATTGAAGAAGTGACAATGATTTCAACATAATCTTTTAGGTTGCACCGGTGGATTTGAAAGCAAATTGGGATTTTGAAGTTTCATTTATACGAGAGAATTAGCCATTGGAGGCTTTGGAGGACTCTTCAGAGATACAGGAAGATGGGTCCTAGGATTTATGGGGGAAGCTTGGAGATTGCATAAGTGTTTTGGCTGAGCTTTGGGACACATACAGAGGATTAACCATATTACTTGAAAGAGGAATGAATGATGTGGATGTTGAGACAAGTTCTGAGGAAGCTGTCAAGCTCATTCATGAAGAATTTGTCCAAAATTTTTTCATGAGAGCTCTCATTGAGGATTTCAGATTCATGTTGAGAGCCTGCCGGAGCACACTTACGCACATCAAAAGAGAAGGCAACCGCTATACTGACAAGTTAGCAAAAATGGGAAATGACTAAAGAGAAAGACTAATTATTTTTTAACATCCTCCTGAGCAACTGAGAGCTCTGGTGGTGGGGGATATGGTAGGAATTAATCCTACTGATATGTAGCTTCCTTTCTGTGTTTTTATTTCCGAAGCAGCCAAAAAACAAAAAAGAGATCGAGGCGAGAGAGAGAGAGAGAGTTGGAGGCTATGGCTTGGCTGATGTTGAATGGGCAGTAAATCAGAATAGTAGATGTATGAAGCTGCACACTACGGATATTCTTAAGTGGGGAAGCACATAAACTATTGCACAAAGCTAGTAAAAAGCTATAAGCTGGTAAATCTCACGACACTCTGGGTGGAAGGTTATCGACGACAAGCCCAGTAGATCAAACAAATTAACAAAAATACAGTCTTAGGTTGCATACTTCTTTGATAAAGAGACCACCAGCCATTGAATCATGAACAAGCAATTGAATCATGAATAAGCCTAGAGAGAATTCATTTGAACCTTGGCCGAGGGAAATTATTCTACTCTGTAGAACTCGTTCCTCTTCATGCCTCTTCTGCACAGTGGGAATGGGATTTTACTTTTCTATTTCTTAATTTTACAAGAAGCTAACAAAGTAAAAATCCAGGGACTAACTTTAAGTGACCAAAAACTGAAATCATCCAGATTCTGAAAACAGAGTAAGTTTGAATTAGCAAATCATTACAGGTCCATGCTATGAATATGTTCCGTTATATGTGCAAATTACAGACAGATTATGACATTCAAGCCCACCTCCCTTGAGGAGCAGACTGGCCCGTCAGCTCAAGCCTCGTCTATTTGCTCCTGCATGAACCCCAACAGAGTTGTAGCTTAGCTTTAGATTTAATTTAGGCTACAAGAAAACAAATCCTTCGAACCATGATTGGCATATGAATTTGAAAGTTTATAACTAACAATATTACCAGCTCACCCCAAAAAAGGGCTTTAATGAGACTAGGTAATGAAAAGATTAGCATTAGATAACATCATGATTAGCATACGAATTTTTTTATAATTGCAAATGAATGTTCCATACATCATTAGAATGCTGGCATCGTGCTCAAGGTTTCAAGAAGAGGCCATTGCAATTCTTCCACTTTCTTTACTAGTGTCATACCTGCTACTTTCCATTTTCATTTTCTTGTGCGATGAGCGTATTTTTCGATATTTTAACTGAGGTATTGTGGATAAATTACAAAGAAAGAGTTCCCTGTTCGCCAAATTTGACATTCATAGTGGCAAAGTAAAGCTGCGGACTATCTGGTGAAACTGACTAGCGAGCACGAATCAAACATCATCCCCCACAAAAACAAATCACTAAATAAATAAGAACAAAAAGATATCAGAAAAGAAGAAGAAAAATTCGCTTGAGAACTTCCCAGGACAACTTTCAGCCCATATACTCTCTCCAATATACTGATTTCTTTCACTGTAAACTAAGATACGTAAGTAAAACTTCTCAAAACAATGAACAAGAGAAAATAAAGCTTCTCTAACCCAAAGAAGTAAATCCTATAGCAAACAATCCTCTAATCTATTCTTTTTAAAATGAAGAAATCCCACCTATCAGTATTATGAACTGACCTGCATATCTGAAGTCCAAAGAGTGAGATTGTCTCTCAGCAGTTGCATGATAAGAGTGCTGTCCTTGTATGACTCCTCACCCAAAGTGTCCAGTTCAGCAATGGCTTCCTCAAAGGCCTGGATATAAAGAGTAATAATTTATAAATCAATTGTCCTTTCTGAAAATAATCTGCTTGCTTTCATGTTCTTGCAACATTCAGAATGCAGACACTAAATCCAGTGTTTGGGGCAGATGGATTTCCTGGAAAATAGTTTAATCTTTTGGAATGGACTGAATTCATATTAGAATTGGGTTTGGATAGATTTGATTCCATTTGAAGTCCCTTCTAGAGTCATTAAACTAGGACGGAATTGGTTTTTAAGTGAAGTGTCTTTTATTTTTATTAACATGTTCTCATAGCATTTAAGGATGAAAACTGTGAATTCCCAGAGGCATTCGATTAGAAACAAAGAAAAAAAAATAGTGCTGTGTTTTTAGAGTGAGGAAGATCATAAACCAAAGGTTCTCGCTGTAATCATACAAATAGATTCCACAATCACTTAGACAAAATAAAAATTTACGAAGGAATAGAACAATGGTTTATAGGAAATAAGCACATGGAGTTTGGGAGGTATATGATCTTGTAGAGCGAGAGAGAGTAGAAACTTTAATTGCCAAGATCAGAACTGCAACTAGAGGGAGACGCTTAGGGCCCGGGTTCTACTACCAAATCTAGAGGGATGCAGAAAATGAGGTTTGGTTCTGTTTGGGGGGCGAAGGAAGACATGGTCAAGTGGGAACTTTAGAGAATTGCTACTCAATTAGAAGTGAAAGATAGGGGGTTTTGGAATTTTTGATAAAGAGAAGGTTCCGATAATACAATTACGTAGGATTGTTATCATAAAAATACCCCTTAAAAAATAATACAAGCACCCACCACATGCACCTGCAGCATATATGAAAATACCATAAAATTAGAAATTTCCAATAATCTATTTTCCTACAAAATCTAGGAAAGAAATCAAAAGATCATAGACCTTCCTGGTTAACTATAGTTGACAGAAATTGATATGAAACTTCAACTATGGACTATCACCTTAGTCGCCTCAAAAATATATTTATTTCCCCTCCGGATACACCACATGACGAAAAGGTCAAACATATAAAGAGGGAATACTCAGGTCGGGAGAGGTTGATCGATAGGTCAACCTGACCCCTACTTACGGTTAAGTCAGCCATAATTTTTTCAACCTGCCTGTTCAAAAATTCCGGTTGGCCTCTGGTTAACTCTGTTGAGCTGACTAAGTCACATCACTGCTCAAATTGGGGCCAAGTTAAATGCACATCCTACTTGTGGCACACACATTGAAGGACTAATAGTTGCAATTTCATTCTTCTAAATTCCTCAAATCTGTGTAATTAAAACCACTGTTTTTTAAGGTTTTATAATTTGAAAACATGCACTTTATATTGCTAGTTTAAACCTGATCATATGAACCTGTGTTGGACATGTGTTCAAAGATTTATACGTTCTACCTACTATTATATATCTTAAATAGAGGGATATGGACCCAACTATTCAATAAAACATGGATCTGAACTGGAAAGTTCATGAATCCACTCTGACTATGGTCCAAACATGCCTTGCTCTTTAGAAAGTCCACATTTACAACTACACTGACAAGTTCATTTCAAATTACCCATTATCCCCTCTACAAGTTCCATACAATATAATCAATAAAGAAAGTTTAATTTATAAAATCGGAGGTCAACTTGAACTTGCAATTGACTTTTTACAAAGTTTAACAAGATCCAAAAAAGTCCAGAAATTAAACAACTAACCAACCAAAATTTTCAGAAGATTCTATTTCATCATCATCAACGTTTATATCAATTTCGTGCCTCAGGTTTTCTGAAACACCCATAGGTCCATAAACATTTATGTATCCACTATATCATAAATTAAATTTATAATGGAAGACTCCTTGACAGTTATACATAAAGAATAGGCATGATCTTGTTAACATAGGTTATGTGAATATATTCATCTAGATGATGAGGTGATAAGAATTTTAACTAAATCATAACCCAATCGATACCAGTGCAAATCATATCCAGGTCAACTTGTATGGATACTAATTACAGATCATAGGTGGCGTACATTAAATTGATGCTTATGTCTAAGCCTGATAAAAATAACATTAACTGCAAACCTTGTCTTTCGTTAAGGTGAACTGGGCATTATATGGCTTCTATTTGAATCTGTGATACAAAATATCAAGGCTAGCAAACAAGATACATAAGCCAAACCCCGACCCCAAATAGATAGGGAAAAGACCTTGTTGCATGAGTTGAGTTTGAAACACAGTGGCTGTCTTCAATTAGACATACTCTTAGTCACTAAGAAGAAATAAAGAACAGGTACTGTATTTGTAACAGTAAAAGGAATGGAACAAACCTGTTTAGCCATGCTACAAGCTTTCTCTGATGCATTTAGAATCTCATAGTAGAAAACTGAGAAGTTGAGTGCCAACCCCAGCCTTATAGGGTGAGTTGGAGCAAGATCAGTAATTGCAATATCCTTCAGATCAATAAACGAATAAAAACAATTGTCAGTAGCATAATGAGCAGCACATAAAATCATCATGAATGAGTGATGTTCCAGGACAGTTTTGTGAATCCTTTTTTGCTTTTGTAGATTTTATAGGTGAACTTAACTTCTTGGACGGGTTATAGGTGTTCTTTGTGCACAGGATGGGTACAGAGGTGATGCCCCTTTTAGTGCCTTTTGTGATTAAGAAATACTCACTCACATATCAAAAACTAAAACAAAAAAAAAAAAAAAAAAATAGCCAAAGAAGAAACACCAAGGCTGCCAAATAAACCAAAGTCGCAAGCGCAACACACTCATGCACACACAGGAGAGAGAGAGAGAGAGAGAGAGAGAGAGAGAGAGAGACCAAGAGAGAGAGAGAGACCATCAAAGCATGGTTAGAAAGCTGTAATAATATGCCGCAATTTAATGGCTATGGAGCTGTACCAAACTCCCAAAAAAATAAATAAGAAAAATGTTAGCATCAACTGACTAGTGACGCAGACACACTTGAGACTGATGCTAGCACCTCTCAATGAAAATGAAAATATAAATAAATAAAGATTGAAGGAATTGGAAGATAGCAATAGAATGCAAAATCTGTTCTGACTCATTAAATTCTCTGAGGTTGGCCTGTAATAAATTTCTAGACAAGCAAAAATAACACAAGAAATTTTAGAAGAACAAAATTTTGCTTAGTCATAAATACATACATATAAACACAAAAATTAAGCAATTATAAAGAGGCTCATGTATGCACACATACAAATAGACAACCACATCTTTAACATATATACAGGAACACATCGAAACAATCACATAGGGCCTATTCTGTCCACCTACCCATCCATACACACACATTCCTGAACATTCTATATATGCATACATGCATAACCACATAGGACTTCTCTGAATTGAAGATCCCTAATTCAACAAATAGTTTTTTAAAATTTTAGAACTCTAGAAAGATGGCTTCCCTATAAAGTCTACACATACATAACAATTGTAAGAATAACTCCAAAGAAAACAAATTCAAAGCAACTAACGATGTGCCTATAGATATGTAAATATATATACATATATATATATATATATATATTTAATGCTATAGATTAACCTGAGCAGCCTTGTAGGAGAGCATAGTGTCCTCAGCAGCCTCCTTCCTCTCAGTCCCAACCTTGAATTCCGCCAGGTACCGATAGTAATCACCCTTCATCTTCAAGTAAAAGACTTTGGACTCACTCACAGAGGCCGAGGGTATCAGATGCGTGTCTAACAGCTTCAGAATCCCGGCGCAGACATCAGAGAGCTCCAATTCGACCTTGGATCTGTAGTCCTTGACGAGCACGACGTGCTCTTCGTTCTTGCGGCCCTCCTCCTTCTGCTCTATCGACGACACGATTCGCCAGGCGGCGCGGAGGGAGCCGATCACGTTCTTGTAGGCCACGGAGAGGAGGTTCCGCTCCTCGACGGTGAGCTCAACGCCGGCGGAGGTGGAGCCGATGACGAGCTTCTCCATGAACTTCACCATCTCCTCGTAGCGCTCGGCTTGCTCGGCGAGCTTCGCCATGTAGACGTACTGTTCTCTGGTCAGGTTCTCCGGTACCGCCATCGCAATTGCAAACAGGATTTGCAGAGACAGAGAGAGAGAGAGAGAGTGGCGTCGGAATTTGAAGTTTGTACAGGTAGGAAAGTGGGGCTTATATTACGAGGTCTTTTGGATTTTTTGTTCGAATAGGACGTCTCTCTCCTAATCAGCTTACTCGAACGTCAGTTATACTCGCTTTTATCACCATTTATGGAATGGGTAGTTTGATAGCTTCAGTAAGGCCGATGGTTGGAAAGGAATCAAGGCGACATCCGTCTGTCTGAAGGTCAAAGTCAAAAGGCGGGAGCGAGTATGAATCTTGTTCTGCGTACGAGCGAGTACGGGGCATGGATTTCGTGTGTGATTGGTCAATAATTATGAGGACTCGGATGAAATGTGAGAGGATGATGATGATGATGAAGATGGTAATCAGAGTCAGATTCCACTAAAACTCTATTGTCTCTCTCCCAACTCGAGTCAAAATTTCGGCGTGGGCTATTTGGACTGGTGTCCATTCCATGTTTAGGCTGATTATTGTTATTTGAAATTGTTCAACGGCCCAAATAATGTTGTTTTACAAGCCCAACAAAGACTTGCGCAAATGGCATTTGAAGTTCTAAAGACAGCTTGAGACCAAATGAAAAAAAAAAAAAAAAAAAAAAATGGGAATAAGGATAAGCTATTCTTTGAAAAAAAATTGTACACAAAATTTCATAAAATCACAATGGGTTTTTATTAAATTCAGTTCAATAATGATGATTGACATGGTACTTGTGAAAGGTGCCCCTCGTGCCGGATAAAAAAATGTCCAAATTTGGTCTATGAAGCCATTACAACATTGCAAATGAAGCCATTATATATCCCTTTGCCTGACCAAAGATATAAGAAAATAAAAAAAAGCAATTGTGATTTTGTGGGGTTTTCTTATAAAGTTTAATTTTGATACACTGATAGTGTATAATTATTTTACACAAGTGGGATACTGAAATGTGATACATGTCTTTTAGAGTTCAAGTACAATTTACAATAGTAAAACTTATGAAAAAATATCACATTTTAGTACCTGCTTGTGTAAAAAAAAATTTACACTATCAGTACATCAAAATTAAACTCTTTCTTTTATATTGCTAAGAACTTTATCCAATCACCATTGACCTAGGGATCTACCTTGAGGGGTTTTGGTCGGGTTAGAGGCTTACCCAAACCCAACCCGAGTTGCACTGTGGCACAAGCCCCGCTCAAGCCTAATTTTTTTTTATACCTTAATATCTTTGCGTCGTAATAACATGGGAAAAGAAAATTACATGAAACTATTCTTGTTTGAGAATAACTTCCTATTAATAACATGGAAAAAGAAAATTGTGTGACGTATGGAATGACGGCGGCCTATAGCCGCCATCCCTTTTTGGTTCCGCAGCCCCCTCCCCCCTCGCTCTCTCTCTCTCTCTCTCTCTTCATAACAAATTGCAATTTCGTATGTAATTTTATTTTGTCCCTTTATATCTTTTGATCGGATTACACGAGACTTTTCTAGATCTATTGTTAACTCTCCGTATTAACAACTTCGTATCAATTCTACTTCCTTTCCGAGTATTAGTACTCCTCTAAAATTCTCTTCTTCTGTGTGTTGGAAAATTTGTGACCTTTTAGTCATTTTAGGCTATAGTAATTGTGGGTCTCACACATCCTTTGAAATAAGTCTATGGCATGCTATGAATTAACCTTTCATGAAGAAATTAATTTTACATAGCCATTTACGTAAATCCATGAATAAGTTATTGACTTTCAAATTGCCCCGTTGTGTTGGATCCCAATTTTAGCATTGTGGTGATTCTAATTCTACTATTCCTTAGGTATCTTTAGGTTAATTCATAAGGGTGCTTCAAGATTATAGTTCAGAAAAGAAAAAAAGTCACTCTACTACGTAGGTTTTTGAGATATTTTCTTGGTTTGAACAACATTTCTCAATTCAGTTTTATTAATATCCTATGTTGATGCTTCTTTTAGATGTATATACGATATGATCCAGTTTTTATTTTTTGAATTATGTGACTGCTACTTTCGTATTTAATGATCACGATTCGGTTGTTGTTAATAAGACTCGAAATGTTGTGTATTCTTCTTCTTATTGTCAATATTGTTGCCGTTGTTGCTACTACTACTTCGGAGGATGATAGAAGGATATACGAGAAGCTCTCCCTGCTGCTACTACTACTTCGGAGGATGATAGAAGGGGTACACGAGTAGGTCTGCTTATTTTACAGAGGACAACAATAATTTGTTTATCTGAATTTTGGCAGAAAAATAGCGTGGAATTGATAGCCAAAATTGAAGAGATTAAGCAGCAGGTTCTCAGTCCAATAATGATAATCGAAATAGAACATACACTTTAATAAATCGTACAGTATATTGTATTTTTAATTGTTTTATTTTTACTTCTTCAAGTTATTGAGAAAGAGAAGGTGTGCCTTTCTTTTTTTCTTTTTTTTATATCTATTTTCAATATTATGGATGTTGGACCGTGATATGTATACATTTTTCACGGATGGTTTGTTGTATGTTTGAACTTTAGTTTATATTAAAATTATATTTTGTATCATTTGCATTAAATTTATTCGATAAGAATGAATTGAATGGATCATGAAAGTTTGTTTTCATTTATTGAATAGATATTACTTATGTATACAGGAAATTATATAAATAAATAAATTAAATTAAATACAGAATTAAATAGAGCATTTGTGATGGCCAAGCTAATATTGGCGATGGGTACCAACCATCACAAATAACTGTCCTAGATGTTGTTGTTGCAAAAACTACTATTAGCGACGATTAATTTCTGTGCAAAAACTTTGAAAATCACTATTTATAACCTATTAGTGACAGCCTTTTCCCACCGCAAAAGAGTCTGTCCAGCAAAGATATTTGCAACAGCTCCACGACAGTCACAAAAAATCCGTGCCAAATTGTTAATGCCGTCGCAAAAACTTTTTGTACCTACAAATGGGTCAATTTTCTCTTAGAGATTAGCAAAGATACATGTCTAAGCTCTTCCCTTAGAGATCTTGTTGTACCTGCAAATGTGTTGATTTCATGACTACTTCCTCTTTTGCATGCGCCCTGATTACTCTCCAAATTAATATGCGTATACCGAAAAATAAAGCATAGTGTATCTCTTTTCACATTTTGTTCCAATGTGGCTGCTTAATCCTTGAGCCATGGGTGACCGTTAGAAGCTCACCCTTGTTTTTATTTCTTTCTAATTGATGAATCTTCTAATAGTTAGTGGACTTTATTTTTTATATTGCTAGATTAGACTATGCAGTTGTTCAGGAAATGCATATAAGGATTAGAAAGATGGTGAGTTCACTCAAAGAAGATGAATCTTCTAATTAGAAAGATTGTTCTTCAGATTTCACACGTCCTTTAGAAGAATTCAACATAGCCTTTCCATATCCTGATAATTAAGAAGGTTGTTCTCTTAACTTCTTGCCGGATGTACACCATCTGATTGCTTGAACTAGACCCTTTTTTGTTTTTCACTTGAATAGTGAACTTTAAATGAAATTATAATTTTGTACTTGTACTAGTACTTGCTTAGTGTTAATGTTTCAAAACAAGAACTTGTAGAAGGATTTCTTGTTAGTATGGACCATTTATCAAAAGTGAATGCAGAATCATTATGTCCTGATGTTCAAAAGTGTTTATTAAATTTACGAAAAATGCTAAAGTCCTTTTGGAAAAACTTTGTCATGGGATTAAAACTATTAAAAAATCAGTTGGTCGATATGTTTCTTAGCAGTCTCGTGATGTATATTACCTTTTCATTTTGTTAGTTGATGTAATTGAATGCATATACACTCTATGTTTTATTCTCGTATATCATAAATATTTTGAATTTTTTTTAGGTCATGCTGAGAGAGTGATAATGACGGATCAAACATGCGTGACGGCTATGCTTTATATATGGAAGTGATTTTGTGATAGGCCACATTATGATGTGTATCTACCTTATTTTGTGAAGTGATTTTGTCTAAGTGATGTTATGATAGGTATCTACATTAATTTTTTGAAATTGTATTTCACAAATTTACGTGAATAGAGATTTTATTTCCTTTAATTTTGCATATAGAGATCTATGGGTATCTACTTTAATTTTGTGCATGGATATTTAATTTAATATTAATATAATTTGGCATTATTCATAATTTAATTTTTGTACTTTGATGTGGATGAATATGGATGGATATTTTTTTTGTTGGAGGAAAAAAAATTTAAAAGAGAAATTATTGAAAAAAGGGGGCTATTTGCTAGGCTTCCATGTCAAATTAATGGATTATTAGCAACAATTGTTGGAAATGTCGCAAATAGCATTTTTTAAAAAAGCTACAAGTATTTGTGTCGGTAAAACCCATGGCAAAAGGTTATCGTCAACCTACTAGTTCTTTAAGTGACTGTTTAAAGCCTTGTTTGATAACTCTATTCAGCACTTAAAATTGAATAGATTAAGTAAAAATAACATAAACTGGTTTGATAACCCAAAATAAGGAAACTGAATATTTTAAGTGCTAGACAAAAGTAAGGAACAAAATATTAAGTGACTCTCCCCTTACTTATTATTTTTTACTTAACACGCTTAGTTTTGATATTTTTTTTCAAATCTAATTTTGCCCTCGCCTCCTTCTCCTCTTATTTGATAGAACGAATACTAGAGAACCAGAGACCGAAATTATCCTCAATCAAACCTTTCTCCATCTCCAGGTTCTCTCTCTCTCTCTCTCTCTCTCTCCCTCTCTCTGTACGTGAGTTTTCTCGATTATTTTGTATGTGTTTACTCTTTGCTCTTCTTTTTTATTTTTTTTCTCTGTTCTTTGACTAAATCTGTATTTTTTTTCTTTACTGATCTCCTCTCGTTTTGCCTCACTCCATCCCCTCTTTTTTTTTTTTTTTTTTTTTTTCTTCTCCTCTCTTCTATTTTGCCTCTCATCCTCTAATCTGCCTCCTTTTTTCTTCTTCATTTTTTGATTTTCTTCTTTGTGTGTAAGAGACTGATTTGCGACATAGGTGATAGTTAACACCATCCCACGTTCCTATTTCAAGATTCTTCTTTTTGACTCTTTTACTTTTTTATATTATTTATTTTTTAATCAATTGAAACTTTGAGTGATTCTCCTAGAATATATATATATATATATATTATTTTTTCTATTCCTTGCCAAACTGAATCACATGAAACTGTCAATCAATTGAAAATTATTTTATGCATCACGTGAGTGCATCCAAATTTATGACTTCAGAATTTTAAGTGAATTGAATCTAAATCTATTTACTTGTAGGGATGGCTTCTAGTGATGGTGGCATGCAAATATTTTTTAAATTTCAAACATTGATTAAGGTTATTATTTTTCTTCTTTTTTAATTACGTTTAGTTAGAGCTCTAACTTTCAATGAATATATGGGTCATTGATGGGTTTGACTGCAATTGTTTTGGTATGAAGTCCATTTTTTATATGTCATGATGTTTATCTCTTTTTTATCTAATTAAATATATGTGATGTTTGCACAATATGTTGTCTGATAAGCAAAAGAGGACATTAAATAATATGAACTATTATTAAGTGTCAAATTTTTTGCAACTTTAACATTTGATTATGTTGATCATGCTGCTGATTTTTTTGTATATATTGTTATAATTTTGATTATGCATATTTTTTTTATCTAATTAATTTGATTTCAGCATTACAATATCAATATATAAAGGGCAAAGTTGAAAAATGAGTAAATTTAAGACTTCAGCTCTTTATATATATCAAACAGCTTATCTGATTCAGTCTTAAAATTCAACACATATCAAACAACTTATCAACTTAAGAAATTTAGCATGCAGTTTTTAGGGGTTAATTTTCAATTTTCAGCTTTGTCAAATAAGGCCTAATGCAGTCGCCAGTAACAACCAATAGCGACAACAACCAACTGTCACTAAAACTTTGATCTATCCTTTTTTTGGTTGAAACAGCTGTTGCTAAAGAAAATACTATGTTGTCGCTATTGTTATTTTGCCATTGCTAATTCCTTTAGCTACCCTACTTTTAACTATGCTTCACATGCAGTTGCTAATAGACTTTTGTGACGGCTTTATCACCATTAGCGACGGCATAGTCCCGTTGCCAAAGGCTTGTTTTCTATGAGTGGCGTTCGAGCTTAGCCTAAGGGGTAGTTTAAAGTTCTAGCTTGAGTTTTTGGCAGCTGGCAGATGAGCTTTAGTTGACTATAGGTTCTCGGTGATTAGGGAATTCCTAAACCACCTGCTAATGATTTGTTAACTTGCTGATTATTTGTTAACTCGCGGTATATTTGTCTATCTTCAGGATTGAGTCTTCCTTTTTCATTTCGGGCATGGTACTTGTGGAGGTACCATTGTGTTGTATATATAGGTTTTATCTCTTGCTTTAACATTTGAAAAAGGAAATCAAAATCCTTCTCAAATTATTTTCATTTTTCATTTAGAACTTGTGGGCATAGACCTGATAGACGTAATGAAATTTGTTCCTCCAGTGCAGCCCTATAATGCCACACGATCGAATTTAACTAGTAGAACTGTACAGATCAAAAGGTGAAGAAACAAGGTGCATGGATTAACTTAGTACAGAAACGTAACAGATTTTATGGACTCCGCTTGCTTGGAATTGCATTGCATATAATATACATATATATATATATATATAATTGCAGTGTATATTGATGCCAATATCAATTATTCTCGTCCTTGGCTTTTCAACTCGGTGATTGTGTGCACAATTTTTAGTCTAAGCTACCTTTACGAGCTGTGTTTAACTGCTGGCAATGGGTTTTTTTTTTTTTATTGGTATGTGAGGGTTTAATAACATTTATCAAACACAAAAATTAGTTATTAACCTCTTTCTAGGGCGTTAACAACTTGATTAATAATAAAATTGACTTTGCAAATATTGCTGCATTTGGCATGTTGCTGTTGGGATTTATTTTTCTTAACGCGATAATTTTTAACTTATTTATTGAACCTGTGTTAAGAACCCGTGTTAAGAATAACTAGAGTGTCACAAGGTATTGGTACTATAGCATTACAAAAAATAAAAATTAACACCGACGAAAATAAAAATTCATTATCTGATATATCCTTGCTTCGTTCCCAACATGGGAAACCTATATATATTTATATATATTAAATAATGATCACAAATAAAAAGTAAATTCCTAATTAATAATTATTTTTCGAAAAATCATCGTCTTCGTGACGTAACTAGAAATCTTTGAGCAGCTTGCGGAGCTGTTCCAGTGTAACAAAGAGCACGATAGTGAAAGGTCCCTGCCTCGAGATTGTGGGGATGAATCCCTTGTAGAGGGCCAGGAGACCCTCAGCACGAACTGTCTTCATGGCGCAATCAAGGGCCCCAGAGTAAGGTGGCGCCATCCTTAGCTGTATTTTCATGTTCATCAACCTGGTTTTGATCACATCCACTGGGTTCGACGCAACCGCAGCCACAAACCCGGCAGCAAAGCTGGCCGTCACGTGGATCCCAAGACCATCCTTCATCAGACCCTTCTCTAATATGGTCTCCTTGATCTGATCATATGATGCGAGCTGTGATGCCGTCACAAGCATTGCGCGGTTCACCGTAAGGGAAGATCCGCGCCACAGGCTAATAATTCCCTCTTTCCTTGCCATTTGTGATATGGCGTCCACCACGCTCTTGTAGTTGCGGCGCTGAGCCGGGGGGAGCCGACCGTCGGCTTGCATGCGGACCATGGCGATCTCCGCCGGGTTTCCGATGGCGGCTCCAATACCACCGGCTATGAGGCCTGCCGCTATCTTTCGCACAAGGGGCATTTTACCCGTCGTTGGATCACTCCATATTTGCTTCATTATGTCGTATAGACCCATGCGGGTGGTGGAGTAGAGGGCCTGGCGGAGGACGGTGGCGGAGACACCGGAGAAGAGGGCAGCGAAGCCATCTTGCTGCACAATCCGGATCCCCACGGAGATTAGCCCCACGCGTGGCGCCGGAGGATGCTGTGGCGGGGACACGTGGATCTTTCCCGGCGAGGTCGTGTGGAAGGCGAAAGTGAGCCTGAGGAATTGTACCGCCATATTCTGATTCGGTGCCTGGGTTTCGCCCTGGAGTTGCATGCGAACCTTGATAAGGTCAAGCGGGTGGGTTGCACACCCTGCAACGATCGAAGCGATGCCGCCTTCAACAAAACCTTTCAGACCCATTTCTATTTTCTCCGAAATTTTGTCCCCCAGCCCAAGAAACTAAGGTTGTTTTATTAAGAGGAAAAGGGGGAAAAGAGATATTGTCGTTTTTTAGGTAGACAATTTGTGTTATAACTTTTACGTGTCTTTTTTCTTTGTGATCAGCAATAATGGGACCAGTTGGAGTTGGGGTTCATCTCACTGGAGACTAGAAGATGAGAATGGAGGCCAAAGGCAACTGATGAGCAGTGTGGAACGCTGGGTCTCTGAGACATATATTCGCTATGATATGAGAGAGAGAGAGAATGTGAGAGGCGAAAAGATGTGTAATGGTTTGAGGGAAAGACAAAATTTATCAGTCTATTTGGAATTTGGGGAGGGAAGAGAAGGTAAGGGCAAATGAGGAAGAGGAAGGGAAAAAAAGCAGAAGGGGAAAAACACATTTTTTTTTTTTTTTTTTGCTTCTCATCTTCTTTACAAAATCGAAGAGGAAAAAAAAAATTGTTTTCCTCTTCCCTCCTCTTCTAAAGGTTCCAAACGGATCATGAAAAATTTCCAAATTTACGCGTTTGTGGGCCCCAAATGTTATTTTGGTTTCCAGCCAAAAATGTCACACCGTGTATGGTATTGTATTGTCTGCATGTAAATACGTATGTAATTGTATATAGGTCGTAGCGCTCTGGAGATTACAAAAGGCTTTGTTTGGCTTTGGCTTTGACGTCGCCAAAGGTGGCTCTACTAAAACTCTCCTTCTTACATGGAGCACGGCTCCTCCTCGTTTCCAGTGTATGGATTCCATACCATGAAAATTCCAACTTCTAAATCCTTTCTGTTAATCTTCTTTTCTGTTTTCTAACCTTCTATTTTTTGTTTTTTGTTTTTTTCGGCTGGACATGTACGAAACGATATCTAATAGTGGAAAACTAATAGTTAAGCAAATGCACGGGATGAAAAGTATTTAAAAAAATACTACTCACAATTCCTTTTATCATTGTATTTTCTTATTCTTACTTTTTAAATATAGGTGAATGAATTTTACGTGTATTTATTATTAATATGAGTCTGATTACCTTGTGTCTAGAAATAAAATAAAAAATGGTATAAAATGTGATTATGCATAGTTATACTCATATTAAAAAGATTTGAAAATTACGGTTTCAAACTTGGCATTTACTACACAACAATCCCAAACTTAAAATTTTGGCAAGTAGTTAATTTTCAAAATTTTCAGTGCAAATTATGTAAGTGTGATTATGCTTGTCCAAATTTCATTTTATATTTTATATTTTAAACTCCAGATTCTTGTTAATGCTTATTCCTCACATCTTTTTGTAGGTGGTTGGTATAAATTATTTATGCGACAGCAATGTGTTGAAAAATTCACCAGTCAAAGCCTAAAAATTTGTCCATCTTACCCATTGATTGCTATTTAAAAGCTTAATATACTCGTTAATTTGCTAAATGTAATATAATGTATGAACTAACAGAACTTATCAAAAAACTTTTTTTGCACGAAACCCACATTAAACTTAGTGCAGTTTGGATTTGGTTTTAATTACATTTTAGTTCCTTTCCGATATTTTTATTTAATTTGTTTAATATTTTAGATCCATTCACTACGATATTACTTAATTTTATATGTAATTCTATTTCTCAATCAATTTTCTCATTTTTAGATACAAGTAAATGAGACCCACAATCTTGTGTCCAGAAGTGAAAAAATGGATTAAAAAATATGATTACATATAGCATAATTCTTTCTTATATAACCAAATTTGATTTTCATGATGTCAATAAATTAAAAACGCACATAAACCTAAATTTAAATTGATTCATCTTACCAAATATTTCTTATTTTTTAATTTATACATTCCCTTTGTTATATGGATGGTTTATTCAACTAAATCCATTAGAAATTAACGAAAGTTTCTTAGCCACTACCACGAGCTCCATTCCTGGTTCAGACTGATACAAATGAATGAACGAAGACAAACGTCAAAGCATGGATGAGATACATAAAACACTGGAGAGAAGGGAATACATTTTGAACGAGCAGAGGTCGAGGCGGGGATAAACATGGTCCATTTATGTAATAGGAAGAATTTGAAACATTTTGCAAGAGGCCTTGTATAGAGCGATATATATATATTTTTAGATTCTAAAAATCCAACAATATCATTATTTTCATATATAGAATTTTCATGTGCATTTTTAGATTCTAAAATTTTAACAAACTCATTTTTTTCCTGTATGGAATTTTCATAAGCATCACACATAGATAAAAGAACCCAATAGAAATCAATTTATTATTAAATATATAATGATTTGAAAATATAATATACTTTCCACATAAATGTCATAAAAAAGAAAGAAATAAATATCAGTAAATTCTTTCATGATATGATTTGGAATATAATAAATTTATTACACCACATAAATTCAAACACCTTCTTAAATAAAAAATTAGAAAAGAGAAAATCTGAGAAAACCCCATGTACTTAACCAAATTCTTAAGTAAAAATTAGCAGGCACACGCCCAAACCACTCAGCCAAAGTCACTGTTGATGCTCAAGTTTAGAGCCAACACTAATGTTATTTGGCTTTTCTCCGTTTAGAACCAACCATAATATTATTTGGCTTCTCTTTTTCTAATTATAAATAAGTAATAAAAAAACACAATTGAGTGTTGTGTATGGGTGTCGAGTCTCCTGATCAACCATTCAGAGTTGGAGCCCCGGCCACCCCTTCCCAGACTTCAGTCTTTCGTGTAATTGAAAAATTCAATTAATCTTTTTTTTTTGTCATATTCAAGTACCACCAAATTCTCGAATAAAAAATCCAATTAATCTTGCTCATGAGTCATATCCTTGACTGAGTCTTGGCAAAAAGAGGTAGTAAGGGGAGCACTTGTGATTTGCCCTATATGTGCAAATCAAAATCGGGTCGATCTTTATCAGAGTAGAGTATAAAATTTCATCTCTTTAACAAGTTTAGTAGTCAGCATAACAGTTTTATTGTTCCGATAAAAACAATAATTTATGATTAGCTTTTTGAGAAATTTTCAAATGAATAATTTTAATGATAAGAAACTATTTATACTTTGTTGAGAAGAAATAAGGAACGTCAATTTTGATAATTTTGTCATCATCCAATTGTTTCCAAATGAGTTTATTCAATGATTTAAAATCTTTCACATAATTTATTTTTTGTCAACCCAATTACATGAGTAATAAATATAAACATGTTAAAAAAAGTTATTAATTTTATTATTCTAAAAATTAAGTTAATCAACTTAAAAATTAGCTCCATCAACTTAAAATAAAATTATAAAAATATATATTTATTTCTAATTAATTAAACACATCAATTCATTCATGTTGCCATGGTATTCCGGACTAAATAATTTCTCCATCAATGAAAACATGGTGGGAGCATGAATGATACCATTTTCGTATATTTTATTCTACACGTCTTTCAATGAAAAGTTTGCTTTCCAATTTTGAGTGGTCATCTTTCCAACTTCGAGTGGCAGCTGAACTGAGCGAATAAACCGCATAATGTATAGCATATTCGGGGCGAGCCGGCGAGAGAAAGTAGAACCCCACATCGATCTTTTATGTCCTCTGAACTGAGGGGCGAGAAAACTCTCCACCGTTCATTGTTGGCCATGTAGCCATCCAAGTCTCCATGCCCTTCGTTACATTAGCAAGTGGTTAAAACCAAAAAAAAAAAAAAAAAAAAAATTGTACACATGGCCCTTATTGCATCACGGGGGACAGTATTCTGCCTAAAGAATAGACGGGGACCCAAACAACATGTTTTATACTTCCTTTTGGCCCATGTTTTGATTATGGGGGAGAGTTGAAAGATATGATATATCTAGGATCAATAGAGGAGAGTTGTGATTATATGATATATGTAGTATTAGCAATTGAGTGGTTGATTTAATGGGTAAGAACTCGTATTTTATTGCTCAATGCTTAGGTTTGGATTTTCATAACCTCTTGATGGATCTACTGTTTTAGTATTTATTAATAATTTAGTTATTCCATTTTTAATGAAAATTTATTTAAGTAATGTTTGTCTTACATTATTTATTTAATAATTATAAATGTGTTTCTTATTCTACATAGTAGATGATCTGGTGTGCAAAATGTGACTTATACATAGAATATTAGATTATCAGTTCTTATATAATATAAGCTTACTAACAGTGAACCCGTACTATGCACGCCTAAGTAATAAAAATTTAAAATTCATTTGTGATATTTTATATCTATTGATAACTTAAACAAAGATTAAAAAAAAAATGTATACAAAATGACCTACACAGTTAAATAAAAGTCTGAAAAATATGTTATTTATCTATAAAATTGCCAATACTAATATTATTTTAGGCCAAGATTCAATACAAAATATTGAAAAAATATGTAAGAGATAAAGAAAGATATCAAAGAAAAGTCTAAAAAAATGCTATTTACGGGTTTTGTATATTTTAAAATAAATGTGTAATTAATTAACTTTTTTTTTATTTTTTTAAATATATACTAAAACCTTAATAACACAGTGAATTTATACAGAAAAAGATACTATACATAGGCTTTGTATATTTTAAAATAAATTTGTAATTAAAGATCGAAAAATATGCTATTTAACTATAAAATTTTCACTACTAATATCATTTTGGGCCAAGATTTAATACAAAATATGTGAGACCCCAATCTTAACATTTCATTAGTAATTAATTATATTTATTGCATGATTAGCTAATACGTAAAATTATGTGAATGCATGTGTCTGTAATTTACTTACTTATGTTGTATATCCTAACCTCATCATACTTCATTAATTATCATATATGTAATTAAGAGTGCATTAGTTGAACCAATGATAGGGTAGCATATTGTATTTTGGACCACTAGGAGAGAGACATGTGGGGCGGACACCTAAGAGTCTTAAGTATCTCTTTTGACTAGTAAGTCAAAAGAGAAGCTTGGAAAAAGAGAGAGAACTCAGTGGAAGAAATGAAAGAAAAAGAAGAAGGAAGAAAGAGGAAAAAGAAAGAAAGAGGAAGAAGAAAGAAAGGGGAAGAAGAACAGGAAAAAAAACTAGCGAAGAATTGGTTGTAAGGTAAGTTTCAATTCATTTTTGCTTGTCTCATATTCTTCCTTGCTTCTTTGTATGTTGTGTATATTCATCCTTATCATGAAAAGAGGAAGATGGAGGAGGAAAAGGCAATGAGAGATCCATGGCTATCATAACAGTCATCTCTATAATAGGCAATTGTTTGGAGACGTTTTGATCTACTTAAATATTTTTTTTGTGGCTAAATTTTTTAACACTGAGTTTGAACAGAAAGGTATGGATGTCGTGTTAGCTTATTTTCGGGTGAGACCATTGTTACTTGATCGAATCCGAAAACTTCAAATGCAGGATGAGCAGTTGATAAAGATTAGGTAAGAAATGACAGAGAAGGTGAGCACCGATTTCTCTATTCTTGATGATGGTACTTTGATGTTGGAAAATCGCTTTTGTATATCTAATCATTCAGCTTTAAAGAATGAAATTCTGGAGGAGGCGCATCACTCATTATATGCTATGCATCCAGAGAGCACCAAGATGTATAGACATCTTCAGGAGATATACTGGTGGCCAGGTATGAAAAAGGATATTGCTAAATTTATGACAAAATATTTAACTTGCCAACAGGTGAAAGCTGAGCATCAAAGACCGGTGGGGTTATTGCAACCTCTCTCGATACCCCAATGGAAATGGGAGCATATCACTATGGATTTTGTGGTAGGATTACCGAAAACTCCTAGTGGACATGATTTTGTATGGGTTATTGTGAACAGATTGACCAAGTCAGCTCATTTTCTTCCAATAAAAGTTACTTATACGCTGGATCAATATGCTAAGTTATATATGAAGGAGATTGTCAGACTGCATGGAACACCAGTGTCTATAGTTTTGGACAGAGATCCAAGGTTTACTTCGAGATTTTGGTTAAGTCTTCAACAAGCTATAGGTACAACATTGAAGTTTAGTACGACCTTTCATCCTCAGACAGACGAATAATCTAAGAGGACTATTTAAACTTTGGAAGATATGCTACAAGCTTGTATGCTTAATTTCAAAGGTAGTTGGGGTGATAACATTGCTTTGATGGAATTTGCGTATAACAACAGTTATCAATCTAGCATTGGTATGGCACCGTTCGAAGCATTGTATGGTAAGAGATGTAGGGCTCCGGTATGTTAGAGCGAAGTTCGTGAAAGACAATTGTTGGGACCAGAGATGATTCAAAACATAACCAAGAAAATCAAGACAGTGTAAGAGCATCTGAAGGTGGCATAGAGTAAGCAAAAATGTTATGCGGATAACCAACGGCATGAACTTGAATTTAAGGTGGGAGATCTAGTGTTTCTTAAAGTATCTCTATGGAAAAGCATATTGAGATTTGGAAGGAAGGGCAAGTTGAATCTGAGATATATTGGGCCGTATACTAT
Source organism: Euryodendron excelsum (assembly GCA_033060915.1). Classification (NCBI taxonomy): domain Eukaryota; kingdom Viridiplantae; phylum Streptophyta; class Magnoliopsida; order Ericales; family Pentaphylacaceae; genus Euryodendron; species Euryodendron excelsum. The sequence continues at coordinate 48,182,442 of CM065383.1, forward strand.
TGTGGAAAGAGTTAGTTCTGTGGCTTCAATTTACCTATTTATTTTGAGTAACCTAACCTCATCATACTTCATTAACCATCATATATGTAATTAAGAAAGTATTAGTTGGACCAATGGAAGGGTGGCATATTGTATTTTGGACTAATAGAAAGGAGACATGTAGGGGGACCCCTAAGAGTGTTAGGTATCTCTTTTGACTAGTAAGTCAAAACAGAAGCTTGGAGAAAGATAGAGAACTCGGTAGAAGAAAAGAAAGAAAAAGAAGAAGGAAGAAAGAGGAAGAAGAAAGAAAGAGGAAGAAAAAAAGAAAAGGAAAGAAGAACAGGGAAAAAAAACCTAGAGAAAAATTGGTTGCAAGGTATGTTTCAATTCATTTCATAATTTTTAGACTATTCTAACTTGGTCGAATACTCTGTCAAACTAGGGGTCGCAGATCCGGGCATTAGAATTCTGCAAAGACAATCCAACTGAAAAAATTCACCATAATTCGAGACTTTTTGGATGTTTTTCCCAATGAGCTTCCAGGGGTGGTATCAGATAAAGAGGTGAAATTTTCTATTGAATTGTTACCAAGAACAACACCGATTTCAATTTCACTGTATAGAATGGCACCATCTGAATTGCGTGAGTTGAAACTTCAATTACAAGACTTGCTTGATAAAGGATTCATTCAGCCAAGTGTATTGTCGTGGGGATCACCAGTTTTGCTTGTGAAGAAAAATGATGGCACCATGAGATTGTGTATTGATTACCGACAATTGAATTAGGTTATTATAAAGAACAGATATCATTTGCCTCAGATTGACGATTTGTTTGATCAATTGCATGGAGCTGCGGTGTTTTCAAATATTAATTTGAGATCTGAATATCGTCAATTGAAAGTAAAAGACAATGATGTACTAAAAATCGCATTCTATACTTAGTATGGTCATTATGAATTCTTCGTGATGCTTTTCGGAGTGATGAATGCACCTGCTATCTTCATGGATTTAATGAACATGGTATTTCGACCTTTCCTTGACTCTTTTGTGATTGTTTTTATTGATGATATATTGGTTTACTCCTATAGTCAAGAAGAATATAAGACTCATATGTGACTTATATTGCAAACTTTGAGGGAAAAACAATTATATGCCAAGTTTAGCAAATGTGAATTCTAGTTGGGCAGAGTAGTATTCTTGGGCCATGTGACATCTGCAGAGGGAATTAATGTGGATCCGAAAAAGATTCTTATCATTTCATCAGTAATTGATTATATTTATTGAATGGTTAGGTAATATGTAAAATTATATGGGTGCATATGTGTGTAATTTATCTACTTATTTTGAGTATTCTAACATCATCATACTTCATTAACCATCATATATGTAATTAAGAGTGCATTAGTTGGACCAATGAAAGGGTGACATGTTTTATTTTGGACCAATAGGAGGGAGACATGTGGGGGGGACACCTAGGGGTCTTAGGTAAGTCAAAAGATAAGTTTGGAGAAAGAGAGAGAACTCGGTGAAAGAAAGGAAAGAAAAAGAAGAAGGATGAAAGAGGAAGAAAAAAGAAAGAGGAAGAAGAAAGAAAAGGGAAGAAGAACAGGGAAAAAAAAAACCTAGGGAAGAATTGGTTGCAAGGTAAGTTTCAATTCATTTTTGCTTGTCTCATATTCTTTCTTGCTTCTTGTATGTTGTGTTGGGGGTGTGACACCAACAACTATCTTTTATCGACTTCGCTCCACCATACTGCAGTCCTACATTTTCAACCACACAATACTTCAAATGGTGCCATACCAATGCTAAATTGATAATTTTTGTTATATGCAAATTCCATCAAAGCAATGTAATTATCCCAACTACCTTTGAAATCAAGCATACAAGCTAGTAGCATATCTTCTAAAGTTTGAATAGTCCTGTCAGATTATCCATGCATATAAGTTATCTTTACCGGAAGAAAATGAGTTGACTTGGTCAATCTGTCCACAATAACCCATACAGAATCATGTCCACTAGGATTTTTTGGTAGTCCCACAACAAAATCCATAGTGAGAAGCTCCCATTTCCATTGGGGTATTAAGAGAGGCCGCAATAAACTCGCTAATCTTTAATGCTCAGCTTTCACTTGTTGGCAAATTAAACATTTTGTCACAAATTCAGCAATATCCGTTTTCATACCTGGCCACCAGTATATTTTTCAGAGATCTTTATACATCTTGGTACTCCCCAAATGCATAGCATATAATGAGTGATGTGCCTTCTCTAAAATTTCATTCTTCAAAGCCAAATGATTAGGTACACAAAAATGATTTTCTAACATCAAAGTACTATTATCAAGAATAGAGCTCACCTTTTCCATCATCTTTTACCTAATCTTCATCAACTGCTCATCTTGCATTTGAAGTTCCCAGATGCGATCAAGTAACAATGGTCTTATCCGAAAATGAGCTAACATGACACCTATACCTTTCTATTCCAACTTCACTCCCAAAGAAGTCACTCTAGACCATCTGCCTTTGATAATACTCTAGACCATATTATTAGTGGAATAAATACCCTCTTTTATATAACCATGAACCAATTATGTCTACATATAAAGTAAATAACACCATAATCTTAAACATAACAATCTCACATATGGGTACATAACAAACTCACAAACTGTTACTAACATACAACAAAATACAACTATGACGATAAACTAAAAGTAACAACAAGAACGTCCTAAGCCTTGAGACACGACCTTTGACACCAACGTGAATGCCACCGCGGCTCAAACCAAGACTATAGTGAACCAACCAACATCTCCACATTACCCGTCAAAATAGTCAGTGTGGGTGTATGCTAAATGTCAGTGTACTCACAATAGATAATCAACTTCATAAAGAATGATAAATAAGCACCATAATGCATACCCAGGTATAAATGATCAATATATATAAATTATGAATGTCTCAATGCAATGGAAGTATCACCCACATATGCGCACAAATTTAGATAACGTTGGCCCAATGAGTGATGACTCGTTATCAAGGATGCTCCACATCGATACCCTTTTTAGGTTAACCCCATATCAATTAAACCTTAGTTAGCCCCACATTGGCAAAACCTTCCTCTATGCAATGCAATGTAAGGCACACAAGATGAATGCATGCAATGCCACCTCCACTTGATATATAACCTCTAATGTTCTCTCATATATCACCTCACATATACCATCATCAATATCAGGTTATAGATAATCATTGAGCAATTCAAAATGAATAAGACTATATATATTCTCACTTGTCACTGCACATACACCCTACAAAAAATATCACTATTTGAATGACGTTGACGGATCTTGCTCTCCGTTAGTTCTTATCACTACAACTATGTTAGTTTAAGAACTTCAATATATAATTCAACAATAATAATCAATACAATGTATACACCCCAAATAAGTTATAGAACTGAAATGATGCATTAGAAATACCATATGATAACCTCAATGAAACCCCCAATGTAATGCAATAGTTGAAAAGTACCAAAATACACTAAGTCCTGTAATTTGCCAAAACTGACACAAGCCTTATAATCTGGACATAATTTCGTAAACTTATACCCAAAAATTTTAAAATTTTGAGATACAAAATAGACATCTTATAGAGTATCTAGACCAAATTTTACATTTTTTAACATGCCTACATATTTCTTTGGTATTTTTTAAAACAGGGTAGTGCTGCAGAAATAAGAATTTAGCAGCAAATGGTCTATCTTTGATAAATTAGTAACATAAGTAAACGATATCTAAATAACTTAAAATTTGGTACAAATTATCATTAACCTTTATCTTATATATAATAAAAATTTTATAATTTTTGGACTACTCTAACTTGGTCGAATGCTCTGTCAAACCAGGGGTCACAAATCTAAGCTTCACAATTCTGTAGAGACAGTCCAACTTAAAAAATTCACTATAATTCAAAATTATAACATTTTTGAGTGAATCCAAAGCTCAAATGATCTGAATAACCCTAAATTATAGTTTTCAAAAATTTAGCCACAAAGAAGATATTTAGGTGGATTAAAACATCTCCAAACAGTAGCTTATTATAGAAATGACTATTATGTCAACCATGGATCTTTCACCCCCTTTTCCTCCTCATTTTCCTCCTTCCATGATAATTATATCATATTAGGTGAGGCGTGATCGCAGAGGTCACCGTACCTGATAACGGCACCTTACCACATACCCAAGATAAAAAAAAAAAACACAGCAGAATAAATACCTCTTTTATATAACCATGAACTAACTATGTTTACATATAAAGTGAAAAATACCATACAAGAATTGAAAACCAAATTGACTACAGCACCAGTATTGACCATTCCTTTAGGTAAGGGTAATTTTATTATTTACAATGATACTCCACATTAAGGATTAGGTTGTGTTTTGATACAAAGGGAAAGAGTTATAGCTTACGCATCAAGACAATTGAAGACACATGAAAAGAACTACCTTATACATGACTTGGAGTTGGTAGCAGTGGTGTTTGTATTAAAACTATGGAGACATTGTTTGTACCGGGAATCTTTCGAGGTATACAAAGATCATCAAGGTTTAAAGTACTTATTTACTTAACAAGACTTGAATGCACAACAGAGGAGATGGATGGAATTAATTAAAGACTATGAATGTGTAATTTATTAGCATTCGGGAAGAGTCAATGTAGTAGTTGATGCCTTGAATCAGAAGTCTTCAAGTAGACTGACTTGCATGCGATGTTATTGGGCAGAATTGTATGTGGAAGTGACTTCCTTGGGAGTTGAGTTTGAATAGAAAGGTATGAGTGTCATGTTAGCTCATTTTCGGGTGAGGCCATTGTTACTTGATCGAATCTGGGAACTTCAAATGTAAGATGAGCAGTTGATGAAGATTAGGTAGAAGTGACAGAGAAGGTGAGCACCGATTTCTCTATTCTTGATGATGGTACTTTAATGTTGAGAAATCGCTTTTGTATACCTAATCATTCAGCTTTAAAGAATGAAATTCTGGAGGAGGCACATCACCCACTATATGCAATGCATCCGGAAAGCATCAAGATGTACAGAGATTTTTGGGAGATATACTGGTGGCCAGATATGAAGAAGGATATTACTGAATTTATGGCAAAAACTTTAACTTGCCAATAGATGAAAGCTGAGCATCAAAGATCGGTGGGGTTATTGTAACCACTCTCAATATCCCAATAGAAATGGGAGCATATCACTATGGATTTTATGGTAGGATTACCGAAAACTCCTAGTGGACATGATTTTGTGTCGATTATTATGGACAGATTGATCAAGTCAGCTCATTTTCTTCCAGTAAAGGTTACTTATACGCTGGATCAATATGCTAAGTTGTGTGTGAAAGAGATTGTCAGACTGCATGAAACACCAGTATCTATAATTTCGGACAGAGATTTAAGGTTTATTTCGAGATTTTGGTTACATCATTAACAAGCTATGGGTATAACATTGAAGTTTAGTACGACCTTTCATCCTTAGACAGATGGACAATCTGAGAGGACTATTCAAACTTTAGAAGATATGCTACGAGCTTGTATACTTGATTTCAAAGGTAGTTGAGGTGATTACATTGCTTTGATGGAATTTCCGTATAACACAGTTGTGGTGACAAGAACTAACGGAGGGCAAGATCCGTCAATGTCATTCAAGGAGTGATATTTGTCGTGGGGTGTGTGCGCGATGACGGGTGGGCATATAGATAGTCTTGCTCATATTGAATTACTTGATGATTATTTATAATATGATATTGATGATGGTATATGTGAGGTGATATATGAGAGGACATTAGAGGTTATATATGCGGTGGAGGTGGCATTACATACATTCATCTTGTGTGCCTTACATTGTATTACATAGAGGAAGATTTTACCGATGTGGGGCTAACCTATGGTTTAACAGGGGTGGGGTTAACCTAAAGAGGGTGTCGATATGGAGCATCCTTGATAACGAGCTATCACTCATTGGGCCAACCTTATCTAAATGTGTGTGCACATGTGGGTGATACTTCTATTGCATTGAGACATTCATAATTTATATATATTGATCATTTATACTTGGGTATGCATTGTGGTGCTTATTTCTCATTCTCTATGAGCTTGATTATCTATTATGAGCACGTTGACATTTAGCTCACACCCGCACATATTGTTTTGACAGGTAACGTGGAGATGTTAGTTGGTTCACTGTAGTCTTGGTCTAAGCCGCGATGTTAAACCAAGGGTTGTAGATTGGGTATCAGAATTCTGCAGAGAATCCAATTTCAAAAATTCACCATAATTCAAAATTACAACATTTTTAATGAATCCAAAGCCCAAATGATCTGAATAACCCTAAATTACAGTGTTAAAAAGTTTAGCCACAGAGAAGGTGTTTAGATAGATCAAAATGTCTCCAAATAGTAACCTATTACAGAGATAACTGTTATGGCAACCATGGACTCTCACCCCATTTTCCTCCTCCATTTTCCTCATTTCATGACATCAGCCACTGCATTAGCTCTTCCTGAATGGTAATAAATTACACATTCATAGTCTTTAATCAATTCCATCCATCTCTTTTGTCGTGCATTCAAGTCTCGTTGAGTAAATAAGTACTTTAAACTTTGATGATTTGTTTATACCTCGAAAGATTCTCCGTACAAATAATGTCTCCATAGTTTCAATGCAAACACAACTACTGCCAATTCCAAGTCATGTATAGAATAGTTCTTTTTATGTGTCTTCAACAGTCTTAACGCATAAGCTATAACTCTTCCCCTTTGCATCAAAACACAAAAAATGTCGTAATTTTGAATTATAGTGAATTTTTTAAGTTGGATTGTCTCTGTAGAATTCTGATACTTAGATCTGCGACCCCTGGTTTGACAGAGCATTTGACCAAGTTAGAGTAGTCCAAAAATTATGAAATTTTTACTGTATTTAGGAGAAAGATTGATGATAATTTTTACCAAATTTCAAGTTATTTAGATGTCGTTTATCTATGTTAATAATTTATCAAAGATACACCATCTGTTACTAAATTCTCGTTTCTACAACATTACTCTGTTTTAGAAAATATCAAAGAAATATGTAGGCATGTTCAAAAAATGTAAAATTTGGTCTGGATACTCTCTGAGATATCTATTTTGTGTCCCAAAATTTTGGAATTATTAGGTACAAGCTCACGAAGTTATGTCTAGATTATGAGACCTGTGTCAGTTTTGGCAGATTAAATAACTTAGCTCCCATTGGTCCAAAATACAATATACCACCCTCCTATTGGTCCAACTAATGCACTCTTAATTAAGAGGGTGTCGATGTGGGGTATCCTTCATAATGAGTCATCACTCATTGGGCTAACGTTATCTAAACTTGCATGCACATATGGGTGATACTTCTATTGCATTGAGGCATTCATAATTCATATATATTAATTATTTATACTTAGGTGTGCATTGTGGTACTTAACGAAATCAAGTCAATTGTCAACTCTTCGCCCCTAATTTTCACCACACAATCTTTATAGACCATGTCTACTACTATCACATCTTCCATTGATGTAGACACAAGTAAAGGTTGTGACAATGGACTACATGGTCTATCCAAATGCATACTAAATGTAATAGAAACAAATGAATATGTGACACTCGGATTTAACAACACATATGCCTATTTATCAGCTATAGATACCATACATGTCACAACATTAGGAGTAGCCTGCACATCCCTCAATGTCATGGTATAGACTCGCGCTTGAGTGCATGATTTAGGTGTTGTGACTTGTTCCCGTTGTGCACTTCTTGTTGCTCCCTTATTCCCACCACCACCACCACCAGTCATACTACCTACTGATGCTGTTGCCATAGGATTCTGGGTACAATGCCTTGCTCTGTGTCCCAGCTATCCACACTGATAACATGTATCAGACCATGACATCGAAAAATCCCGAATCACATGCCCCTTAGCCCCACAATAATAACAAACGATCCCTCTAATGTTGCCCGATCTTGAACCATTCGATCTAACTAGCGACCTCCCTGATCCTCTGCCCCTAAAACTCCTTGTACCCATCGAACTACTAGATCTTGTACCTCCTAGGTGTCATTCTCAGGTATGGTGATCTGTGCGATAACGTCTCTTCTAATGTGACATAATTGGTATCTAATTAGGTTGAGGGTGTAACAAAATATGTAAGAGATAAGGAAAGATGTCAAACAAAAGTTCGAAAAAGATGCTATTCATAGGCTTTGTATATTTTAAAATAAATGTGTAATTAATTAACATTATTATTTTTTTAAATATATACAAAAACTTAATAACACATAGTGAATTTATGCCTTGCTAGCCCTAAAAGCTTAAAAATGAGTGGTATTTTTTTCAAATAGTAAAGTGAATATTTTATCTAGTACAAAATTTTTGCTATATATACACAAAATTTGTAAATTTTAAGATTTGTAGTATATTAAAATTGTACTTGTTTATTTTTAAAAAAGATAACAAAAGCTTAATAATGTCTAGAACTTTTTCAATAGAAAATATTTTATTTATTATTTGATATGTCTTTTTAAATAGCCAATTTTGAAAGTACTTTTCTTATGGAAGTAATCTTTGAGATAAATGGAATAGAAAGAAAAGCTTTACTTGAAGGAAAAACTCAACTTTTAATGTGCCAACCAAAGATGGCAAGTGGCTTTAATGTTGAACTAAGCTTGTTTTTTTTTTTTTTTTCCTTTCTTTTTTGAGGTGGGCAAAAGACACCCCTATATTTTTTATTTGAATTTTGAAATTTCTTATTTGTCGCGCCTAAATTTTTCGCACTCGAGGAATACACACACAAACGGAAAAAATACTGTACTCTCTCGTTAGAATTCACCCTCCTAGAAGAATGAGTGCGACTACGTTTGAATTGAAAATAGATTTGAATAAAAGGCTTTTGGAAAAAGTTTGGAGATGCCACCTAACTTAATTAAGGTGAGCTAGGTCACCTAAAAACTAAGCACAATCCGAAAACTACACTTAGGGTTTTTGAAAACGATTTTGAAAATACTTCCTCAAGAGAGAGTTTTTAGGAAAACAGGTTGTTTGGCAACTTTTGAAAAATATGTAAGCCCTTTTTTGAAAATAAACTCCATTTTGGTCTTTGAAAACAGTAATCCTAGGTTCGGAGGTTGGTTACGTGTAGGGAAGACACACTAAGCCATCACCCTACCCCGCCTTGCGATACCTACATGTCTATTTACCCTAAATTCACCTATGAGAGTCTTCAACTAACAAATGTCCAATCCTATCCACTTTAGAAAAAGAATGTTTAAAAAAAAAACACGATGCATGATATGCAAGTGTAAGAAAAGAGATTTGATTTAAAAAGAGATTTGAAAATCTAGATTTGAAATTAAAAAATTTTTAGAAATTGGAAATAGAGATTTGAAAATAGATTTTTGGAATTGGAAACTTGAAATAGATTATGAAATTGGAGATTTGAAAAAGGTTGTGGAAATAGAGGCTTGAAAAAGGTGGTAGAATTAGAGATTTGAAAGAAGTTGTGACCGCACCCATGAAGGTTACCTACGTATCCTTTTGGAGGAATCAGGTCAGTCGTAGTTCGGACAAGAGTCCGATAGAAAAGAGATTTTTGATTTGAAAGAATTTGATTTGAACTTAGAATGAAAGATTGGAATTTGGAATTAAGAAGATTGGACTTTGATTTGGAAAGATAGAACTTAGAGGAAAGATTTGGACTTATTTTGGAAAGATTGAGGTTTAGGAAACCTAGACTTAAGAAAGATAGGATTTAGAAAGAACTTGAGATTAAGAAAGACTTGACTCGAATGTTAGAATTGGAAGATTAGGGAAGTTGGAATTTAGGAAAGATTCGAATTAGGTAAGGTTCTGTTTTAGGAAAGTTTCATTTTAGGAAGGTTTCAAAATAGGAAAGTGTCATTTTAGGAAAGTTCCGTTTTAAGAAAGTTTCATTTTAGAAAATGTTTCAATTTAGGAAAGGTTTCATTTTAAGAAAGTTTTGAAATTGGAAAGTTTTGGATCTGGAATGTTTTGAAATAGGGAAGTTTTGAAAATAAGAAAGTTTTGAGTTTAGAAAATTTTAGATTTAGAAAGATTCAAATTTAGAAAGTTTTGAATTTTGAAAAGATTTGAAGATTTAGATTTGGAAAGTGGAGATTTGGAAAGGTATGGAATTAAGAGAGATTTGAAAGCTTAAAGTTTAAGGAAAGATTTAAAATTTTAAAGTTTGGAAACCTAAGGTTTAGGAAGGTATGAAATTAGGAAGGATTTGAATTAGGAAAGATTAGATTTGGAAGGATTAAAATTTCTATTTCCTAAAACAAAGGATTTATATTTTGTTTCTAAAAAAGGTGTTTTGATTTTGTTTCCAGAAACGGAGGATAGGATCTAGTTTCCTAAACGGGAGGTTGGATTTTGTATGGATTTGGAAAGGAAAGTTTTAGAAACCCTAGATTTGGAAGACTGTAGTTTTGATGTAGAAAATAGGTTTTGGAAATATATATAATTTTGATGTAGAAAACAAGAGGTTTTAGAAACCAAGGTTTTGAGGCCAAAATAAGGGATTGGAAATCATGTTTTTGGGAAGGAAAATTAGAGTTTCCTAATAGTAGGTTCTAGGGTTTGATTTGGGCTCTAAGAAAAGAGATTTTGGAAAGTTAGTTTTTGGAAAGAAATTTTTGGAAGGAAATTCTAGAGAAAGAGTTTTTGGAAAGGAATTTTGAAGAGAGCCTTTTGGAAAGGAGTTTAAAAAGAAGTTTTGAAAAATAGATTTTTGGAGGGAGTTTTTGAAAACAATCTTAGAAAGGAATTTAAAGAGAGTTTATAGAAAGCATATTGGAAAAAAGATTTTTAGAGGGAGAGACTTTTGAAAAGAGAGTTCTTTTGGAAAGTATAAAAACGTCTCACTTTCCTAAAGCGATTCTAACCATAAGAAAGTTAGAACCACTTTAAGAAAGTGGTTTTGAAAACAACAAGGAGTTGAAAATATAGACCATATCGGTCACTTTAAATGTAACACTTTCCTAAAGCAATCCTAGCCATGGAAAGACTAGAATCACCCTAGGATTGTGATTTTGAAAACAAGTTTTGAAAAGGGAGATTTTGATGCAATTTTGAAAATAAGTTTAATGCAAGCTTTGAAAACGAGTTTGAAAACAATTTTTGGAAGAATGCAAGATAATGATATGCACAATGCAAATTGGGATCGTGAACATACAAAGTTAAGGCTTCACCCCATAATCAAGGGGGCCGAACCCACGTGGTCTCCGGTTAGACTAAAAGAAAGCCCCCGACACGGTGACCCTCCAATAGTCTAATCCTACACATGGACCGAGAATTCCCTTGTTTCAAGCATGCAAAGAAAACTGGGAAGAAGATGGGGGATTAAAATAGAGAAAACCCAAGTAGGTTAGAAGAGAGAAGAGAGAGGGGGAAGTGCAAAAGCTTAAAGAGAAAACCTACCGTATATCTTGTTTATTTCGCTTGACTTTGCACGCCTTACTTTTCTTCGGTCTTTACTTCACTTCAATCTTCAAGGGCTTGTCTTTGGTCTTCAAATCTTGTAATCGCAGCAATCCAAGTCTTCAATGGAGGATTGGAGGCTAGTGTATAAGTGTATAGGGGTATGTGTGAGTGTATAAGAAGTTAAGGTTTGTATATGGTGGCTAGGGTTGGGAAAACCTAAAGGAGCTAGGGTTTAGGGAAGCTACGAGCTCTGTATATCGAAAATTAGGGTTTTCAGATTGAGTTTGCGGACCTTTTTCACACTGGAAGAGGCTCTGTATTTATAAAGAGAGGAATGCACTGGCGCTTGTTGCAGTGGCGCCAGGCCAAAAATTACACTGGCACCACTAGGAGTGGCGCCAAATCATTTTTTGGCTTAGCGCCAACCATTTAGGAAATGTTTAAGGTCGGCAAACAACGTATCTTTAGAAGATTTGGGCGCCTGTACTAGTTACTACCATGCAATTTTTAGCCTGACTTCACTAGAAGTGACTCCGGAAGGTTCGGGGATGAATTGAAGGGTCCGAGAATGAACCGAAGAGTCAAAAAGGGACAAGAACCCTTAGAATAATGTCTCAGGGACAAAGGACTTGAAAAATGATGACAGAATTTGTTAGAAGGGTTGACCGGGCCATTAGGGGCAAAACGGTCAACCGGACGGAAAGTTGTCGGGACGAACTCAGAATGTCCCGGGAGAAGACTCAAGTTTTGGAAACATTATTTAGAATGTTCCCAAAAGCTACCAGTTTGATACCCAGAGCTGGTGTGGTCGGAAAAGGTCACCGGTTCACCAAGGGTAAAACGGTCATTTTGCACCAAGTTTGTTAAAATTGACTCGGAATGATCCGAAAAGATAGAAGAAAGCCGGGAATACTATAAAAAGCATTCTTGGGATGTTACCGGTTTGACACCCAGAGCCGGTGTGGTTCCTGGGGCACTCGGATGCCTAGGGGCAAAATGGTCATTTTACTTCAAGTGGGCCCTGTGGGCCCGGGAAGCAACTAGTGGACTAAATTAGAGTTTAGAAATCGGGTTAGAGTCTAAATATGCATGTGATGTGTGAAAACGAGCCCAGTTGGGCCGGAGAGTACTGAGCGGGCAAAAATGGGGTGCTTACATTGTTTTGCTAAGTTTGAGCTAAATTTAAAGAAATGACATATCGCTTAAGCAATCTTTAATGCATATGTCTTTAATAGATAAAGAAATATATCAATTAAGGGATAAAAAACACTATTAGTTAAAAATGATAAAATAAGATATAAATATTAATATGTAAATATGTCAATGAAGAGATAGAAAAAAGACAAAGAGAGAAATGTGTTGTGGTATGCTTCACATGCTACAAAAACAAAGTTAAGTACAAAGAGAAAAAGTAATGAAAGACTTACACGTAGAAACGTGTGGTAATATTCGTTGCATGCAAAGTAGGTAGTTAAAAAACATAGTTAACCACAAAAACAAAGAAAAAGTAAGAGAAAAAGAGAAAGAGCAATAAAAAACTTACATACAAAGAATCCAGCAAGCAAAAGAGATGAGTAAGAATAAAAAAATGAGGCAGAGAACAGGAAAAGGAGGCCCAAAGTATATAATGAGTGTTTTGGAACCCTAGTTTTGTAACAGGTATGTTTTTACCTTTTAGAGTTTGTAGCTTGATTTATGAAGTACATTTAAGGAAATTATGATTGCATTCATAGGATTTATCAAATATAGATCCATATAATTATATAAAATTTTAAAAAATTATGATTGCATTGATAGGTTTTACCAAATATAAATTCATGTAATCATATAAAAGGATTAAATTCAAAAATACGAAATATAAATTCATATAATCATATAAACTTATAAAGCATGGATAGAGTTTACCAAATATAGATCCACATAATTATATAAAATTTTAAAAAATTATGATTGCATTGATAGACTTTACCAAATATAAAATCACATAATCATATAAAATGAATAAATTTAAAATTTTAATTTCTAAACTAATCAAAGTACAAACTTCAAAAATCAAGTTTCTAAACCAATCAAAGTGTAACATGTGTTATTAAGATATTAAAAAAAGTTAAAAATTTGTTAGAATTGGATTGAGATTTTGAAGAGCAAAGATCTCGTATCATTGTACTATAATATATAGCATAGATTATTCATAGATGGACACATTATCGGTAGGACTGTAGCACAAGATTTTGATAAGTCTATCTTGACTTTAGAAAACGGTATACTTCAAACTCCTTGTACTAGTATATTTTATATTGGCCCAAAAGGCAACCCAAGAAGGGGGGTGAATTGGGTTTTTAAAAATTAATTGCAATCATGATAAATTAAAACTAATTTAGTGAATGTAACAGTAACTCAAGTGTGTGCAATGCAATATAATCAATCAAGAAATGAAAGCAAAACACAAAAAGAGACACCAAGAATTATCAAGATTTAACCACAACTTGTGGTCTACGTCCTCAACCCAAGATCTCCTTGAAGTTTTCTTCCACTATGCAATCTCTAATTACAAAGTAGAGGTTAGTTGAAGTGTTTAGCTCATTCACCTTGAAGCTTACACACAAGCTTCAATGCTACAAGAGTTTTGTCCAAACTCTCTCAAACTTACAAGTGTTTGTCTTTTACAAGTGAACACTCAAACTCTCATTTATAAGTGTATAAAGAATTTACAATTGAAGTACACACTCTCTATGAAGAGTAGATGAGAAAATGAATAGCTCACTAAATGTCAAGTATTGAAGACAAAGAGAATTTTCAGTAAGTGTAAGAATTGTCAGCTTTTGATGATCAAAGAGTTGAATAATCTTGTATCTCTTATTCATAAATGCATTTGGAGGCTTGTATATGAAGCCCTAAATTGATTTCACCCGTTGGAGGTAGTTGGAGCTTCATTAAATGCGCGCCTAGTTCAATATAATGTTTAAAAATATAGCCGTTAGTCTCCAAGTGTCGATACATGACTTCATGTGTCGACACATCAAGCCTGCATTCTCTAGTAGTTGCTCTCTGTCTCCATGTGTCGACACATCAAACTTATGTGTCAACATTTAATTATCCATTCTTGAAGCATTGGTCTCTGTCCTCAAGTGTCGACACATCACCCAGAAAATCTCTTCCATGCTTTCCTTAACCAAGCTTAGCTTCAAAAACACTTCAAGTACTTCAAAGAATCTTCTCTTTGGGGTATAGTGATTTTTTAAGACTTTCAATCCAGTGTAGTTATTCAATAAAGTCTTCAATTCAATTTGGATGGAATTCACTTTGATTTCTTTAAAAACTTTTCTTGGATTCTTTATAGAGTCTTTGTACACATGTTGAATTCTCTTTTGAACACCTTCAATATCTTCGAATTCATATCAACTTCATAGAGTCTTTATAGGCTTAATGAAATCTTCGTTTGAGCACCTTCAATCTTTTCGAATTCACATCATTGGTTCGACATTTGAATAGGTGTCATTGCACTGTTTTGGTGCGTTACTTTGTTTTAATGCATTACTCGATCCTTGAGTTATTGTTCATCTATGTTGACATTCACTATACTTAAGGTGTAAAATATATTTACTCATTAAACTGCACATTAATTAAAATCATTAGCAAACTAACACAAAGTTTAGTTATCGTCAAAATTAAGGCATGAAGTTAACACTTTATGTATATTGAACATAACCGTATTGAAATACTTGTTTTTATACTGATTATATAAAATAATTAATGGCTCATAATAGTGTTTATCGTTTTAAATCATAAAATAGTGAGATTGTTTATAGGTCAATAAACTCAGTGAGTTGGGCACCAACGTTCTGTGTATGGTGAATATTAATTATTGATGGAATTCACGTCCCGTTGTAGAGATTGATGATATCCCTTAAGACAGCTTATAAGTTTTGATTATGTCAAACCCTATAAGTGTATTATGAATCCAACATATCAAATAAGTTAAGTGGAAGATCTAAAGAAATTAAACAAATTTGTTAGATTTAATTATCAGTAATTTAATTTAATACATGGGCATCTGTGATCTTACCATGGGGGGATAAATAAGCATTTGATAACATGAAACTCGAAATATAATTTCTAGTATGATAGATAGTGCAATTATAATTATTTAGTGATATAAATGATAATTTACGTAAATAAGAATTAATGCAGGTTGGATTATGAATTATTATTTGTGTAGAAAACCCTAATCATACTGATTATGCATTCCCTGTTGTAACCTCTATATATACACACTCTATGAGCAGCTAAGGTTACAATCATATTCTCATATACACATTTTTTATAAGAGAAAGAAACTGTAGCAGCTGCAAGCCCACTCTTTCTAGAGTAAAGCATGCATGAGGGATACAGTAGAAGTCTGAAAGATTGCATTCGAACAGTTGATTCATACTTACTGTTCGATATCAAAGGAAAGGGATCTTGAAGCAATGATGCTAATTATATAGGTCAATTTTTTGTTAATCAGATCATAATTTTGGTATTATACGTATGTATTATAGTCGAGTCCAAGATTATTCCACAATCCCTTTCACTCTTTAGCATCTAGAGCAAGCGGTAGGACCTAAGTTTTGACCATGACGCAGGTACGGTGAAGTTTCCCGCAGATGATTTGTGATCCTAAAGGGCAATACTCCTTGACGAATGTGTGGAGTAGCTTATATTATATCCATTTTATTGCACAAAAAAAATATATAAGTTCAACAAGGTTATACGTTTCACTTATAATGAGCCTTACAAGCCTCCTATCACTCCTCAAAGACATTCTTATGAGCATTGTATTGGACCTTTTTTGTTATTAGTTTAGTTTTGATGCGCTAATAGCGTAGATTTTTTTTACACAAGTAGGGCACGAGTGTGACGTGTCTTTTAAAATTTAAGTACAACTTAAACAAGAAAGGCTCATTAACACATGTAGCATTGTAGTGCCACTGCTAGAAAATGGTCTATTTGTGATAGAAGTATTTGCGACGGCCCAAGTGCCGTTGCAAATACTCATTATTTTCAACGACAATAACCCTAACACGAAAACTATCAATTAGGACGTCTTTATTTGCCATGGCAAGTGCCCTGTCGTGAAAACTGGTTAAAAACTACTTCGCTTAATTAAGGTAAAGACGACACCCCCTATTTACGATTCCGTATTTGCGATGGTGATGTGTTGTCAGAAAAAAATTAGTGAAACGACGTTGTTTTGGTATTAAACGACATAGTTTCATGCCCAAATTCATTTCGCCCCTTGTGCTTTCATCTTCCCTCTAAGGAGCTCTAGGATCGAAAGAAAAAAAAACAGAGAAGATTGTCTCGCTGCTTCCCCTCTTCCCTCTTCCCGACGATTGCCGATGATTGTTGCGCCGGTTTCGGCCAGTTGTTCCCCAGGTAAGCTTCTCTCTCTCTCTCTCTCTCTCTCTCTCTCTCTCTCTCTCTCTCTCTCTCTCTCTCTCTCTCTAACCTCTATCTTCATGTGCCATTGTAGACATCATCTGAAAGCCTTCGCCGCCGAAATTCCATTCCATTCTCTGCTCTACATTAGAAGCCCTAGCAGCCGAAATTCCTCACCGATTGGTTAGTATTTTGCGATCTCTCTGACTTTTTGCTTTCGCTTTGTCTCACTCTTTGTGATTGTCAAAATTGGTTTATGGGTGCATACCTGTGTATAGGTTTGTGTTGTTGGGTTTATAATAGGAGTGTATTTGGTGATTCTAAAATGGGTATAAGAGAAGAGATGATAAGAGAGTGAACTGGCAACTACACTGGTGCGGTCAAGGTCCTTAGGCCATTCGGCCATGGAAATAGAGTGACCTTCAATGGTTATAAAAATAATAACAATTATAAAAGGGAAGGAAAGAATTTTAGTGAGAGAGAACAAACAAGCTTTGGCTGGTTCATTCATGGAAAGTGGATATGTATATATACATATATATGTATATGTAGCTATGTATTTGTGAGGTATGTATTGGTTTGTGTTGTGAGTATATAAATGAATTGGGTTTGTGAGGAAGAAAGAACTAGAAAAGAAATGTGAAAAGAGGAGTAAGAGAATGATTGAAGACCAGCATATAGCTGGTTCATGTGTGGCCTTTATGGCTACAAAATATTGGTTGTTATGGCTTGAAGTGGGAGGAAAGAGAGTAGAAATGGAGAAAACAAAGTAAGAAAAGAAGAAAAGAAAAAAAAAAGAAAAAGGAAGGAAAAGAAAAGGGGAAAGAGAGGGTTAGAATTTCAAACCCAGAATTCTAGAGAGAGAATGTTGCTGGGTCGTCCTAAGTAAGGGGGGACTTCACTAATTTCACAGTTTGGGCAAGTCCATTATAAGCAATAGTGCACCCTCACGTATTAGGAACCCTCTGAACATATTCTAGATTTGTAGAATACCTAATCCTAAGTTTCTTCAATGTTCTGAATCTATTTTTACTGTTGAATTGATCAAATTCTAATTATAGGATGGTGATCTAAAATGGTAGCGAATAAATGGTCAAAAGAGCAATTTTTGTTGGTTCAATGGTCAAATGTAATTCGATTGCCACAAAATTTTAATAGATTGATTTTGATAATAATATATAATGATCCAACAAATTGGATATGATAGAATGTTTGTTCTAGATTTTATTAGCATAAACTGTAGCAACTGTAGGAAGCAGTAGTGCATAAATATAAATAAAAATATCCAAGCAAACGATTTTTGAATTTTCCCGTCACATAACTAAAATTTCTAATGGATCTAAACTATTCTGATTTTACTCGTGAAGTAATTGACTACCTCTTGTTGTATAGTTATGTTATTTCATTGTTATTTTGCATGAAAATAGTCAATAGCTTGATAGAATACTTATTAGATTTGTGATCCATTAAATTGAATGCACAAGTATTCTAAACGTGAGATTTACAATTTATGTTCCTTTCTATTACGAAGTTTCATACAAGGGTCAAGACTACCTTTTCCGTACATGAATAGTGTCGTCTACTTAATGTAAGCACCCCATTTTTGCTTGCTCGGCAATTTCCGGTTCAACCGGATCCAGTTTTCAAACATCACAACACATATGATCCCAAGACGACTCTTTCAAACTCTAATCCAATCAGCTGGTCACTTCCTAGGCCCATAAGACCCAACTGAAGCCATAAACACCATCATGCCCTTAGGCATTCTAGGCAGCCTTACGAGATCGGGGGGTTTCGGAAACCAATGCCATCCAGGTAACTTCTTGAGATTGGGTGATCTCGGGGACCAACACCTTATCAAATTCTAGACGGTTCACTTCTGGCGCCTCCTAGCCCACCAATGTAGAACGTCTGTCATTTGGTAATTCTCCGAGACTAGGCATTCTTGGAGACCAACACCACCATCGCAGATAGCTTTCTAAGACTAGGCATTCTCAGGAACTAACACCACCCTACAGGTAGCTCCCTAAGACTGGACGGTCTCAGGGACCAACACCGCACAGGTAGTTTTCCTAGACCGGGCAGTCTAGGGAACCAACACCTAGGTCAACACCAGCGCCTGCTAGCCCGACTCAGTCAAAATGACTATTTTACCCGTAGGCGCCCTAACACAGCACAACTCCCATCAAACAATGAAAAACTCTTTCGGGATCATCCTCGAATGACTTGGCACACTTAACATAACACTACGATTCATTCCTAGCCTTTTTCAACCGGACCCGATCAAAATGACCATTTTGCCCCTAACAACCCAAATGCACCTCGAAAACTACACTGGTCCTAGTATATTAAATGGTGGGTCTTGTCATACACCTTTCTTTAACCTAAGGAGGACCTTACGACACTAAACACCCCCAACTCAATGAAAGCCCCCTGGAGCATCTCGCAGAGCTCTGCCAAAATTGCTTTTTCTCCCGATTCCCAGGTTATGACGCACCGTTAAACAACTTGAGAAATACGTAAACCAGGAAATTCCTGAAAGCTCGTTCATAGGTCTTTCCATCGATACAGCTCGATCGGAGAGATCACTTTCCGAAGCTCCTCATCGCATGGCTTGAAAACTGCTACTTTCAACAACCCTTGGAGCTTCTCACAGACGCTCCGCTAAAATTGACTTTTTCACCAATTCCCTGATTATAACACACCGTCAAACGACTTAAGAAATGCATAAATTAGGAAATTCCTGAAAGTATTTTCAAAGTACTTTCCATCAGCATGGTCCAATCGAAAAGATTGCTTCCCGAATGCCTCAATCATATAGCACACAAACAGCTACTTTTGAACCCCCGCAGAGCGTATGTATGCTCTGCAAAAATATGATTTCGTGCACACTTTCTGAGACTATATCTTACACTTTCGAACACCGTTCAGACTTTTCAAAAACTCAAAAGTTCACGAGAAACCTTACGAGAACGCCGTGGAAGCAACCGATTCCTCTAAAACCTTTCCGTTTGGCACAATTATCAAGGCACAGTTTGAACAAACACTCCCAGCGACGGAGCCTATGCTACATGTGCCTATATTTTGATCAGATCGATCAAACTTCGCTTAGCCCTTAAGATTTAGCTAGTAAAGGGTGGTACCACGTGACCTTCATTTTGTGGAACAGTACCGGAGTATGTAGCCTATACGCCTATGTAAATTTATTTACACAGGCACATGTCCTACATGCGCCAGTGTCCAAAAAATCGCCTATAAATATAGGCCTCCCCCTTTGCATATTTCAAAATCGAAAATTGTGGCAAAACTCTACAAAAATTGCTCCAGAACCTCGAATCCGTATATACCTCTCACACTTCAATCACTTAGGGTAGATCCCACCTCCCCTTAAACCATACACTTCACCTACATAGCCTTCTATGCCATGGAATACCTCCTTTAAGCCCATCAAACACACTTAAAGCCATCCAAGCTCAAGTCAAAACATCCATAGAAGATTGCAAGTATATTGAAGGCAAAATGTGGTATTTCTTTTATATTTTTGTCTTCTCCCACTCCTCTCTTCTCCCTCCTAACCTACTTAGGCTATTCTCTATTTTAATCTCCATCTTCTACCCCCCTTTCGTGCATGCGTGAAGTAAGAGGGCTCTTAGTTCATGCCTAGAGGAAAGTTGGTGAGAGCCACCGTGTAGGGGGATCTCTCACTAGCTTACTTTCTGATGGTAAGGCCTTGAAGCCCCATGATTATGTGGTGTAACCTAAAACCTTGTATAAATTCATGACCCCCTCGCATATTGCAATCTTGTTCATGTTTTATGTGCTTAGTTTTATTTTCATGTTTATAACCATGTTTCCCAAAACTTACGCTATTCTCATTTCCATGCCATTTTCAAGCTTAATATTCTCTTCAAAGTGGTTCTAAGATTTGGTCTCTTGAAACTTAGAATGAGACTCTAAGAAATCATGCCTTAGAAAATCTTCCCACTAACCCCTAACTCACATTTTTGCATCCTTGCACTCCAACTTGCATAAAAATAGTTTTCAAACTCTCTAATTTCTAAGGTTTCTATTCTCTCAAGCTTAGTAGTTGGAATGACTCCATGAAACCCTCTCTTGAGTGGTCTCCCGTTACATTGGCCATAGGAATCCTAACTTGTTAGAATGGTTTCCTTTTAAAATGGTTTTCAAAATTTCCTTCTCAAAAATGGTTTTTCAGAGTTCATTCTCCCCATCTTTGCATTAAAAATGGTTTCCAAAAAGTTGCCATTATGGTGTTGACTCTTAAAATTCCTACTCTTCTCAAGACAAAGGTTATAATGGTCCTAAAGAAACCTTCTCCGGAATGGTTTCCAAGCACCAACCATATAAATCATATTCTTGGCTAGAATCAAATTTTCATGGAAATGATCTTCAAAAGGATTGTCTACCAAAGTCCTTTGCATAACATGATTTGTTTTCCAAAACTCTTTTCAAAAATGCATAAAACCACCTTTCAAAGCCATCTTCCAATCCAACCCTATGTTAACTTGACCCTAGTTGCCCAACCCTAGGTTAACTTGACCCTAGTTGTCCACCTTTAGGTTAAATTAATCCAAGTTAGTTAACCTAGGTTAACCTAACCCTAGTTAGTTGACCCTAGGTCACCTTAACACCAGGTTAACCAAACCCTAGTTAATTAACCCTAGGACACATTAACCCTATGTTAACCTAACCCAAGTTAGTTAACCTTAGGTCACCCCTAACCTTAGGCCAACCTAACCTAGGTTAGTATACTTTAAGGTTTCAACTCATGGACCCCTTTTAAATGATCTCTCAATTTAAAACTATTCTTACAACCCATTTTTCCAAAACCTCCTACTCTCTTGAGATTTCAAAAACCAACTCCATAACCTTTTCAAATACTCTTTCACTCTATCTTTAAATTATTTTCAAAAATGTTTTCAAGAACTCACAACCCTAAGATGTCCCTATCCCTTTTATGGTTAAGGATTCCAAAGGAAGGTGATATATCACCAACAACTTTCAAGGTTGTCCATATTAGAGTTTCAAAGTAGTAGGTGTTTTCAAAAACCACTTTCAAAAACTTTTCAAAGACCAATTTACTAAAGCACTCCAAAATCATACCTCCAAGGTTTTCAAAACAAGACTTCAAAATATTTTCAAAACTCTCTTAAGTTATTTCAAAGCATTTCCAAAACTCCCTAGAGTTGTTCCAAAAATATTTCAAAACCCCCTTTCTAGAGTTTCAAAGTTCTATTTCAAAACACTCCAACATCCGATTCCAAATCAAAATTCCCAAGTTCTCTTTTTTCAAAGACCACAAAGTGTCTTCAAACTTTTCCAAAGACCTCAAAGTGTCTTCAAAACTTTTCAAAGGCCTTAATGTGCCTATTTTCCATTGGGATCTTGCCCGAACTACGAATGACCTGATTCTTGCCAAACTAGATACGTAGGCAACCTAAAATGGTGCGGTCATAACTTTTATTTCAACCTCATTCCCCTTTTCAAAAAGTTTCTATCAATTCAAAGTTTCTATCTCAAACCCCTTCAAAACACCCATGTTTTCAAACTTCTTTCGAAACTTGCATGATGCATCATTCATCCGAAAAGTGATGACTAAACCCTATTTTCAAAACTCTAAAATGGATATTAAGTGGATAATGGTAACTGGTTATTCTAGTGAGTGAACAAAGGGTGATTAAACATGTAGGTACTAAAAGGGCGGGGTAGGGTGATGATCTTAAGATATCTTCCCTATACGTAACCAACCTTCAGACCATAGATTTCTTTTTTTGAATGACCAAAATAGAGTTACTTTCAAAAAGGGCTTAAAACTTGCTAAAGGTTGCCAAACAACCTATTTTCTCAAAAACCCTCCGTTGAGGGAGTTTTTTAAAAACCTTTTTTGAAAACCCTGAGTTTAATCGTCGGATTAACACTTAGTTTTAGGTGACTTAACTCACCTTAATCAAGTTAGGTAGCGATTCCTATTTTTCTAAAAAGCCCTTAATCAAACCAATTTCAAGTTCAAACCTAGTCGCACTCGTCCTTCTAGGATGATGAGTTCTACTGACAGAGTTCCATGTTTTTCCAAGCCAAAAAAAATTGGTCCAAAAATCAGGACGCAACCCTTAATCATATCAATTGGCATATGAAGAAAAATCAAACTTTTATTATTCCAACCTCACTGCTCCAAGAAAAGAAAAGAAAAGCAAAGAAAAGAAAGGGGGAAAAGAAAAAGAAAGGAAAATCTATGGAATGTCTATTAAGAGGAGGGCCTATTAGAGAGATGAATAAAAAGACCCTTTCGAGATTTTTTTTGCCCTTTAATATCAATGTGAACGTAAATGCTTATAATGCCTTTTTTTTTGTTTTTTTTTGGTTGGGCATGTTCTATGGTGGCTCTTTTGTTTGGGAACATTTTCAATAATGTTCTATTTATCAATGCAGTTTCTTTATCAATTCTCTATTCTTATTTGGAAAGTGCCTTGTTCTTATATATTAGCCATTATAAATTTGCTACTCATTTTGTTTGAATCAAGTGGCTCTCACCTCAGGAGTCCTTCAAACTTGACACGTAGAAAGGTTTAGGCATGAGTGATGTGTGAAAATAAACGGCACGGTCGCCGGACTCCCAAGTCAAGAGTTGTCATGTTTTTTCACTTAACCTTTAAAAAAAAACAATGTTTTTTGAGCCATTTAGGTATTAAAATCCCGAAACGACTTCGATAGTCCGTCAAACTTGACATGTAGGAAGGTTTAGGCACGAGTGATGAGTGAGAATAAACGGCACGATCGCCAGACTCTCGGGGAGAGAGTTGTCATGTTTTTTCACTTAACCTTTAAAAAAAAACAATGTTTCTTGAGCCGTTTGGGTACTAAAATCCTGAAATGGCCTCGGGAGTCCGTCAAAGTTGACACGTAGGAAGGTTTAGGCACGAGTGACGTGTGGGAACATATTAACTCAAAGTTGATCCCCATGTTGATTTTGATGATAACCAAACCTTGTGTTATTTTACTAATGCATTTACTTAGTGTGCAGATTAATAAAATTTGTAATTTAGACTTAAAATTCAACCTTAAGTCTAATACATGTGAAAGTGAATGCACAACAAACTTAGGATCAAGTAATGAACTCTAAGAGCTATGCAATGAACCAAACAGAGTATTGATGCCTATTTCTACTTCAAACAAATGATTTGTATTCGAAGAGGTTGAAGGTGTTCAAATAAGGCTTTCATCAAGTATGCATAGACTCAATGAAGCTGACTTGCACTAAAAAAAGATTGAAGACTTCATCAGAATGTGCATAGATCAGTTGAAGATGATTTGATTGTGAAGAGATTAAAAAAGCTCAAAAGAAAACTTCATCAAGTGTGCAAAGGAATCCAAATGAAGACTTTATCTGGGATATAAAGACTTAATAAAGATGATATATACTCAAAGAAAATGAAGGTATTCAAGAATAGATTTCATCAAGGTTACAAAAGTCTCATTGAGGTGATTCCAAAGAAGAAAGAAGAATTTCTAGCAAATAGAAGAAATCAGCAATGAAGCATTTTTGAAGCTCTACATAAAAAAGAAAGCTTGGCATTGGAAGAGAAAGCTCTACAATGAAAGATGAAGCTTTGTAACAAAGAAGAAGAGATCAACATTGAAAAGATGAAGCCCTAATAGTTTGAAAGTCAAGAAAAGATGTGTATCAAATGATTGATTTAATCCAAATTGAATAGAAGACAACTTTGATGAGTTGAAGACTTTGATTAATCATCATACCCTAAAGAGAAGATTCATTGAAGATCTTATAATATTGCTGAAGATGAACTTAATCATTGGAAAACAGAATGAAGATTTTTGGACAATAAGCCGACTCATGAAAATGAAGAGTCGACTCATGAAAATGAAGAGTCGACTCATGAAGATAGAAGCAAAAACTTGAAAACCAAATGATCAATGAGTCGACCCATGAATATAAAAAATTGACTCATGAAGATAGAAGCAAGATTTCTGTGCAAAGAGTTGACTCATGGAAATGAAGAAGCGACCTATGAAGACAGAAGTGAAATAACTTGAAGACAGAATGATCAACGAGTCGATTCATGGAAATGAAGAGTCGACCTATGGAGACAGTGGACAACATCTGAAAAATGCAAACTAGATGAGTCAACCCATTAAGCCTAGAGTCGACCCTCTGGAAAATAACGGCTAGCTTTTCTAACGTTATAACGGACTGAACGTGCATTAAATGAGCCCTAACAACCTCCAACGAATGAAATCAATACAGAGGTTTATATACAAGTTTCTAACTGCATTTGTACAAGAAGGAGAGACACAAGAAACAAACATCCACTGACTAATCAAACAAAAAAATTCTGAACATTCTCTTTGTCTTCACTTTGTGAGCTTTGATTGTTTAATTTATTCTTGTTAGAGAGTTTGTAAACCATTTGTATATCTTTATATACTTGTAAGTGAGAGTTTGAGAGTTCTTTTGTGAAAGAAAAACTCTTGTAAGTTTGAGTGTATCTTGGACAAAACCACTTGGTGGTTGAAGAACTTGGGAATAAGTTCTTGTGTATATAGTGAGTTGAGCACTTGGTCAATCAGTATCCATTTGTAATTGGAGATTACATAGTGGAGGAAGATTTCAAGGAGATCTTGGGGTGAGGACATAGACCACCGATTGTAGTTGAACCTCAATAATTCTTTGTATTCTTTCTATTGCTCTGTTTTCTATTCTTCTTTTGATTACATTGTTTTATATATAGATTGATCACTGTTATATTGATTAGAGTAATTTTAATTAATCTTCAAAAAACCCAATTCACCCCCCTCTTAGGTTGCCTTTTAGGCCAACAATTGGTATCAGAGCTTGTGTTCCTGATTTAGGCTTAACATTCTAGGAATAGATCCATGGCAATCAATTTTGGAAGCTCTCTCGGTGAGGGTCAATCCTTAAACAGACCACCTATGTTCAATGACACTAATTATAATTATTAAAAAAATAGAATGAAAATCTATATTCATTCAGTAGATTATGAATTATGAAGACTTATTGTAAATGGTCCCAAAAAGATGGTTTTTACTCTTACTAATGAAAATGAAAGTTTACAAAAAGAAAATGAAGTTTTGTCATTTGTATAATATTAAATGTACATTTTATCAGGTGAAAAAAAAATTTATAAAATTATTCACTAATTAAATACGAATTTGTATTAAAAAAAGTATTGGCGATGGTTACATAACCGTCGTTAAAAATACTAATGTGTGCGGCAAATGTGTTGACCTTTTGCGACGGTTATGTTGCTGTCGCTAAAGCTATTATTTGCGAGGGTTCAAACTGTCACTAATGATAGTAGTAAATGATTATTTCTAACGGCATTACCATCGGCATGGGCGACTAGTATTTGCGACAGAATTTTACTGTGGCAAAAGGTGACCCAGGCCGTCACTTAGCCCTTGCAAATAGTATTTGTGACGCGCATAGATTCATAGCCAAAAATGCCTCGACAACATAACAAGCTTTTGAGACGGTATTACTCCATCGCAAATACTATAAATTTTTAGTAGTGTGCTCGCTTGTGTAAAAAAAATTTGCTTAAACTATTTTATTATATAATTCTTAAATGTAATATGAATAATGTTTACAATATTTAAAATTGTAATTGTAACTAGCAATAAACACAATTTGGTTGGGGAACGCACTCTATTAATATCGGTACAAATTATTTTTTGAAAGTTTGAAAAAATATTCCAAATATTCTTGAGAGACGGGTAAGAAATTATGTAGGACCACTTTGAAAACTCGAAGTCATCAATTTTATACACTAGCATTTACTATACTTTTATAAATATCCACTAAAGTATTCAAAGTTTTCACTAAATTTTTTTAAATGATTTCTTTAAGCTTAGCAAAAATTTCATGCTTTAAGGTCCTATTAAGTTCTTAACCATTTCTCCGTTCTCGTGCATTTTTGGCTTCCCTCAATGTTTCTTCATTCCACTTCTTATTTTGATAATTATGAATTTAAAGCTATCATTTATTCATTTTAGTCGTTTGTTATTATGAATAATTGATTTTTTTTTTAGGTGGCATAAGATAGGCCTTTTTAATTTACCAAGAAGAAAGAGTAGCTCTATTACTAATAGCTTGTTTGGAAGTTGAGAAAGTAAAAGAGAATGGAAGGAAAAAGGAATTGGGAGAAAAAATATAAGAAAAGTAATTTGAATTGTAAGAA
Source organism: Euryodendron excelsum (assembly GCA_033060915.1). Classification (NCBI taxonomy): domain Eukaryota; kingdom Viridiplantae; phylum Streptophyta; class Magnoliopsida; order Ericales; family Pentaphylacaceae; genus Euryodendron; species Euryodendron excelsum. The sequence goes on from CM065383.1 coordinate 48,209,601, forward strand.
AAGTAATTTAAATTTTCTTTCATTTTCCTTCCAAGATAGGAAGAAAAAAAAAAGTTTAACTTCCTTTTCCTTTCTTATTGCAACATCCAAACAGACTGTAAGCAACATTGACAATGTCAGGCAGGGTACAATTACTTAATGCAGAGTTGAAGAGTAACTTGGTACATTAAACAGCCATTATTGTCCTGGTTAGGGTTGAAATAGAAAGAAGCTCAATACCTTTCTCGCCAGTTACCACTCGCACTGGCTGACAAAAATGGAAAATTTCCAGTAACTAGCGAACCGAGCGGGGCAATATATACGGGGAAAGTACATGTATGAAAATCCCCTATTCCCCAGTTTCCTGCACAGTTGTCATATGTCTCTCTCACTTCACTCCCGTCGTCGTGTAAATCAGGGGCCTGAATTCTTCGCCATCACCGGCGTTAATTCTCCACCACCGCAGCCGCCGCTGACGGCGCCTCCTATAGCACAAATCAACTTGTCCCTTTCCCGGTACATGCGAACCCATCACCGCCTCTATGTATAGCAAAATTACTAGGATTCTAGGGTTTCTCTGCTCCGGACTCATCCTCGGCGCAGGTTAAATGCTAATCTCCGGCGGTCTAGGGTTTGCGGGCATCGTTTTGGTGCTGTCAATTCTCGGACTCGTAGTCCACCATAAGTGGAGGAATGCGGTGGCTAGGAACGAGGAGATCATGAGGCTCGTGACTATGGCGTCCGAGGAGACCGAAATGGCCGAGGTCGAGGCTGCCGCGGAATATGGCTCAATGCCGGTGGCGAAGCCTTACCAGTGTGCCGTGTGCTTTTGCCCAACCACAACGCGTTGTTCTCAGTGCAAGGCTGTTCGATACTGGTGCGTTGGTTCCAAGTCCTCGATTGAATTCGATACACTCAAACACGTGTTGTATTTGTAGAATTGTTTTTGTCAGTTGGCGTTCATGAGAAAATCAGGGGAAGTAGACAAGATAAACACACATATAGCACAGAATGTTGACGGAGTATATACGCTTCCGGTTTTTTACTGCAACGGCAGAAGATTATAGAAAGAAAATGGAATATAAACAGGCCCCCCTCCCCCTCTTAACTTCCCAAAATGACTTGAAAGTTGAAAGCACTTCTGCCTAAAAGATGGGTTTTGAATTTGGAGTTTGAAAAGTATTTTACCAAGAAACACAGATGAGACAAAGTCCTCGCTTTAAGTATTTTGATGGCAATTGTGAACAGCCATTCTCCAATAAGTGCATGACATTATTTTTAAGATAAATCAGAACTATGCTGTTTTTTTTTTTTTTTTGGACCTATGAATGGTATTACATCTCAAATTTCCAATTATTTATGCTTTTTGAACTCTTGTTTACTATTCATCCTTGACTTTTCGTTCCCTAAAAAGCATTGCTCCTTGTTTAATATGTTGGTATCCATAATTATGATTGTAGCAAACTGAGCTTGGGAGTCCTAGACTTAATTTTGTCATTTATTTTCCTATTAGAATTTAGAAATGGGTTATAACCCAAGAGCCCAGTTCACATAATGGGAGCAGAAGCAGGAGCTAAAGTGCGAGAGCATCCATCTTTTTAAAATTTATAAGATTGAGAGCATCTATATTAATTTATGTACGACTTTTATATTCTAGTATCAGTTAAATATCTTCTATATGTTCTTTTCCTAATATTTTTATGCATTATTGTTTGTTGTTTAAGGTTACAGGATCAAGTCTCTTCAGGTTCATTGCTTTTATAATATTGTGAAACAGCTGCTAATCATGTTATGGTGTCGTTTGTTGTACCATCCATAGCTATATGTCAACCAATTGTTTACCAAATTATGAATTTGTTTTCAATCACTAATTGGACAAGATGAATTCGGAATTTGGGGCGATCTCAACCTGTTAACTCACAATCAACAGTGTGATTCCCCTCACCCCCTGATGACACTTAGGTTATAACTGTTTCTGACATACATCTTTTGTAAGTTCTTTATCACCAAATATATGTCCTTCATTGAATGTCTTTTGAAAAGGAAGATTATATTTTTATACTGAGCAGTACCCTTTCTCATCTTGTGTCTTGTTCACACCACTAATTCTACTATTTCCCAAATGTGTGGTTTTCCTTGAAACAACATACTTTTACTTACTCAAGGCAAAAGCAAAAGATGAAATATTGTACAGAAGGATATATCACAAACACAAAAAAAGGATAATGGCAACCTTCACAATGTCTTATCTAAGCAGGGCCTAACAAATTGCAACCTTTGCTATTTAGACAATAGAGTAGACTTGCATGTTGATGTGTGCATATCTTTGTGAGGAGTTCATGATAACCAAGGCGCCCTCTTGGCATTAATGTCATGGAGTTGTCTGTTTACTCCTAAGGGAATTTGGTTCTTGATCTTTTACAGGACTCTGGTACGCTAGGCTACAAGCCAGTCAATGCACCTCTCATTTCTAGTCATAAAACTGCACCTAGGAGTTGGGTCACCTTTTATTGATGCTGTACTGCTGTTATGGCCAATAAGGCAGTAGGTCATTGGATTTACTTTCTGCCATCAGTATCATGTATCGGATATGCTGTTAAGTGTAGTTACCCATTATAGTCATAACATAAGCTCATCATCTTGAGGCTATGGGCAGGATTTGTGACTATGATGTAGGACACGTGCAGATAAACTCTCTAGTGCAAATTTCAATATCCAGTTGTTGTAGGTCAGTGCTAATGATGGTTCTTAGGGCTGATTATAATCAATTTATTTGTATCTAAATGTTGGCAAATATTATGAGGTTTTAGAGTTTGTATACTGTTACGCTGGAGATGATGATTCTTTTTAATTATCCGAGTAGGTACAAAGTTCTGGAACTGGTATTGGGCTTGTCAACAAGATCTTAAACTATAAGAAGGGTTTGCCTGAGGGGTTGGGATTGTGATCAATTGGGTCTGATGAGTTTATGACGCAGAAGGGACATATACATAATATGCCTATCATATTTTGGAGTCAGCTTATTACCAAACTTGTCAAATACCTGGAAACTTTTTCTTGCCAGTTTCCTCTTTTAGTGTTCACATGGGTAAAAAATGTCTTGAAAACTTTTAGTTCTTTGGTTACTTCATAATACTTGATTTCCTTAACTAATTACTGAATTATTTCAAAATTCTGGTGTCACTCGAATGAATTATATCCTCTAATGGGGTAATATTTCTAAGTGGAAGGTATCATATTTTGCTATTTAGGAAATAAGCTTCTCCTTGTAAAAATATGTTTTCTTCTATGAGCCATGAGTAACGTTACATGTTATATTCCTGATACCAAATTTGTTCTTGCAAATCTAAAGGAAATATTTTCTGATTGAAAATACTTCTTGTTTTTATCATTATAATTATCGACAGTATGGTGCCAATTAGTATGGATGTAAAGGGTAGATTTATCTGGATCATGTAGAACTGTAAAGCTGAGTTGTTATTAGTTTTGTTAGCTTTACATGACTTGCTTGCTCTGTCACTTCTTCATGGATACCACATGACTTATGTTTGAGGCAACTGTCTTTTGGCCTTTTGTTGGTTACCGTTACTTGATGAATGTTTGTATCTGCTTTTGATACGTAATGTTGCAGTCATTGCAAATCTGACGTTTGCCGTTTCTATTAATTACTAAGTCTTCCTGTTGTAGTTCTGGCAAGTGTCAAATAATTCATTGGAGACAAGGTCACAAGAACGAATGCCGGTCCCCAATTGGAACCGTGCACTCCAGTGAGGGAAGTGATTTTTTTGGGGGAGCATCTTTAGAAAACCAAGTTGAGATGTCTGGTATTGATTGTCAAATTGAAGGCAAATTTAAATTTTCTTCTGAAGCTCCATCAGTGATGTATGTTGATGATGACATTAAGCCTTGTGCAGACAAAGAAGCAGATGTTGGTTCTGCGTCTTTCAGTACCTCGTCGACTTGCATCTCTTCATCCACTGCTTCTGCTGATGCTTCTATCAGTGAGCTTCTCGAGTTAAGTACTCCTGACAGGTTAGAGGGACACCGTTTCGATGTAATTGCTCCTGATATTCTTGGAACTACTAATTCCAATGGTGCGAAATTATCTACCTCATCAAGCTCAGAGTCCATTGTCAATTCTGTACATAGTCTGTCATGTAATAGTGAATTAAATAAAGAGAAATCCAGGTGTGGTATTAAGAAAAATCACACTAGATTCAAAATCCCCAGAAACCAGAATGTGATACGTGATGCTGTCAAGATAACAAGCGTGGGAAGCAGAAGGACCACCAATGGAGCTGCTTTATCAGAAGACTCAGTTATGGACGCTTCTAAGCAGAGGAGCCTGCAAATGTCGAGCTACACAAGGTTGTATTCAACAACTGATGATAGGGAAGGTGATTCTCAGCTATTTGAGGGTGAAGAAGTCAGATCGGTGTCCTTTAGCGGTCCTGGTGAACATTCTTTAGCAATTACCGGACATCATCCAATTGCGAGTGTGAAGTCTGCAAAAACTGGAAGTTCTCATACATTGTGTTCAAAAAAAGGAAGTATTCCAACCTTGTCATTGAATGCAGCTAAAGGTTTGAGAACATCTGTGCAAAAGGTTGTACAACAGTTCAAAGTGAAAAAGCAGCCAAAGACCGACTTAACAGCCGTCAGGATGGATACAGCTGGAAAACATAACTGCAAGGTTTCCTTACAAAATGAGATATGTTATTTCAAGAGTATAACATGTTTTTCCTTGTGATGTTCTATGCATTGAATTTGTTTCTGATTTGACAGACAGTCTTTCCATACAAGCTGTTTATGCAGTTGTACTCTTGTGACAAGGCGGAACTAAGCCCCTTTGGCCTTGTGAACTGTGGGAACAGGTATTATGCAGTTTTTCCCTCCCTCCCTCTCTCTCTCTCTCTCTCTCTCTCTCTCTCATGGCAGCAGCAGATAATATTCGATAGCTATGGTTTATATTGAAAACTTCATAAGTTTGTATTCTGAGGAACTTTCTGCTTCTTCATGGTATGGTGCATTAGCAATTGTACATCTATCTTCATTCTGAAAATGAACGACTGCTTAACTTGAACCTGCTATTTTGAATCAATAGCTTTTGCAGTAGTCCCATTATGGAGTGCAAATGAACAAAGCAGAGCTTAGCTTGGGGTTGTTGAGACACGGTTTTGTCAAAACAGAGAAGTTTTGGCTTGGCTCCTGTTTGGAGAAGCTTGAGTTAGCCAAGCTTGAGCTTGGATCGTCATTGTTAAGCCAAGTTCAGGCTCGGCTCGAGCAATTTACAATTCCAAAAAAAAACATGATGCCTCAAACCAATTCAGACATAATATAAATTGCATAAAGGATTGCCACTATGAATGGAGGTCTCCAATGATTGAAATCTAATTGCAGAAATATTCTGAGTTTTGCCAAAAAAATCCTCACTAATGAAAAATTTACCTCTACATTTATTTTTGTCAAAATTTTAGGACAATATTTTGCCCATATTTTAAAAATTCCAACTTATCAAAAAACTTTCATCCATACAGTTCCTCTTGAATTGTTCTTTTATAAGTACTCACCTCCATTTTAGGACACTCTAAATACCCTAGTGTAGATACATGGTACTAGATCTCCTATGTGGCAAGCCACTCAGCGCCATATCATTTCCATCTCCATATACTTGGTCCCATGGGTCAGTCTAATGAAGTGACTCATTGACCAATGAGATAACTCTGCATTGATCCCCTTAGGGGTCGAGCCTCGCCATTAAGGACAACTGCAAGGTGACTCATCCCTAGGCTTAGGCACTGAGGGTCCCTTGCCTATGAGTAAGCTGGAGGCACCCTAACAACTCAGCCGGGGGCATTTTCACCCAAGCACACCTACGGCTCCATGCTTGGCACCTCTTGGCTCGGTCATAAAACCTCTCCGTTTAGCGTGTTCCTATATCTCCACATCGCTCCCCTTCGGAGTTGAGCCTCGCTAGCCAGAGATAGTGTGCAAGACATTTCCTCTGAGCTCGGGTACCGTGGGCCCCTACTCTAGGAATAGCCTCAAGGCACCCCCTTAACCCAGCTTAAGGACTCTCTACCGTAGTGCACTTCTCCTATAGTATGCTCAACACCTCCTAACTCGATCAAGGAACCTCGTCGCGATTCTCCTCTCGAACCACTTCTCTATTACTTGGCCAAGAATCTTAACAGAGCAACTCAACAACCTAGGTTGGGAGCAGGTCTTAGAAACCCCCTCGGAGTTTTTCTTGTGTGGGACCATTAGTAGTTTGAGGGTTCGTCAAGGCAGTCTCGCCCCCTTTGAGGAGCTCACTCTTTGACAACTCTTAGAGAGAGGGGGATCCATAAAAAATATGCTGACAGAGCATTTATTAGAAGACGGCAATGGCATTCAATGCAGGTCAACTACCGAATCTCACCTAGTAAATCTTGGCTGCAAAGACCTATCTGACTTAACGGGACGAGTCATCGAGCCCTGAGCACTCACGGGTTGGCTCTTCTATCGAAGTCCCCTCACCTATATAAAGGGAAGTCACACTTCCCTCCGAAGAACCAAGAAGCCACAAGCAAGTTTGAGACTCTCACCTCCTGAACTCTCTCTCCACTGCAACTCTCTCATCCTAGGATTGCCTTAGCTCTCTCTCCTCCATCATTGCTGGTCTTTTGCCGTGTCCGTGCCTATCATTAACTTCCTAGAGAGCTTTCTTCAGCTGGCTCATCCCCTCAGCCCGGCATCCCTTGCTCACACACCTAGGATCATAAATTTTAAAGTTAGGAGAATTTGACGCTTTGACACATTCTCGTATCCGAGTCCATGTAACATAAATGTTTGTATTATGAACGTTTATATATATATATATATATATTTGTATTTTTTGGATAGATCTATCTAATGACCTAGAATAGTAACGTATAATACTGAGATTTACAGCATAACACTAAGTGTTATGTTTCATGGACCGGGATGTGGGACCAATCCGATATGACTTAACCTTAGTGGTTGTCTCAATTTTCTTCGTTGGAGAAATAGGAGGAGTATTTTAACCTTTCTTACATTTTTCCTAAGAGTTTTGCTCTAATACTATTCTTGACGCATGTTAATGCTCAAGTGTGTTGGACACGTCTAGAGAATTGTAGAAGTATCGTGTGCATGTTTTAAACTAAAGCATTTATTTTCAAACTATGGATATGTTTAAGGGGTATTATCCATGTCTGCACAAAATTTAATTAGTTGTGTCTGATTCATTAGTGGCTCCTTTGTATAAGTATCTATTCTTTGGTGGCTGTTAAGAAGGCATATCTACTTGTATGCACGGGGCATTTACATATGCTTCCTATGTGTTGTGCTATTCCATTCAAATAAATATATACACTAGTCAAATGGTATCTGAATATCTTTGGTAAGTCTATGATTGTTTACCCATACAACAAATGGCTGTTCGTTTTGCTGCTTTAAATTCCTTCAAAAATGGCAGTCCCTGGCCTTCGCAAATATTTATGATTTTAGTTAGAATTACCTTCTAAGTATCTGATGCTCATATTTGCACACCACAAAACTATGATATGGGCTCCTTCTTAGAAGCTTTTTAGATTTTTGTGCTGCATTTGTGACACAACCTTAGTCCCACTGTGATAGAATATCACCCTAGATTTTTATGAGTTCTCTTGTTTAGGAACCCAAATTTTTATCCTTGGGGGATGTCTATAATTTAGGAGTAGAATCTTATAAAAACAGGCTGGGTTTAGTAGTTGTGGAACAAGATTAAAAATGCTCATCTGGCTTGCAAAGGGAGGAGTCGGGTTAGAGGTTTGCTTTTTATACCGTGAATGGAACCTAACTAAATTTGATTAATGTAAATTACTAACTCCTCTTTTTTTATTTTATTTTTTATTTTTTAATGTAGTTGAGAAAAGTGGTCATCTGACATCTGTGTTGTCCCCTTTCCATGTACTTCAAAAATGCAGTGTCCTTGTCTGCTTCCACTTTTCTAACAGTGCTGAATTTTATTTGTTCTTTTCTTGAAACTCTGTGTTCTATGTAATAACAGTCAAATAACTTAAAACAAAAAAAGGGTACTGTCTAATAAGAACACAGATACATCTTAATGCTACATTGTGAAGTATATTTTATTATAAGATTGAAAACTTCTGGTACTGTCTGTGACTTAACCTTATTTGGGATATCCTGCAGCTGTTATGCTAATGCTGTGCTTCAGGTCCTGGCATTTACTCGGCCTCTTACGTCTTATCTTCTTCAAGGGCTCCATTCAAAAGCATGTAAGTTGCTCTTCACGATTCATCCACCCACGAGGTGGCCTAGTGGTAACGGCGAGTAAGGGACTGTGTTGTGAGGCGCATAGTCTTGGTTTGATTCCCCCTGGGATTGAACTTGTGATTTAAGTGGGGAGTCGTGGCGACGGTGGGTTGCTGCGCTAGCTCCCTACAAGGGATTAGTTTGACCGAAGGTGGGGATACCCCTGCTATCAAAAAAAAAAAGTTGCTCTTCACGATTCTTCTGCGTTTCACAGCTTGTTTAGTTGTTTGGTTTTTCTATGCCTGGCTTCTTTCTCATTTTACAGTGTTTCTTTCCCAGGCCAAAGGGAAGAAGAGTGGTGTTTCATCTGTGAATTTGAATGTCTAATGCTAAAGGGAATGGAAGGGCAGTCTCCATTGTCCCCTATTGGAATATTATCCCATATACAAAGGATAGGCAGCCATCTTGGTCCTGGAAGGGAAGAGGATGCTCATGAATTTTTGAGGTACGATTGCTAAGACCGCGCTAAAGCTGATTGGATGGAATTTTTTTTTTTTTTTTAATGTCATTTTGTATAAGATTTTATGCCCAAGAATGTTTACTATTATTCAGTTAATGAGATGGCAGGTATGCTATTGATACAATGCAGTCTGTCTGCCTCAAGGAAGTAGGGTTGGTGGGTCCTTTGGCAGAAGAATCAACTCTAGTAGGCCTGACTTTTGGGGGTTATCTTCATTCTAAGGTAAATAGTCGTTTTGACGGATTATCAATGTTAACATCTTTTAAGAGAATTACTTGTCCCTTTTTACTTTTGAGTTCTCCTGATGTCAGTAATAAATTCGTAATATTCTGCGTTTTTAATAACTATACTGATGATAAGTTGATTATTGGGAATCTTAGATAAAATGCATGAAGTGCCAAGGCAAATCCGAGCGGCATGAGCGGATAATGGATCTTACTGTCGAGATAGATGGGGACATTGGAACTCTTGAAGAGGCTCTTGCACAATTCACAGCTACTGAAATCTTGGATGGTGAGAACAAGTACCAATGCAGCAGGTTGGTTCGTTTATCATGTTGTATCGAAGTTGATTTAATTTTTGGTTTCCTTTGTAGGAGGAGTTTAATAACCATGCACTTGCAAGTGTGTCCTTTTATGCTATGAAATTGCATTATGACACAAGGATCAAAATTTCGTTTTGGTTAGGACATAAACGGATAAGGTTCAGAAATGTTTCGATAGGGACAAAAATAATTGGAAAATATGTGGACATGTTTGCAAACATAAATTAAAACCTATGTAAATATATAAAGCCTAATAATTGATTGATTGAACCTATTAAGATTTGGTCAGCTATTAACATAGAAGAACGAGTGTGAACTCACAAAGTAAATGTTGCTACATTCCAGAAATTGTTGGGTATTGTGTAAATTTTTTTTTCCAAACAGTGTAAATGATTTTAAAAGTGCGTTAAGATTCCAACAAAATAAAATCTAAAAATTTACTGAGATGGTAAAGACATAAGTATTCCTGTATTACTAACTATATTTGTTATTATTAAGATTAGTAATGTAAGGCCTTTTATCTTTTTTTTTTTTTTTTTGCAAAAATATTTCTATGACAACATTTATGAGATTTCTAAATTTGTGTCTATGTAACTTATTTTTTCATTATATTTCTCTATACTTCGATGCGTTTTGCATGTTCCAGTGTGTTTCAATCCCTGACGCTGAAGGGGGGTCACATACATCTTGATTTTGTTTCTGAAATTAAAATCTGCTTTTATTTTCTTGTTGGTTATGATTTACACACGTTCTTTCTCTGTTGCTAAAAGGCCCAAACTCGTCTTCTCTTTTTTTCCTTTATTGAGTCATGTTAAACCTTTAATTTTCTCTGACTTGACTCAGCTTGACCAACTCAACTCAACTGTTTCTGGTTGACTGATAATGGTCTAGAAAACTTTTGAAAGGCGACTTTGTTTCCTCACTTTTCGCAAAGGCTTTTTGTTTTATTTTATTGTATCAGCGACTTGTTCACAAACGCTTTTGTTCCTTACTTTTACCGTTGCTTACATTTTATTCCAACATTGTCACTTGGGTCTTTTAAGTTTGTAATAACTATCCTCCTCAGCCACTTCATCCTATCTGTTTCCATATCTGGAATCTAAGCATGTAACCTGTCATGTTACTTACTGTTATTTCTGGCCATTCTGGCTTTTCTCTCGCTGCTGGTTTGTACCTGAACAAATACGAGTTCTCATCTTCTAATGGTACCAATACTGGTCTATTCTTTGAACCTATGGTGCCCCAACATGTCACCTAGAGGGACATCATGTCGGACGCATGCAACGTCACGTGATGGAGACATTCATCCTTGTCTATCTTTTAAAAAAAAATTTCTGACCAGACAAGCACCAGACATGCCTTTCCATTTTTAGGATGCCTTTGAACATTGGAGGGCCAATGAATAGATTTTGAAAATTGTTAATGAGGGGTCAGAACAGAAAAAAGATATAATACATGCTGGACATAAGCTTATCCATGTCCTATCTTTTTAATTTTTTTTGATGGATGCGCATTTCCATTTTTGGGACACCTTTGAGACACGGTACGGGCCAATCAATAGAGTTTGAAAATTGTTAATGAGGGATTAAAATTGAATAAAATATAATTATTGCTTAGGAAGAAAAAAAAAATTTGACCTTTGTCTTCATTTGACCTGAGCCCTAGATCTGATTTACATAAAGGAGGAGAGAGGGAGATGAAGCTTTAATGACCAAACTTAGAGCTTCTGACAAATGGCGAAGAAAGAGGAGGAGGAGGAGGTCAAGTTTCCTAATCTGTGGAGGGAAAAAGGTTGGAATTTGACTTGCTAAAAAGGCAGATTGCAGGAGTTGTGGAATTAGCTGCATCAATTCTCTGGAAGACCAATATCTTGGGGTTGTTTTTGTTTGGAACTATAAAGCTAATGGGTTGGGAAAGGAGTTAGGGTTGCTTAGGAATCATGAGGCCAGGGTTCAGGGGTTAAAAGAAGATGATTGTTACGGGGCTGTGAGTAGTACTCCGGGAATAGTGAACTTTTAGTTGGGAAGGAGGAGCAGAAAGTTTTTGGAATTTCACCTAGACTTGGTTAGGAATTACCATAAGGTAAGACTGCATAGCGCATCACATAAAACTTCGGAAGTTATATTTTTTGAAAATCTAGACTTTAATGAATAGTAAGATAACATATGTATTTCTAGGTTTAGGGGCTGTTTAATTCTACTAGAACTGTGACTTAAAAAGATTAGGAATTTTTTTTGAAAAATTACGCTGTAAAGAACCACGACTTAAAAAGATTAGGAAATTGACCTTAACTACGAGACTATTGTATATCTAAATAAAGCCACATATAATGACCCAAAGAACATTTGACCCACAAGACAACGCCTAGGTCAGGGGTGACCTTTACAGCCCAGGTCTAGTGATTTACAAAATTACCAAAATACTCCTAACCATTGAAAGCTAATTAAAAGTCACTAAAATAGACTTGTATTAACTCTGAACATGATAATTAGAGGCCTAGGTGTGCTCTATGTAAACATATTTGCCCTTTTCTTCTTTCCATGCTATACATCATGATGTCAAATTATTATCATTAAATTAGGAAACTAATGTGTTTTCCATACCATGACTCGAGGAAGGTGGACATTTCACGTGAAGCTGAAATGAAACTTTCTGTTTTCTGTAAAGTGTAACAGGCAACTCTTGAATCTTTCTTGGGATCTTTCCCCTTAATTGCAATTATATTTAGTTCAAGTAGGAGACAAGGTTGATATTATGCTGGAAAGCCAAATATCTATTTCTCGTGCCAATATGCTTTTGTACGGTATGATCTATCAATAGGCAGGAGATCTCTGAGATTTATGTTGCTTCTGTAAGCGTGGTTCTGATATTGGGTCTGAAAGAAGGGGAGGTAAGGGGGTTTGGTTTTTTTTTTTTGGGGGGGTGGGGAAGAGTTCCTGCTGCAAAACCTTAGTAAGATGCCAGGCTATAGATGTTTGGGACTCTGGTGGAAATTTTTGTAAGCTAAAATACTACTTGCCAAGAATACTATAGGCATCATGTCAGCATGTGTTATTTTTTCCTTTCATTGTTACTGCATCTTTCAACAAGGCCAATAGATGCTAACCTTTGATTCTGAACCGTACATTGTGCAACCATAGCTCTGCATCTTACCGGCTGCTGTCTGGGTTAAAAATCTTTCTGTCTTTTTAATTGGCCTAGTCACTTTTTTCTCACCCTCAAGTTTTTGGATTCATATGGGAATGTTTACTTCCTTGTTCCTGTTGTTTTAACCAGATGTAGATCTTATGAGAAAGCGAAAAAGAAGTTGATGATAATGGAAGCACCTAACATCCTTACAATTGTTTTAAAGCGTTTTCAGGTACTTTTTAGTATAAGTGGACATGGTGCTTGTCATGTATCTCTGAATTTTTAATGTTACCTCTTCATCTATGCTTGCAGTCTGGCAACTTTGGGAAGCTGAATAAATCAATTCGGTTCCCTGAGATTTTGAAAATGGGCCCATATATGAGTGGAACAAGTGACAAATGTCCTACATACAGTCTTTATGCAGTGGTTGTTCACTTGGATGTTATGAATACTGCATTCTCTGGTCACTATGTGTGTTACGTTAAAAATTTTCAAGGCGAGTGGTTCAGGATTGATGATAGCATGGTATGTTGCTTATTTATCTCAAATTTATGCTTGGGTTCACGTGTGTGTGCATGGGTGGAGCCATATACATTGATGTGGGGAAAGGGACCCCATTGGAATTTCAAAACATAGTGAGGTTACTTTGAATTTTTATGGTAATAAATTTGGATTTTTTAAATGACCCCACTAGACATCTTCAGAAATAAAAAAAAAGGTCAAGTTTTAACATCTAAACATGATGGGGTAATTTTATAAAATGTAAAATTAAGTCCATAGTCAAATGGAAGTAGCTTATTTTCTTCAGTTTCTCTTTAATTCATGGAACTCATGCTAGGAATCTAGGCCGTAAGAGTGATAATTCTTGAAAATAGTTTGTCTGCTTATTGTGGTCATAGTCCTAATATTATTGAAGACAAGTGAATGAAAAACCTAAACTTTCAATTGTTTCCACAAACACACAAAAAAAAATAAAAGTAATTGATTGACCCCACTAAGGAAAAATCCTGGCCCTGCCACGGTAATGGTTTGTTATGTGGACTTGAATATCTGATTGGAGTCTGTTGTTGCATAGGTAATTCCTGTGGATTTGGAGAGGGTTCTGTTAGAAGGGGCATACATGCTCCTCTATGCGAGGTAACAGGTCTCTAGAATTCTGCGTCATACAAATTTTGATTTCTTTAGATTGTTTAACGTGGATAAAATTGACTCTCTTACTTTAGGCACACTCCTCGAGTGCCATCTTTGCTAAGGAACCATGGTGAATCTCCTGATGGGACAATCAAGAGGAACTTGGAAGCTGTTCCTTCAAGTTACAGTGGAAGGAAAGCTTCTTCAAAGGCAAGAACTAATTGCACGCTTCCAAGCATGAATTTTTCGACGCAACAATTGGCTCTTGGAAAGTACCCTTATGGGATTAGCCCAGGTGGTTCTACTGTCAATAGGTTGCTTGATCCAGAGGATTGGAGATTTCACTTAATGCCAAGAATTCCTACGGTAGACTCACTGAGTGATAGTTCGTCCATTTTCAGCTGCTCAGATGGTGGTTCTTGTAGCACAGAGAGCACTAAGGACTCTTCTGGTGCCGAGGACATATCTGGATACATATTTGGTGAAGTGACACCCAGTTGGTACCACCATTAGGGGTTTTCGTCAAAAGTGGTTGTATCTTCATCTGTCTTGTATGCAAGACCTGTTTTTTGCAGATTCAAGTTTCCCTGAGACCTGAGGTTGTAGTGATCATAATGCAGATCCTTCAGAGGAAGCTGATTCGGTCTGGAGGAGGCCAAGCACCTTGTTTGGTAGTAACAGCAGTAGGGAAACTGACTTTGAGCTATCAGTGGGCTAGCGCTTGTGATTTGCTCTATGGTGCACCCTAAAGACGAGCAATTAGAGAGAGAATCAGACAAGCTCAAATGTTTTTATTGAGGTTTGAGTTGTTGGGAAATAGGATAGAATGTAAATTTATTAGGTAGTGCTGGTATATATATATATATATAGTTTTTATTGATTATTATTATTATTATTTTTGAATTCTTGGTAATTTCTCAGCTGGGCGTGCTCTCCCGTTTCATCTATTATTGCCATTTGCTTTTTTGCATGGTTTGGTATTCTCACACCAGTTGAGATTCCGTTGGTAAACCGTAGGTTGTAAAATAAATCAACTTCAATAAACTTTGTGATTGGCTTGTGTGGAAGCTCATTGAAAAGTGGCATTTGACTGCATTTTGGAGCTCATAAACTCGTGATGTTTCAAGAAACAAGAAGAGATCGAACTACTTCGATTTTGACAACCAAAGGAGAGGCTCTCTCGTATTCATTTTTGGATTATATATCGAGGAATAAACAAACAAGATCAACTTTTGCAACTCATTAATAGTTTGAGCGAAGTCTCACTTCTTGTTTACAGCACAGCACGCCTGATGATTGGTTGGAACAGCCCATAAGCTTCTCTCGTTTTGGAGCCAAGTGCCCATGCTCTTTGAGTTCTGCTGGACCAACCAATATCACACAATTTCCAAAGAACTTTGTTTGGATCAAATTTTTTTTCTTCTACTTTCTTAGCTAACTTTTTTGTTAGTTTTTATTTTTAATTTTCACTAAAAAAATGAAAAGGCTAAATTAAAAAAAATTGAATTTTAGCTAAGAAATTTAATTTAAAAAAAAAAACATGTATAAAAATATACCGGTAAAAAACTTGCTTAAAAAGGGTTCTGCAAGCGCGAAATGACAACCAAATGCAGGTGGCGATTTCATTGTTCAATCCCTACCACCAGCTGAGGCTGAGACTGAGACTGAACCATCATCGTCATCGTTTATACGCTTCTCTGTTTGTGATCGCCGCCGGTGTTAAGAGACCGATGGTCACCACCACGTGCAGCAGCAGCAGCAACAGCCCAGGTGCTTTCACGACCGTCAAGGAGAGGGTCACTTTCGAACGGGACATCAAAAAGAGCAAATTCATAGCGATTGCGGGATCCATCTCCGACGAACGCTCCGCTCAGTCCTTCCTCTCCGAGGTTACATTACATAACCGACAAACAAAGCATCTTCACTATCATTTCCTTCCCCTAATCATCCTCTTCTTGCCCTTTTCTAGGGTTCCTGATTTATACTTCCTCTTCCATTTCATAGTCTCTTTGGGTGCCATTTTTTTTGGTCAAATAACTCGTTGGTTTGATCGTTCTACTTCATGAGGCATCGCATTAGTATAGTTTCACTAATTGATTTAGTTTCTACGCTGTCGCAATGTATATTTAATTGTATTATTTGCCGATATATAGGTTCGAGATCCACGCGCCACGCATAATTGTTGGGCGTACAAGGTATCTACGTATTTATCATGCCATATTAAGTTGGGAGTATCTTGAGTTAATTTTTCCTTTACAAAATATCAGTCCATTTGTTACCTCAAAAATAAATTAGGTGAGAGACATACAAAGATTTCATCCTAACGCGCTTACCATGAGTTGTTCCTTTAATTCATTCATATAATAGCATAATCTATATATTCATGGACTCAACCAAGTTTTAGAGCATCACTTGTGTTCCATCCTCAAAATTTTGACTCCAAATGACATGCTGGCTAAAGCTTTGCGCTGCGGAGTTGGAAGAAACAAAGTGTTTAGCCACGTGTAAGCGAGTTTGGATTGCAAATTGATACGATCCATTATAGGGTGGGAGCGCATGCGGTTCTATTATGGGTGGGGCTGTGTTATATGAATAAGAGCTTTGATCTGATGTGTTCCATCGGCGTTTTTGGCTGATTGGTCAAGGTTCCACGTTTCAGGTTCTTGAAGGGGGTGACTGGGAAGGACTGCTACCTGTGAAAAAGCAGGTTTTGTAGAGTCACCCAATTGGAAATGAGGGGTCACAGTGGATGTCGGCTATGAAGCATGGTATTCTGATGTGATCCTACACACTCTGCGGCCAACACCCACGGCAGCCCATCATTCCTAGCTAAGTGACTTTTTTTTTTAATAGGTGGTAGTCCTCCCTGTTCGCCCTTTTGCCACTCGAACCTAAAATGTGATGGTTGATTCTGATACCAAATGATAGGATCATGTAGATGCTATTGGGTAGTAAAAAAAAATTAAGAGAAGAATGAGAGAAATTTACCACTATGAGGGGAGTCATAGGCCAAAATGTTCTTACTGCTTGCATTACTGGCCCTTAGGCTAAGAATGTATAGCTTTCGACAAGCTAGTAGAGGAAACAAAAATCAACAAAAAAAAAAGGGAATTATGGCCCCTAATGGACTCCGTTAATTATACCAATCTCCTGAATAATTCTACCAGAATTAAGGGAACGTGTTGGAAATTTGAAAATTTTGGTGGTGGGATAGGCATGTCTCCTCTTATCAAGTGCATGGATTGAAAATCATGCTAGAGATAGATGGATTAAAGGGAGAGCTCATGGTAAGCGTATTTGGGTGATGCCATCTTTGTGGCCTTTTCTCTTAATTTAGTCCAATGTTATTGCTTTTTGCATCCTAGGTTGGAGATCATTACCGGAGTAATGATGATGGAGAGCCATCAGGTACAGCTGGAAAACCAATACATTCTGCAATTGTTTCTTCAGGGATAGATAGGGTGATGGTGGTTGTAATAAGGTATTTGCTCTCCCGAATTATTTATGAACAGTAACTGTCATTATCTACTTCCACACCTTTTTTTAATAAAAATATCTTGCAACTGCTCTTGCATGTGATAATGTGAGATAGCTGTTACATCATCACAACTCATGATTGAAGAAATTAACATGCATAATATCTTAAATATTTGTATAAGGATCATTAATTTGTTAATGTTTTGTTGCACTTTCTATCTAGTTTGCTCTCCTTAATTTCAGGTATTTTGGAGGTATCAAACTAGGCACTGGAGGATTAGTCAGGGCTTATGGAGGAGTTGCTGCAGAATGCCTAAAAAATGCACCAACTTGTCTTGTGAAATCTAAAGTAATAGCTCTCTCTCTCTCTCTCTCTCTCTCTCTGTGGTTTTGTCTTTTTTTTTTTTTTTTTCTCTTTTTGTGCTGATGGTCCCAACTTCGTTTTGAAATTTCATTGAAGCTATTTTGCAGAAGAATGCTCTATTTGTTGGCATTCAACTTCACATTTTGTTACCATTGAAGTTAACTTTATGGGACTCATAATTGTGATGATAACTTTTTGTTGTAGGTACCAATGGGTCTGGAGATTCCATTTGATCTTTTGGGAGTTGTGTACCATCAGGTAAGATTGGTCAGACCTGGTACTAATTTCTTTTGAAGTTGAAAGTATCTTAACTCAGCTTGCCAAAGTATTAACATGTCAATATGCTCCCTCCCTCACCCTGCCCCTATCCCGTGCTGTGTAATTTTCATTTCTTGCTGTCCTTGTTTATTAATTACTGCTATTGTTTGTCAATGGAATTATTATACCTGAATAGCATTGCCAACAGCATATATTCCTTTTTCTACTCTCACTTCTTGTAGGCTACAATTTTTCGTCTTTCTGTCACCATTAGATATTGCATGATGAATAAGGTGTTTCTGTAGAAATAGCAAATGCTTTTGTAATAATAATTGTTACGCTTGTGCTTGGAAATTTGCAGCTACAATCTTTTCAAGTTGAGGACATCAAGCAGGATTATGATACTGGAAAAGATAATATCACCATGGTCACTTTCAAAGTTGATTTTGACCGAGTTAAGAGTTTGGAGGATGCTGTCAAAGACAATTGTAGCCGAGAAATTGTATTCTACAAACACTGAAACTGATTTAAGCAATCATCCTTGTGATGCTTGGTTCTCTTTTATGTAGAATTGTCGAGATTGTCAATACTTTTGGTTTATCAAGAAGGCATCTGCTTCAGGACTGGTAAATACATCTCCTTTCCCCTGGTTCAAATCAAACTTTGTTCTTTATATGGCATTGAATCCACGGATGGATGCAATATGGGGTTATGGCTTGTATGTGGGGAATTTTAATTGATAAAAGTGGGATGTTGGTTTAGATGAAATTTACAAATGTGCTGGAAAGGTGGTCGTTTTCCTGATACATCATTCCTTGTATATTTTATTTTCATTTGAATACAATACATACTTCATTCTTTTTAAGTGACCTTTTATGCAATTTGTTTCATTAGTGCTTACCTATTTATATGTATACTCTTAGATTAGTGGAATTGGATGAAAAATCTGAACATATAATAAACTTATGTTAGCTTCTAACTGCTTGACATGATGGAGCTTTTCATTTTGAATGGTTAAGGCTGTCCATTCACATGGTTATGGGCTACATCCCTTTGCATGTTTGTAATATCAAGCAAGATGAACTGTGAGTAAAGGTTGTCTGTTGACCTTACTGCTGATTTTATGGCTCAAGAATTCATCCAAATCAGTCTAATAAATCATTCTAATGCAGTGAGATGCCTTGATGACCTTGCTTGATCGCAAGGGAGAATCTAATGCTTGCCTGCATATATGATTGTCACTTTATTTTAGGGTCAGTTTCTGTAAGAAACCTTTCGTGCTGCTGCTGCATGTATGTATGGAGTCAACTAGTAATTCATATATCTATGAGTGGCCGTCTTAATTCATGTTTACTTGTGGAAAAGCTTTGAAGATTAATTTAGTGATCCTTGTCAATTATATTTAACAAAAGCATATTTAACCTTCCATTCAAGACAATAAAAAGTAGGATGGAGAGAAAAAAAAAACAATATTTAACTTTCCAAAGTAAGCTATGGTTATGTTTTTTTTCTCATCTAACAATAAAGAGTAGCAAATTGATTGTTGGCAGTGGAAGCAGTAAAGGGAGCAGATGTAGGCTAGGTTGAACTGCGCACATAAAGGGGTTACAAGTACTGAGCCAGAATGGAACTCTAAGCAATTCTGATGCTGGTGGCGGAGCCAGTTTGTGAAGTGTCCGAATGATGTCAATCTGCGAGTCCCATATCAAGACTTGAGATGACATTACTGTCTAATTGAATTGAAGTTTTAGGAGCAGTCACTATTTGGAGAATGAGATTTAATAAACTCCCATCCCCAGAATGTCTGAGGTAAGGTCAATGATGCATATCTAGAGTGAACAAATGTTGAAGGATTGTGATAACTTCGAAAAAATCATCAAGAGTTTGGGACATTTTACTGGTGAACTTTTGGTGTAGGGTTAAGAGTTCCATCCATACGGACTGCATATTCAAATTTAAAGCAACTCTATAGAATTGCGAGTTGATCTTTTCCTTAGTTTTACTCCTGCACTCTTGATGATCATAGATATCGTTTAGCACATAGAACCTTTAATCAACCCTATCTTTTTGAGTAAGAATCTTTGTGCTCGCTTGTAAATTCTACAATTTGCTTGTTTTCACATCCCGCGGGATTTAAAATCTTGGATTTTAACGGATACCATGAAAGGAATAATGATAGTATTCAATTCTGGCTATGGCTACAGGTAAATGTGTAGAGTTCATATCTGAAGTTTTTCTTTTCTTCCCCTTTGTGCCCCCATTTCTATCCAGGTTGCCCTACTGAAAAGATCCTACAGGAATTGTGGCTGTATGTACCATTCGCTGGTGTAACAGTTAAAGATAAGGTTGTTGAGTGTAAACGAATGCCGAGAAGCCAGTTTTGTGCAAATACAAATAGAAATTAGGTCTGTGTCCACTCTATTCCTCTCATCACCCCATACTTTGTAGATAAATCATTATGGGAAAATTTTGGGTCTGTTCCCTTTGCCAAGTGAACTCTTTTCTCAAAAGTAAAAAAAGAAAGAAATGTATTCATGTAGTACACAGGAAACAATGCTCACAGAGACAACGAAAATGTACAAAGTGACTCCACACATCCATAAAATTGAAACCACACACTTCTTAATACAGCAAATACACGGCATTAACTCACCCAAAATGAAAAAATATGAGCAAATTTGGAATCTCTAGTAGGCTGCTGTTCAATATTTATTATATTACAGTCTATATAGAGTAAGATAAATGGCAGTGTCGGTGTCTTTGCTGCTAGTTGGATGGTGGTGGTGAGAGGAAAGAAATTGTTGGCATCGTTGTTGGAATAGTTGGGATTGAAGGAATTGTTGTTGGGATGGTGGGTAGTGAAGTAGCTGGCAGTGGTGGTAGAGTCACCTTAGGAACGGTGGGCATGGTTGGATTTGGCAAAGGTGATGGAATTTGGGTGCTTGGCAAAGGCGGCAATGTGGGCTTTGGCAAGGTTGGGGCTGTTGGCAGTGTTGGCAAAGTGGTACTTGGTAATGGTGGCAATGTGGCTTGGGGAATGGTTGGCATTGGGGGCAATGGAGGCAATGCGACTTTAGGCAGGGATGGATTTGCAGGCACTGTTTGCAGTAGGTGGCGAGCTGCCAGGGTCATATGGACGCTTGAAAGCGATAATGACAAGATCACAGATAGAACTAAACGACAGTGAAAAGCAGCCATTGTTTGATAGGGTGTAAGGAGGAACTGGGCTACTTTGAGTACGGGTGAATTCTACGTTGCAAGTACCAACATGCGTAGCTGCTATTTATAGGGAAAAATTATTGAAATAATCAACATATTTGGAAAGACCAATGTGAGTTTGATGAGATGTGGTTGGGCGAAGTCTGGAGAAACACTGGTTGTTCACCTTCCTACATCCCTTGCAAATACTAATATTAGATATAAATATGTATCCTAGGACGGTGGCTGGGTGTGGAACAATCTCACCAGTGACATTGGGTGGGACCCAAATTATATCTCAATGCAAATATAATTGGTTTATCGATGTTCAACACCCCCCTCTTCTATCTTTGTTTTGGTGGACCAGCTGCTTTGCCTATGTTATCCTGAGCTTGAGTTCAATAAGGTTGTGGTGGAACATAAATAATCAGACTAATGTTGTTCTGCGTGCATATTAAATATCATGTATATGATTCTTGGGATTTTACAAATCTGTGCTATTCCTACTTCAAAATCATTTAATAATCGTCAATTAACTGCAAATTAAAATCATTGTTATAGTTTATTTGTTTTTTGGTGGGGCGGGTGAGCGCTTACGTGAAATCTAGATAACTAGAGGGGTTCTTTTTCTGAAACATAAGCCTCGGGTATGGTGAGGATAAGGCTGATTTAGTTTTATGCTTGTGGTGGTACGTAGGGTTCTAATTTATAGAGAAAGTAAGGTAACAAGTAGCAAATAGATTGGAACCTTGGCTTGAACCATCTGTGTAGATTCTCAACAGTCTAAAGTACGTAGGTTGGAGAACTGGATTAGCTGAGCTATTGAATACAGCAGCTTGTCTAGCTAGGTTGCTATATATCTTCTCATGGGATAATTGAGTTATAAGTTCTTGAGTCTTAATTGTTGTAAATTTTTAGTTATTAGATCATCGAAATACTTAAAACAATCATCTATATTATGGCCACTTAATATTGGAACACCTCACTTATTTATTTATTTATTTGTTTGGTGATTATGGTTGTCTTTGTGCCAGTTTGGTGACTTCATGCCAAAATCCCAATGTAAAGGACAATGTATTGAAAATATTTTCCATGGTGGTTTAAGTGACTTTTTGTTTTTGTTTCTCCATTAAACAAAATGAAAAGGCCAGACAGAAATTTGAGGGAATAAAACAACAAATATAGTGGAATTTCTTTCTTCTCTATATATCGTTATTCATTTCAACTCAATTCAATTCAATTCATAAGGCTTTGCTCCAACTAGTTAAGTTGGTTTTACCTTGTCTAACGGTCACAGACTCAGTGCCCACTCACTTCCATAGTTATTAAACTGTTTCTAAGTTTCTAACTGATATTTTTATTTCTGTGACCAGCTTTCTCTAGAGTTGTAACAAAAATTAAGGGGAAAAAAGGGAACTTTAAACTAACCTTTTTCACCAAAAATGCTCTCTCTCTCTCTCTCTCTGTTATTTTCAAATGTACTGTAGCACAGAATGATGGGCGCCGTTCCCATGGCTTGCTTCCTTGTCCAAGTTGAGCATTTCAGAAATGATTTAATTCGTAGCAAGAATTTCAAGTCTATTGAAGAGCTGTTTTGCAGTTTTTGTTGTAACAGGCTTGATCTAAGAATGACGATTCAACTAAAAAATGCCTTGTTCCTACCATTAATTTTTATCAAGAAGTTAAATACTATAGTTTCAACTTTCAAGAAGCATACGTACATGTAGGCACCTGTGAAATATTACATTTCTGAGTGACTTTTGATGCTTCCATGACGTCAGTGACATTTTACTTGCTGAAACATGCACTGGTCCTCCTGCATGTTATAATGGCCGTAGAAACAAGAATTTGTAGAATAGTCCGTTAGGGCAAATTACGAAGTTTAATTTGGAATTATCAGCAAAATTCTTGCTGGGAAAACTGGCATTAGCTTGTCCTAGTTGTTCCGATTCTGATTCTGGCTGTCCTCTTGTTCAAGTCATTTACTCCTCCTTTAACTTAATTCAACAATCAACACAAAGTTAATGATATTCATGTATAACAACAAGTACTGACCTATATACAATGGAATTGGACAAAAATGACAATAGAAACACATTCATATATGAAAATTCGAACTATAACAACTAATAAATACTGACGCAAACTGCCAAAACACCAATGAAACAGAACTTACGTATAATCAAAGTGGGAGAAGATGGATGGGATGAAATTAATGGTGGCATGCAGAATCAGGGGCTAGTGGTGGATGGGGGTGGTAAGAGGGAAGGAATAGTGGGCATCGTTGTTGGAATGGTTGGGATGGTCGGCAGTGAATTTGCTATCAGAGGAGGCAGAGCCACCTTAGGAACAGTAGTGGGCATGGTTGGCGAAGACGATGGAATCTGAGTGCTTGGCAAAGGTGCCATTAATGTGGGTTTTGGCAAAGGGGTACTTGGGATGGGTGGCAATGGGGCTTGGGGCACGGTTGGCATTGCCGGCAATGGAGGCAATGTCATGACTTTCGGTAGAGATGGGATTGTGGGCGCTGTCTGCAGTAGGTGGCGAGCTGCTAGGCTCATGTCTATGCTCGAAATTGATAACGCTGCCATCATCAGAGATAGAACCAAACAATGATGAAAAGCAGCCATTGTTCGATAGGAGCAGAATGCTTTAAGGATCTCGATTTAACCACCCTGAAGATGATTGACATTCCACTCAAGATGAACTTGCGTATCTGGTTATTTATGGAGAACGAAGTGTTGAAAGACACTTAATAATTGATTATACAGGAAAGGCCAATGTGAGTTTGATGAGATGTGGTTGGAGGAGGTGGTGAGAAACACTGGTTTGTTCACCTTCCGAATTTTGAGGCCACTGCAATTTCAAATGTGCAAAGTAAACCCAACACGAGGGACTAGATCACGCAAGCTATCACTCTCGGACAGTTAGCAGTCATGACTCATGATCAATATAGGCCCGTGGGGGATTAGATGTTTATATCATATATGTACTCTTCTTTGGATGTGAATAAAGCAGACTATAACTCTGGATGTGAATAATGGGTTGAGAAAATTTAAATGGGAGTCCTAGTACTGCTCCCCTAGATTTTCATGTTAATTGAAACGTTAAATAGGTTGGTGTAATTATATATATACATACATACAATGGAGTTGTGACTGGTTTGAGAGCACTTGGGGAAGGAACAAGTGAATTTTCATTAAGTCCTTACTGTTTTGCATTAGATATGTGGCCTATAGAATTAGAGGGAGATGGATTAAATGGAGGAGTGATCGGGTTGTGATCGTATGATTCTTATTAAGTTGAAGAGAAAATCTTATAGGACTGCTATAAGACCAGTTATTTTGCATGGTGCAAAAGGTAAGACCGTTAGAAAAATGCACTTTCAAGAAATAAGTATAAGTGAAATGAGAAAGTTGAGATGTATGAATACTATTACAAGATAAATAAAAAATGAATTCCTAAGGGAGAAGTTAGAAATATTACCAATTGAAGATAAAATGAGGCTCGAGATGACACGATGATGATGTGCATCATAGACCAATTAAAGTGCCTATAAGAAGGGTGAAGAGAGCGGGAGTTGAGGCAGTAAGGAAGGACATGAATGCCTTAAAACTTAACTGAGTGATATGATTTCAAATATTAGAACCAAATGATCCATATTGTAACCGACTCCAAATAATTGGAACTAGGCTTATTGAGTCGAGTTGAGTTTATGTTGCTTACTCTCTGATCAACGCCATGGTCATCGTTGTAATGCAATCATGCAATGGAAGCAGAAGTGGAATGAAAATGTTCAGAAAAAAAAAGAAAAAGAAAAGGAAAGTAGATTGGACTAAATATCAAAAATAGGATGGAGTACTGAGCTTTAGTAGCAGTTTGAAGTCCATTGCGTTCATATGATTTGAGGTCCACTTCAACGAGCGTAGTAGTCTACAAAAGTCAGATTTCATTGTGGAATGAGAAAAAAAAATTGAAGGATAGAATTTCATAATCGAAGGTTAGAGCTAACCTTCAGAAGCATCCACGGCCCTATGCTATAATTGATATCTTGTAGAGGTTTATTTAAGGTACTAGATTTGATAGGTTCTTTTCTTTGGGTCTCGGTCTTTGTACTTGGATGGCACCCCCTGTGTTCCTTTCGTTTAACACCCCCCCAAATGTTTCCTTCCATTTGTTTTCATATGAAATTATCAACAAAAAAAAAAAAAATGTTGGTTGAACATAATGCGACATGAAAGAAACCAACGCAAATTTGAAGCCAATTCTTTGCTTTTAGTTGGGATTATAGACACATACTTGACTTGTTATGAGTTGATTGGATTTATATACAATCAGGATCACTTAATGGCTTTGTCATTTCTGGCAGGTATTGTCAAATTTTTAGACAAATTTGCACTGCCTAGCTATCTCATTCGTTATTTGGTGCTCATTAACTATACTGAAGGACTGAAAGAAATGAGTTTTTAATATGGTTTAATCATGCTTTCATGACTTGGGATGAACTCTAACCGCTCATACCAATTAATACACAGATCAACTTGGAGGTGGAATTTGTCTTTTGACACAATGCAAGGCACCAAGAATGCTTAAGATGTTAATTAGCACAATAAATAAGAAAAGAAGTAACAATTTCATACTGAACAGCAATTGACAATACAAGCTACATCATACATAATACAAAATGACACCACAAATCCACCAAAAGGAAATCTCAGACTCATGATCAAGAATACAACGGTATAAAAGGTCCCAGCTGCCAAAAGGCTATAGGAACTTTATTATATACTCTACGCTGGAGAAATATGAACTTT
The DNA here is from genome assembly GCA_033060915.1 of Euryodendron excelsum. Classification (NCBI taxonomy): domain Eukaryota; kingdom Viridiplantae; phylum Streptophyta; class Magnoliopsida; order Ericales; family Pentaphylacaceae; genus Euryodendron; species Euryodendron excelsum. Next base: position 48,235,271 of record CM065383.1, read on the forward strand.
ATTGTAGTAGTCTACTTTGATGGAGGTGGTGAGAGGAAAGGAATTGTTGGCATTGTTGTTGGGATGGTTGGAATTGAAGGAATTGTGGGCAGTGAAGTAGCCGGCAGAGGGGGTAAAGTCACCTTAGGAACAGTGGGCATGGTTGGCAAAGTTGGATTTGGCAAAGATGATGGAATTTGGGTGCTTGGCAGAGGTGGGAGAGTGGGCTTTGGCAGGCTTGGGGCTGTTGGCATTGTTGGCATTGGTGGCAATGTGGCTTGGGGCACAGTTGGCATTGCAGGCAATGGAGGCAATGTGACCTTAGGCAGAGATGGAATTGCAGGCGCCGCTTGCAGGAGGTGACGAGCTGCCAGGCTGGTTTGGATGCTAGAAAATGTTAGCACTACAACCAGAGACAGAACCAGACTTCTACAATAAAAAAAAGCAGCCATTGTTTGATAGGTACGTGTAGAAGGTTTGAGGGGAGTGGTGGTTCTGAATACGGATGATGTTGTACTCAAGGAAGTTTCTTCTGGGTTGAGGAGAACAAGCTTTGCAAGTGGGTATTTATAGAGAATTATGTTAAAAGAAATGAACTGATTTGGCAAAGAGCGAGTTTGAGTTTGATGAGATGTGGTTGGGCGAAGTGTTGAGAAACACCAGTTTGTTCACCTCCCAAACTTTTGATGTATTGTAAATTCAAATGCTATGTACCTAAAAGGATGGACTTGCGCACGCAAGCCAGCATCGACACAATTTGGCTAGAAATTGGACACATTTGAGTCCGAGGCTGATTTTGCGGGCCTACACCATAGTTCAATTTTTTTTTTTTGTTTGCTGCACGACCAACTACTTATTCGAGCTCATATAAAGATCATCATTTATACAAACTATGTAGACTTAATTTATTACATTAACGATGGTTGACCACACATGAAGAGCAATTAAACTTAAAACCTTATGTTTAGAATAAAGATCAGTCGGTGACTGTGCCACCCCTGTAAATACACCATAGTTGAGTTGCACATATTGAATGGATGCCTATCTGATGCGTAAATACTTGGTGAATGATCTAAAAGTGCAATTATAATACCCTACCTTGTACTTTAATAGCCCTAGTTTACGAGTCTATTCATCTGTTTTAGCTACATTTTAGTGCTAACTTAGTTTGTTTGATTACATGTAAGTTTCGAGCTTCAAACGGACAAATTTTGGGAGGATTTGAATAAAAAAAATGATAGACTGTTCGAACGCCGCATTTGAACAGCCAATGAAACTTCAGAGAGCATTTGAGACCTTTTGAATCAAGTCTGATGCCAATCAAAAATCGTCTGAATACCGTTCAAATTGTCCTAGAGGGCGTTCGAACGGTCTCCCCATGAACGAAAATCTGTTTGAATCAAGTTCGAGGTTTCAAAGGCTGGTTTGAATTGTTAGGAGACCGTTCACAAGCCACGTTTGTATGGTCTGTCAGACTGTTCGAATGGTACACGGCATGTCCTGTTTTATTCTCTGTCTATTTCAGACACTTTTGTATCCAATTTCAGGATCTAGCTTAGAAAGTATGATTCTTAGGTTTTGTAAGCAGTTATTGAGAGCTTTGTAGAGAGATAAACTCATAAATTTAAATATATTTCATTCTCTAGTACTTAAATTCAATTGTCTTTCAATTCAAGTAGTTAATTCAATAGCGATGAGTAACTAATCTCACTTTTGGAGATAATTGTAAAGATATCCAAAGATATCAAGATTTTCTATGAAGGTAATAGAATTATCATTGATTTATCCTTCAAATCTAATAATTGTTAGTAAATGAACCTAGATCTCTAATAAAACTTAGACTCTTAACTAGGTTTGGTCACGAACCCTTGTTTGGTATTGAGATTGCGCAAATCAATGGTACGAGTCTATATGACTTTAATTTGATTATAATTCTAGGTTCAATTACTAATGAATTTATGTTCTTAATTGTTGAATTTTCCGAATCAAAAGCTCATGACATAATTAGCATATTTCCTTGAAACCTTGATTGATTTGGATTGTTGAATCAATTGGATCCTAGACATTCTCCTCTATAGTTCAATTGTTTTGTTATTGCCTCAGTTCAGAGAACTCAACCTCTCTCAAAATCAATCAATTTTTGGTTTACTCTTATAGAAATAGTCAATTGTGTATGTTGCAAGTTCAAGGATTGTAAGTGTTTGACAAGTCTAATTCTTATTGAAGATGATCCCCGTAAAAAATCGACATCGGACTTACCAAATTTATACTACTCCTTTATTCAATACTTGAAATTGAAGGATTAGGTGAAGGCAGTGAACAACTTCACGAGGAGCTGTGATTAGAGGCAAATTCTTGGAACTTTAAAAGTACGAAAAGAAACAGTAGTTGGTTAACGACACTGAGAGTGGAATTTTCAGAAACTGGACTTCCAGATCCTGCCAGGACATGGATAGATCACCATCTACAATATTAACTATTGGGTAGAAGCTAAGCTCAAACCAAGACAATACGTATTTGACATTCATTTCACATATCCTGTTCATGTGGCCATTAGGTTAGGTTAGCAAACTTAAAGTTGGATGATCCCAATTGTGGGGTCACCAGTGGATTAATTAGTTGAGTTTTTTGAACAATATTTCGTTACAACGCACGGGAAGAAATTGATTTTGATTAATATATAATATTTGTATTTGGACTATTCTAGTTAGGAATAAAACTGGCATGCAATTATACTTCTTTCCTCCTTGGATAAATTAGACCATGAAGTACATCTTCAATGTAGGATGAGAGGAATTATCACCGTGACAGTGACGCCATCATCTATGATTGTGGTCATAGATTTGATTTACCCTCCCCTCTCTAGACCTTTGCCCACCAATGTACAAATCATAATAATAATAACATGTATTTGATAAGTTCACTACACGACCCCATTTTGTTATTGTTTGTGATTGGGACGATTTCTGTTTAATGTGTCAATTTTTTGATTTAACTGTTAAATACAATGGTTGGACTAAATTTTAATGTAATCGCCAAGTGCTGCATAAGATTTTCAAGCCAATGGAAGGGTTCTTCTTTCTTCTCTTTTAATTATTTATCTATGCTTCTTACCTCAAATAGGACGAGCGCGCACAAGCACTCACACACACACAGGGAATCACAATTTGTGTCTGGTACATTTGTGGATCGTGACTGAATGGTAATTTTTACAAAAGTGAACGTGAATTAAGTATTCTTGAAATGAGTTGCAATTTGTGACCGGATGTGAATCACAATTGAATCGTGATTTTTGCTAAAGAGATCGTGACTGAATCACGATTGAATCGAATAAAAGCGTTCCATAATTGAAACCTTCCTATTTCTTTAATATTAACTGACATAAAAATAACGTGAACAAGTGTAATATTTTCAATACAAAACACAAGAACATAAAGAAATAAAACAATTGTTTTTGAACAAACGTTCTATTAATCAAATCAAAGCTACCTAGGGCAGAGCCCTTACATAATATTTGTAAGGGAACAAACTCTAAACCTAATGTTATTAGGAAATATCAAAAATTTAGAAAAATATGAAAAATTGTCAAAAACGGAAAAGTTGAGTTAGATTCAAATTTGACACATATTGGACGATCAAATCTTTTCAAAAACCACAAAATCCTTTATTTGATCTCCTAAATGATAGAATTTGCCTAATTTCTAGTATTAAAGTCCCGATGAGTTATTCCTAGAATCATGTTTTCCATTAACTTGTCAAATTTCGTGTGATTTTAAAATACCTCTGTTAAATGTCTAATTTATCCTTAGATAGGTTCAAGTATTTCATGCAGTCCAACACTATGCAGTCTCTATCATTAACTTTCTTTTACTTTCTCTTTTTGTTTATTCATCTATTTGTGTCATGATCACAACTGGATTGTCTTTTTTGGAATGGAATCATGTGATGGAAGGAAATGAGAAGTGAAAAACTAAATGCTATGCAAGTCTTGGATTTGGATTCTCTCCATTCTAAGGAATGGAGATTTTCATTTCATTAATTGAGGTGTTGATATGTCAACTAATATAAAAATAAAGAGTTCAGATGAGTTAATTTAAAATTAAATAATTTTATAGTTATATATAAGGACATAGTTTTAGTGAAACATATGATAAGATTATATCTAATTTATTGATTATGGAATAAAGAGAATCCAAATCCGCAAATTTTCATCTTTCCTCCAATAGTTGGGTCTTTTTGGAGGCTGTGGAATTGTTTTGGTGGAGGTACAGTTTGTGCATGTTATATACGTTTCCTTTTGAAAAAAAATGCCATGTAAAACATTGTAGTCTCACTAGAGTAATACTAGGGGGATAATATTCTATGTGATGCTTTATATGTGATTAATGCTACATATATGTCTATCGACCACATCTCCAACCACTTATGTTGAGTTGACACGTGCTGATAGGCAAAAAAAAAAATTAACATGAGTGATTGAAGGTGTGATCTATATGCATATACCTAGCATTACTCTTTATATATGAAAGAGTGGAACACACTACTGGGAGATAACTTGCTGTGCGTGTGCGGTAAGTTGTGCCAAGTTATTAATTAAACAAATTTATGTTGCTAGGCTTGGGGTCGTAGGTAATTGTTTGATGCAGTGGTATAAACTCTACAGTTGTAACTCTGATCAGAACGCGGGTTCAAGTTTTTATGCATGCATGATGCAGATGCAGCAGTAAGTAGAAACTCGACAATTATAAATGCGACAATACATACAATTAGGTTCAAGTTGATATGCAGATGCGCAGCGTTGCGTTCCTCGAGTTGTTAAGTGTGAGAATATGAGTTACAAGTCTGATAACAATTGCATTAATTGGTGCAAATTATGCTTAATTAATGCTAGATTGATCTATCTATAATACACAATCTAACCCCCACCAACACCCTTGCAGACCAACTGTGGAAAATAGACACTCTCAGTCTCCTATTCTTTCTGTGGTACTTGCGATCGAGTGTACGTACGTACCAATGGCCTAAAAGAATTAATGGATTACTTAGGATTTTTTTTTTATTTTTTATCTTTTGTTCCAATATTAGGCATGCACACTGTATTCATACTTCGGGAAGGTTCTGTTGCAACTGAAGCTTTATTTATTATTGAGCTTAATTTTGTTCCATCTCTCAGGAAGTACTGTTTGATTCATTCAAAAATTATGTTCTCAAGCATTTTTTTTAATACCAAAAAATAGTTTTCAAGCATAACTGAGAGCTCTCTCTCTCTCTCTCTCTCTCAATTTCTGCAATGAAAAGGAATACTTTTGAAGACAAAGGATATCAAAATTAACACTGAAGAAAATTAAAGAAATAAGCTTCAATAGACAAGACAAAAGGATGTAATCATGTTCAAAATGACAACAATAGACAAATACTTTCAAAGATATAAAGCAAAATAATACAAATGAACGCAGACATCCAACAAAAATAGAAACTAACACCTCAGGACACCACGTGTATGAGGAACTTTATTGTACACTACCTATATATTGGAGAAAGATCGATGAACAGAATGGTAGCATTTTGGGGTCTAGTTTGATGGAGGTGGTGAGAAGAAAGGAATTGTGGGGATTGTTGTAGGGATGGTTGGAATTGAAGGAATTGTCGTAGGGATGGTGGGCAGCGAAGTAGCTGGCAGAGGGGGTAGAGTCATCTTAGGAACAGTACTGGGCATGGTTGGCAAAGTTGGATTTGGCAAAGATGAGGGAATTTGGGTGCTTGGCAGTGGCGGCAATGTGGGCTTTGGCAAGCTTGGGGCTGTTGGCATTGTTGGCAATGGAGGCAATGTGGCTTGGGGCACAGTTGGCATTGCAGGCAATGGAGGCAATGTGACCTTGGGCATAGATGGAATTGCAGGCGCCGCTTGCAGGAGGTGGCGAGCTGCCAGGCTTATCTGGATGCTTGAAAATAACAGCATCACAACCATAGACAGAACAAAACTATGATGAAATGCAGCCATTCTTTTTTGGGGAGTACTGGAAGGTTTATGGTGGAGCTGGCTTACTCGAGTATGGGGTGATATTGTACTTAAAAAGAAGTGCTTTCTTGGTTGTAGAGAACAGCGTGAACTAGAGGGTATTTATAGAGAAGTCAATGCTAAAATAATATATGAATCAACTAATTTGGGAATTACGTACACAATTAATGTGAGTTTGATGAAATGTGGTTGTGAAAGACCCAGTTTGTTCACCTGATCCCAAACTTTTTGACACTGGAAATTCAAATGTGAAGTAACCAAAAAACGAGAGACTAACGCACGCAAGCAATAGCTGGCGGATGCAAATTAACTTAGGGTTGTGCTAACATGTGCCCTAAGGGCACATGTTAAGGTAGTTAAAATATATTGTTTTCATACAATGGGGCTCACATTTCTATTAATTCTAGCACTTTTCAAGGAGTCTTAAAAACTAAATATTAATTGCTTCTAATTATCCTTTTAAATAGACAAAAATAACCTTCATCCAACTTTATCTACATATATGGATATATAGTATTAGAAGGCCCACACAAAGACTTTATCTCTAGCTATTTTGACATTGTGATGATACCACAAATCAATCCGGCCATCAAAATAAGGTTGTTGGATTAGGCTCTTTTTTCATTTTTCATTTATCTTTTTCTTTTTTCTATTTATCGTTTGATAAATAAGATAAAAATTTGAAATTAAATATAGAAATTGAAATCATAAGTAATAAAATAATGATATTACACTATACTTTTACTATATATCAATATTTTGTGATTGGAACATTAGAAAAAATTATTAGTTATGAAGAATAATAGTTTGACATGTATGCAATGTAATAAATAATTAAAAAAATACTATTAAATATATTTGCATTGCTTCAAAATGCAATAAGATTACATTTTCTTTTATTTTTTCAACAAATCCAATACAATTAACAACATATACCATATAGCAACTCTACGTGGTTGGGTGTGTGCAAGTCTCCATGTAACTCAAACTCGAAACAAAGAAATAAAAATGTAATTGAGTGAACCCATGATTTTATAACATAAATATGGACCACCACTGGCTCCCGCTCTTCATTGTATATTATAGATAAAGTCAATTATATGATGAGATTACATTAGATTATGGCATACCTTTTAATTTAAATGAGTTTTTTTTATGAAGTATAATATGAAAAATGTTAAATACAAGTACTATGCGGTTCAAGTTTGAACTGATGTACATTTATTATACATTCAAAAACTAATTGGATGAGAATTTTTTATTGGTTCCATGTCAACAATTATAACGAAAACGTTAGGCATTGAATTAAGTATAAGGCACCTAATGCAAGAAATATGAAAAAAAAAAAAAAAAAAGACTTACAATGAATATGACAAGAATATTGACCACATCCAAAAGTTCCAACATTTTAGGCAAAAAGAGACAGTGCGTTCAAAAGCTCCAAAACTACATTGTTTTCAAAATATGACAACCTCATTACTTAATACTTCAAAGAAAAAATAGGGTTCAAATCTGCATCTTTTGAAGCTATACTTTTGTTCTTCTTTTGTGACCCATTAGAGAGCATTACATTTTCCTTTTCAGGACATGTAGTCACATTATGACCAGCACACTTGCACAGTCCACAAGTCTTCACTTGCTTTCCCAATTCTTTTCCTCCTTTCATCCGCTTTCGCTTAGGGCGCCCCTTTGTTTTTGAAGTTGGAGGACAATGAACAATATCTTCTACTTCAATTGTATGATTATCACCTGAAGTTCCTTTCTCTATTAAAATTTCCCTTTCCACAACTTGCAACCCTTGCTCATTTTGAAATGCATCACGGCACCAACGCGATGGTAGGTATATAGATGGAATTTTGTAACAATCCTTGTGAAGAAATACACTTAATATGTGACGACAAAGTATCCCCCGAAACTCAAAGTGCTTACAACTACAACTTGTCACCTTGCCATCCCAAAACACTTTGTGCTTTCGACTATTTTTTTCCCAATAATGTTGTGTCACAAACTCACCATCCTTTTCGTCCAATAGTGAATATTGAGTTGCTCTTCCAAACTCTTCTTGAAATTTTTTGAAAGAAAAGGGGGTGAGAACTCCACGAGCTTGCTCCTCTAACGGTGACATCAATCTCGAAGATGAACTTCTATAAGTCTCCAACATTGTGTCACGTAATTCTCCTTGCTCAATGTCTTCAATAGCAAGATCAACCTAGAAGTGAAATAATTAAAGAAAAATTATAATCATGAAAGAATACAAATAAATGTAAAATCTTTCAAAAAAAAAAATTGATTAATTAACAAATAGAAACTTACTTGTTTAACAAATTGGGTCAAGTTTGTGTGAGAATTAATAAAGCGCTTGACATATGCATTTATACTCTCCGATCTTCCCGTTGTTGTCATCCCTCCAAAAAAATAATCCCGAAGGTAAGCGGGCACCCAAAAGTTCTTGATTCGGTACATACCGTTGACATGTTTGTTAGCCTCCAAGCTATATTTTGCAACCACTTGAGGCCATTGATGCTCAAATTCTTCACAAGTCTCCAAGTTGTATAACTTATAAAAATCAGCACACCATTTTTGATATTGATTCCTAAGAATAGATGTGAACCAACCACTAAATTTGGCAGTAATGTGCCATATACAAAAGCTATGTTTTGTTGATGGTAACTCCTTGGCAATTGCATCCGTCATCCATGGATCTTGATCAGTTAAAATGGTCTTGGGTGGCTTCTTCATCAATGATACAAAAGTCTACCATTAAAAGTGAGATACATTAGAATATATAATAACCGGTGGTTTAAAAAAAATACATAATTAGAATCTTACCTTCATCAACCATTGAAAGGCACATGTTGTCTCATTTCGAAGAAGTGCACATCCGAACAATATGGTCTTTCCATGATTATTGACTCCCACAAAAATTCCAAAAGGCATTTCATAAGCATTTACCTTGTAAGTAGTATCAAAGACAACTACATCTCCATATTTTTGGTACCAATCAAAGCAATAAGATGGAGACCAAAAAATGTGCTCTAACTTATTTTCTTCATCTACTTTAAATGCATATTGAAACTTCAAGTTTTCTTCTTTGGCAATTTTGCAATGTTGTAAAAGTTCCCTGGCATCATTCACTTCATTCTTTCTCTTAACTTTGGTAAAAAGATTGCGAACATCTTTTTGAAAAAATGGAAGATGGCCATGTTTGACATTTTTTTCAAGCTCCATAACACGCATGATTTGTCTAATTGAAAGACCTCCTTCTTTCAACAATAGAATATGCTCTTCATCATCTTCAGTGATAGCTCGATTTGCCGGAAGAAAGCGCATTTGTGAAGGACTTAATAACTCATGGTTGTGATCTACAACAAAACTAGTAACTTGCCATTCTTGTGGAAAAATGTCAAAAGACTTCCGTAAAGTGATGCGTAGATGAGCCTTGCACCCACATCTTAAGCATTCTCTATTTCGTTGTTCTATAGATGGTTGAACAATTTTCAATGGTGTTTTTCCTTCACGATGGCAAAAGAAGTCTCGTCTTTTTAGTTCTCCACTTTTTGTAATGAATCTTCCTTTCCGAATTGAAAACCCATGCTGTTTTGCATAATTTTTATAGAAAATGAGAGCCTCTTCCTCGCTAAGAAAACACTGACCAACAAAAGGTACAAATTCATTTTCTATTAAACTTCCATTTTCTTGCACTCCTCCAACAAATCCCAAATATTCAAAATCTAACACGGAATCCTCAACATCCTTTGGATACTCATTTAAATCAAATGCTTGAAGCTCATTATCATTACTAGGAAACTCATTTAGATTGACCATTCTTTTCACGTGATTGATTCCACTATCACGTTCTTTATCCATTTTCCCTATAAATATATAAGAATAGAAAGCACAAAAAGAATGGTATTTTTCAATATCACATTAGATAGATATTATTCTACCAATATATAATTTTAAAAAAAAATCAATACACAAGAAAATGAAGTTAACAATGGTACCTTTTAAGAATAATTCGTGGCTGTAAAACTGAAATTCTTTAAAATGCTTCTCATCTTGAGCTCAAAATTGGTATGATCCATTGTTGTAACGAGGGTTGTAAAAACTAAAGAGATGATAGAGTAGGGTGGAGGGAAATCGTATGACTCTTTAGATTCTATAGCAAGCCCCCATGTGAGTAGTTAGTGTGAGCATTAAATAAGATGGGCTTCACTTTATGTTCACATTCCACCCGAATAAGTTTGAGTCTATTAGTATTAGAAGGTTAGTTTTGTCATTTAAATTAATAGAGGAGCATTAAGTTTGAGTGGTTGGAACTTTCATAAAACAATACATAAAATGATGTGAAAAGGAGTAAAATCCAATACAATAAATGCTTCTTAACATATGCCCTTAGGGCATATGTTAGCATTTGCCATTAACTTAAGTACGTAGTTATGACTTAGGTTTATGACTAACTCATCATCAATTGGCCTGTATTGCATTGAGTAAGTTAAATGTACATAAGTATCCTATATTTATAGTCTAAGAGGATGGAAGAGAAGTCGTGTCTAACCGTTGTGGGATACATGCAAATTAAGAACTATGCTAATATATACACTAATATACCCCTTCAAACTCAAGGTGGTTGAACAAAAATCAGATGGAGTTTGAAGACCAGATCATGAAACCGTCTACGAGGATGAGATTTAGTGAAGATATCAACAGTCTGGTTAGTAGAGGTGACAGAAAGAAGATAAATAGTACCACGAACAACATGCTGCCGAATGAAGTGACAATCAATCTCAATGTGCTTAGTGCGATCATAAAAAACATTATTGTGAGCAATCATAATAGCATTACGATTGTCACAATGAAAAACAGTAGTACCAAAATGAGAGACACTCATGTCTTAAAGTAACCATCGAAGCCAGAGAAGTTCCTGAGTGGTGTCAACTAGGGTGTGATACTCAGGCTTAGTGCTATAGCGAATAGTAAGGGTCTGCTTCTTACTACACCAAGAAATAAGAGAATCACCAAGAAAGAAGTAGAACCCGCTGGTAGAACGACGATCAGTAAGATCATCAACCCAATCAGCATTAGAATAAGCATGGAGCTGTAGTGAGTGGAGCGAGGCGAGGACAAGAACTGACTAACAAGGTGAACAGCATGAGCAATGTCAGGACGAGTAATAGTAAGGTAGACAAGACTGCTAATGAGCTATCGATAGAGAGTAGTATCAGATAGAGGCTCACTATCCAGAGGAGTAAGACGTACATTAGCTTCCAAAGGTGTGGAAGCAGTCTTACTATCAGTAAAACCATCACGGGTAAGAATGGTCTGAGTAAGAGAATAACCAGTAGAGCCAAAAGAGATCTCAAGGCCAAGAAAGTAGCTGAGAAGACCAAGATCTTTCTGTTGGGAATTTATACTAAAAGACATGCTTTGTGTAGTGACTTTAGTATTTATTAATAAATTAGTTATTCCATTTTAATGAGAATCTGTGTGAGAAATGTTTGCATTGCGTTATTTGTTTAATGATTATGCATGTGTGTCTCTTATTCTATATAGTAGATGATTTGGTGTGTAGAGTACAACTTACACACGGAAGACCATATCATCGGTTCTTATGGAATATAAGTTAATCGTTCACAGTCCTAGATGGAAATGGACACACCATCAGTAGGACTGTAGTACAAAGTTTTAATAGGTCTGTCTTGACTATGGGGAATGGTATAGTTCCAACTCCTTGCACTAGTACACTTTGTGTGTATTGAACATGACTGTGTTGAGGTAATTGTTTTTATACTGACTATATGAAACAATTAATACCTCATGATTATTATGAGTGCTTATACTCTTAATCCTAACATAATAAATAGACACGTGCATGTAGTATTTATTGTTTTGATTCACAGAAGAGTGAGATTCTTTGTGGGTCAATAAACTCAGTGAGTTGGACGATAACATTACGTGTATGGTGAATATTTATTATTGATGGAATCCACGTCCCCGTATAGGGATTGATGATACTCCCTTGAGGAAGCTTATAAGTTTTGATTATGTCAAACCCTGCAGGTGGATTATGAATCCGACATATCAAATAAGTTAAGTGGAAGGTCTCAAGGAATTAAATAAGTCTATTAAATTTAATTGTCAGTAATTTAATTTAATAGACGGGTATCTGTAATCTTAACGTGGGGAGATAAATAAGCGTTTAATAATATGGAGCTCAAAATATAATTTCTAGTATAACAGAGAGTGCAATTATAATTCCTTGGTGGTATGAATTATAATTTACGTAAATAAAGATTAATCCTGATTGGATTAGGAGTCCTTATTTGCGTAGGAAGCCCTAGTTATACTGATCCTATGGTCCCTGTTGTAGCCTATATATATACGCGCTTTAAGAGCTGCTAAGGTTACATACTCTACACATAATTGAGAGATACACGATTTTGTGAGGAAGAGAAACCCTAGCAGCAGCGAGCCCACTCTCTATAGAGCAAGGCGTGTACGAGGAATACAGCAGAAGTCCGAAGGTTGAGTTCGAGCTTGCTGATTCGTGCTTGGTGCTGATTCTTGTTTTCGGGATTAAACCAGAGAGATCTCGAAGGTACGATTTTAATCACGTAAATTAGGTTATGCTAATCAGACCAGAATTTTGGTAGTATGCGTATACACTATAGCCAAGTCGTGGGAAATTCCGCAGTCCCCAACACTTTCATCTCAAAATGGTTGCTAAGAAATACCTTAAACTCAAAAATGCCATGAACATCATCACCAGTGAGTATCATATCATCAACATAAAGAAGGGTGAGAATAATGTCGTGTGGAGACTTGTGAACAAAGAGAGTAGAATTATAATCACTAGAAGAGAAGCCAAGGTAACTAATGGTGAAACTAAATTTGGCATACTAGGTACGAGGAGCTTGCTTAAAATCATAGAGAGCACGATGAAACTTGTAGACTTGATGTGAAGAATGAGAAGAACCGGGAGGGGCCTGCATATAGACTTCCTCAGAGAGATCACCATTGAGGAAAATATTCTTAACATTCAACTGATATAAGAGCCATTGGCGGACAGCAACCACGGCAATAAGTCTCCGAACAAAGGTGAGACGGGCAACAGGAGCAAAGGTCTCCTCATAATCAAAGCCATACTCCTAAGTGAAGTCCTTGACAACTAGATGGGCTTTGTAATGTTCCACAGAGCCATCATAATGGGTTTTGATCTTGTAAACCCAACGGCACCCAATCACAAATTTACTAGGAGGAAGATCAACTAAGCCTCAAATTTGAGTCTTGGCAAGAGCATGTTATTCATCATCCATTGCTTGCTGTCAAAGAGGATTAGAACTAGTCTCACGATAAGTGCGAGGCTCATGTTGAGCAAAAATAGTGGAGAAATAATGATAATTACGAAAGTGAGGAGGAATACTCCTTACCTAGGCAGAACTGTTGAGAATTTATACTAAAAGACATGCTTTGTGTAATGGCTTTAGTATTTATTAATAAATTAGTTATTCCATTTTAATGAGAATCTGTGTGAGAAATGTTTGCATTGCGTTATTTATTTAATGATTATGCTTGTGTGTCTCTTATTCTATATAATAGATGATTTGGTGTGTAGAGTACGACTTACACACGCAAGATCAGATCATCGGTTCTTATGGAATATAAGTTTATCGTTTACAGTCTTAGATGGAAATAGACACACCATCAGTAGGACTGTAGTACAAAGTTTTAATAGGTATGTCTTGACTGTGGGTAACGGTATAGTTCCAACTCCTTACACTAGTACACTTTGTGTGTATTGAACAGGACCGTGCTGAGGTAATTGTTTTTATACTGACTATATAAAATAATTAATACCTCATGATTATTATGAGTGCTTATACTCTTAATCCTAATATAATAAATAGATACGTGCATGTAGTGTTTATTGTTTTGATTCGCAGAAGAGTGAGATTCCTTGTGGGTTAATAAACTCAGTGAGTTGGACAATAACATTAAGTGTATGGTGAATATTTATTATTGATGGAATCCACGTCCCCGTATAGGGATTGATGATACTCCCTTGAGGAAGCTTATAAGTTTTGATTATGTCAAACCCTGCAAGTGGATTATGAAATCCGATATATTAAATAAGTTAAGTGGAAGGTCTCAAGGAATTAAATAAGTCTATTAAATTTAATTGTCAGTAATTTAATTTAATAGACGGGTATCTGTAATCTTAACGTGGGGAGATAAATAAGCGTTTAATAATATGGAGCTCGAAATATAATTTCTAGTATAACAGGGAGTGCAATTATAATTCGTTAGTGATATAAATTATAATTTACGTAAATAAGGATTAATCCTGGTTGGATTCGAAGTCCTTATTTGCGTAGGAAGCCCTAGTTATACTAATCCTATGGTCCCTGTTATAGCCTATATATATACGCGCTCTAACAGCTGCTAGGGTTACACACTCTGCACATGATTGAGAGATACACAATTTTGTGAGGAAGAGAAAACTCTAGCAGCGGCAAGCTCACTCTCTGTAGAGCAAGGCATGTACGAGGAATACAGCAGAAGTCCGAAGGTTGAATTCGAGCGGTTGCTTCGTACTTAGTGCTGATTCTTGTTATTCGGGATCAAACCAGAGAGATCTCGAAGGTATGATTCTAATCACGTAGATTAGGCTATGCTAATCAGATTAAAATTTTGGTAGTATACGTATACACTATAGCCAGATCGTGAAAAATTCCACAGTCCCCAACAAGAACGTCATACAAGAGGCTCATCAGAAGAAGAAGGCTGAGAAGGATCAGAGACCAGAGAGCCAGTAAGAGGTGCAGGACCAATTGATGGGGACTCCACGGGATAGACTGTAACAAGAGGCACAACAGGTGTGATAGTATCAGGAACATGGACATCCTCAGGAGGGACAATATTAGGGATAGTGACAACCTCAAGAAAGAGCTCAATAGTGAGATCAATGAAGTAAGGAGGAGCAGAAGGAGAGGATAGGTGAAAGGAAGATAAAGAGGAGAACATCTTGTGTTCGCAAAAGACAACATGGTGAGAAACACGTGTTGACTCATGGTTGACCCTATGTTGATTTTGATGATAACTAAACCTTGTGTTATTTTACTATTGAATCTACTTAGTGTGCAGATTAACAAAGTTCATAATTTAGACTTAAAGTTCAATATTAAGTCTAATACATGTCAAAGAGAATGCACAACAAATTCAAAATCAAGCAATGAATTCCAAGGGCTATGCAATGAACCAAACAGAGGATTGACGCTTATCTCTACTTCAAACAAATGTTCTATATTCGAAGAGATTGAAGATGTTCAAATAAAGATTTCATCAAGTATGCATAGACTCAATAAAGACTGATTTGCACTCCAGAAAGAATGTAGACTTCATCCGAATGTGCAGTGATCAGTTGAAGATGTTGAAAATGCTAAATTGAAGACTTCATCAAGTATGCAAAGATCAATTCAAGATAATGTGATTGAAGTTGCTGAGAAGAAGATTCACAATGATTGTCTGATCTCTACATAGAATCCAAGTGAAGAATTCTTCTGAGATGTAAGGAATCAATGAAAACAATATGCATGAAGAGATTCCATCAAGTTTACAAAAGTCTCATTAAAATGGTTTTAAAGAAGAAAGAAGAATTTCTAGCTGAGAGAAGAAATTAGCAGTGAAGCATTGTGAAGCTCTATACAATTGAGGAAGCTTGGCATTGAAAGAGAGTGTTCTACAATGAAAGAAGAAGCTTTGCAAATGAAGAAGATAAGATCTACATTGATCTAATGAAGCTCTGACTATTTAAGAGTCAAGAGAAGATGAGTGTCAAATGATTAATTCAATCCAAATTGAATAGAAGTTAACTCTGATGAGTTAAAGAAATTTGATTGGTCATCATACCCCAAAGAAATACTCTTTAAAGATCTTATGCTGCTGCTGAGATAAAATGATCATTGGAAAACAGAATGCAGATTTCTAGGCAATGAGCCGACTCATGGAAATGAGGAGTCGCCTCTTGATCGCAAAAGTAAAAGGCCTGAAGACAAAATGATTAATAAGTGAACTCATGGAAACAAGGAGTTGCCTCATGGTTACAGAAGCAAAAGGCTTAAAGACCAAATGGACAATGAGCGAACTCATGAAAATGAAGAGTCGCCTCATGAATACAGAAGCAAAAAGCCTGGAGACTAGGTAGACAATGAGCGGACTCATTGAAATGAAGAGTCGCCTCATGGAGACAGACGCAAAGGCTTGAAGATAACATGATCAATGAGTAGACTCATGAAGATGAAGAGTCGCCTCATGACAACAGAAGTAAAAGGCTGAAGATCAAATGAACAAAGAGCGGACTCTTGAAGATGAAGAGTCGCCTCATGACAGCAGAAGCCAAAGATATGAAGACAGAATGAACAAAGAACCGACTCATTGTTATGAAGAGCGGACTCATGAAGTCAGTGAACAACATCTGGTAAATGTAGAAGCAGAAAATGTCGACTCCATAAGCCTGGAGCCGACTCTTTGAATATAACGGCTAGTTTTCCTAACGTTATAACAGACTAAACGTGCATTAATGAAGCCCAACAACCTCTAACGGATGGGATCAATTCAAGGATTTATATACAAGCTTCCAGCTGCATTTATAAAGGAGACAAGAGACAAAAACTAGATTCACTAAAAACTCTGATATTCTTCCTGTCTTCAACCTGTGAGCTCTGATTGTAAAATCTACTCTTGTTAGAGAGTGTGTTAGTTACTTGTATACTTTTATACACTTGTAAGGGAGAGTTTGAGAGTTCTCTTGAGAAAGAAAAACTCTTGTAAGTTTGAGTGGAGCTTGGACAAAACCACTTGGTGGCTGAAGAACTTGGTGAGGAGTTCTTGTGTATAGTGAGCTGAGCACTTTGTCAATCAGTAGCCCATTTGTAATTGGTGATTACATAGTGGGAGAAGACTTCAAGGAGGTCTTGGGGTGAGGACGTAGACCACAGTTTGTGGTTGAACCTCGGTAAATCTGTGTGTTCTTTCTTATGCTCTGTTTTCTTTCCTTCCTCTGATTATATTGCATTGCATATAGATTGATCACTGTTGCATTGGTTAGATTAATTTTAATTAATCTTAATTGTTATTTATCTTCGAAAACCCAATTCACCCCCCTCTTGGGTTGCCTTTTGGGCCAACAACACGAAGACGTTTAAATAAAGGATCCCAATATTGATAACCTTTGTGCTCAATCCCATAGCCCAAGAAGCCACAAAGACGAGCTCGAGGCTCCAATTTGGTACGCTCATGAGGCTGAAGTAAGACAAAACAAGCACACTAAAAAACACGAAGAGAGTGATAATCAGGAGTAGTACCATATAGAAGCTCATAGGGAGTGAGGTTACCAAGGAGAGCAGAAGGTACACAGTTGATGGTGTAAGCAGTAGTAAGAGCAGTTTCACCCCAAAACCGTTCAGGGTAGGATGTAGAGATAAGAAGAGCACAGGTAGTATCAAGAAGATGACAATGTTTTCTTTCAGCACAACCATTTTGTTGTGAAGTACTGGGATAAGAACGATGAGAAACAAAAGGCAAGAAATGTCTTATCATAATATTCTGCAGCATTGTCAGACCGAAAGACCTTGATATCACGAGAAAATTGGATTTTGATCATGCAAGCAAAATCATAATAGGTTTGTTGAAGTTGAGATCGATTTTGCAAGAGATAAAGCCAAGTATATCTAGAGAAATCATCAACAAATATGACAAAATACTAGGAGCTTCCCATAATAGAAGTGGGAGAGGGCTCCCAAATATCAGAGTGAATCAAGTCAAATGGAGCCGAAGAAAAAGAAGCAATGTTATTGAATGATAAAGCCAGTTGTTTGTCAAGTTGACAGGACTGACAATCAAGGTGTTCATTAGGGACAGAGCCTAACACACCTTTAGACAAAAAAAAAGAAAACATAAATGGCCAAAAAAAACATGACCTAAATGGGAGTGCCAAAGTCCAAGGGATGAGGAAGTAACGGCAAAAAAAGAAGTTGCATAAGTAATTGGAGTAGGAAGGTGAAGATGAATGAGCTGAAACAAGCAACCATGATTACGGCCTATCTCAAGAGTTTGTCCCGTCTGTAGATCCTCCACAACACAACTAGTAGAAGAGAAAAGAACAGTAAGACCAAGATCACATAATTGGCCAACAGAGATAAGATTGAGTGTGAGTTTAAGAATGTAATAAGTATAAGGGAGTGCAAGAGTGAAAGTGGAGACATGACCAACAGGATTGATAGACATAGATGACCGCTCAGCAATATAAATGACAAGAATAGTATACACAGAAGATTTGAAAGAAAAAACTATCAAGTCAGAAGTCATATGATTGCTACATCTAGAGTTAAAGAACTATGAAGAAGTACCTAAAGTGGCAGACAATGCAGTAGAGGAGGGATTACCACAGGCAGACATAAATTGTTAAAAGAGTGCAAGAAGATCACTAACATTGATCACACAGGAGGAGGATGAGAGAATATCATAATCCTCAGTAGTGACAACAACAGATTGAAGGTGAGAATCTCTTCGAGAAGGATTTTTAGGGTAATCAGAAATAAAGTTACCAGGGCCATGCTGACGACAATGCTTACAAATCCGAGTGGGGTAGGCAAATAGGTGATGGTCAGTGGCATGATAGAATGTGCAGGCAGCAGATCGAGAAACAGGACCCAAAAGGCTGAGTAGAATTACGGGAACCACCAGGAACTGAAGAACCACGAGAACCATCTGAAGAGCCTCAAAATCGAGAACTAGATGTGGCAAGAATGGTGTCCACAAGTGGAGGCCGAGTGAGGCCAAGACAAGTCTCCTCTGATAAGAGCTCAGAAATAGCCTATTCCAAGGTAGAAAGAGTGAAATGATGGAGAAGAGAGGCTTGAACAGGCTCGAATACATCAGTGAAAGCTATGAGAAACATAATCAGGCACTGCTGATCGTGGTAGAGGACAAATTGACCCGCATTAGTAGAGTATGTCCAAGTCGGCTTAGACGAAGTCAACTGGTACCAAAAAGTATATATCTTAGACAAAAAGGCGTTGATAAACTGGCCAGATTCCTATTTCAGACGATATAGAGAAATTAGAAGTTGGTACTGATGAGCAAGATCGGTAGTGATGTAGCGGTTGGCTAGGAAAGCCCAGATGGAGTGAGTGGTGTCAAAGCATCCAAACTGCGGCCTAATAGAAGGAATTGATGTATTCTGGAACCAGGTGATGATCTTATGATTATTACTGTTCCATTCCTCAAGTCGTTTGGTGAATTCCGTAGCCGTTTAACTACACCTTTAACAGTTGCTTGAATATCTCCAGTGGCATAGAGCCAAAGTTTTCTCCTATTAAGAAAATTAGACATGGCTTGAGACTAAGGAATATAATTAGGACCCTTCAGAGTGAGAATAATCAGTCTAGAGACCTCAGAACGCTCCATAGGTGAGAGACGTGGAATAATTGGAACCCAACAGTAGAGAATGACTATAAAAAAGCTTGCAAAATAAGAGAAACAACAGAAACAGAGCAGAACTAGCAAAAACAGAGGCCATAAGTAGATTCAGAAGGCTTGAATTAGTCAAGAGTCGGACAGAAATGGTAGGAGGACGGCTGAGGAGACGCTAGAGGGGCATCGGAGTAATGTCGTGAAGTAGTTAGAAGTTGGCCGGAGAGAGACCAGAAGTTGGCCAGAAAGTGGTCGGGAGTTGGTCGAAAAGTGGCCAAAAAATGGCAGGAGAGGAGGTTGGAAAGTGGCCTGAGAGGAGGTCAGAAAGTGGCCTGAGGATGGTCGAAGAGAGGGAAGAGAACCTTAGGAGTTCTGATGTGGAAGATCCTTCAAAGGGTAATCACAAAATATACTTTCCCTTGACTCTGATACCATATTAGAAAAAAAAAAAAAAAAAAGATATGCAAAAAAAAATGTATTGCATTAAAGTAAGTTCGATATACATAAGTAAGCTATAATTATAGTACAAGATAATGGAAAAGAAATGATGTTTAACTAATGTAAAATGTGTAAATTAAGAACTATGCTAATATATATATTAACATGGCCAATGGCTAATTTTGAACAAAGTTAAAGAGTGGAGGCAGACTGATACCTACACAAACAAATTTTTACCAAACACCCCCCCCCCCCCCCCCCACCCCAAAATAAAAAAATAATTAAAAAAAATCCTTTATAGCCCAAGTGTCATCTGAATCCTAAAAAGTTTTTGCTTTGATAGCATCTGTCAAGACCCGACAATGTGCGGATATTGTCGGTTTGAAGTTGCCTTCCCGGTTTTAAAATGGGTTCACACATATTTTACTGTGTCCCACTCCCTGTCCCTCTCCTTTATAACCCTTCTAGAAGTTATAAATTTTCTTTTAAATAGTTTTTTTGCTATAAAAAAAATTATATTATATATATTAGTTTATATTTATATTTTACGTATATAGATGCAAGCTAAGTGTTTTGTTGTTGCGTAATTTTTTTTTTTCGTTAACTGTGTTTAACAGTTGCCCATTTGGAGGAATTTCCCACTAAATAAAGTGGAACACAAAAATACTTACCCGCATGTTCACTATAGATCACCGGCTAATTTCACTCTATGCGTATCCGTTTTGTTATTTGTTGTGCCAATGACAATCTTCCCAGTAGTAGTACTGTTTGAACTCTGTGCTTTAACTCGTGTAAAACAAAATGGTTGAGAAATGTTTCTTTGGAATGTCCGAGCACTCCGTTAGGTTTACAACTTTGAAGGGTTTATACTTCCAAAGTTCCAATGGATTGCGTTCTCATCCTTGTGATGGATGAAAAAAAAAAATAGAGCATTGTGCAAGAAAACTCTAAAGCAAGAAATGAAAAAAAAAATAGAAGAAAAAGGAAAATAGAGCATTGTGTGCCAAAGTTATCTACCGCAAAAAAGGTAGGCTTACATGGGGTATTAATGGCATTCTATTTAGTTCTATCGTCATTTGTAAGTCCTTTGTTTCAGTAGGACTTGAAATGAGGCCGGGGCTTGATGTTATGGGTAGAATTTTTGTAATTTCTTTCACAACCTAGGTCTAGTAATTTATCCATTTTTCATAAAGGAGCCAAATAAAACTAAAGTTTTCATGTTCGGTTTTGAATGAGGGACGTTCAAAATGCTGAATTTATGTTGATCAAATCATGAAGTATCAGCGTCGGTCACTTAACACTTGAATATTTGGGGTACATGATATGTGTTCAACATTTCAACATGTCTAATTCAAAATGTATTCAACAAACATATTTAAATGGAAGAGTTTTACAATGAAACTCTGCATAAAAAACTCTATGTTTGTGTTATAAACATCATTTTATACTTAAGCACATACTTGCACCCAATTCCCTGTATCCGAGTTTATATATAACTTGGTGGGGGCTTGGCATAAACCTTAACTAACAGGTCGGCAACCTTGTTTGCAACTCGACGTGGTACATAAACGGCATCCTTAAACCTTTGTTTGGCGATTAATTCATATAAAATTGATGGTGCGCTGCTTGCAAGTGTACCGACATTGACTTGATTGCTTGTGCTTTCATAACTCCAGATAAAACTCTGCAGCAGTAGAAATCCTATGATGCTCAAACTGACATGGGGAACTATCTTTTTGAGCATTTTCAGGGATTGGTTTGACTAAAAATTTTGGTTTCTGATATTGGACGATAGTTTCGGGCACAATTGAAATTAATTAGCTCCTTTTTTTTTCTTTTTTCTTTTTTCTCCCTTTTTTTCCCCTCTTTTGTTATTTCTGTAATGGATCATGAATACTTTCCAAGACAATGAAAGTCTCGAATCAGTGCCGAAGAACACTAAAGAGATAAGTCCAATAAACAAGACAAAAATAAGTAATCAATTTTCATATATAATGAACAACAATACTCGGAATAGGATAGTAAAATGATACAAAATGACTAAAACTAAAACTCCTCAAGACAACACATGCATGAGGACTCGCGCGCTCAAACTGCCAAAGACTATAGCAACTTTATTGTATATTGTACATATATAGGAGAAAGATGAACGGAATGGTAGAATTTTGGAGTCTAGTTTGATGGAGGCGGTGAGAAGAAAGGAATCGCAGGGATTGTAGTTGGGATGGTTGGGATTGAGGGCATTGTTGTTGGGATGGTGGGCAGTGAAGTAGCAGCTGGCAGTGGTGGTAGAGTCATCTTAGGAACCGTGGGCATGGTTGGCAATGTTGGATTTGGCAAAGACGACGATGGAATTTGGGGGCTTGCTGGCAGTGGTGGCAATGTGGGCTTAGGCAAGCTTGGGGCTGTTGGCATTGTTGGTAAAGGTGGCAACGTGGCCTGGGGCACGGTTGGCATTGCAGGCAATGGAGGCAATGCTACCTTAGGCAGAGATGGAGCTGAAGGCACTGCCTGCAGTAGGTGGCGAGCTGCTGCTGCTGCCGGACTCAACTGAATGCTTGAAAATGACAGTACCACAAAAAGAGACAGAACCAACCAACGATGAAAAGCAGCCATTGTTGGACGTACCGGAGTAGAAGGAGCAATTAATATGGGTGAAATTCTACTTAGAAGGAGTTGTTCTCGATCAGTTGTAGAGAGAACACCATGCACTAATGAGTATTTATAGAGAACAAATGTTGAAAGAATCAACTCATATGGAAAGATCAACGCGAGTTTGATGAGATGTGGTTAAGCGAAGTGTTGATAAACACAATTAGTTTGTTCACCTCCCATACTATGACGTGTTGCAAATCCAAATGTTAGGTAACCCAAAACTGGAAATAACTCACCCAAGCCACCGCGGACACAAAATTAATGAGCTTTGTGACTCATAAATTGTGTCAGTGAGGGAATTGAGTTGCGGACCAAGCTTGTAAATCCCGTTATAAAATTCGCACAAACCCCAAATCATCGTCTAATTAGAAATTAACCAAATACTCTTCTTCTGATAATTAATTATTACAGAAATGCATGTTTTTATTTTTATTTCATTTTGATTGGCATATATATAGTTGAGCGGTATACCTTGCGAATAACTAAGTGTGTGAATATGGAAAAAGCAGGCTGCAGAGTTGCATGGGAATTCGATCGGTTGAATCTTTAATTTGGGACGATGTTCCTGCTGCGTCGTCTCAGAATATATAGATGCAGCAGCTAGCTTGTTCATTTACATTTGTGGAACTCCATATATGTAGGAAGTATATTGATTTTCTGTTTCCATCGTCCTGGTCTGGAATGAAAAGAATTGCTCTCTATTTCTCGATCGATCACTTTTTTCTGCTTAAGTGAGTGGTATATATAGTTAATTAATTTAGACATTAGAGGATGATCAGTCACACTTAACAGCTAGAAGTAGCTGGCTAGCTAGCTAGCATTCCAAGGTCCTTTATTCTCGACAGAGCATGCATATATGACCTTTTTCTTGTCATGCTTTATTAATTTTTCTCCCCAGGCCGCTTCGTGACTGTTAAATTACCATACATATATATACATATATAAGGCTGGATCAACCATCCCATGAATTTGGACATATGTGTAATTGATTGCTGTACATTGGTCTCAATTCTGGCCGGCTTGTGATTATTTATTTATTTATTTGAACTTGGTAGGTTTACAGCTGGCACTACAACCGAGATAACTCGAGGTTTATTGTATTCTATACAAAAATATGTACTTATCAACAAAAATGAATTAGGATTCTTTTCATGAAATGAAGATTTTTATTACATTGATTAAAATGTCAATATGTTCGTTAAAATAAAAATTAAGAGATAAAGATGAGTTGACATAAAATTTAATTGAAAATAAAACTTGAATAATGAAATGGAAGATCCAATACAAAACATGTTAATTGTGGTCCTTTGTAGGATGAATGCTAGAACAGACAACTAGCTGCCCTGCCCTGCCTGCATCATCAACTCTTCTACGTGCGTACCAATAATACCAGATGTTGAAAGCAATATGGGATCATCATATATATAGTACTTTCATGTCCATTTCATAATAACCATGCATATGCACGCATATAAAGGAGCACCAAGCAAAACCTGTTGTCAATTTTGATGGTGGACACTTGTCATTTAATTTTCTAAATTACAGATGCAAAGATCAGGTTCTTATATTGTAATTATATGTATAATGTACCTAACTATTTATGCATTTGTCATTTTTTGTTATTTATTTATTTATTTATTTGTTTTGTTTGGCGTGGTGGTGGTAGGAGAGGGGGTTGAGACCTGGGAGATCAGGCAGGCTTTTGTTTTCTTATTTATTTATTTTTTCTTGCCGAGGTGGAGGATTGAGTTAAATCACACAATTATTGGGTTTGGGTCAAAATGAGGCCTATGTTTCAATCCTAAAAGTTAATGCGGGTTAAGCGTTACAAACCTAAAATTCAGATAAAAAAAAAAAAAAAGATAAAGGAAATTTTTATCCTAATATAATTTTTGTACAAAAATCTCCACCAGCAAGATATGGAAGCGGTTTTGGTACTGTCAACAAAGATATTGTTATGACCTAACCCAATGAAAAAACGCCGCATGGAAGCTTTTTTCATAAATTCCCGTTGTATCATATTCTAAACTCTAAAATCCAACGTCTGACTCTCACTCCATCTCTTCCTCTCCCTTTTCTCTCTCTAAACCAAAGACCAGACCTTTCTCTCTAAACGGAAGCCGCAGCCGACGGCCACCCAACCACTTCTTTCTCCTCCTCTTTGTCCCTCTATATTCAACAACCTGCAGCCAAACCCACCCCTTTCTCTCTCTGTACACCACTCTTCTTGAGGCCATCCTGTGAGCTTGTTACTTTCTATTTGTGAAAATTATGTTATAATAAAATGAAGAAATTACAAATTAATTTGAGATTCCTTTTATTTCTCTTCAATCCCTAATAATTAGATTTAATCATGTGCTCAATCATCAATTATAATACCAGTACCCCATCAATAGAGATGATTAATTTCCTTATTTAAACAAACAGAAAATTATGTATTTAAATCCCGCATATAATTGATCTGGCCGTTGCTGTCGGTTTGCTGTGGTCATGGTTCAGCATGATGGAGAGGAGGGAAAGAGAGGTGGAGTGAAGGTAGGCCTTTAATCTTACTACCGACAGAGAAAGGTTTGATCTGAAATTAAAACAGTGACACATATGGTGAACAGAGGTCTGCCGGATATTGTGACAACGAAGGAGATTTAAATTAATCGGAGAGAAAACGGAATGAAGAAGGAAACATCAGGTTCTTGTTGCTGTAAAAAAGTAAAATAATAAAAAGGAACATTGAAAAACAAAGAGATAGAAAGAGGAGAGACAGAGAGGGAAAGATGTGGGATGCGGGTTTAGGCTTTAGATGTAGACTATAAAATCTGATACAACGGGCACTTTTGAAAAGTTGAGGAAGAGATGGAGAGACACTGACGCTGGGGTTTTAGAATGTAGAGTCTGATACAACGGATATTTTTCTACGTGGCGTCTTTTCATTAGGCCACAGCAGCAATATCCTTGTTGACTGCAGCAGAATCATCCCTTGTTTGATTTAATTTGATTTGAAATAAAAGTTGTACAATCAGACACCTATGTAGTCTATTTGAAAATTTGGTGCTTGTGGGCAATCGAGTAAGGAGAATACCAGTGAACTAATAAGAATGTGAATGCAACCTTTGACCTCGCTCGACCTTCTTTTTCTTTCCCTCCTCTTCTTTCTTCTCCTCTTCTTTCTTCTTTTTGAAGGAAAATATATAGGTATCAACCAAACAAGATTGAGATGGCCCTCTTGAGTGAGGGATATCTGCGCGCTCTCTTGAGCTCCCAAAATGACTCAATAATAACTAATAAGATACTAAAAAGGACCCTATTATATCGTAACCTTAATTAGTCTTACCACTTATCTTCCACACCCAATGCATGATCAACTCTACTATCCACTACTCTTCAACTTGTTATATATATATATATATATGATCCATCCACCAATGCTCAAATTCATGAAAACTCCATGGACGATGACACCTAGCTACGTTACAGGTCCCCCACAAACATCAGTTTGATACTGTTCCAAATACCCAATTAACCAGTAATTTGAGAGAGAGAGAGAGAGAGAGAGAGAGAGACACACACACACACACACACACACACATTAATTCCCAGTAGACAAAGAGGCCTTGTAGTCCAGAGCCACCTTCAGTGCCCGCCGTAGCGTCCCCAACCGTTCATCGCCACCACCGGCCGACACTTGAACCCACAAGATGCTCTTCGTCCGCCCTCCCACCGTCGACATCTCCGCTCTCACCACCTTACCTTCCACAGACCTCACCGCCCTCGTCATGTCCGATAACAGATCCGGCCAATCCTCGCAGCATATCGTCGCCATAATTAATGTCCCCGAGTCTCCCACCTCACAGTCACAGTAACATAACTTCAGTTCATCTGCCTCGCTCGGGATTAGCTTGTAATACTGCCTTGCTGCTGCTGCTGCTCCTTCAGTACTAGATTCGTAACTTTCATAAATATTGTCACTACAATCACCAGCTGCCAATTCTGCCGCTGTCTTCTTCAACTCCCTCAGCCGTCGGACTACCTCTTCTAGCAATGAAGCCTTGTCTGCCTAGCAAGAGCATTTTCATGAGAAGAAATTGCATCATCAGCTTCAACCGTGATTTTAAATTTGCATTAAAGAATATATATATATATACATACAATACAAAATTTTCATATAGAATAATTTTATAAAAGCACTTAGAAATTGAAAGGCACGTTAATGGGTCCTCTGATAATTTAAAGCCATAGGGCCCTATTATATTCTGCAACAATAACAATATATGTTTGTGTATATATATATATCAAGACTCAATTTGAAGGTCTTTTTAGTTGGATATGTTTTTTGCAAGACTTATTTACTTACTTTGACGGTGTTGGGGACAAGGGTGCGAAGGGTGGCGAGGTGGCCATTGATTCGCTTTCTTCGTCTCCTCTCGGCCTCGCTGTGGCTCTTGCTTGCAGCAACCGCTTTTTCTTCCGCTGTTAGTCTCGATGAGCACACGATTGATGGGTTCACAGAATTTGAACAGCTTCCGAATTCATAGTAACTTGGAAGGGAATCCATCTGTCCCCACCTGACTTGGTCTAAAATCAAAACACTCAATCATACAATTACAGATATACAGGGATATATATATATATATATATATACACGACTAGAACTGCGAAGTGAACAAAACACAGTAGTCGATATCAGAGAGAGAGAGAGAGAGAGAGAGAATTAAAACAACAAATTTAAAGCAACAATAAAGAAATAGAACCTTGGGGTCTGATTTTGTTATGAACTTTTGATGAGAGACTATACGTACTCTGGAAATGTCTGATGCGCTCCGAGGTCTCTTCCTCCTCCCAAAGAATCCAAAAGTTGATTCCCTTTCACTTATCAGGCTCTCAAGTGAAAGAGATGCAACCAAGTGAGAAAGAGAAGCACGTACTCTTGTACTTGGAAGTATATACCGTATATATATATACATATGTTTGTAAACCTGAATGGTTGTCTGAGTTGGGTTGCGTTTTGCAGCAATAAGTGCGGGGTTTTTAAAAGCTCTGATTTTCACCCGAATTTAGTCGATCGAAGACAAAAGCGAAGAAGAAAGAAGACGAAATGAGAGGGAGAAAAGACGATAAAAATTGATACCTTTCTTTGTGCTTGGTCAAGAAAGAAAGAAAGCGAACAGAAAGAAAAGTAAGAGACCGATCCTATAAAAGCGAGAATCAATATTAATAATTGTTATATTATTTTATATAATAAAAAAATATTTTTTAAATAACAAAAATAAATTTTTTCTCTAATTGGTTTCCCCTTCTCTCTCCTCTGCCTCTTCATCTCTCTTTTTTTATTTTTTATTTTTCCTTCTTGTTTGCTATCATTGAAGAAAGTCATAATGAATTTTAGATATTGATACCAAATATTCAAACTTTATATCTTGATTTTTGTATTTCGTCAAACAATATCTAGCTTGAAATTCGATTGATGAATTCTTTTTTTTTTTTATAAGAAATCTTACAAAGCAGATTTAAATTTAAAGTTTCAATAAAAAACTTGTAAAATAATTTATTTTGGTAAAATATTGGGCAATGAATGATATTAAGCAATAACTTGAACTTATTTTTGGCAATCAATAGATTTCCACAGGCATGGAATTATTTTATTCCTATAAATAAGACATGGGAATGTTCCTCTACACTAAGCAATAGTTAACATTGTTCCCAGATAAATGCATGCATATAAAGGAGACTAATTTTAACTCAAAAAGGACCAAGGATACCTAATATAAGCAATAGTTTAGGTTGGAACTGTTAAAATTCATATTTATTCATTACCTAGGTTGTTCCCATTCTTCTAGCAAGTTCAATTTTTCATATAAAAGAATATTACCAGTTCTAATAAAAGAAAGAGTGTTATTGGTTGCATATAGTATTTTTGGTTGCATATTTCTTTGGAAAAGACTATCTTCTTGTATTGTGATGTAACAAGCGGTAATGGAAAATCACAAGATTGAATAACTTCCACGATCTATTAAACTTTACCACGAATATATTAGAATATAGGCAACTACTGTTTGGATTCTTCACCAAGAACATAAAAAAAATAGGAATAAAGAGAAAATCTCTATGGATATTATTAATTAATCAAAAGCTATGTACGACGGAAGTCCTTCCATTGTATTTAAAGGGGAAACACAAATCGCAACCGTAATTACCAAAATCAAGGCAAAAAAAAAAAATTACCAAAAATAGCAAAATTTAAGTTAGGCTCAAATTTAGAAACTAGAAACATAAAGAAACTATTAGGAAAAAATCTAGACCAAATTGGATTCATATAGACTAAGATATTAAGCAGTCAACTCTTTCTAAAAATGGCAAAATCGTGAATTACGAGGCCTAAACGAGTGAATTATGTCAAAAACTAATAGGGTTCATAGCTATGGATTTTGATCTGCAACACATTTCCAATCAGACCATCTAATTTTATATAATTCTTAACTTGAAATTCTTAAGTTTCATTCTGCATCATTCCCCCCTTATTGGAAACACTTGTCCTCCATTTTAGATTTTGAAAGCAAACTTCGAATTTTCTAACCTTTGTCACAATATTCATGTAGTCTGTCAATCGAGTCAAAATAAAATACTTCATAATCATCATCTTAATAAATAATAAAAAAAAGTAGTTGGACCTCTTCAAATAGAATGGACCTCCATAATAATAATTTGCTTACAAGCGTTCAAAAAAAGCAACTTGAAGCATGTCTTTTTACATAAATAATTTGTCGCAATCTTCTTTTTTGGTTTCTTCATCACTATGTGGTTCTTCTCCATTGGATGGTTGTTATTTGATAGATGCTTCTTCCAATCAACTATTAGATCTAGAGCACTAGTTGTTGTCATAAATAAACAATCATCATCGAACATATCACCATCATCAGAGTAATTATCGAAGACTGGTAGTGAACCCCAATCCTCTAAATTACTTTTTGAAAAATCAATAATATCATTATTTTTAATTATTCCTTTTTCGCAATTTCTACCTTCTCCACAAAATGCAAAGCTAAAGATTGATCTCTACGCTGATATCTAGCAGCAAAGATTGTGAAATATTGAGTCAACGCTTTGATCTTTTGCATCAACTGGGTTACGTCATCACATTCATGCACAAAGGTTTATGTCGACCACTGCGTCTTCCTCTCTCACGATGCATGATGCAGGGACGATAGCTATGCTTTGATACCCATTCATGTAGCGAGTTCTAATGAAAAATCACAAGATTGAACAGCTTTCACGATTTGTTAGACTTCATCACAAAAATACCAAAAAAGTAGACAACTATTGTTTTAATTCTTCGCCAAGAACACAAGGAACAATAGGAATAAAGAGAAAACATCTCTATGTATTATTAATCAATCAAAAGCTATCTAGGTAGAAAGTTCTTACATTGTATTTAAAGGTAAATCGCAAACCCTAACTCTAATTACCAAAATCAAGACAAAAATGAAGAAAATAAGAAAATTACCAAAAATAGTAAAATTTGAGTTAGGTTCAAATTTGAAAACTAGAAACATAAAGAAACTTCTAGGAGAAAACCTAGACCCAATCGAATTCGTATAGGCCAAGATATTAGGCAATTAAATCTTTCTAAAAACGGCAAAATCATGAATTACGAGGTTTAAACGACTGAATTCTGCTAAAAACTGATGAGGGCCATAGTTTACAATGAATTTTGATCTGAAACACGCTTCCAATCAGATCACCTAATTTTATATAATTCTGAGCTTGAAATTCTTGATTTTCATTCTGATACAGTGAGCGGTAACGAAAAACTATAAGATTGAACACCTTTAACAATCTGTTGAATTTCATCACGAAGATACTAGAAAACAGGCAACTACTATTAGGATTATTAACCAAGAACACAAGAATAATAGGAATAAAAGAGAACTCTCTCTTTATTAATTAAAATAAAAAAATTAAAAAAAAAAAGAAAATTATCAAAAATAGCAAAATTCGAGTTAGGCTCAAATTTGAAAATTAGAAACATAAAAAAACTACCAGGAAAAAACATAGTCCTAATCGGATTTGTATAGCCCAAGATATTGATCAATCAAATCTTTCTAAAAAAATGGCAAAATCGTGAATTACGAGGCCTAAACAAGTAAATTCTGCTGAAAACTGATAGGGTCTATAGTTTACTATGCATTTCAATCTCCAACACGTTTCCAATCAAACCACCGAGTTTCATATAATTCTGAGCTCTAAATTCTTGATTTCCATTCAGCATTATTCTCCCATTGTTGGAAAAAATTGTATTCACTAAATCGGATTCTTCTAGATCAAGATATTAAGCAGTTAAATATTTTCAAAAAGGGTAAAATTGTGAATTATGAGGCCTAAACGAGTAAATTTTGCCAAACACTGACAAGTTTCATAATTTACTATGAATTTTGATCTGCAGTACGTTTCTAATCAAACCACCTAGTTTCATCATTGGTAACAACATCATAGATAAAATGCTAAAATATATAGTAAGTACCAAATGTTGCTCCAAATGATAGAACTCATCTCTATATTTATTTTTGCTTTTTTGATTGCTGATTGGAAAGAATGTTACATATCATTAGTGTTTTTGGGTCTACTGATGAGCTAAGAGTTGTTATGAAGATTGCAAGTTCTATCTGACAAGAACATTTGGTTTCGTTTTCACAAATTGTCTTTCACTTTCAAAAATAAAAAATAAAAAATAAAAACAAAAATTGATATGAGATATTTGATTGATGGATTGTTTCTAGAACCTATTCTTGAGAAAAAAAATTTTTTTAACAATACTCTATTTTTACAAAACAGTTTGTAAGTAATTTCAGAATTCTTAAATAATATTTTCATATGAAATTGAAAATAATACGAAAACGAAGATGAATTTTTTTTAAAAATATGCAAAAACATGCCCTTAAAAAAATTTTGACTAGCCAACCTTCAAACAATTTTCATTTTATGTTCCAATTATTGACACCTTCTCTGAAAATATTCAAATCCAAAATCAAGACAAACGACATACTAACGTGGTATTACTAACTAATAGATTGCATTAAATAAATAAGTATTCATCCATTTTATCTATAATCATGAGGTTAGTTGAAACTTTTGAGATTTTAGGGATGAAATTTCAACTTGCTAATGTGAATTTATTTTATTGGCTGAGGACATCAAATCAGCATAGTCTCAAGATGAATAGGAAGGACACTGAAAAGAGAGACAAAGGGAATATTTTTCCAAGAAGGTTTTTGTGCTTGGCGGTGATTTTAGTGAAATAAATTTTAAAATACATAATTATTTACGCTATGTTTGAATTTTAAATTTGTTAATAGAAAGAAGACCAAAAGAGATTAAAATTACGTATACATATTCATCTTTTTTTCATTTTTTTATTATTAAGTAATCCTTTCAAACAACAAAATTGATTTTTTCAACAAATACCTATTCTTTTTCTTTTAGTTTTTCTAAGCCAATTAATATATATATATATATATGTATGTATAACTTCTTTCACTCCATTTTCTTTTCCGGTCTTTACCATTTCTTTTTCCTTTCTCTCTACAAAATCAAGTTCTGAACATAGCTTTAATGGGGCAGTGGATTACGGCAAAATGCTGACAAATTTTCTTTGGCTTGCAAGGAAATTAAAGCAGCTTGGTTCCCCTCTTCTTCTTGAACTCCTCGTGCAATGCTCGCTCTGCATGTTTGACCACCCCTTCAGTGTATATCTCGTATATATTTGTTGACTGTGGATACTTGTCTATCTACATATATGTGTGTGTGTGTGTGTGTGTGTGTGTGTATAGGACCATGACCTGTAGTACTCTAGCCACTCTGATGAGAACAGTAAGCTGCTGAAACATCTTCAAGTTCAATTTACATCAAGATCTAACTGCTGCTACTGATCAATTTTGGTTGTTCATCAAGTTGTTTTTTCATTAGGAGAGTATTCTCAATCAACACCTTCCTTCCTCCTCCAGCCTTTCTCTATCACAAACTTCTCATATTTTAATTTGCGCTAAAATTTGGGTATACTTCCAAAAACCTTTGGGAAGATTCAGTGAAATTAATGATAATTCGAGTGCTAAGATTTCTTGGCTCAAAAAAAGTAGAAAAATACAAACGAATTCGAATGATAATTCCAAAATGTTTGAATGCTCTTAGTATTACAAACCAATATGATGATAAACCTAAATAAATTAGCACCAAAAAGAGAGATTATCACTAAACTTAAAAAGATATTTTGCTAATTT
Organism: Euryodendron excelsum; assembly: GCA_033060915.1. Classification (NCBI taxonomy): domain Eukaryota; kingdom Viridiplantae; phylum Streptophyta; class Magnoliopsida; order Ericales; family Pentaphylacaceae; genus Euryodendron; species Euryodendron excelsum. Next base: position 48,268,100 of record CM065383.1, read on the forward strand.
AAAGAGACATTTTTAAGTTTGAATACCCAAGTCCTTCCTGTTACATGAATGGCAGAGTCCTAATGAATGTTGTATTTAACTGCCTTTGGCATTCCTCCAAGCAAACTGAGGAGGATGATGCTGGAGCTCCATAGGAGTCCGTAAAACTTTATGCTCTACCTAACCCATCATCACAACCACTATTAGCTATTCTTTTGACAAATTGGAGAGAGAGAGAGAGAGAGAGAACATGCAGGGTAGGTCCCAGTCATTTGTCTCTCTCTGTCTCTCGCTTCGCAAGTCCTGATTTCTACCTTGACACGTGTGCGTGACCCTTTTGAATCTTTGCACACCTCTACATACACACACGGTCCAACGTCCGGACAAAAGAGTACGAATTGGATGGCAAAAATCATATATTTATCAGATTGGGATCAAAATTTCGATCACGAGGACAGCCTAACAGTTTTCTTCTGACAGGGACTTCTGTCTTTCTTTCTTTCTTTCGCCCAACTTTTACAGTTGGGTGACTCTTTTTGATTTTCTTTCTTTTTTTCTTTCGTTCTTTCGTTTTTTTTTTTTTTAGGCTTTGATTTGCTCTTGGTAACTTCTTTGATCGGTGTAAAAGTTTCTAACAGGGCCTTCAATGCTCAATTGGCACTTTATTTTTCCCTTTCTTTAAATAATAATTTACAGCCTTGTTTCTATCAGACTTCTTAATTAGATCTTTTCATTTCTAACATTTTTTCAATTGATATTTAATTTTAGTTTTATAAGACTTTTAGTACATGCTTTTGACATATTATTTTTTTATCGAAAGTCACAACTAAAAGCTAGTAAAACTGGGAAAAAAAACTAATTAAAAAAAGCCGATAAAAAAGTTAATCACTATAAGATACTGAACAAAAACAACTTTTGAATATTTCTTCATTAGCACACAAATAGCGGCTAAATACAGACGCAGCATTTGCATTGCTTAATGTGAAAAGGTAAGTGCTCTGAGCCAGCATTGAATTGGTCATTGCACCAACAAACGTGTGTTACACATGAAAGTTTTTCTTTGACCAACAAAATGTGCGAAAAGCAGGGCAGGGCAGGGCAGACTTTGGTGATAAAAGATGGGTCTCAAAGTGCTTGTTTTGTTCCTCATATGTGCCCATCACACTCTCAGGTTTTGACCAACCAAGCCAACCCTCTAGATCCCAAGTTCACACTGCAGTAAAAACTTCACATAATGGAAAAACAGGACATACCCTAGCTTTGGACAAAAACATTTCACTACTATTACCAACATTAACGTCTTCTCTTTTTCATATAATATTTTTGTGTGTAAACAAGTGTCAAGTGAGGAACCTGATTAGCCTAATGATAACGGGCATCCCCCCACCATGACTTAAGTCATAAGTTCGACTCACTCTCTCTTCCTTTTTTTTAGGATTTTAGCCCTTCAGTGGACTTAAAAAAAAAAAAAAATGTCAAGAAAGGTACCTTTCCAAGGCCCGTAATTTTCAAGCCTTCACTTCCATGTTCATCACGCACATAAGCCGTTTCAATATTGGCAAGTCAAAAATGGACAATATAATTTTTCTTAAGCCTTCACTCCCCTGGTCATCACCCACGCATAAACCATGCATGCCAAACATGGACATGCAAGGCACATGCCTTACCTACCCTCAAAGTCCAAACTACATATAATCAACTGTTCTTAATATTTCAGTACAAAAAACACAACGTGAAACCAAAGTCATTTTGTCAGTTACTTAAAAACCACTTTGTTCCACAGAGTATAGTTATATTTAGGAAAAGCAACATAATAGTGCCAAGCTACAGCTCCTAAACTTGTATTTAGTTATAGATTCAATTCATCCTTAATGTGTGCCTACTACTGTAAAACAACCAAAGTCGGCCAAGATGTTCCTGATATCATGAACAAATGTCAAGCTTTCAAAAGCGACCCTTCGTTATCTGTGTACTTGTATCCTCTTTTAGTTCTTTTTTCTTTTTCTTTTTTTTTCTTTTAAAGTACCATATGCATGACGAACTTGTGAAATCATGCTCCACGAAACCATGGTAAGGAGCCTTCTAGAAGTTCTGAGCTGGAAAAGAAAAAGAGAAAAAATATAAATAAAGATGGGCCTCCTATTATAAGTCAATCAATTATATTTTGGGGTCTATCTTAAATGCCCTATTTAAGGTATTGAATCTGTGAGGCTGGTGACTGAATAGAGCTCATTTCTTGTCATGAAGCAATTGTTTAAGATACAGAAAATTTCACTACAAGTTAAGATGTCAAAAAAAGATGAGTGCATTTAAAGGCATAGAGGACAATTCAAACAACGAATAACAAATGTAAATAGTGATCACTACCACGCAAAAAAGACTTCAATGCTCACCAAGAAAAGATGGAAAGAGGCTAAAGAAATAATAAAAAATAAAGAAAGACCTAAAAGTAAGAGAAGATACGACAACTAAGAAATAACATGAACCTCCACAGTATACCCACATTTGAACTGCCTCTCATGGCTGTCATCTCCAATTGTCGATAATCAGATTTTAATTAAGAACCCAATCAAACACATGAACCTTTGTTCAGTTTTTTTCCTCTTCTCTTTCTTTTAGCAAGAAACAGCTCAGAGGTCAAATCTGATCTCTTTACAAACCACAATGAACACAAGATCATATTTACTCACTGAACTAGGGGAATTGGCACTATTAACTTCTACAATTGCTGCAGTCAGACACAAGACTAAAGAGGAACCAAGAATTCTGCCCTGGAAAAGACACCAATACCGGCTGGCCTAGAAATCAGCACAACAATAGAAATATGATGATTTCTCCCTATATAACCAATCCCCATCCAGCCAGGATAACAAAAGCAGAGAAAATCAAGTCTCAAACATATTTGATGCTAGTTATACACACACAAAACTTGCACCCTTTGGCTAATGAACTATTAAATGATGGAATATATTGCAGCCAACTGTTTGCAGTATGGCTAGTCTCTTTAAGTTTACATCATTTTAATGCAAGTGTTTAACAATTAAGCTTGAAAATACATGTTTGAAGTCCTAATTGACAGAAGTTACATCAACTTACCCACTCTTGAAATTAGCATGGCATTTCAATATGAATTAACAGCATCAGTGCTAAATTCTGTTGAGTACCTGGGATTTGAATCTGTACGCTACTTGCCTGGCCTGCTTAGAATATTTGCATTTCCATGGACAATGCGGCTGATTTCTTCAAAACCTAAGTACTGCTTCCTCTACTTACACTGGCATTCTTAAATGAATAATCCATGCTGTTAAAAGCAAAACCCTTAAGAGACATACCACATTGTGGTTTGCCTATGATCTTCATACTAAATCACCATTGAAATAGCATAACCCTTTTTAAATATTCAGCAACTAGGAAAAACAGAGAAGGTAACTACTGGATCCCTCTATAATATAAAGGAATAAATGCTCGAAGCTGAGAAAAAAGAAGATAAATAGCAAGGACACAAAACTCCCTTCAATGTGCAAGAGACTTTGCTTAATAAATATAATCAAGACAGATTATTGTCATTCAACCTTTCCTAGTCTTTATTGTTTCATGGATATTCTGACTTTGATTAGAATCAACGGAATTCTTGAATCAATAGGAATGAATTATATCTCCGTTTTACTTCTCATTTTTTTAGGAAAATGGCTTCATTTGACTTTATTTTGTTGGATTTTTATGCATACCAGATTCCATGTGATCATACAAATCCAAAAAATGGAGAGTATCGGTACAATTAGATTAGACACGCTGTTTTCCAAAAATTTTGAAGCATGCACATACAATGGGATGAAAGAAGAGTTGGAGCATCCTATTTTCCAAAAATAAGACTCACAATTATAGTTAGGAAACTGCTTTTGTTCATGTTGAGCAGTTATATAACTTACAATAAAGTGCACCCCTCAAATTTCATGACATAAGTGGTAGTGTGAGTTTTGCAATCATTTCAAATCTAGCTTCCTTGATACTGAAAATATACCAGCATCAAAGGAAAAACATAGTGCAAGTAAGGCAGTACTACACGAACAATTTACAAGAATGCTAAATAAGTTGCTCTCAATGGAACTTGGGTAGTTGGGTTATTTTTCAGCATCAACATCAATGGATCCATTGTTGTCCCAAGCACGCATTTGCTGCTCAACAATGCAGGAATTAGACCAAAATACACATACACATACAAGTTGACAACAACTACAAAAGTGGAAAATTTTCAACAATTAAACCCAAGACACTGCCCTTCTTTTGTTGTCTAGTGGGAGTTTCATTACTGACCAGGAATCATGGCATGATGGCACACCATGTACAAGAACAAGGAAGTATCTGAGGGCAGAATCAAACCCAATCAAGATGAAACCAGTTCTGCAGAATGAAAACCACAAACAACAATACTCCAATGTTCCATTTCATGAAGAATAACATGTATATATGTTTACATAGAAACAGAGGAAAAAATGACAAAAAAAAAAAAAGCACAACAAATAAAATAAAACAAAAGCTGCCAATTTTAGCTTCACTACAAGCACATTTTCCCTCTATATGGATGTAAACAACAAAACATTGAACTGGCAAACTGGCCTTCTAGAGTTAGTTTGTAGCTTTATATAGATGTCATGTTATAGGACAGGCTCAACGGGGAGCTCCAAAAAATTCTCCTGAAGTAAGCCTCCAGAGCAGTTGCAGTCATCTCATATGTAGTTTGTTTTGAACCATTTTATTTTTCATTGAAGAATAAATGACACCAGGGATGAATGTTAGTTTAAGACATGTATTGTGGGAATATGAAGGATCTGCTTTGTGGTTGCCTCCAATATGCTGATAGGTTGCTGATGGTTATTGCGTTGCCATCGGATTAATCTCACAACCACAGTGCTAAACAACAGACTGTTCTCAAATTCTATTAAAAGTGTCCCCAATATCTTATGAATATCATCGAACGCATATAAATGCAAGTCTGGGGACAACTATATGCTGTTAGTTAAACAACATCAAAAGAGGTGTGAATGGTTTTCACCCAGAGTGTATGCCTCCCTAACACCAATTATAAGGAGATATCAAGCAAAGCCAAGCTTTAACAGATCAAAATTAATGCATTATCAAAGCAACCACATTAAATGAAGTAATCATTACCTTTGCTATACCCTCTCAGGAACATGTACAACTCCTCTTGGATATCTCTATATGTAAAATTACCGTAAGTTAGCTTACTTTTTCAAGAAACCATGTGGTTATTCTTTTGCCAAAGCAGATTCAAACTCAGTGGCTGCTATGAGATTAATCACACTCTTTGATAGCTGTGTGGACACCACTCAACAATGATGACCTACAGTTGCAACATACTCTAACACACAGTAATAAGAGACAACAAACATGCATAGAACAAACTTTTAAGTCAAAATTTTCTTGAACAAATTCAGTGAGCAAGCTAGTAGGCAAGAATATCAATCGCAGAAGAATTCATGGTTATGGCATAATAGACTATTATCGTAATCACTAATAAATATGCCAGTTCAATATAAAACGTCTGGGGTAAGACATATCTCAAGCTGTCTCTCTATTGCCAGGAGGAAAGTTTCAAATTAAAAATAACTTCGCAAATTGGAGGCTTTAGAGGACTTCAAGAGAAACATGCCTTCAATAAAACAATCCATCTAGTAGGGAAATGCCTCATAAAAATAGACTCTAACATACGCCTTCAAGTGGAAAACTCAAGACACGGAGATCGCGAGGATCTACACAAGAGCAAAGGCTACTCCACTGATTATCTCAATAAATTCCAGATTAGTGGAAACTTGTCATTGAAAGCAAACTTGATTTACGGAAAACATTCATATATGATTGGTTTAGAAGCTGAAAATATACTGTCAATCAAAGAATTGTATAAGTTACAGATTGTTGACATTTATTCTGTTGGAGATGCTTCAAGTACTACCATTTTATACCATAAACATTTGGAGTATAAGATGAAGTAGCCATTAGAGTGGAACTGAAGATATCTAAAAATGGGTGGTAAGAGGATTGACCAAAAGCTACAGAGAGGAAGAAAAATGGCTTCATTAAGCTGCACAGGAGTACCAAACGGCAGGATCCTGTGCTGTATGGCAGGATAGGTCAAGCATACTAATTATTATCAAATAACAGACACTGTGAATTCTGTGAAAATTATGCCCTGAAAAACAGTGTCTTGACTCAAATGCTGTAAGCAAGAAATAGGCAGATAATTATTTGATCACTCTGTATATGAGCTCCAAGTTCGTAGTTCTGCAAGTTGTATCACCCCAATCATCTGGATGATACTCTCATAAGAGGATAGTACAAGTCCAGACAGTATTCCCCACTACTCTTTCTTTTTCGATAAGTAGGAGTTCAAAAATGGGACTTCAGAAACAATGGTTTTCCTCTTTGTATGGACAAACAAAATTTATTGGCACCAAAGATCTCAGTTATGCTTTTAAGTGAATCAACTTAATATTTAGTGCCCATATGATTTACTGGGCTCCGTAGACACAGTTCATTGGAACTAGATGACGAGATAGTGTGACAAGTGCCAGTGAATATAAACTAATAATTTTGATTCGTGATTCTGCTGATTCCGAATTCCCCAGTCAACACCACTTTTGTGTCCATGCTGACCAACCACAACTAATATGAATAAGTTAGAAAGCAACCATGACTATTCTCAGATGTGATAGAGAAAAGGAAATAAAGTGTAACGTGAGGAGCCCGTTATCTTACAAGTCATAGAAACTACATCAGTGCTTTTTTGGTGCAGATAGAGAGAATTATTCTGCAATTGCTGACTGGTAGGGTAATTCATTGAAAAAGAAAACATATGAAAAAGATGATTAAGAAGTGTCACAAGTTTTTGGTCATTCACCCCATTTCTTCTGAAATAGATAGTCTAAAAACAGCAAAATAAGAATCCAAGAGACATAATTAAGAGAATGGAATATTGCAGCTAAAAGACATAATTAAGGTTGCTCTATTGTGATTGGGCGTCACGGTTTCAAAACACAAAAACAGTCTCACCACACACAGGGATAAGGCTACATATATCTAATGGCATGAACCTCATACACTAGGCCGCCCTTTTTCAAAAATTAGTCCCTCGTGTAATTAATTGTTCTGACAATAACATGTGCAACAACAAGACTACCTTGCAATCCAAACAAAATGCCAAACCGGTCACCGGTGTATACACCTGCCCTTATATGAACAGCCCGGCAATATAAAGTCCAACTGGATTCTAGAGGAACAAGGCATAGCTGATTAGATTACATATAAGTTCCATTTTTCTATAGTAATCAGGTCATCTGCTTTTTCATGTTCGGTTGCCAAAGAAAGTGTCATGACCCAAGATCCGATCCATATGATACAATAGCCCACTTCAGGCCTTGGCCCGTACAACTTTAAAACACGTTATACCAAGTAGATGCAAGTATCTATATGGCACTTCACTTCAAATTCGACTTGGGACTCTACTCATGGCACCACCTCACCCCACCTAAGAAGTCCTTTTGGTCTGCAACCCCTCACTTCACCCCACTTAAGAGGTCTTTCTCGTCTTGGGAGTCACACTCCAGCCCCCTTAGGGCCACACATCCTCGTGTGGGATGGAGTCTGCACACTTCCTACTAGTCTAGGCTCTGATACCATTCTTTGGAGAGCAAGGATTTACGTGATACAATATTGTCCACTTTGAGCCTTCACCTGCACAGCTTTAAAACATGTTGTACCAAATAGATTAAAGTGTCAACACGTGGCACTTCACTTCAATTTCTCCACACGGTGTGGGACTTAACTCATGACACCACCGCACCCCACTTAAGAGGTCTTTCGGTCTTGGCCGTCACATAAAGTATGACGGAATAGGGAGAAACTTTCACTTTTAGGTATCATTTTTTCTACACTTTTTCTTGATATTTGACTATATTTTATAACTTTTAAAGTTTAATGTTAACCAAAGTACGAAAGAAAATAGAAAGAAGAAAATGTTTTCCTTTGCGTTTTTCTTACCTTTTCCCATTTTCCTGCTAATTCTGAACACGAAACAGAGCAGGAATTTATCAAAAGGCGCAAAACATTTTCCTAGTTGTCACACAAGGGCTAGACTGATCTAAGAGCTCTGATCAGCAAGCAAAGCACAGTCCTGCTGTACTCAGCAATCTGGCACAAACAAGTCTGTGTTAAACTAACTGTGTGAGAGAACATGCCAGTGGCTGTACCCATAGCTCCTTGGAGTGCATCTTAAGGAATCAAACAGCACTCTAAAATTAAGATGCATTATATCAACATAAAAAAGCAAATATTACAGAGAAGAACAAAAACATAACAGCCTAATTTAAAGCTCAACTTAAGAATTTCCAGCTAGAATGAAAACATGATCTGACGAAATATAACCTAAGGAGAAGAGTAAAATAAAAATCACTGGACTTGCTATAAATTTGGTTCTCAGGAATAAACAAAGAATGAGAATAAAGCAAGCATTTTTCTTTCCTATCCTTAAGTATTTCAGAAAACTAAACATAACATAGTGTGTAAGAACATTTGAAAGATAGTGTGCACTGCGATTCCAAGAGAGATTTTGTATTGTAGGGAGGATAAGCTCCAAACTCTTAACAAGGTCTCTTCATTCAAATTGAAAATTACAACCAAACTTTTTTTATAAAAAAATTACAATTGCACAGTTTAACACTTCCTGATAACATCTCTTTCCTGTTTCATTTTCCTTTTTGAGGTGGGCTAGCAGGTCAGGGTCGTAGGAAAAGAATGTAAAGTAAATAATACACAATCATAATCTTTCTAAAGGGAAAAAAAAATTACCAGACACATGTGAAAAGCTGAATACCATTTCCTTTTCACTTTTCTTCATACTGATTCTCCTACAAAACTTTCTCAGGACCACACAAAGCCCGAAAGAATTGGTTGATATGTATTTGTGTGCAAGAATCAAAGTAGGGCTTACTCGAGCACATTGGACACTCTTGAGTCATCCCTGATGGAGCACTGCAACGTTCTACTCCGCAAAGCAAACACCAAAGATGCATAAATTGCAGTTGAAGACACAACAGCAACTCCTACGTAGATGCAAGCAGTTGTAGCACAAACATACAGATACCTGAGGCAAGTATGCACGTCATTATTGTAACCAGAAATAAGTAAATCCAATGTAAAAGACATCATAAGAAAAAATGTATATATTATCTTGATTTAGTCCCTAGAAATAATGTGAAAAGAAACACCACACCAGAATGCAGTTAGATTGTTTTCAACACTCATCTTCTACTGGAAAAGACAAATGAAGGAAGTTGTAATTTACTAAGGAAGTTTATTTAATAACTCCAACTTGAAGATTTGGTCAAAGGGGATGATTTTGAAAGGAAAGGACCTATAGCAAAGACACCCATTGGTAAGTCTACTATTGCACACTCCAGTTTTGCTTCAACCACTGCACCCTTGAGAATTAAAAATAGCCGCCTTCTACCCAATTTGAGGAATTAAATAAGATACAAAATTTTAAGGAATCAATATTTGATCAAAGACTGAATGGTTAAACCAAACATTTTGAAATATAATAACGAAAGCTAATCCTGGATTTTCTTAACCTATCTCGAATGTTGCCATTAAGGTTAAAGTGGCAGAACTCCATGAAGAAAACCAAGCAACCAATTTCCTTGCAAATTAGGGCATGTTATTTATGGAAATAAGATAATCTGCATTTCCAATGGAATTTCACTAATTTTGTGGCTCACCAAGAAAGAAATGACAGCAAGATAGAAAAAGAAAAATAGAAACACAAAGGAGGGGACAGAAGACAGGAGGGCGGGGTTCGGACATCAGCCATTGCAGGTATATCATCAAGTTTGCAAGGACTACCACCAATCTCATTGGCAGATTATGCCACATAGCTACACAAGACATATTAATTGCCCCTCACCAAGCAAGGATGCTGACTGCTGGTTGACTACAAATGCATTTTCCAATGCAATTTTCAAACTTACTTTGGAGAGAAGACACTCCAAACAAATAAATGATTCCTCATTAGCAGCAGAACAATGGTGTATGCAACCAAAAGAATGGAATTCAAGCCCAGTGGAACCAGACAAGGAAAGCTAACAGTCATCTTCAGAAAATGCCCAATATCTGCAACCTGTGGGTTCACAAGAGAGCCTGTCTCCTTCACGGACATATACATCACCATGCTAAGAAAAGCTAACATGGGGGATGCATAGGTGATAATGAACATTAAGATGCCAGAAAGTAATGTTGAGTGACTTGAGATGCCCTGGCAATTGAAACAATCATGGGAAGATTAGGTAAGATGGCAAGATTTAAGCACAACAAACCATAGTTAATTAAAGATGCCAGGCGAGAAGGAAGTACAATGAAAGCTCCAGCAACATCAATCGTAGCAAGAGTGTTGGTGTTACCAAGAGCAAAATGACCTGCCATTCCCAAATTGTATAGTGCAGCAACCTAGGAGAACAAAACAAAAGTATGGTACCCACAGTTAGCACCTCAATCCACTACTATTGACAGCAAATGAGATAATTGGTATGCAGCACATAAGAATGCTTATCCTATAGAACCCAATATATGTCACACGTCAAGCACAAATACAACTGCCAAAAAAAGTAATTAAGACATCTAATATGAATTATAAAGGACAACACAATCAAAAAGCTATCTTTTCATAACCATTTGAGGTTGGGAACACATCCTCATCAATCATCATAGCTTGTTAAGAAACCACATCTTTGGTCAGAGATCCATTTTTATATGAGTGTGCCCCCTTATGCACAGGTGTGTGTTTGTGTCAATAATTTTTCACATGATGATTTCCAAATTCTAACTCATTTTCTGATGTTTAGGAACTAAATAAAACCCCAAATTCCTGTATGAATGAAAGGTACAGTTTGGCAATATGTGAGCTGCTAGAGAACAAATTTGACTTGCAAGTTGAGAAATTCTTTTTTTGCTACCAGAATTTCCTTAAAATTCAGAGGCCCAACCATCTAACCAAGAATATCACTTCACAAACACCTTTAACTAGTGTTGGCCTCATCGACCATGGCCATGTTCCAGGCTTCCAGCTTTATTTCAGAGTGGCTGCTTTGGATTTCCAACTTTTTCCACGCTTGACAGCACCAAGTATGATTGCCTTGCAAAAGGGCAAATGAAATGGCGGTGCAACAAAAATTTAGTAGTACTACGTTCAAGGGATTAATCCAATATTTCACAACCATGTTCTTTATCTTAGTGTTCACTGGACACTGAGCCAAGGAATTTTGGAATTCAAAGTATCTTATTTGTAGAAAATGAAGGCTTCAATATTATTGTGTAGCTAAAGTATCACACGAGTTAAATGTAGAACTCCCTCTGATATCTCTTTTGGGCCATTTAGTTCGAAACTTTCTGTTGCTCATCTGGTTCAGCTGAAAATATACTGGCTATGCATCTATTTTCACAACAAAGAGAGTGAGCAAATTTTATGCACTATTCTAGTTGTCAAGGAGTCATTACATTTCTCACCATTTTCTGGTCAAAAATATAGGGCTTGTTAATTGGTTTTCAAATCTTACTACTCCCAGGATTCAGGAAAATTTTTTAACTTGGTACAGGATTAATCAATTAAATTACTTCAATAGACAATATCAAATTATAACCAGAAACAAGTACATGGTTGTTAGTGGTGTTGTTATTGTTCCCAAATATTGCCACATTACTAAGGCTATCAATATTTTAACTTTTACAAGATCCTGAATGGCGTAATATATATCAGGCCCTAAATCGTGGTCGAACAAAAATTTCAAAAGACAATATCAAAAATCTGTTAGTTTCAAGAACCAAGGAAGAAAGCCTTTAGTGGATCCCTATAGGTATTTATCCCCTCCTTTCTCCATTTCATTTTCTACTAACACAAAATGCTCTCTCTGCTTCTCCAATTTGGAAACATACCTTCGAAACCACACTTAAATAGTGAACTTTCATTACCCTTGGGAACCCCAAATTGAATAGAAGAGTCCAAATTTCTTTGAAAATTGTTTTCACATTAGTTTTAACTTGCTCTCAACCCAAGGAAAACCAATAATCACCAGTGGAGATGTTGTAACTTACCTCAACCCACTGCTTAAGACGCCCACCACTGTTAAAACAATAAACCATACTGGCCATAATTTGCACAAGAAGCAATAATAGAGGCATTGAATTTATTGGTTGTTGCAGCACCAGCTGTAGAAGACACCAGCAAAGTATGTATGTACACCCCACGACATATGTCAAATCTCTGAATCCAACAAGCAGAAACTTCCTTTCAGTGTCAGCAAGAGAATTAGTGGACAAGCAAACATCTAGGCTTGAGTGGATCTTAAGATTCTGAACAGGTATAAACCATGGCAAGGCAAAAACAGCCCCAAGTGTGAGAATCCCTAGAATTGCATAAATTATTTGTGCCATTGAGTTAGCACCATTACTGAATGCTGCAAGGGCACTGTCCTGATATTTTATGATGTGCTGCAGAACCAATACCCCTGGGACTAAAAAGGTGAACCCAATCGCCATAGTCAAATATTTATTCGACCGTAACAATGCAAGAGAATATAAGCCTAAGCTGGTTACAAGAAGCCATGAGACCAGCTGGATGGATTTTACATACTCTCTTCCTGCTTGCTCAAGCCACTTTGAAATGTCAGGAAGATGAGCCCAGTTAACACCACCCCGGTGCCAGCCTCTCATAATTCTCCCAGAAATGAGAATCAGAATGATAGAAAGTACTTGAATATAGCTTGTTCTGTTTTGTAAGGAAATCAAACTCTGTGCAGGTCCTGCTGTGAGGAACTGAATGGTTTTTCGGAGTAATACCAAATAAAAAGTGGTTGTCAAGAAAGGCCATATATATTGCTCTTCCTCAACCATCGAACTAGATCCCATACTTAGAACAAGGATGAATATGATAGCCAGAACATAAGTCTCATCCAAATGCCACTTATGCATCTTGTTCTTCACATCAGAAAGATGTTGCATTTTGCAGTGGTAAACTTCTTGGTCGAGCCAAAAAAGAAGCCCTATGAATACCAAGCATGACAGGACCATTGCTGCAACTCCAGAAGCAAGTAGGCCAGCAGGTTTCTGCAACACGATAAAAACAGTGTAAATAGAAGGAACAATAAAGAAATAAATTTACAGGAATAGGACAAATATATGTTGTCTTCAAAGGTCATAGAAAATATAGACACCACAGCTTGTCTATTTTTCAACCAGAAAAGGATCAACTCAGTAATTGTTGAAAGAGGAGGCACATACATAAGTTGCTCTTCGTGATAACCACTTGCTTGCAGCTCTTAAAAAATCATCATATGCCAAAACAGTATTGCTATAGTCATCTCTACTATTAGACCTATATACATCATAAAAGGAGCAAGGCTTCAACATTTCTCTAAATACACTTAGCTTCATAATTTTTAATAATGATAGAGTCAACCATAAATTACCCAGAGACTCTTTTAGACTTCCAGGATTTGTGCAGAGCTGCAGCATTTACAAATAAGCAACAAAACATCTCCTCATCACTACCATTGCATTTGGTGAGCCCAGGCCACTGACCATCCCTGAGGACCTCACATGATAAACTTCCACAAGATAAACCAGGTAGCTGTGCTTGAAGTAATCTGAGTAATTGCCAGGAATTCAACTCTAATGTCCTCAGCCGTTGGTCATCTGTAAAAATCAAGTCAGATAAGGGGGAAGAGGTCAAATTATATAGGTCACGTAGGATATAAGCAAAAGGACAAACAAATACTCTGCCTTCTAACTTCTGATAAGGATAAATTAACTAAAAGATCTATAAGAAATAATGATACCAGCACTTTTGTTTTTTCATCTTCTTGCTGTATTCTTATATTTTCAGAATAATAAAATCAGAAAACTAATTCTTATTGGACAATGTTTCCTATCAGGTCCTCTAAATGTGGAACTTCAATGCATATATCCTGTTCTGTACCTTCTGATATTCCCCTAATTCAACTTAGGACCATTGTTCATCAAGATTCATGTCCATATATGTTCCTAGATAACCCAAAACTCTGTACCAATGTGGTCCTGGTAGCTAAGAATTGGTTAATATCAGCGATGAAAAGCAACACAATGGCAATAAAACTTTCTTGCAGCTATAAAGCCAGAGATCTGTTCGATCTCTAATGTCAACACAAGTGTTAACCCCAGAATTTTCACCTCAGGTAAGTAGAACCCATTGCTCTATGTGGGCAATATATCAGCCTGTTCAAGCCTTATACTTCATTGCAAATAGGAAATTGATTACCCAGAAATGATAAATTCCATGACTCTTTCTCCACTCCTCAGATATATAGTTGACACCATCAAGTACATATATAGAACCCAAATGTTATTAATTCCCAAGCAATAAATCTTTTGCTTGACACCCCAGCAGGATTACTTAACACCAAAGAAATTAAACAGTAAAACATTTCAAAAAAAAACAGGTCTAATTTCTGATGAGGACCACTCAACTGCACTCAACTCAACTTGTCCCAAAATTTCCTTGATTATATTCTTGTGACAGATAATGAAGTGGACTACACTTTCATGGGGCCTCCTTAGGCTGCTTTGCCTTAGCCTGCATCACATAGCATGAAGTACGACAAGGGTTTATACCTTGACAAATATTCTAGAATCTCAAAATAACCCAGGAGCTCTTCCAAGATTCAAAGATCCTGCTCTAGTTCTCGGTGCTATGCCACTGCACAAGTGTATGTTATTCCCAATGTAATATGTAAAACAATTTAAATATGAACCCCAAAACTAACGGACACAGTTCTTCACACCTTACAAGGATTGACTGCAAGTGGAACCTAACAACAACTTCTAAAGCTTGGCTCGAACATCCAAATACTCAGCTTGGCTATGTTCTTTTGCAGCCCTATCTCTTGATATTTTGCTTTGTTTGTAGGTATTTGTCTAAGGGCGAAATCATTTATTAACTTCTAACCTCTCATTTCCACTTTTATTGACTGGACTCGTTTACTTTTTGGCCTTCTCCACATACAATTTGAACTTACATCTAATTGCTCCTCATTAATAGTGTGCATTCCTTGGTCATTGCAGCACATGAGCAGACGATCTTATGGTTGATTTCATTCGTTCTCAATCAGTGTTTTATATAGTTTAAAAAGAGGAAAAAAAAAAAAAAAGATTTCCTCAATCAGTGTTGCCTTTAGTTCTTACGAAATTATTCACTTCCTATTCTATCTTATACTGCTATGTTTACTTCATATGGTGGTTTTCAAACTTCCCCTTCAATTTTGTAGGTGTAAGTAAATAAGACAACATTCAGAAGTACCTCTCCATTTTATGCTACCCCAATGGTTCTATCCTTGGATTATTTAAACTAGTTTTAGGCCGGTGCGATGCACGGGATTTGGAGTACTTTTTTGGGTCTGTTTATTTTTTAAATTTTTTATACAATTTAATTAAATGTATTGTTTATTTGTTTGGCCCTATATGCTATTGTACGGACATTATACATATGAAATAGTATTATAAATAAAGGGTTTTAATAATTACTTTTTAATGCATAGGGAACATAACCTAAATAGATTTTTTTTCAAAAATATGCACAAGATTTGCTTTTTATTTTTTAATCTATTATTTTGCTTTAGTGATTTTACATTTTTATAAGTGTTGTTTGATAGGGAGAAGAACTTAGATTAGTTTTTTAAAAAGAAGGAATAAAAATACCCTTCAAAGTAAGCCATTTGTTGAAATCACAGCAACAATGGCGGAGGCACAAGAATTGTTGTTTTTTTTAATTTTAGGTCTATTATTTTGTTTTAGTGTTTTCATTTTTTTTTTTATAAGTGTTGTAGTGATGTCACATATAAAATAAATGTAATAGTACTTAGTTATATTTTATGTAGTAATTTTCTATTCATCTAACCCTCTATGTTTAATTCATCTAACCATTTATTTAATTTAATCGTATATAATCCAGCTATTTATGTTTAATTATGTATTCATTTAAAAATGAGTATATTATAATTTTTTTGGTTATGTTTTTGTTTTTATATGATTTAATTATGTATTCATTTGACCATGTATTTTTATTATTAATATACTCAATTGTTTTACATATTTTTATATAAACAAAGATGAATTATTAAGATAGATAATAAATAATTGAAAAGGCTAGGGAGATAATAAAGTTTCTTTTCATTTAAATTTAATAAATACATCGTTAATTTGCACGAGTTCTCACCAACAATAAATAACCATGGAAGTCAAAACACCATACTCATTCACCTAGATAAACACCATAAGGTACATGAACTAATTAAATACGGTGATTCATATTTCAAAGACTAAATACATGGATAGTAAACCAAAGAGTCAATCAAAATAGCTATTTTTTATTTTTCATCTTGGAAAAAAAAAACTTTTTAATCACAATTTGAGAGCCACTCAAAATGAACCACTTGTTGTAACCACGGCGATGGTGACCTCCTTTTCTATAACAATAAATAACCATAAAAGTCAAATCATCATATCATTATAAAATACATGAACTAATTAAATACAATGAATTCACCTAGACAAACACTGTAAAATACATGGACTAATTAAATTCAGTAAACTGATCTGGACACACACTGTAAAATACATGGACTAATTATATAATGAACCATAGTTCAAAGACTAAATATATGTATAGTGAACCAAAGAATCAACCAACATACTAATATTTTATTTTTTACTTTGGAAAAAAATATTTTTTAATCACAATTTGAGAGCCACTCAAAATGAGCCATTTGTGCAACCACGGCGATAGTTGCCTTCTTTTATATAACAATAAATAACTATGAAAGTCAAGGCATCATATCATAAAATATATGAACTCATTAAATACAGTGAATTCACCTAGACAAACACTATAAAATACATGAACTAATTAAATATAGTGACCTCACCTAGACAAACACTATAAAATATATGAACTAATTAAACATAGTCAACCATAGTTCAAAAACTAAATACATGTATAGTGAAACAAACAGTCAACCAACATAGTCATTTTTTATTTTTTACTTTTGAAAAGAAACTTTTTAATCACAATTTGAGAGCCACTCAAAATGAGTCAATTGTCACAACCACAGCGATAGTGACCTCTTTTTCTATATTGTATACGGATAGATATAGATGTTAGAAAAAAAAAATACCGGAAGCATTTCCCTGAACTTCCCCCTATATGAAAGACTAAACTTATGTAATGGTTAGCTCACTCTGGCATAATTTGAAAGCACACTCCAACTAAGGATAAGGCTTACTTGCAAAACTGTTGTTTGCTACGTGTCTTTTTTATGATTTATTAGGGGCATATTGTATTTATCCACATAGCATAAATATCATGAGGGATAGAGAAAAAGATACTGCTCTCTAATTCTCCTCTTACTTCTTTCTTGCTCTCTACCCTTTTTCCTCAAGTTATTCTTTTTTTTTTTTTGAAGTCTTCTCCTTCAACTTATTATGATTCCTTCATTCTTCTCTTTGTTTGAATCTAGACCTTCTAGGACTGAACTTAATGGCGTGCAATAATCATCATTATCTACAGATAAAAAGAGAAGAAAAGTAAGTCACACAAGACTAAATCTTGACAACAAGAAAAATTCACAGGAGTCGTGAGGGAGAACTAGATGAATGAGTATGCAGATTACAGACCACAAAATTTTTTTCATATCTATATTGTTATGATTAAACAACAGATACCTAGCAAAATGGGGAAAACAAATGAAAAAAGGATAAAAGAAGACATGGATAGCCCAAACTTAAACTTGTTCTTCTTAAGAACATTTCTATGGAAAAATAAAATAAAATCCACTAACATAAGTTAGGTTGAAAAATCTCCATATTGGACTGTTCCAGACCCTCAAAGCAAAATAATGCATGGTAAACATTGCCATGTATAATTACTGAGGCTTATGGAACTTTCTTGAATTTCTGCACACTTTATCCAATTTCTTTCTTTCTTTCTCTTTTTATCTCTTGTTATGGATGCAGTCCAAAAAAAGCTTCCCCCAAAAAAAGAACCCAAAGAAAGAAAACTGTAACATCCTAAAATCCTAACACTCACTAAGTTACACGTTCTCTTCTATGCATATATTGATTTCATACTTATACTTCTCTATTTATACACAACTAAACAGGAGCAAATGGTGGCAGCACTTAGCAAAGTAGTTATAAAAGTATTACTCCATTTAGATGAGTGGAGAATAAAGTTTATCCACTTGATGGTGGCAGCACTTAGTAAAGTAATCATGAAAGAATTACTCTATTGAGATGAGTGGAGAATAAAGTTTCTCCACTTGATAAATGGGATGATTATCTTCACCTAGATGATAATAAAACTTAGCCCACTAAATTAATAGAGAATAAAGAATTAGTAAAGTACTAGACCTACTTCCTTTACTTCATTCAATAAATAGTACATGTAGATGAGAGGGTTTGAATACAAATAAGCCTAAGCATAGTGAAGAGAGAAGAGTGGAGGTTAGGAAGTGGCTCTTCAAGATCAAATTCCAATCTTTAAAGGAGAGATTCCAAACATTAAGCACTTGAGGTGAGTAATGATGTATTTGGAGTAGAACGTACATATTTCCAATGCAAATGTTCTTTTTCTACAAATTATATTTGAACAATATGTTTTCAAAGCAAATAATTTAAACAATATGTTTTCAAAGCAAATGATAATATATCTATGTTACTCTTCAAAAATAGTTATTATTCTATCAAGAAAATCCATGGATTAACTTTTTTATACGAGGAATAATATTTGAAAGCTATATGTGCCATGCTCGGAGGTTCTACATCAAGGGGACTTAAAATAAGCCGAAAGCTTGATATGATTAGGAAGACGTTCCTCATGACTTTTTGTCGTTCTGTTATACATTACTAGTACATATGTTTTGTTACAGATTTTTCGTTTAGCCGAGAACATGGGTACATTATGAATTATATATATAATATTGATATTTAAATGCTTTTGCAAGTATAAAACTAAATTAGCATATTCTGAAAGGTATGCTTAAGTTTAGTATATGGATATCTCTTTTACTTGTTTCAAAATCTTATGCAAATGATATTTATGTCATATGTAAATCAAGCCCATAGTATATTTTGATGCTTCAATTATTCTATTATTCACTGGGCTTATAGCTCATGTTTTCTTGAACATTTTTAGGTAACCAAGATTGAGAGCTTAAGTTTGGAAAGTTGTTGGCTAAGCTACCTATGTGTAAATGTCATGAAGACTCGAGTTATATTTTGATTTGTCATAAGTTTGAAGTAGAAGATTTTCCTACATTTGTGTTAAGACTATGGTTGTATAATAAAACTGTATTATAATGGTGACATAGGTATTTGTTTTATGTTTACGAATAAATAAAAAAGTGAATCATGCTTCTGCATTATATCAAATGTAAGTGATCAGTCTTTTGGTTTAGTTCAACCTTGGGTAGCCAAGCTACTGGCCAGTTATGATTCCTAATCCGCACAAGGTGAGTTTAAGGTCGTGACAAAAACAATTGGCAAATCAGTTTAATTTCAATGCTAGGCCAGTTAGAAACTTATATAATTAAGTGTGAGACACGTTGAATCTAACTTCATATTTTCTTTTATTTAATAAGCTGTTGATTTAGTGTCATTATGTTCTATTAAATTTTAAGAGTCAGGTCAACTACCATCATTTAGTGGAGTTGAGAGTAGTTTCACTAATTGCTATATTCATCAAAGGTTGATATGTACCTTTCCAATCCATTCCGAGTCCATTCTGGTAAACTCGGTGCGAAATGACCGTTTTGCCCCTGGTGGGCCGGTCACCTTTTCCAGCCACACCGACTCTGGGTATCAAACCGGAAATCCCTCGGGGCACTCTATGGACATAGAATTTAGTGGTGCTACATGAATCTTAATTTGCATATGTATTTTAACTAGGTCACTATATTTGGTCGAAGTAGTACATGTGTGCTTCATAAGTTGAAGTCTTTAAGTTTGTAATTTTAATGCATGCTTCTAATGTGTACAGGACAAGTCCAACAGTACATATTTGTATCAATAGAATTAAGTTAGTTAATATTCAAAAGCTTATGAATCTTTAGGATCATATGATCAGAACCTAACCCTAAGTGTGAAGTCCATGGAACCTAGTAGTGATACCTAGGATTTTCCACTTTCTTCTTATTGTCTTTCCTCACAAACAGAGTTTTGAATTTGAATCAAAATCTGCCAATAAATTTCATTCATAGTTCAACATAAGCATAGCTCCGCAACTCTAATCCTTTCCCTCCGCTATAGGACTTTTCTCTAACACCCAAAAACCTTTAAAAGGTACTGTTTAGAAATTCTGGCACATCACTCAAAAACAAGCCCAACCCTTTTGCATCGTCAATTATACCAGCCTCTATTATTGTTCAAAAAAATTGTTCACAGCCACACAACAGATAAGATAGCATCTTTCCTGGATTTATTAAAACCCAAAACTTTGTAAGTTTACCACCTAGTCTTACACCATAAAGTACCCCAAAACCCCATTTTTTAGCCAACCTTTGGCCACATAAAGAATAATAATACCTTTTTTACTAACTGCCCTACACCAAGCTGGGAGTCAAGCTTGGAGGAGAATGTTTCTTGGCACTTGTCCGTCATCAGTTCAGTATTAGAGCTACTAGGAAAGTGTTTCTCCATTGTAATCCTTAAAGAAATTATTATATTATCTATAAGATTAAACTCAAAAAAGAGAAACAAATAATCAACAAAACCTAACCTGTCAGAGAATCAAAAGTTTCTGAAATCAAGATTCCAACATTGTTTTTAGGAATCGGAACACCAAAAAGGAGAGCTAATGTAGGAGCAATGTCAACCTGGATCAACAGAACAAAAGGTGAACAATGAAAAGACAACCATCTCAATGCCTATTCACAATCATCTGCTTGCCATCAAAGCTATGCTAGATTAAAATAAGCAAACAGAAGAATTTCCAAGAATTTGTAAAAGATGATAGAAACATTATGTGGTTGAGGCAGAATTGCCATTCAAATGGGTGCTTCAAGAGAACACTGACAATAAACCAATATGGTAATGATGCTCTATATGAGCTGTACGAAATAATTATATTGCTAGTAAATCTTAGTGACTCTAAAATAGCTCTGAAACGTCTATTAGTTAATCATAGTCACTATAAAAGTAAGAGAAGCTTTAGGAAACTACAATTTTTTTTTCATTGCTTATCAGCTTTAAGTATTGCAACATAACTGCATCAAGGTTAAGAGAGAGAGAGAGAAAGAGCAAAAGAAAATTCCCACGCACAAAGCACATTCCATGTCTCTAGTCTTAACAGAACCACCATTTGATGAACTAATCACAATTAATTGAACTGCTAAAATTTTGAACAAAATAATATAGTTTGTATGTTTCCCCCCTCATAGTAAATAAACATGCAATACATCCACTGATCCAGAATGGATCATGGGTCTTGCTGAATATAAGATGTGAATCCCAGACCATCATTTTCAAATTTTACACAAACGTGCAAGTAGTCCAGTAAGAACCAGGAAATCTGTTGCTAATCATCATTATATGAAACCACTACAAGGAACAACATAATACTTTAGCCTCAGATTATTCTAGTTTCCCTTGTAATTGCTGAATAGTTTTACAATGCATAAAATTTTTCAACTATTTTAATCAATTAAGCATATCTCAGTTTATAGCCATGAACCTCACAGATCACTAGTACTCAAGGTTTTCAAAGATACCGAATATGTGAAGTGAGGAAAACAAAATGAAGATACAAGGAGATTGATACTATATACAGGGTGGAGGGAATCGTAGGGGGTATGGGTTGGAGGTATGGGTTTCAGGTGCAGGTATGTGTCTAAATGTCGAATTTATCTAATTCCCATATTTAAGGATATAGAGACATGACAAAGTATTTGTATTTCTTAATGTACTTCTTTCATTTTCTAGAATAAAATAGTGTTCACAAGGTTCTATAGAGCTTTTCATGCATAATATGTGAGTTCGCACACGCACGCACACACACATATATATATATATTTGATAAACTTGAATTCCTAAACATTTTTGTTAGATTAAGGTCTAACAAAATGTGTCGGACTCACATCTATACTCATACCCTTATCGAAGTGTCAGAGTCCAAGTGACGAGTAACTGACATGGGTAATTGTGCATTTTAGAAGAGTCTAGGTAACATAGGGAGGAAAACAAAATGATATGGACAGGTAATAAAGGGATTTTCACTGTTAAATCATATTATAATACTCTTGGAAATGGTTTCCAAAGATGCTTCCCATGGAGAAATATTTGGACAACAGGTGCTCCGTCAAAAACTACTTTCTTTATTTGGCCTGCAGTGTTGGATTCTATCCTGACCATTGGCAATCTGGGAAGAAGGGCAAGATCCTAATTGGTGCTTCGGAAAGCAAAGGAATCAGTAGATCATCTTCTCGTTCATTTTGATGTAGCGTGCCAGCAGAGGAGTATGTTATTTTTTTCAATTTTTGTGTTCAAAGCATGTTGCCAACTTTAGTTATTTCCCTATGTGAAGCTCTACCGAGAGGGTGCAAAGTGGAGAAGGTGAAGAAGGCTTGGAAGGTTGCTCCTTTGTGTTTAATGTGGGGTATCTAAAAGGAATGTAACCGAAGGACTTTTGAAGAAGTTGTTTTTCCAGAAGAAAAACTTAAATCCATTATGTTGCATACATTTCAATTTTGGCTATCAAAGAATTTCTGTGAATCTTTTTTTGCTTTATTAGACTTCATAGGTAATTTTAATTTTGGGGAGGGGGTATAGTTTCTCTGTATACAACCTATGTACGGAGATGGCGTCCCTTTTGAGGACTAGTTTTGAATAAAATCCTTCCTTATCAAAAAAATTGAAGAGGAAGTTCATTTTCAAGGAAGTATTTTAATATAACTGAAAGACAAAGTGGAATAAGATATCAAGAAGGATACTTGTTTGCATGTGTCTTTGATTTTGGGGACAATTTGTCCTGTCTCTAATGTCATTGCCTGTTAGATAACCATATCTAGGCAATTCATAATTGTGAATTCTTAATATGTAAGAGGCACAAGTCAATTTAGCTCAATGCAAATACACGGCAAACAGATGATTTGAAAACGGTTGCAAATACAGTTGACTAAAAACATAACAATTGTTTGACAAGTTGTGAGATGATGGGAAAATGGATACCTAGCATCTACAAAGTCAAATACCTGGTCAGCTGTTCTATGGGTTATCGATGGATAATCATAGGCTTTATGTATCAGACCAACGAAAAGCACCAACGAGTCCGTTTCCTCATATGAAGAACCCCCATGATTACCATTGTCAGTCATGCCATGATCGCTGACTACCATCTACAAATGAAATTCATGCAAAAACAAAATTTTAGTACTTACTATGTTCAATTTCTTGAATGGGAGGAATGCCAGAAGAGCAAACAAAAGGTGTGACCTAAGTAAGCATCAAATGGCTGAATGCAGTGATATCCAGAGGAAAATGGCAGATTTATACTAACTTTTAATTAAGTATTGACAGACAATCCAAAACAGAAGATAGCCGATACTGAATTGTTTTTCCTACTCAAAGACCCTATGGAATATCATGGACCAGACACTATCATCTGAACAGGTTGGAAATTAATACAAGAAAACAGAAGTCAAAAACATACACAAAAGAAGGACAACAACAATAACATTATAAAATGGACAAGATTTTCACCATTACAAAGACAATCCATGTAGGCATATAGTAATGTAGCTCGTCCTAAGCCTCTATACAAAGACAAACAAATTTAACAACACAGTGGATGTGTAAAAAGCTTTACGTTTACAGTAAGAGGAAGAAAAAAAAAAGAAAGGAGAAGAGAGCAAACAAAGAAAATAACTACAGCTAATGAGAGAAGAACCAAAAAATGAGGGCTCTCTCCCTTATCCATGAGTATTTATACTACTGTAGCATAAAATACAAAAAGTCTCTCATAACATAAGAGAAATAACACTTTAATGCTTCCCCCTTAAATTGGTGCATGGTTATCTCTCGTGCCCAACTTGCTAACAATGGGATGAAAAATACAAAAAGTCTCTCATAACATAAGAGAAATAACACTTCAATGCTTCCCCCTTAAATTGGTGCATAGTTATCTCTCGTGCCCAACTTGCTAACAATGGGATGAAAAACTTTACTATTAAGTCTCTAAGTAAAAATGTCAGCCAACTAATCTTCCGATCTCACAAAAGGCATGCAAATTAACCCATTATCTAGCTCTTCCTTGATAAAATGCCTATCAATTTCAATATGCTTAATCCTGTCATGCTGAACTAGATTATGAGTAACATTAATAACAGCTTTATTGTCACAATACAATTTCACGGGTCCACCAGGTATCCCTAAGTCTTCCAGTAAGGTCGGAAGCCACATAAGCTCAAAAACACCATGAGCAATAGCCCTTTTCTCGCCTCTGCGTTGGACCTAGCTACCACTGCTTGCTTCTTGTTTCGCCAAGTGACCAAATTCCCTCCTACAAAGGTACAGGAGATGGAAGCAGACCATCTGTAATCAACTGAATTTGCCCAATCCGCATTAATAAATGCCTCTAATCTCAAATGATAATGGTTAAATATAAGATTCCCTTTCTGGAAGCAGACTTTAAGATACGTCAAATTTTGATAAACAGCATCTAGATGCACTTCATGACTAACCTCTACTGCATACGTAATATATGGTCATGTATGGGAAAGGCATATCAGTCTCCCAACAAGGCAACAAGTCTTTGGTATCTCTCCTTATCAGCAGGCTCACCAACATCACTATTAAGCCGATGATTGGAATTAATAGGAGAATTTGTTGGTCGATAGCCCAACATGCCCGTTTCCTCAAGAAGATCGAGAATATACTTCCTCTCAGAGATGAAGATATCCCCAGAAAATACCTCAATGGACCTATATCTTTGATCTCAAATTCCTTGGCCAAACATGCTTTGAGCTGAGCCACTTCCACCATATCATTTCCTGTCACCACTATGTCATCAACATAAATGTACGACTAACAGTGGGTACATCGAATTAATTAGCCAAGTCATGACAAGGGCTTTCTCTGACTGCCACTTCTCACGTGCTGGCCCATCTATCATGGGTCTTTGCAGCTCTCGTGATATAACTAGTCAAGCCACGAGAAGTGGTAGCCAAACTACAAGAACGTGACCATATCAAATATTTGGTGCCATCCAACTTAACATGACTAATCTGAAGAGATGAGCTATCTCCAAGAGTCCCCACAAAACTTAACCCATTCTCCCCAGTACTAGCAGATATCTTAGCAGTATCTGACATGTCCACCCATTCAAGATAGCACTCAACCCCACACAAGTAAAGTTATACCACCAAAGTAGTCAAAAAACACAACATTTTGTTGGAAACTTCATCCAATCTCAATGATAGATGTTTCAAAACACTAAGACAAAGCCAAACCAGTCCAAATTAGACAAGAAATCAGTACAATAACTGGCAACCGCAACTCGCAGTGCACATACAAACCCTAGTTGGACTCTTTAGAGGCTTAGAACTCATTATATCTCAAAGCAACAACCTTGGTTAAGGCTCTAGAACATCTAGTCAGCACCCATAGGAGCAGACTGAACCATTAAACTGCCTCAAACAGTCT
The DNA here is from genome assembly GCA_033060915.1 of Euryodendron excelsum. Taxonomy (NCBI): domain Eukaryota; kingdom Viridiplantae; phylum Streptophyta; class Magnoliopsida; order Ericales; family Pentaphylacaceae; genus Euryodendron; species Euryodendron excelsum. The sequence goes on from CM065383.1 coordinate 48,293,864, forward strand.
CAGGTCAGCGATTTCAAAAAAATAGACCTATTTTTTTTTCTGAAAATCAAAGAAAAATAGAAAAATCACATAATAAGTGGTCCAAAAAATCTGAAAAAATACCAGGGGATATAAAGACCCTAGTCAATCATACTGGAGAAGTTTCGTTTTCTTTTTTTTTTCGGGCGACAAACAGAAGAACCGACAAACACGGGATTGTGCTTTGACACCAAGTTCAATTTACAGAAAGAGGAAAAAGTTGAAAAGAGAAAGGCTAAGAGAGCAAAGAAATAAAATGCATAATATGGCAAATGAGAGAAGAACCAACAAATTAGGGTTCTCTCCCTTATCCATATATGTAATTACACCATTGTAGCATAAAATACAAAAATGCCCTCATAACATAAGAGAAATAACACTTCACAAGAAAAATACATTCTTGTTTTGTGTAGTCATAAATGTGGTGATCACATGCAGATGCAGGAAAATATCATCCACATTCAAAGGATTCAAGCATATTTCAACTTTATCTTTTTCTTTCTATCTCTTTAATTTTCTTCTCCTTTATTTTTTTGGTGGGGGCCATAATCCATGATTACCTGATTTTGTGTACAAAAACTGAAAAATTAAAATATAAGAAGTATAACACTAAATAGTTGCCCATCATATCTCACCCTATATTCATGTAGAGCATTGACAGCCATGTCCAATATCAGAACCTCAAGACATATAATATATATATATATATAAACTAAACTGCAAAACAGGTCTCAATTCCTAAATGTTTTCCTAAAAGACAAAAAAAGCCTAGGGGAATTCTTGCTCACTGATCAAAACCATGTTTATTAGAACAGACTAAGGAGTTGTTTGATAGAAGAAGGAAATATAAAAAGAAGGAAAAATCATACGAGGAATAAACAGCAGCTCAAAATGGGGTTATCACTGATTATAGATTGTATGATAGACTAATGTAACCGAAGGCAGGTTATGATAGCATATACTACTAAGGATATGCATGAAATACATAGATTCCAGCACTACTTTTTTTCTTTTTTTCTTTTTGAAAAGTATATATTCCAGCATTACATTGGCTAGTATCGTCATTGATTCCACTTTATTGATATAACACGGTGCCTTGTCGACATGTACATGTTGACATGGTCATGCACAAGCACGAACACACACAGGCAACATATCCTTCCCAGAACCATGAAGGTAATGTTATATCTTAAGAACCTAAAATAAAAGTGTTCAAATTGGCAATAATCATTGGATTTTCAAATACCATGAGTAAATATTGGTGTACTCTCCTTCATCTTAGAACTGGAGGTCATTTGACTCATATCACCCTTGATGGCGTTGTTATTCTAAAAAAAAATAATGTAATTACAAATGCCCTTATGATCTTGTCAACTTCCTTCTGTTAATTCACATGACACACTTGTTTGCTAAGTTCGTTCCCACTACTTGCATAAGATGTATGAATTAGAAGCCACTAACACCAGAAAGCTAGAAGAAAGTAGCACAAACCACAAGTGTCCGCCCTTGATCATTGTCTTGAGACTGTTTAGTACTCAAGTGGATCATCTTGACCACTTCATCCATCTCCCTAAGTTTCGGGGCCATCAAGACACTGAAATAGTAGAACAATCAGCAACAGAAGTACATCAAAATACCAAGGTAGTGCAAAGGACAAAGCTATTACCTATTCCGCCCACCAATATGCCCAACATGATCCAAACCAAGATAGTGAAGAATCTGGAATGACATCATCAGTGAGACTCATGTGATGGCAAAAGCCGCAGAACAATGAAGTATTTTGCCAAGGAGAAAATGATTATGATAGCTTTTGAATTTATATCCAACCCAAAAACATGACAGAAATATTAATTCAAATCAACATTGGACACTTCTTGCAACATCACAACAAATCACCATTTATATTTTATGAGCATAAACTCCAGAGGTAAATCAAAACAAACTGAAAAGACAAGTCACAATTCTCGTGGCACAGAGTTGAGAATATTTTAACTAATATAATGGAGAATAAGGAAGTTGAAAAACTAAACTTCTCGAGATTAAAACAAATCTAAGGATGATAAGATTGTTAAGTAGGAGGGCTAGGGAAAACCCGATCAGAAATGAGCATAGACGAGAAAGCATGGAAGTAGGCCCAAACCAAATCAAGAAAGCTTTGTTTCAACTGCCAATGAATCATTTTCTTATCTGCTATATCTTGTGCCACATCTTCTTTTAAACCATAGACAGCAAGTCAACTCCTAAAAGCCTTGACCTATGTTCTTTGCACTCCTTGTCCTAGCAGCACTCTCAACTTGAACCATATTACTCCATATAGGTGCATCACTGAACATTGTTGAACCACTGAAAAGAAGAATTCCTTAAAAGTAAAAAGTTGTGGAAGGATAAGAGAGTACAAAAAGGGACATGGAAGTAAATACTGAGAGTATAATAGAAATGTCAGAAATGTCATTCATCCTTTTGAGAATTGGTCTTCCGGATGTCTATCTAAAAGGGTGTGAAAGCTTGGAAGGTGGCACAGCTATGTTTCATGAGGTTCATTTGGAAGAAGCGTAATAGGCACACCTTCGAGGAGGCAGATTTAGCAATTCATAGACTTATATCTGCACTTTTACACTCTTTTCATTTTTGGTTATAAGGTTATTTTTGTACTTATAAAAAAAGGTTAGAAGGGATTTTTTGTGAGTATTCCTTTGCTTTTGTTGACTTCATTGCGGATCTTCCTTCTGTAAATGTTGTATAGCCAACTTTTGTACAAGTGTACCCAATTTGCGCGGCCGCAGCTTGTGCCCCTTCTGATGCTTTTAATAGAATTACTTATTTACCAAAAATAGTAGACTCAACAAAAAGAAATTCAGCATGGAAAGTGTTGGAGTTAGTGGCTCATATTCATGACACTAATTCTGAGAAATAATGGAGCTCATGGGTGGAATGGAGCGTAACGAGAGGAGAGTGAATGCATTGAGCAGAGCGGAATGGAAACTATATGGGTTAAAGATGAACAAACTGGAGAGCAGATATGTTGGCAGAGAAAGGGGCCGATGAAACAACAGGTCACAGTCAAGAAACCGAAAGGATATCAAGTGTTTCAAGTGCCACAAAAAGAGCCATATGAAGGACTGTCCAAAGTGCAAAAAGGGAAAAGGTGATGAAAAGAAGAAAGGGGAATCATCAACGTGGCTGCAAAGGATTATGATATAAGCATGGTGACATGCTTTAAGTTTCATCCAATTCAGACCACTTTTCGGACTCATGGAATCTGGATTCTTCTTGTTCCTATCGCATATCTCCTTCGCACCTATAGATTAGTTAATTGCAGTTCTGTTATAATTATAACAGATGTTATAACAGATGTGCGATGGTGTATAACAGATGTTCCTATCAATGATGTATCTTGTTGGGTCACTAGAATAGGCACAGTTGAGATTCAAAATGTGTGATGGTGTGGTGAGAACACCAAGTCATGTTAGTTATGTTCCAGAATTAAGAAAAAATTCTGATTTCTTTGTGAACCTTAGACTCTAATGACTATCGATATAAAAGTATAGTTTTAAAGGTAATCAAAGGTGCTATGACAGTTATGACGGATCAGAAAGTTAGGGTAATATCTACAAGCTTTTAGGGAGTACAATTGTAGGTGGAGTTAATGCAACAACAAAATCTGATCCAAGGTATGATGACACACTCTTATAACATATGTGGTTAGGGCACATGAGTGAGAGAGGAAAATCAGAGTTACATAAGAGGAACTTACTAAAAGGAGTTAAATCTTGCAAATTACATTTCGGTAGATTTTATGTTCTTGGAAAACAATACAGAGTTTCATTCAAGTCTTCTATGCATAAAACAAAGGGAATTTGGACTATGTGCATTCAAATGTTTGGGAGGCCAATCAGAGTGGCATCAATGGCTGCATCAGTTTACTACGACTACTCTAGAAAAGTTTGGGTTTACTTTATGAAGAACAAGTCAAAAACATTTTCAAAGTTCAAATTGTGGAAAGCTGAAGTGGAGAACCAAACTGGAAGACAGATAAAGTGCCTCAGAACAGATAATGGTACTGAATACAGGGACACAATGCTCTTGAAGTTTTGCAAGGGCCATGGTATTAGAAGACACTTTACAGTGAGGAAGACAACACAACACAATGGAGTGGTGGAAAGGATGCACAGAACTGCTGCAGAAAGGGCAAGATGTTTAAGATTAAATGACAGGCTTCCAAAGAGTTTTTGGGTAAAGGCAGTTAATATGGTGTGGTACATCATTAACGGGTCACCAAGAGCAGTATCGAATGGACACGTAGTAGAGGAAATATGGTTATGTAAAGAAATAGATTATTTTTTGATGAAATATTTGGTTATTCTACTTATTGCATATTTCTAGTGATGAGAGGTCAAAGTTTGATCCAAAATTCAAGAGGCGTATTGTAACACCCTAGAATCCTCACACTCACTAAGTTACACTCACTCCATAATTCTCTTCTATGCATATATTAATTTCATGCTTATACTTCTCTATTTATACACAACTAAAGAGGAGCAAATGGTGGCAGCACTTAGCAAAATAATCATGAAAGTTTTACTTCACCTAGATGAGTGGAGAATAAAATTTCTCCGCTTGATGGTGGCAGCACTTAGCAAAATAATCATGAAAGTTTTACTCCACTTAGATGAGTGGAGAATAAAGCTTCTCCACTTGATGGTGGCAGCACTTAGCAAAGTAATCATGAAAGTTTTACTCCACTTAGATGAGTGGAAAATAAAGTTTCTCCACTTAATGGTGGCAGCACTTAACAAAGTAACATGAAAGTTTTACTCCACTTAGATGAGTGGAGAATAAAGTTTCTTCACTTGATAAGTGGAATGATTATCTTCATCTAAATGATAATGAAAGTTAGCCCACTAAATTAGTGGATTAGTGGAGAAGAAAGAATTAGTAAAGTACTAAACCAACTTCCTTTACTTCATCCTATAAATAGTACATGTAGATGAGAGGGTTTGAATACAAATAAACCTAAGCAAAGTGAAGAGAGAAGAGTGAATGTTAGGAAGTTGCTCTTGAAGATTAAGTTCTAACATTTAGAGAAGAATTCCAAGCATTAAGCACTTGAGGTGAGTAATAGTGTATTTGAAGTAAAACATGCATATTTCCAATGCAAATGTTCTTTTTCTACAAATTATATTTTAACATTACATAGCAAATGATAATATGTCTATGTTACTCTTCAAAAATAGTTACTATATTTTGATGCTAAACCTTGTATTCTTCTATTAAGAAAATCCATGGATTAAATTTTGTATACAATGAATAAGTTTTGAAAGCTATATGTGCCATACTCGGAGGTCCTACATCGGGGGGACTTAAAATAAGCCGAAAGCTTGATATGATTAGGAAGACGTTCCTCACGACTTTTTGTCAGTTTGTTACGCATCACTAGTGCATACGTTTTGTTACGGATTTTCCGTTTAGCCGAGATCATGAGTACATTATGAATTATATATTATGTTAATATTTAGATGCTTTTGCAAGTATTAAACTAAGTTAGCATCTTTTGAAAGGTATGCTTATATTTAGTATATGGATATCTCTTTTACTTGTTTCAAGATCTTATGCAAATGGTATTTATGTCATATGTAAATCAAGCCCATGGTATATTTTGATGCTTCAATTATTCTATTATTCACTGAGCTTGTAACTCCTCATATTTTCTTAAAACATTTTCAGGTAACCAAGATTGAGAAGTTGTTAGCTAAGCTACCTGTGTGTGAATGTCATAAAAACTCGAGTTATATTTTGCTTTGTAATAAGTTTGAACTAGTAGATTTTCCTAGATTTGTGTCAAGACTATGCTTGTGTAATAAAACTATGTTATGATGGTGACATAAATATTTGCTTTATGTTTACAAGAATAGTAAATCATGCTTCCGCATTATATCAAATATAGGTGATCAGTCTTTTGGTTTAGTTCAGCCTTATGTAGCTAAGCTACTGGCTGGTTATGATTCCTAATCCACACAAGGTGGGTCTGGGGTCATGACATGTATTCTTCTTGGGTACGAGAAAGGTGTAAAGGGGCACAAGTTTTGAGATCCAGAAGCCAAGAAGGTGGTAATTAGATGTAGTATTTGATGAGTCTGCCCTATTAAAATTGTTGTGGGGTAATCAGAAATCTGAGACAACAAAACATTCAAGGCTCGGTTGGTAGCAAAGGGATACTCATAAAGAAATGAAATTGATTATGATAAGGTCTTCTCCCCAATCGTCAGACAAACATCCATCAAGACAGTTTTAGCTTTGGTAGCGAATCATGACTTGAAATTAGAACAGCTCGACATGAAGACAACTTTCCTCTATGGTGACTTGGAACCTGAAGGGTTTAAGCAATCAAAAACAAAACATCTTGTTTGCAGATTGAAGAAGTCTCTCTACGAGCTAACGTAGTCCCCGCGGTAATGGTACAAGAGATTCGATTCTTATATGATTCAGATTGGCTATACGCGTTGTGAGTAAGATTGTTATGTTTATGTTAAGAGTCTTAAAGATGGTTCTCATATTTTTCTATAACTTTATATGGATGATATGTGTTGATTGCTGCAAAGAGTATAGTTGAGGTTGACAAGTTGAAGTCGCTATTGAGCAAGGAATTTGCAACAAAAGATTTTGGGGGTGCAAAGAAAATACTTAGCATAGAAATTTGCAGAGACAGGCGTGCTAGGAAGCTATGGGTGTCTTAGAAGAGATACATTAGCAAGATGCTTGAAAAGTTTAACCTACTTAGTGCAAAACCATTAAGCACACCATTGTCAAGTCACTTTAAATTATCAGCTAGTCAATGTCTAAAGACAAAAAGAAGAAGTTGAAAATATGTCAAAGGTGCCTTTTGCCAGTATAATGGGTTGTTTGATGACCAAGCTTAGCACACAGTGAGTACGGTCAGCAAGTACCTGGCTAATCTAAACAAACTGAATTAGAAGGCAATGAAGTGGGTCTTCAAGTACTTTAGCAGTACAACAGTCTATGGTATGATGTTTGCAAGGCAACAAGAAGTTCCAGTTATGGGATGACAAGAGTTCTATGGCAGGTTGTATTTATACATGCAGGCAAGCCTATTTGTTAGAGATCTGCATTATAGTCCCTTGTAACATCGTCTACGACAGAATCTGAATACATGGGAGTGACAGAGGCAGTAAAGAAAGCACTGTGGGTGAAAGGGTTAGTCATGGACTTGGGTTACAACAAGATAGCATTCAGTTAAGTTGTGACAATCGGAGCGCATTTATTTGGCAAAACATCAATGTATTATGAGAGAACCAAACATATTGATGTAAGGTTTCACAAGATTAGAGAGTTGATTGCTAATGGTGAGGTGAAGTTTGAGAAAGTTCACACTTCAGAGAATGTTGTAAATACGTGGACAAAGACCATCACAGCTTGGAAAGTTCAAGCATTGCTCGGACTTGGTCACTGTTTCACAGTGTTGAAGAAGGAAGCTACCCCAACCTACTATTCAAGATGGAGACAGTTATGGATATTCCTTTTCTTTTTTCTCCTAAGGGGCAGGATATTCGCCAAGGTGGAAATTCTTTGGAGTTAGTGGCTTATATTCATGACATCAAATTTAAGAAATAATGGGGCTCATAGGCAGAATGGAGCGTAGCGAGAAGAGCGTGAGCGCATCAAGCGGATGTAGGGTTTCATTATATCCAGGGTTAGGGTTTCGTTATAAATTCATGTAACCCTAATCAGTTGTAACGGTTTTCTTCAAATGTAATAAGAAAACTATGTTGCCAATGTGGACGTTAGTAGTCACGTAGACTACTAAACCACATAAAATCATTGTGAATGTGTTTGTCGTCCTTTCTCATTGCATGACACCTCTCTTATAACCTTGCTTTTTGCACAACATAAAAAGAGCCATGGGATCACCATGTCAATGCAAAAAATTGAAAAAGAAAAATAAGGTTTTCGTCACCTGCTTCATTGTTTGGCCTTTAAATATTTTTCTTAATGCTTGCCCTCAAAATTTCATGTCACTCCAAAGATTCAAAGAATAAGTTTCTTTAGAGGGGAAGAACTTAGATACCATTTGAATATCAATGCGTGTGTAAAAATATCAAACAGAACTTCCTTATATAAATTGACTGCAAGAACATAAAGAAGAAGATTGCCAGTTGAGGTGCATTTCTTAACCTCTCGCTGGGCCTCAGAAACTAAAGGGTAGGGATGCTGTTGAGTTAAATTTTGAAAATGTGAAATAGTTATCATCCTCTCCCGTCCTTGGTAAGTAATTGAGGATTTAATTTTCATGGGTATGAAACAAGGTGTCTATGTCCTCTTAGCATTCATGGATTATAACGGACGCTCATAGTAGTGTTGTTTCTTATTCATAGAGAAAAGTTGCAAACACTTTTATTATTAAGTAGAGATTTTAGCTCTTTCAGTAGGCTTTCAAGAAGCATTCTTGTTGGGACTTCATCATTGTTTAGTTGAGGGAGATTCCAGGATTTGGTACATTGGGTGAAACTGCAATCCTCAGGTCATAGGCACCATGCTCACTTGCTGCAAGAAACATTATTCAATTTGTTTTGCTCTTTAGAGAGAGAAATATTTCAATCCCTAGCTCAGCTAATGAAGGCAGACTTCTTGGCCAAATAAGGCCTTCCACTTTACAGAGTTGAGGGATAATGGGGCAAAGTTAAAAACAGTTTCAGAAGTACTCTATATTGTTCTTCCCCTTCTTTGTCAGCATTATGGAGCTCTTCTTTTGGTGGGGGGGGATTTCTCATTCTTCCTCCTCTTGCATAGTTCTTTTTCCTCTCCTAAAGTATGTGTCTTTCATATTAAATATTAACAAAATGAATGAACAAAAACCGGGAAAAAAACAAAGAGGATTAGACAGAAAATCTGTTCACAAAGTGAAAAATTTGACTGACATTGAGAAAAAAGAAAAGGAAAGTACATTGAGAGTACCTTAGTCTTAAACTCTTGGACATAAACCAAGTATCATACAAAACTCAAAATGCATAACTCAAGTTAGTGAAGGAGCATATAGGCTATAGGATGGAAATCGAACCATTTATTCTATGCTACCTGAATTCTCCAAATTTTGTGACATACCCATGTCAGACACTCGACACTCATTAAGGGTGTGGGATATGTGTCTGATATGGCTAGTTGGACATGTATCTAACAATTATGTATTGAGTTTACTATAAAACTAAGCACAGGACTTTCATTTTATGCATGAAATGCTATATTTTAGCTTGTAAATGTCATTTTACCTTAAAAAAATAAAAGAAATATTTAAAAAATATAAAATCCGGCCGTGTCTGAGTGTGCTTAGGCATGAGAATTAGATAAATCTGATACTTGGACAAGTACTCGCACCTAACACTTGTACCCAAGTCCAGGTAACATAGCATTTATTATGACCTGGACAAACTGAAACACCGGACTCCTGTTTAAATTACCAACAAGTGTAGCTCAAGCAGAGGGCCTTTCTTAAATGACAAAGTAAAAAACAGTTGAATGCCAGTATTGCCCTTTAAATTCATAATATTTAATTTAACATAACATAGTGTACATTTGTATTTGCATGTATAAATGTTCATGCACATCACGATAATCAGAACTGAAATCATCCTTTGAAAATGGAAAAAAGTCAAGTCTGAAAGAATTATGAACAAGTGAAGAACATATAAATCACCAGAAGATTCCAGTCAGTCCTATTAAGCTCATCACCCAAGTGGCGAGAAACATTGTGATCTACTCCCACAGTATCTTTAACCTGTCGCAAGAATTCACAAGAAATTATCATATGACCAAGATTTGAAGAACCTTGAGCAGTTTCCAGAAGTTAGCTAACAACTTTCACACCTGGACTTCCTAAAGAAATGCAAAAAGATCATTTATCTAAAATCCAAGAAGCATAGTCAAAGAATCAAAGACTGAACAGTAAACCATAACAATTTTGTCATACCTTCCTAACTGGCATGAAAGGTCAACCAAATAACCCAAAACATCATAGACATATACCTATTAAACCTGAAAATAGATAAAGATTGACCAGCTGAAGAAAGAGTGGCCTAAACAGATCCCTGTAAAAGAGCCAAGATGCTAGAATTTTAAGTTCATCTCGCTCAATCTTGCTTATATAGAAGCATACTAGTATCTTTTCCACTAAGAACAGGGTTTTCTAAATCCTATTAAACAAAGATTTCCTAAACTAATCAAGACTCAACTACTTCCAAACAGGACTAGGGCTTGATAAACTCATAACCGAACATCTAGCTACCCCAGCACAACAATACCACTAATTTCCAAATTAAAATAATACCCTTGATCGTAAAAGATCTGATTTTTCCCAAATGAAAGGTGTCATGGAACTTTAGGTTCATTGGTGGGGCCCATGTGGATGTTTCTCTTTTTTTCCATTTTTCAAGCATACATCTTAGTAGGCGGTTTGCCATTATCATCCCTTGTAATTAGACCTGTCAGTGGATCAGGTCTAATCCGGATCCGATCCGAATCTGATCCGATAAGATACAAATCCGATCCGATAGACCTGATCGGCAACCCGACAATCCAAATCCAATGGATCTAAATAGTCTCAGACCGGACATAGATAGACCCAATGGATCTAAAGGTAGATCCGATCCGATTAGGGATCCAATATATTGTTTTTCCCTTGATTGAGCACTGATCTCTCTCAGCCCTATTTCAGTCTCCAAAAACCTCTCCAACAACCGTCATCATCGACCAATGTAGCAAGGCTGGGTTCCATCTCTCTCTCTCTCTCTCTCTCTCTCTCTCTCTCCATATATATATATATATATATATTCAGAGATAGTAAGCAATAGATACAGACGTACAGACCAGGGTTTGGATCGGGAGGGAGGGGGACCAGAAGGGCGGTGCAAACTTGCTTTCACAAAGAGCCCTACGTTAGTCCTCAGTTAGTTCCTCTCTCTCTCTCTCTCTCTCTCTCTCTCTCCGCTAATGGCGTATATGAAACTGTATGAAATAGTTCCTGGTGAACAATAGTTTTGTGTTTGTACTTCGTAAAGTTTTCCTTTTATTGTTTCAAATGGAAAATTTTGATGGTAAGCAACTAGGCATTATTAAATATCTTAAGCTAGGATTATACCAAATCTTCTCCTTGTATTCTTCTTCTACATCTATAATTGTCATCCATAAAAATTCTAAGACATATTAAAAACAGGTAACTATTTCTGTTGACTTTGTCTCCATGTCGGCTCCCACTGAGCTCTAAGTACGGCACTACCCTGACTATGATTGAGACAGTAGGCAAAATAGGCCAACTTGCAGAAGAGTGTGAGCAAGGGCATGTTCCTTACCAAGGACACTACCTCAGGGTCTCCCGACTCTCCCCACTTTTACCCTTTATGCCCAACTTAAAAAAAATTAAAACCTGATTTTTCCATTTGATCCCAGCTCCAATTTGACTACTATTATACAGACGTTGAAACTAGTCGCACAGATATCATGATGTCAATCTTTTACATGTAAAGACAAACCAACACCATGTTATATGCATCTTGTTATTTAGCATCTAAACTGGATGTAGCATGATACCAACCAACTTCAAAAAAAAAGGAAGGAAATATAAATTAGTTAGGAACTTTCCTAGAACAAGAAGAACTCAATAGTATACAGAGTGGGTCAAAGCACTGCATGTTATACAGAGATAATCTAAAAGAGTGGTGGAACCACTGCAACCAAACGCTACAACCCCAAGTCCAATTCACCTCATAGTTAACCATTCATAAAAACATCTCAGACCAGTGTAATATCCAGAGGGGATGCCCAGTCAGACAAGTTAGGAAAGCAAGGAGGGTTTACCTCAATGCAGTTGACCTGGTATTGGAGCAATGGCTCGAGGCATTAATGAGCAGCTTATTCGCAGGCCTAACTAGTCATGTCATTTTCTATATAAATTCAAGGCATTGCTATAATAGTTTATAAAGGGCAACATTTGATCACTGAAGGGCATGTCTAACTGTCAAATAAAAAAATTCTGAACAGACAAAAAACTACCACAAAAGGACTAGCAACTCATCGGTCAGCCAGCCAGCCCTTTAAGTCAGATAGTTACACCAACTTTGTTCAACAGATCATCACCAACAAACTAGGAATTGCATAATTTCATATCCCACTAGTCCTTGCAATAAGTTGACATGGTTCGAGGACTACTAATATTATAGTTTGCTAACCTTACTAGTGCAAGAAAGACTTATACCAGTGAGACGGACTCATCATTAACATCAGCGCTATGTTTCTATTGGATGCCAGTTTATATGCGTTACTAGACATTCAGCAAAAACTTTTGATGGATAATACCTCAGGAGTCAATGCAGGATGCACCAATGTACATGGCCAATATAAAGAGATATCAACACTTTGTTGGAAGGGGGAAAAATAAAGAGTGTAAATGCCTTAAAAAAAAGCTGTGACAATCCTACTGGCACAAAAAACAAAAGAAAAAGAAAAAGAAATGCAGTATTTCTTTTTCTGTTTTCCAAAATAAACTTACTGAAATATTGGAGGGGGAAAAGGAAAACACGAAGACAAATTAGTAGAAAAAATTGCACAAAAATGCTGTGGAAAACTTACATAGAAACTACTAACTCCATCGTGCCTTGAGAATAATCCTGGAAACAACTTAAGCCATGTTTCATCACCAAGCATTACCATTTTCCAACCAATATTAAAGAACTGACCTGCAACACAACATATAGGACCGATAATTACATTACCAGTCAAACTTACCAAATGTCACGTGATCTATAGTATAATTTTACAGACTAACCTACAAGATTGTCATCCAAAAGAGCTTGTGTGTTAAAATTGAATGCCACATCCAAGAATCCACCAATTGCCCCAGACAGCATAGCCTACTATTACAATATAAGAGTGTGAAGGATACCCATGCATGAGACTGAATTATTTATAACATATTCCGCGAAAAGGAAAAAGCTGGTCACCTTCAAGCGAGGCATTGTAACAGTTGGAGGCGCAGCCTTTGCATGGTACCCAACTGCCCTTCCACTAGCAAGCAATGACTGAGTATATGGCATAGCTTCCATGAAAACCTTGGACGGAGGCTGAGCATCCCTTCCAAGCACAAACTCTGCTGGAAGACCATCAATAACCTATGTCATGACAAATTGAAGCTTATCCTCCATAGAATTATCATGAAACACCAAAAGTATGTATATTTGAGGATATTCTTTATAGACAAGAATATCAAACTACATACCATCAAGATTAATCGGTCAAATGAAGGAGGGATCTCATATAGCTCCTGCATTACAAACATCAGATTAAACTGAAGACCAGTAATTCACAGCGATTTTCTGCCACTGTTATAGTAGCTACAGGAAAATTGAGCTTAAGCATCAGCTTTTTTTACTTTAACAAGGAAGAAAAAACACACACATCACTCAGTGTTGGTCCCTACATGCAAGATGCTGGGAGGGATGCACAGGGTAGATACCTAACTTATGTTAGTGGCCCTCAAACTCAGAACCATATTGTCAAGCTTGACAGCCCTCCCCCTACACAGCAAGCAATGGCTCTTACTTTTATACTCTCTCATTTTGACATTCAAGGAAATGAAAATCATACAGAACCATAGATAAGTATAGTGGAAAATGGTTGTTTTAAAATTCTTTGCGAGGCCTTATGTCACGGGGTGGCACTTTTGAGCAAGTTATAGGTCACAATGCCCCCGTGTGGCGCCCGCCAAGCTCCTTTGACAAGCCCGCCAAGCTCAAGTCTCCACCGGTTGATTACAAGTAAAGCAATTTGATGGCACAATACAAGCATTTACATTGGAAATTGACGGAAAGAAATACAAAAGAAATTAACAAAAGAGTACATTTTCATTGCTAAGAAAGTATTTACAATGCTTAGAAGATGAGAAACAAATGCTTGGTTGATTACAAGAAAAGTGGTGAGGGAGGTTGTTGACATACATACCCCCATATACTAGCATTTTTAGCCATTTACAAACTGACAAGTGAAAACATAATATGTGCCCGAGAAGTCATAACGGACTCTCATTAATTCCACACTTGTCCAAAAATCCTAAACTCTAGGAATGGGAAAATACATTATAAAAGCTATGTACATAAAAAAAAACCTAGCTTGATTTGCCCTCCGGAGTTAGGAGAAATGCCATATCAAAGATGCACCAAAAAGGTGTACTGTGTGTAAATTTGGCATTGGCCCTTCATCGTCGCCACGAAGGGAATTACATCAAAGGACTTGCTAGGACTTAAACTCCTACATATTTACAAGAGTTTGGACCCTAGGTTGTGTGGCAAAATGTGACCGGATCATCCCTCAAATGCGAAGGCGTCGCTGCTGCCCTCTGCCTTGCCTGCTGCCTTGGCTAGTGCCTTGGCTGCCAGCTTGCTGCCATGGCTGGCTGCCTTGGCTGCCACACGGGGCATTTGGTGGCTGCCTTGGCTGCCATGTGGGGCATTTTTGGGGCTGCCTTGGGGCATCTCATGGGGTATAAATGGGGCTGTTTTGGGGCTGTTTTGAACAATGTTTGGGCATTGTTTGGGCAATGCTTGGGCATTGTTTTGGCCATCAAATGAGCACCATTTGGCCCGTCTTTGAAGCATATTGTCTTGAGCATTGGTTGAGCACCCCTTGGCCTATTGTTGGAGCACCTTGGCACGATGTTGGGCATCCGTCCTCCACCATCTTTGGCACACCTTAGGACCTTAAGGCAAGTGCGAAGGCACTTACGTGGGACGCCATGGGGCACAAGAAAGCGACCCGTGACACCTTGCCACGTCTTATAATAATGGAGAACAACACCCTCAGCCTATGTTTCATGGACTCGGCTAGAGGCATTGGGTGGGTGCAGTTATGTTTCTTAAGTGTCGGATTCCGTAACTTTCATGTCTAAGGACATAAGGAGACAGCATAATATTTATATTTCTTAATATACTTCTTTTATTTTATAGGATGAGATAGTGTTTACAAAATGTTATTAAATATTTCATACATAATATGGGTGTTACATCCATATTAGTAGGATAAATTTGACTCATTAAACATTTTTGTTGAGTGAACATCAACAATACATGTCGGAGACATATTTCATACCCAAACCAATACCCAAGTGTCCGTCCGACATGGGTACTTCATATATTTAGAAGAGACCATATAACACAGCCCTTGCCAACCTTAAGTAACTCTTTGAGGTGTTAAAAGATATTAACAAACATTTTGAGGTCCCAACAAGCTATTACCATCAAGATTTTTGCTACCCTCAGCCTCCTTGCTTCTTTACTTATAATTAAACCACCAACCACCACGCCCTACCCCCACCTCTGTAACCCCCTAGAATCCTCACACTCACTAAGTTACACTCACTCCATAATTCTCTTCTATGCATATATTAATTTCATGCTTATACTTCTCTATTTATACACAACTAAAGAGGAGCAAATGGTGGCAGCACTTAGCAAAATAATCATACACTTAGCAAGGTAATCATAAAAGTTTTACTCCACTTAGATGAGTGGAGAATAAAGTTTCTTCACTTGATAAATGAGATGATTATCTTCATCTAAATGATAATGAAAGTTAGCCCACTAAATTAGTGGATTAGTGGAGAAAAAAGAATTAGTAAAGTACTAAACCAACATCATTTACTTCATCCTATAAATAGTACATGTAGATGAGAGGGTTTGAATACAAGTAAGCCTAAGCATAATGAAGAGAGAAGAGTGAAGGTTAGGAAGTTACTCTTGAAGATCAAGTTCTAACCTTTAGAGGAGGAATTCCAAGCATTAAGCACTTGAGGTGAGTAACGGTGTATTTGGAGTAAAACATACATATTTCCAATGCAAATGTTCTTTTACTACAAATTATATTTGAACAATACATTTTCAAAGCAAGTGATAATATGTCTATGTTACTCTTCAAAAATAATTATTATATTTTGATACTAAACCTTATATTATTCTATTAAGAAAATTCATGGATTAAATTTTGTATACAATGAATAAGATTTGAAAACTATATATGCCATACTCGGAGGTCCTACATTGGGAGACTTAAAATAAGCCGAAAGCTTGATATGATTAGAAAGACGTTCCTCACGACTTTTTGTCATTTTGTTACGCATCACTAGTGCATACGTTTTGTTACAGATTTTTCGTTTCGCCAAGATCATGAGTACATTATGAATTATATATATAATGTTGATATTTAGATGTTTTTGCAAGTATTAAACTAAATTAGCATCTTTTAAAAGGTATACTTATGTTTAGTATATAGATATCTCTTTTACTTGTTTCAAGATCTTATGCAAATGGTATTTATGTCATATGTAAATCAAGCCTATGGTATATTTTGATGCTTCAATTATTCTATTATTCATTGGCCTTGTAGCTCATTTTGCTTAAACATTTTCAGGTAACCAAGATTGAGAAATTATTAGCTAAGCTACCTATGTGTGAATGTCAAGAAGACTCGAGTTATATTTTGATTTGTAATAAGTTTGAACCTATGTTACCTAGAACCTGGATCATTCTGGTAGGTGGAAGCAGAACGGGATCGTGATACGCCGCATGTCTTAAAATATAGTACGCTAGGGGTAGACTTCTATAAAGTATATTATTAGAATTAAGATACTTCTAGAAGATTTTTCTTTAATAATTAAACATTTAATAAAACATAATTTTTGTTTTTTCAAATTAATCATCTAAAAATATATTCTAGGAGTATTATGACCCATATTATTATCCCAAAATCCTATTCTTCCTATAATTTTAGCTCATGATAATTGATTTTTTTCCTCCATTAGGTGACCTTTAAAGATATATATAGGAAAAATGTTTGGGATTGCTTTGGATCACTAAATTCACTATTCTAAAATGCTAAAGTACCATGTTTCGGAACGGCGTTCTAAAAACGTAATTCGTTAGGGTAGTCGAGTGTTATGGTAACAAAGATTTGAACTAGTAGATTTTCCTAGATTTGTGTCAAGCTTATACTTGTGTAATAAAACTATGTTATGATGGTGATATAAGTATTTGCTTTATGTTTACAAAAAAAAGTAAATCATACTTCCGCATTATATCAAATATAAGTGATCAGTATTTTAGTTTAGTTCGGCCTTGGGTAGCTAAGCTACTGGCCGGTTATCACTCCTAATCCGCACAAGGTGGATCTGGGGTCGTGACAACCTCCCCCAACAAAATGGCCTCCTTGTTCCAGCCAATCAAAAACATCATCCAAACTGACATCCAAGTTTTTAGCCAAACTACTTCAGTGCAGAAAACCGTTTTAAGTGTTTTTTTTCTCCACTCTGTTTGCTCCTCCTTCCTACCCTGTCCAGCGCCTTTCAAGCATTATTAGCCATGAACTCCATGATAGCTACTCAAAGAGCAGTCTATGGTCATCTTGTTGACAAATACCAGCTTTATAACTTTAGTAGATCCATTATCTGCAGCCTCAATAATCTGAAACTCACCCTCCAACAATCCACCAAAAACTCATAAATCCAAGATTTTTAAAACCAGATGCTCACGACAAATTAATCAAATACAGAAATCAAGTTTAAATGCCAATTCTATAAAATCAGTCACTTAAATACATCCTAAACTAACGGAACTCCAAATAGTAATACGGTACACTAATCACATACTGCCCAACACTCCGAAGAGTACGTCTCATTCTCATCGCACCATGTCAAACCATTGTTCATCAACCAATAAAATTTAAGCATATATTTCAACCATTTAGAGACAAAAAAAACAAACCCGATACAACGATTTGAGCTGATCAGGACGCAGATTTGACACATTCTGGTCTTCCACTGAATCACATCCCCGGGGACAAAAGCTCTCCAAACCACTAAAATTATCAAAAGTGGGAGAAAAACAATCAATTTTGAATGAAAACTCCGTATGGTTGCTTAGAAAATGTGGGGAAATGAAGAAGGAAGCTTAATTTCTGTTCTTTTGCAATAGATTTTTCTCAGTTACCAAACGGGGGAGGATTGAGGAATGGAAAGTGAGTACCTGACGCCAGAGAGAGCTGGCTTGACAGGGAAGAACCCTAGAACAAAGAGTGAGAGGCCGATGATTTGGATGAGAATTGCAGCTACAGTACACAACGTCAATTTTGCACACGATATTGAAGACATCGTCTGCCAGCAGCCGTGCGCAATGTAGCCTCTGATTGCGTCTTCTCTGCCGGAGAGAGATCAGAGACCCCGACGGTGATGATGAACGGTCACATGTGACACTTTGCCCCTCATTCAAATATTTTAAGCTAATTTCACTTTGCCCCTTGTTCTTGTCTCGAAATCTGCATATACCTGCTCAACTTCAAAATCCAACAGTTACACCCCTATTATATTAGAAACATAAATCATAAAAATATCGTCATACTTGGAAACTAACAACCAACCTAACAATGGGAAAAATTTTTAGAGGCCTTTTGATGGAGTAGATTATGAGTTGAATTCAATTGATGATTTGTTAACAAACCACATTAAATCACACTTATTGGATCCAATTAGAAGTATAGAAATTATGTAATAGGCTATATTTAACATAACAATGATAAAAAAACATTTGAACCAGGATCAATGAATTTTGATATTTATGTAGATTTTATATTTTAATTCTCAAGGTTCTTAATTGATCATACCTTCTCAATTCAATTTAACTGATAATCACATCAAATTGTTAATAATTAACAAATGACAATTGACTAATTGGATTGTTGAAAGATTCGAACCACCATACACTGACACAATTTTAGTGTCTTGTAGGAAGGTGCATGAACCAAATCTATTTATTCAACTTTTTAGGTCATGCAAAGTATGACTATAGGGGTGTTTGGCATAATAGCTTATGAATTATAAATTATAAGTTACTTTCAAAAAGTCGTCTCTTAAAATAGTTTTTTTTTAAAAACGTGATTAAATATAAACTGCTTTTTTAAGTTCCTCACCCAAACACATTTCAAAAAATTATAAATATAAGCCATAAATTACTAAATATGCTACGTCCAAACATCCCATATGACTAGCACGAATATCAATTGGGGCCGCCCGATGTAATTTGGGTTACGGCCCATTGCGTTTGAGCCAAGCTTTATGGGTTCTTGTTATTTTCGGACTGAGCCAAATGTGAAAGGGAATATCCAAGCTCAGCCCACGGCCCCAGGGACAAGATTGGCCTCGGGCTTTAGGCTTGGACAGCTAGCCTCAAGCATTGACAAGCTTTTTGGGCAAATTTTTGATCCGAGCCTCTTTGCCCCATTTTTGTTTTTGTAGCATTATGTTTTTAAAACTAATAAATTTAGTTATAATAAATTATACACTATGATTCTATGAATTAAAAATTTATTTGTAAATTTATATATAATTAATAAGAATTACTAAGGTAAATTATTTATATAATTACATTTATAAAATTAATGAACGTGCTTAAGAAAATGAATTTGAACACGGGTGTGGGTGGAGGTGTTTAAAAAAAATTCAACTTGAATTTGAAAGGGAAAGAGTCGTTTGGGATTGGGGGGGGGGGGGG
This sequence comes from Euryodendron excelsum, assembly GCA_033060915.1. Lineage (NCBI taxonomy): Eukaryota > Viridiplantae > Streptophyta > Magnoliopsida > Ericales > Pentaphylacaceae > Euryodendron > Euryodendron excelsum. Next base: position 48,313,474 of record CM065383.1, read on the forward strand.
GGGGGGGGGGGGGGGGGGGGGGGGGGGGGGGGGAAGGAGGGGGGTTTATGGGCTCACAATCGGGCTTGGACTCGAGCTCTTGAACTGGAAAAGGAGGCCCAGCCTCACCCATAGAATGCTCGGGCTTAGGCCGAGCTTTGACCCTATAAGCTCAAGTCAAGTTCAGGCAACCCATGAGCCTCAAGCCAGATATACATCTCTAATGAATATGTTTTTTGTTACAAAAATGAAAATAAAACTAAAAAAATTGATTCGATCTATATTTTTTCTTAAAGAAGTGAATTCAGGTCAACTTGAACCCAATGCAAATTTATTCCTTTTATCACGACCGCAAATACACTCTGTGCGAATTTAGTCTCACAACTGGTTGACAACTAAACCCTCCAAAGCTACTAAAGAGCTCACAACTCATCTTGGACAAAAGTGCTTTTGAATTATTTAGTTGAATTCTTCGATTTTATATACTTAAATTAAAATCTATATCTATCTATATACAATGTAGAAAATGAGGTCATTATTATCGTTATTGCAACAAGTGGCTCTCAAAATTTTGATTAAAATTTATTTATTTTCAAATTATAAAATGATAAATAATTATTTTGGTTGACTATTTGGTTCATTGTATATATTTAGTCTTTGAACTATAGATCACTGAACGTAATTAATTTATGTATTTTACAGTGTTTGTCTAGATGAACGAAAGAGTATGATACTTTGATTTTTATGATTATTTATTGTTGGAGTGAAACTTATGCCATTATACGTTGTTTTTATTAAGTTCAAATGAAATGAAATTTTATTATCTTCTCAGATTTTTCAATTAGTAATTATCTCATTACGTTAATAAATCATTTTTTGTTTTTATAAAAATACTTAAAACAACTGAGTATATTAATAATAAAAATAAATGGCTAAATGATTACATAGTTAAATTGTATAAAAATACAAATGTAACAAAAAAATATTGTCATATACTCATTTATTTAGATAAATACATAATTAAAGTATACATAAATTTAATGAACTCTCTGTTCATATAATTTGTATATATGCATGAATCTACGTTACATAAACCAATAAAACATTCAATCACGGGAATAAAACGCATAAACTATGTATGTAAATGAACTTACAATAAATGAACTAATGAAACATTTAACCACATGTATAAAATATGTGAACTAAAATAAATGCAATACAAATTAAACATTTAAATTCAATATGAATTCTAAAAGTCAATTGGACCATCTTCTTAATTTTTTCAATTATTACCTTTAGATAAATACAATCGTGATATGTATAATATATTGTTTCATACATATATATTTCAAACAAATTAGGTAAAAAATCACACCATTGTAATTGTATTCACTAAATTCAAGTGAATAGCATCTTCCCTATTTATTCAGTTATTTTAATTATGAATGTAAATATATGTGTAATTAATAATTTTAATACTTTACTAAAAAAAACACATACAATAACTACAAATTAGCCCCTTTTTCATTACTTTGTGTAGATAATTAATTTTTAATTTTAAAATAATTACATTCATGTCCTTTCAATTTACAATAAGCATATAAGGATAAATAAATAAACAATACATGTAATTAAATTGTATAACATATAGGCAATGGTGTGTTTTGTGGGTGGTGGCGGCGGCGGCAGCGGCAATGCTGTGTCGACGGGTGTTAGTGGTGGCGCCAACGGCAGTGACGTGTGGGGGTAGTGGGTGGTAGGGGAGAAGGGAAGGAGGCTTATTTTAAAAACAAACACAATAAATGGCAGTACTTTTTTGTTTTCTCAAAAAAACAAACGATAACTAAACATATTTTATTTTTTTCATGAATTTTGAAAACAAAAAAAGTTAAACAAATTTTGTTTTATGTTCTCATTCAACTAGAGAATACAACGGTTGTTCTCAATCTTAAAAGAGAATGGTCATTTAAACAAAAGATGGGCACATTCTAATTTGAAATAAAATTGGTAGTTTGAAATGATCATTACCAAGAATGCATCTGTACCAGACAGCAACAAATGTAAAACCAGTTTCCAGATACAGCAAGCAGAAAGGTGAAGAAACCACGCAACAAATTACAACCCGAAATTGCTTTGCTAGAACTTGAAAATCATATAAACAAGAGTCCGACATAACATGTCAGCAATACAAGAAATAAAACATTTCCTGCTGAGGACTTCTGGACTTATGGCCTCACATCTTTCAGTACTCCCCCCTTTTCAAGTTCACCAACTAGGTCCCGCAGTGCTGGAACCTTCATGGCCAAAGTCCTGTACAGTCTTGAATACCTTGCTCGGGTTCCATCTGCTGTCCTAGCAAGGGCAAGCAAGCTTAGAGCCTCAGGGAGTTGAGAGAATACACGTTTCATCTCCTCCAAGCTCATATTTTCCAAAATGGTTGGTCTTGGAACAACTCTCACAATCTCACCATCTTTAGGATCTTGAACCCTGACATCAGCTTTGATGACAAGCTCCGAGTTTGAGTTTGCTCCACATTTAATGATGAATGGGGTGGTAGAGCCTGTGTTGAACTGCAGCACATTCCACTGTGCCACATCAGTTTCAGTATCAGATCCCAAATCTGCCGACAGTTTGGGAGCATGTGATGTCTCTTGTAAATGGTCATCCTCCTCAGGAATTGACTGCATCAATTGATGACAAATCAGGATATCACATTATAAAGACAAACAAGTAGCAGTCAATTGCAAGCATAGATTAAACACATATGCAGCCAAAATTGCAGGACATTTGGATATCCCGCGAAACTCATTAATTTCAAAAGTGCATAGAGCTTTTGAAATGGATGTATGACAAAACTAGGAAAGATAGGATTAGGAATGAACGATCTCGTTAGATGGTCGAGGTAGCACCTCTTGAAGATAAACTTAGTAAAAATGAATTAACATGGTTTGTTCATGTACAATGAAAACCGAAACAAGCACCAGTAAGGAAGAGTGACACTATCTACATTTACTGTAATGTTAAGCGATGAGGGAGACAGAAATTAACATGGGTTGAGATAATAAAAACACGTAAGCTAGTAGTTTAACTGAAATTATGGTACTTGGTAGAGTAGAACAGCAGAACATGATTCATGCAGATGACCCAAAGCAATTCGTACAAAGCTTTGTTAAGTTGATTTCATAAGGTTTGTGATTATATGATTTCTTAAGGTCAGTGACTAGAATCACAAACCCAAGGTTCAAGTCCCAGATCCAGATATAAAAGCAAAGGCCAAAGAATGTGTGTGTGTGTGTGGGTTTTTTTATGGGTGGGGTGGGCAGGTGAGAACATTGTATCATATAATAATAAAAATTTTAAGATCAGAAATGCTGACATTCAGCAAGAAATACATAAGAGAAGCCTCTCAGATTAAACTGTCAATCACTTCCCATTTCAGGATTTATGTAAATCTGTGACACCCCTAAGCATAAGAAAAAGGACATCCTACTACAGGAATGTACAATCCTTTTGCAAAATTGGTTGTACTCTTCTATGGTAATGGAAAACAGGAAATATTAGACAAACAAAAAAATTTTATCAGAAAATATGAAAGCTGTACATACCTCTACTAAACGACGAGCATCCGCAATGTGCCTCTGGGCACATGGATGGTCAATGTCAAGCAGGGAAGGCATCCGTTCAGCAAGTTCATCTAGAGATGCAAGCAATAATTTCTTTTTACTTCTCCCCAGTGTGCCTACAGAGGATTGTCTTCTTATATCCTGCAAGAATTATGCATATTCTCATGTTAGTTGCTTCTGTTTCTACAGTAACCCAATCATCAATGGCATAAACAGAGAAACTATGTGAATGTGAAAACCTTGGCTTGCTTCAATATGCCATCTAATGAAATTAAAGATGCTAGGCGTGCATCCTCAGCTGCAGTAGAAGGATTCCGAACAGGTGAACCACCATCTTCTAATGTATGTAATGCCACATCACTTCTCATTTGTTGCAATATCTGATAATAGAGAAATAACCACTAATCTCACAGTAGGTCAAGTTGACAGTTGATATTCCAATGTCACCGACAATATGCAAGCAGTGTTGGTACAATAAATATCACCATGCAAGATTTGTGCAAGTGGTGTATTCATGAATCATAACAATCTCAACAACCAAAGAGAATAAAAGGCGAGAGCAAGTGAGACAGAGCACATCCATACCCATAATCGACAGCAGATTCAGGTAAGCTTTTAGAACACAGTACAAGAGATACATATATCAAGAAACAAAATTCCTCACCAAAGTAAATTACTGAGAATGACAACCACGGCAATGATGTTAATGATTGAGGGAGGCTAATAATCCATTGGAAGCCCAAAAGTATGAGAGGTTGAAAGTGTTAACTGGCTGGTTAAGAAAAGACAGAATATCCCATGAAACAGTAAAGATCATCTGAGGTTTGTCAAGTCTCATAAATAGACTCCCGTTGTCACTAATCAGCAGAAACTGCCAACAATTAATCACCAGGCAAACCATATATATAGATATATACTTATATTATGTTTAATCATTGTAAGAATGACTCCAACAAAAATATATACATATACATATATATTTATATATATATATATATAGAGAGAGAGAGAGAGGTATTATGAATTCGGGACTGGACAGCCAATATCTCAGGTAATGTCCTGAAATGATAAACTGAATATTCATTCTCAGAATTTTCAAACTCGAGGTTTCATGACAAAAACACACACGACAAATATTTCTTTTTTCACTAATGGCTATGGCTAGATACAACAGGCTTATGTAATAGAATGCAAGACCAAAACTTAACCAAATACTGAGTACACAGATCTCAAAACATTTATATCTCGCAAGAGAAAGCTCAAATAGTTGCTTACTGCATAATTACACTCAATTTCTCTACTGGATCAAATATTGAGTCATTATTTCCCACCCAATGGTCCATGGTGAGGATGCAAAGCCCACAGGAAGTACAGGCCCTCTTGCATTTTATTGCCAAGAGAAAAATTAGGACAAAAGTGCACTTTTAATTCACAAGTGAAAATTCAGGACCTCATTTAGCCAAACCATTTAGCCAAAAGGCGAACAAAACCACCCAAACTGGTTTATTACAATCTCAAGGAACACTCAATGGCAAATAAACAAGTACTTTTTCAAGGATAACACAACAATTAAACAGCAAAATTCAAAAGTTTGGATGGGTTATAATTTATATCAATGATACTCGATTACTGAGAAATTAATATCAATGATACCCAATTACTGAGAAACTGCTCGACCTTCGATCCCTCCAAGTGAGCAAGTGGGCCAGTTAACATTTTTCATCACTAATCTCAAAGTACTACAAAATTCCATTTCACACAATTGAAACCTCTAGCAAGCCTGGCACGGTCAATAAAGTGATAATATTCCCGATTCTTAACTTCATTTCTATAAAGCAAGTACACACCTTTTTTATGAATTCAGAGTGTAAGAATCAGTAGATTTAGATTTCAACTTCATCATTTTGCTTATCTGCAAAAAATTACTTGTGAATGCTAGTGGTAAGTCAATCCACATATATCGTAATACTACTAACTGGTTTTACAAACATTCAGGATAGTAGATAACTCTGGATAAAATCATTATTCTCCTTGGTCAGAAAACTCCTAGAAACTCTGCCAGAATGCTTACTAGAGCATGTCAGCTTACTGCCAAAGAGATCTAGAATTGTTTGCCCTTCCTACTAACCTTGCCCTCCAAATATGCCAGAAACTTCCATGCACTAATTCACGATAGAACAATGCCTGCTAGGGATTTAAAGCACCAAACTGAAATGGCCATAATATTTCATGAGCAAAAAATAGAAGCAACAAAGTCCAAATGCACGCCACATTAGGCTTGTTCTCCTAGGCGAACAAGAAAGCTGCTGCCAGTAAAGCATGCACATAGTTGTCCATACTTATGAAATCTATTGAAAGTACCAACTTTATCTTTTCCATCATGACTCCTAGGTGAACGAGAATGCTGCTATCATTAATGCATGCACATTTTGTCCCACCTATGCCATCTACTGACAGTGCCAACTTCATCTTTTTCACCATGAGAAATGAGTACCTTGTTCAGAAGAGGAAGCAAAAAAAAAGAAAAGAAAAAAATTCAAAACCATTGTGAGCCAACACAATAGCATTCTAGACAAATAGGGTTTCAAAAGACAGTTTCTATACAAGGTATCTATCCTTGGCAGCCCTCCCACCAATCTAAAAAAAATGTTGGAAACAATTAGTAATCCAGTATTACTTGATTTCTCCCATATGTTAAACAGTCAAAACTGCGGCCTCTTCACAATTTCTTCAACTGGTGAGCCACCCCTCCTTGAGGGCCAATTCTTTCAGCAAATAATGCTGAAGTTCAGGATTCGTGTGGCCATCTGATTGGGATCGAGAGAAATGGAGTTATTGTCCTTCCATTCTACTCAAAATCAAGAAAAGCTTCAGGCAACAGCTACAGTTTTATCTAGCACACAAAATCCAATGTCTAAAGACAACTCTTTTCTTGAGAGAACCAACAACCCATCCTTTTTCGAAGTTAAGAAGGTGATTGTTGAGCAGCAACAGAAGTAGCCACTTCCTCATATATTGTTCACAAACACCTTGTCACGGTTACATTACCATACTTCCAAGTTCAAAACCAAAATTCACTTCCACAAGATACTGTAACCAATTCTTTGAGAGGCACATACGAAACAATTTCCCAAAGTGCAGATAATCAAAACCACACCGAATTCTGTTTATTTAGAGAATCAGGAAAAGAAACATGACAATATTCTCTTAAAATCAACATTCATTTCAATTATCGGCAATTGTCCCTCCTTGGGTGATGAAGTAGCAATTTGGTAGAATAATTGGTTTACCAAGATCTTGCATACTATGAAGATACCTAATGTATTGAGGAAAATTACACCAGTTCCAATATGTCAGAACAAAACTCATATTCAAAGATGCACTAACCAGTTCCAATATGTCAGAACAAAACTCATATTCAGAGATGTACTAACTATGGTAGTATTAAATTCATGTCATACAGTGAAACTCTCTCAAAAAGAGGATATAGAGTAAACCTTGATGACCAAGACATACATAAGAGCGATCATTTCTGCTGTCATGGAACAAAGGAATTAAATATTGGGAAGAATGTGACCCATAGAATTGGAGCAAGTTGGGTTAAAGGAAAGTATGCATTAGAAGTGTTAGGTGATTATGGGATTACCATTAAGTAAAAAGGGAAAGTTTTACCAGCCTACCAAGACTTATAGCATAGAACGTTAAACAGTTAAAAATTATGTTCAGAAAATTATAGTAGATGAAATGAAAGGTTGAGATTAATGATGTCCCTCACTTGACAACCAAAGTGGATAACAATCAAAGTCAAACGTAAACTATCACTTTTCCATTCCTTCAAACACTCACCTTCATCTTTATAAAGGTTAATGTCTCCCTGGGTAGGCTTATCATTCGGGTCAGGCTGAGTCGAGTCAAGGATTGCTTTAGCTCAGCCCAAATAGAAATTCTTAAGCTTGGGCCCAAGCTCTGCTCAATTATGGCTGAAGTCTTTTATTCTGAGCTCAGCCTATTTTGTACAACGGGGCTTTGGGCCCTTTTTGGGTTAGCCCGATTTCCATAATGTTGTTTTAATTTTTTCTAAGTTATCGAAAGGTTTCAAGTTTGAACTCAAAACCTCACAAATGAGCTAGTAGGTCTCAACTTATGTTACCTAGATTCGGGTACGGGTGTCGGGTGCGGGTATGTGTCCAAGTGTCGGATTCATCTAGTTCTTATGTCTAAGGACACTGGGTACAAGGTCAGATTTAATATTTTTTAAATACTTATTTCATTTTTTTAAGGTAAAATGGCATTTACAAGCTAAAATATAGCATTTCATACCTTAAATGAAAGTCCTATTCTTAGTTTTACAGTAAACTCAATTAGTTATACATCCTTGTTAGATACATGTCCAACTAGTGTCAAGTGTCGGAGTCAAGTGTCAAGTGTCGAGTGTTCGACACAGGTACTTTACATATTTAGAAGAGTCCAGGTAACATAGGTCTCAACCAACCAACTAATATGTGCTTTTGTTAAATGAATAAAATCATATATACTAAGAAGCACGAATACTGTGTTGGACACTCTCCAATATGGTATGACATTTTTTTTTGAACAGGCATACTTCGGACAATTGAGGGTGTGTCTATCGCTTAAACACACATAAAACACATTATGAATTTAAAGAAAATAGCTTGGGGATCTAATGATAAAATAAAAACTATATAGATGTATACTAATTAATCCCTCCATGTTTGGGCTTTTCAATTTTAAAAATTCTAAAACTCAGAAATCCAATTCATTTATGACAATAGATTTCTAACATAGATATTAGGAGTTTTTGTTCACATTTCCTTTCTAATATGTAGAATGTGAAAAATGATTTTACTATTTTAATATAATAGCGTATAAATGTATTTGGAATATAAAATTAAAGAAATAGCTGTTATTTTCATGTATAAGTACAAAAATACATATTTATTTGTTGCCATATCCCTGCCATTTTTTGTCCTGATTTTTATGAAAAGTGAAGTGAGAGCGTGTCCTTATTGTAGACTATTCGTGTCTTGTGTCCGTATCCGTGCTTATTAGTATATATATATAAGAAGGTACTTTCAAATTTCTAATCTTGAGCAGAACAAGCCTAGTTTAGGCTAAGCCTTAGCCCAAGCTCAACTCTAAATTGAGTTCAGGCTTAAACATTTTATCCAACTCAGCCCATTCCAAACTCAAATAAGGCTGAGCACGAAAAAGCCGGGGCCTAACAGGCATGCTTTGAGCTTCCTGGCCCAATTGACAGTCCCATCCTTGGGATATTATTTCAATCAATCAATCTCATCTGCCCTGTTTGCATTGTAAAATGGTGCAACATTTGTCAAGAAATACCACTGATTCCTAAAACAATTCATCTGAATTAACATTATGATTCCGTACTTTAATTTTAATGAAGACAAGAAATTTGGTCCTTACACAAAATTCTGCCATAGGCCCAATGACAATTTCAAAAAAAAACAAATTGAAATCCCAATTTGAAGTGGAGTTCTGAATTTAAGTTCACGTTTGAGCAAAATTTCGTCTTCTCATGGTTTCCAAATCATACTCTAATGCCTATAAAAATACCTACCCAGAAAGCTAAATCAATTTTAGTCCTCTTAAATTTTGTTTATTGTACAGAATTTCTAGAAAATTTTCTACCACATCAGTTTTAGTTCAGTTTTGATATGTAAACTATTAGTTGGAAAAGCAAACTTGGCAACACATGGGAGATCAAAACAGCACAGGAAAATTGTTTCTTGAACCAAAATGACTACCTTCCTTCTCTTGTGATCAACAGAGTCAAGAGCTGACCGTAGTTTAGCCACTTGTGCTGAGTCCTCTGCCTCTTCAGTTGCTAAGGTGCCTGCAATATCCTGATAAAACACCAATCTAGAGATTAGGAATTGACTAGGAGTTCAAACAATTTCAAAACAACCAAAACTTTATCTAATGAACACACATCCTCCCCCCCAAACACCCACCCCCCCGCCCTCGCGGTGCCAGACAACAAACAAAAGAAGAAATCCAAATTTAAGAAAAGAACAAAAAAAGGAAAATATTTAGATAATATATAAATAAAGGACAATTACACACCACCAGAAAGGCATTACATCCAAACAGCTTGTGTTGATAGATAAAGAATACAGATGCAGCTGACTAAAGATTATGGCAACATGTGATGCAATCATGCAATGTCGAGCAAGGAACTTTATGGAAAGTATTATAAATGAGGGGGCAAACCAGATTCAAAGGCTATAGTTATTTGGTAAGATTGTAACTTTGAACTTACCTGGGAAGTTAAGTTCATAATTTTCTACTACTGTGTTATGATTTTTAATTATTTTTTTTATCAAGGGCATTTTTGTAATTTTGTGTTGGGCCAGTGGGCTGTTGTTCATGGGCTGCTTTACTTTGGTTGGGGTCAAATTTATTAGCCTTTAGAAGGTAAAAAAGTCCACGGCTTAGCCTTTTGCTTGGGCCCCAAGCTTGGGCCCTAATAATTACTTGGGCTCGAAGTTTGCTTGGTCCCCTGGTACAATTGGCCAACAAGATTGGCCCCCCTTTGTGATATATTAGTTAGAGAAGCAATGAAGAACTATTTCAGCCTATCTTTTTTATGTGTGATGCATCACCCAGTAGCTGTGATTGCCTAATATTCCAAGCGTGAGTGCTAGGCTTTCCTTCTCCTTTTCTTCTCTTTATCCTCTTATTCTCCTTAAGTTTTCTCAACATTTACAGATCTGGTAGCTGGCTTTGATTATAAACACTCACCAAACTCACCATTAAGCCCCTACAAACAATATATCAAGCCCCAAAGACTTTTGCCTAACATGGCTAATCAGGCATAATCAATTACTTGTCATTTTTAAAGCTGCCATTGATTTGGTGCTGAAATTTAAAAGATCCTGCATCAACATGGCTTGCTTATGAGAACATTCAAAAGGATGGGCCAAACAAGAAGGTTGCATGCACATAATTATTGCACTTTAATTACAAACTCTGCCAAAAGTGATGCCTGAATGCTTTTGGTCTCTTTAAAAACACAATCACTTAATAACCAACACCACTTACTGAATTCTTTCTATGGATACTAAAAACCGTTCAAATAGAACCACCAAAGGGCCTAAACTTTGAAGATATTGATGGATTTGCTTGTAATACAAATTTGAGTTACTAAACTAAGATTTTTTAAATTATTTTTTAACACATCCTTGTCCAAGAATCTAACCCTTTGCACTCCATTATATGTATACTTGAATATATGTTATAAACGTTTGGTTATGTATAAATTGTGAATTAGTATGTCTTGATTGCCTCATTTGAGTGGAAATTGTATAAGTGGAAATACTTGATTAGGGATTTCCATAACCGGATAGAATTGAATCTTTTGTGTTACAGATGTGTTGAAGTGATGTAATCAAGATGCTTAATTAGCTCCATCTAATGATAATGACATTTTGGAACACTTTCGTAAAAAGTGATTTTGATTAATTAAGTTTAATTGTAATTATACTAATAGGAATTTATTAGGCTTAAGCATGATTTACTTAAAGTGAAGATTAATTAGCCGAAACCTTAATTAATTAGCCTTAAGCATGGTTAACTGGTAGATTAGCTATTAGTGTCAAAGAGTGCCAGGCGGGACACGCTCTCCACCTGTTCATGTACCATATGTTACCTGAACTCTTTTAAATATGTGACGTACCTGTGTCGGACACTCGACATTAGTTGGATATGCATCTAACAAAGATGTATAACTAATTGAGTTTACTATAAAACTAACCATAGGACTTATATTTTATGCATGAAATGCTATATTTTAGCTTGTAAATACCATTTTACCTTAAAATAATAAAAGAAGTACTGGTTTTTATGGCCTTGAAATAGGCTTAATGATTTGTAATAACATTAAGTATGTAGTTATAACTTGAATTATGTTGACAACATAGGCACTTGCTCTAGGACTTGCTCTCGGGTTGTTAGAAATACACGAACACTATATTATGCCTTCGGTATCATTATTATTATTCTCATTATTGGGGATGTATGCAGAAGTGATCAGCCCTTTTGAATGTGTTCGGCATTTCATAGTTAAGCTACTAGCCAGTCATGGTCCCTCGTCCACATAGATGGGGTTGGGGTCGTGGCAATGTCTAGTGTCAAAAACAGGATTAGTAGACACCAGTGTTAGGTTAAGGCATAGACACAAGTCACCTACCCAAATATATGCAAATAACTTAAATGATTCTGTAGCCAACCCCAAGTAATAGGATAATGGCTCCACTGAGTCGAATTAAGCTTCCTTCATTTTGGTCTTTTCGCAATTAGATGATGATAAATTTCACATAATTGAATACAAGGGTGAGTTTATGATGTAAACTAAGAAATTCAAGAAAAAGCAAACTTAAAGAAGTGAAACTTCAAAATTGGTTGATTTTAAGGCAAGGTGATGCAACCTATGGGTTCTAGAGTTCTAATCTTATTTTTGGAGCAGCAAAATAACTGTAAACCAGGTCCTTAGTGTCACGACTCCAAACCCACCTTGTCTGGATTAGGAATCATAACCGGCCAGTAACTTAGCTATCCAAGACCGAACTAAATCAAAAAGTTGATCACCTACATTTGATATAATGCAGAAGCATGATTCACTCTTTTATTTATTAGTAAACATAAAGCAAATACCTATGTCACCATCGTAACATAGTTTTATTATACAACTATAGTCTTACTCCAAATATACCATTACTCACCTCAAATGCATAATGTTTGAAATTTCTTAAAAAGCACGGACACTCTATGGGGGGAGCTATACCTGTGTCAGACACATGTCGGACACCAATACGCGTGGGACACTTGTGGAAACGTGTCGGACACTTCATTTTACGTGTCCGATTTTTTATTTATTTATTTTTACATCGGACACTCCACGGACACGGCTTGGACACGCGTGTCCCATTTGGACACTTTAGGAACATGGCGAGAGTTCAACTATAAACTTTAAAACTAATTGTTGGATCGAAGAAGAAGAAGAAAAAATAAATAAATAAATAAATAAAAGAAGAAGAAGAAGAAAAAAGAAGAACAAGTATACTACTAATATTGGTGGTTAATTTGTTTTGTGTGTTCTTTATGGATTTTGTATTAGATGATGATAGATAGTAAATGAAGTTTAAGACATTTTAATGTTTTTGATAGTTTATGACTTCATAGTATTATGTATTGATGGAACAATTTTTTTTATTGTTAATGTGTTTATTACTTTATTATTTTTTATGGATGTAATAAACTAATTGTGAATGATTTGTTACCAATTAAATAGTGCGATGTGTTATTTTTTTTTATTTTAATTGATGTTATCTTGTATACTTTTTTCACTTCTTTTATAAAATTTATATATGATATATAAAAAAATATTTTTTTTGTCATGTCCTTTTTGTATCATGCCCTGCATTTTTTAAAATTATTGTGTCAGCGTGTCCGACACGTATCGTGTCCGACACTCGTGTCTATATCCGTGCTTCTTAGGGAATTCCTCTTCTAAAGATTAGAACTTGATTTTCAAGAGTAACTTCCGAACCTCCACTCTTCTCTCTTCAATATGCTTAGACTTACTTGTATTCAAATTCTCTCATCTACATGTACTATTTATAGGATGAAGTAAAGGAAGTGGGTATAATACTTTACTATTCTTTATTCTCTACTAATTTAGTGGGCTAACTTTCATTATCATTTAGGTGAAGATAATCATCCCACTTATCAAGTGGAGAAACTTTATTCTCCACTCATCTAAGTGGAGTAATACTTTCATGATTATTTTGCTAAATGCTACCACCATTTGCTCCTCTTTAGTTGTGTATAAATAGAGAAGTATAAGCATGAAATCAATATATACATAAAAGAGAATTATGGAGTGAGTGTAACTTAGTAAGTATGAGGATTGTAGAGTGTTACACTTAGCAATCAAGTCTATGCTCAATTATCCAAAAACATCAAGATTAAATAAGAGTCAATAAAGCACGGGACCGTGTTGATTTTATTTAGCCATGAAATAAATATCACCTAAGCAGTTCTTAAATTCCATAAACCAATTTAAAAATAGGATAATCATCCACAACTAATAAACTGAAAATGAAATAAAAGAAACACCATAACTCGAGGCCATTGTAAGGTTAAGGTTGAAAACTTAGGCCAAGAGCGAACCAGAGAATGAAGCTGGCAATGAGTTATTTTGGCAGCAAGATATTCAATGAGAAAAGGAGGATTAGGGGATGGATCTCAAAGGCAGAAAGGGAGCAAAGTGGGAAGTAATAAAACTCACCAAGAGGAAGGACACTTTGTGCTCTTTCAGGCGTCTTGAACACTGGACAGCATATAGGTTGCTCATAGAAGTTGCAAACGACTATAATATGTGTTGTCAACCTGGATATGAAACTTAGACCTATATTGCCTTAATCTCATGATGATTCCCACTTTATTCCAAGAGATGACGTGGATGCACCCCACATCATAGGCAGCAAAACAACTACTTGGAAAATAAACAATAGCAAAGAAAATCCACATACTAGAGAAAAATAACATTAACAACAATAAAAACATATGCTACATCATAGGGTGCACTAAGGACCTTTTGTAGTTAAAATTTATTTTATAGCAAGCCATGCCCGTATATTTAGACTTATGTTGCTAGGCTACTGGTCAGTTTCATGAATATGTTCGAAGAGTTTTAGGACCAGGGGCATTCTTGTAATCCTAAGTTTTCGTGACGTAGGTCTAGTATTTGCTAATACGTTGTAGTTTGTGCAAAGTCAATTTTATTTCTTTTTCTTATATAGGTTTTAATTGGCTTATAAGGTTGCAAGTTTATACTATCTATGCAATTCTTCTAATTCATGAAGAGATCAATTTTAGAGAACTTTCTAAAGCTGTTGAAGCCTTTTTGATACTGTATGATGCAACCCTGGTGTGATGTATACCGCTATCCAAGTTTAACACCTGGACTTTTCTTCTCCTTTCTCTCCATCTTTCAAATTTCTGCATCTATTAAGCCTCTAAAGGCAGGACCAAAGCTGAACAGTCATCAATCTTTATTTTAGCCCATTGAGCCCCATAGAACAAGCCTAATTGATTTCTCCATCAGTTCTACACATATTGCACGCAAATGAAGTTGTAAATCTGCAAAAGTACTGTCACGAATACTGTTCACAATGCCCATAATGGCCCCCCCAACTCTTACTTATCCTCGTGTAAGTAAACCCCAAACATTTAACCTGTTTATACACCAACACCAACCCAAAAGCCCCATGTATCAACCATTTGGCCAAAGAAAATTAATTATAATCAACCATAAAATCAGCCCAAAAGCCCTCCTACCATGCTGCCTCATGTTAATTTAGAATCAAAGCTTGTAGGAGAATTTTTTTTCACTAGTCCTACATCAGCGTGTGTATGATCCTTTTAACATACGTATAACATAAGTAAATAGAAATCGAGTGCGAATTAAATTTTTTTTTTGTAATATAGCAATATGGTACATAAATACATCAATATCCCCCGTATAAATAAATTAAAGTAAGATTTTCATATGCCGAGACTTTCATATCCCAAGACTGCATGAAGGTTTGGAAACCCATGAAAGATAACAGAGTGATTACAGTGGAAGAAGAGAAAGCGGCCTGACAACTGGAACATCATTGGCTATACCTCTCTCTCTCCCAACAATATTTGGAGCTTTGGCTCTCTTCTTCCCCTTGCTCAAAGCAACAAAGGGTCAAATTAACTTTCTTTATGTTTTTTTTTTTCATATAAAAAAAAAAACTTTCTTTATGTTATTTTCTTATCTTCTTCATATAAATCAGATCACGTGTTCACGCTTGTCAACATTCAACACATAGTGCTCCTGTAATGGCGCTAAATGGTGTCATTAAAACTGGCAGAGCCCAGGCGATTGATCAAAGGAGACACCAAAGCAGCTATTCCAAAGGAGCCAAAGTGTCAGCCGACTGGCCTGGTTACCCCAATGGTTAATCTCAGATACAGAATTAGTTAGTTGTATCCCTACCAACACATGAACTTGTTTAAAATTTTGAAATGGCAGTAGTCAACTTCTCTGCAAACCAGACATAGTCAGCCAAGTCAACTTGCCAATGGACCAACTGACCCATGATCCAGCCATCAGAACATGTCACTGGCAAGTTGCAGTCCAGATAAACACAGACCTGTACCCTGCAGCTGTGAATCAATTCACCTCTCACAAAAACTGAATTCTTTAAAAAGTTAACTCATGAATGAGCATGACTAATAGACGAAACTATGTTACCTGGATGGGTCCAAGTGTCGGGTGTGAGTATACATCTTAAGTCTCGAATTCACCTAATTCCCATGACCAAGGACACTTGGACATGGCAAAATATTCATATTCATATTTCTTAATATACTTTTTTTATTTTATAGGATAAAATAATATTTACAAGGTATTATAGAGCATTTCATGCATATAATAGTGTTGTATGCATATTTACATGGTAAACTCAAATTATTGAACATTTTTGTTGGGTGAATGTCCAACAATACTCATTGAACATGATTCTCATACCCATACCTTTACCCAAGTGTCGGAGTCCAAGTGTCGAGTGTCCGATACAGGTACTTTATACATTTTAGAAGAGTCCGGGTAACATAGAGACTATGCAATAACTCAAAAGAAGGAAGGGGGAAGAGAGGGGGGGGGGGGGGGGGGGGGGGGGGGGGGGGGGGGGGGGGGGGGGGGGGGGGGGGGGGGGGGGGGGGGGGGGGGGGGGGGGGGGGGGGGGGGGGGAGGGAGAGAGAGAGAGAGAGAGAGAGAGAGAGAGAGAGAAGAGAAAAGAAAAAAAAAGAAAGAAATTAAACAAAATAAAAAAAGCAAAGAGAAAACCAAAAGGGCAAATAAAGGAGGGAAAACACAACAAAAAGATACAAGCATATGATTCCCACGTGAGTCAACCAGTAACTCAAGTATAATGACTTTTTGCCAGATAAAAGTATATATATATATATAAACATTTGACTGAAAAAAGAACAACACCACAATGAATGTCAAGGGGATACCTTCAAATGCTGCAATTGAGAATTGTAGACCCGCTTTAAATACTCAGACAAAAGCTGGCCAAGAGCATCAGTACTAGGAGGCAGCGCAGCACCAAGTCCAGCCATCCAACCATCCATAATTGCGGTTGAAAGAAGCTCCAATTGACCAGTTGCTCCACCTACAGCATCATCTCCTGTGACCGAGAGAAATTCAAAGTTCTCTGCAAGCCAAGATCTGATTTGACGCTGCAGCTCACCAGCTGGAGTATGAACAAACAGAGCAGCAAGAGCCTTGTTCCCAATCGCAAAACTTTTGGCTTCCTCAGTTATTTCCCTAAGCTTTCCGCCAGTTACATGCTGTCTCCATGTGTCCTGTACATGGGAATATGAATTCTCAACAAGAAGTAGAGATATATGGTTCAAAGCATATGGAAGTTAAGAAGAGACGTATGAAACCAAAGAATTTTGGGAGTGGGATATATGTGGATAATAACCCTAAGAATGACAACAAGAGAATAGTTACTAAAGCTATTTCCCATGCAAAGCCAAAGTAAAAAGCAAGAGCAAAAGCACCGGAGCAGAATAGGCCAAAATAATCTGAGAGCAGAAAAGCAAAAGCATCGGAGCAGCATAGGCCAAAATAATCTGAAAGCAGAAGCATCTCCAGTAGCTTGTGATACATATACATTTACCTGTATATGTGTGTGCATAATAACATAGCAATAAGAAAATATACATTTATAAAAGCTATCATAGAATTAATTAATTAAAAGGGTTGGTAAGAGGAACTATGACACTAGAGCTTTGACCACCATAGTCTAATCACAAAGAGAGCGAGTAGAGAGCAAAAGGAAGAGGAAGCCATCACCAGCCACCCACAGAGAGAGCAATAGCCAAAGTTACCTTTACCAGAGATGACTTTTAGAATGCCAGTTTTAGAAAGGGCAATTAGCCCCCCATCTCTTCTCTTCCCAACTATTTAAAAGTAAAGGAAACAAACGAGGGGGAAAAAAAAAATGGAGGTAGGACAAAAGTTATACAAAACCCACCTGATCAATTCCACGTATCTTCAAAACAACTGAAGATAACTTGGATTTCTTTTCTGGCTTTATATTTACTTTGAAGCCTTGAATATGCTCATCGACCGGAAAATTCCTGCTGGAATCGTAATGCATAGGAGATCTTCCAGGGCTGCTACCCCGGCTGGAGCTTCTGCTGCGTCCTGTATTAGCCTTCTCTAGAAAGCGCTCAACGGGAGATACCTAGCATAGAGGGCAAAGTAACACCTTTTAACCTCAAAACTGTGCAGGTAACAGCATATATTGTTAGCAACATATGAGGGAAAAGATAGCTAATGTTTCATTACCTTGATTGATTGCAGTTCCGGTGATCTTGCAAGCAAAGATCTTATATATAAAATCCTAACACGTGAAACAAGCATGGTGTCCATTACCCTATTTGGCTCCATCTTACGGATGAAGGAGAAAACAGCATCTCTTATTTCAGCAAGTATTTCATGCTCTCTTGAAGCACCTGCTTTAATCACTGCTGCTAAAACCTGCAATATATTAATAGTACCTTATTTAATGCTGGCCACTTCAGTTGAACACAGAAAGGTAGCAATGATCATGATTTTACATTCCAAGTGCTTCTCATCTTAAATAATAGTAATGAATTGTCAGTCAACCATCAGTAAGGGTGCCACTAGACCATAAAAATTATGCAAAAAATAATGATGAAACTTCTATGGTGATCCTTATGAGGTTATAGTTGAGCTTCCATGGAAACCACAGAAGTGTAGCTTTTGTAACTTTTTTGGACACACTGTCAACATATGTCCATCCCCCTCAAAACCTCCTAGTAATAATATTGGTTTTCATAAAGAATGGAGAGTTAACAGGGATGCTGCTAAAGAGACTAAAAAAGAATGGATAGAAGTTACAAGCAAGAAAGGGAACACTAAAGTAGATCATCCAAGTCAAAGGACAACCTGCCTACAAGTGATGGACCTTCAAGTAGCTCAAATATGTTTGAGGCCCTTGCCACGTGCGATGCTTTTAAGGTTAATGCAGGGGACGAAAATTTGAGGCCAATCAAAATGCCCCTATTGGTTCCTCTTCGACAACAAGGGATAAGAATAGAAGGGAACTAGATGACAAAATCCAAAATCTCAAGGTTGTAAGTGTAAGGGAGTTAGCCACTATGGCTTTCATACGTATTTTCCGCCCGGGGGGGGGGGGGGGGGGGGGGGGGGGGGGGGGGGGGGGGGGGGGGGGGGGGGGTGTGAGAGGTCGTGTTATCTGTTTTCTTTGTTTAACCCAGTCTCTCAGGTTGTTAGAGAATCTTAAATAGTTAGACTAGGCTGTTTTCTCTTGGTCGCCTTCTAAGTGATCTTTGTGAGAGTTGCTTTCAGACTTGGATTGCTATCTCTTGTATATTTTATATCTGCCTAGCCACTTGGGGTGTAAATCGATCTTTTTAGGCTAGGTTAGTATTAATGTCTTGGTGTGTACTCAATTTGAGAATTCGTGAGCCCTCGGGGCTATGTCCTGTGCCTCTTTGTAATATACTATTTTTTTTAATAATAAAATGCTTACTTATAAAAAAACAGAAATAAATAAATAAATATCTTTTACATAAGCATGGCCAAAATATGAGAGAGACATGGTCTCTAGGTAGGACAGCTTCTCACTCAAACCCAAGTCATATACTATCTAGTAGAGGCGGCAATTCCAACTTGAAACTACGGACCAGCCCAAACCCACCCACTAAGAAACCATCCATACCCGCCCAAATGTGTAAGTGGTTGTAGTTGGGTTGTTATCAACGGACCCATTAGTAAACGTGTTGGAACAGGTTGTAGATGGTTGTCCAATGGATTGAT
Organism: Euryodendron excelsum; assembly: GCA_033060915.1. Classification (NCBI taxonomy): domain Eukaryota; kingdom Viridiplantae; phylum Streptophyta; class Magnoliopsida; order Ericales; family Pentaphylacaceae; genus Euryodendron; species Euryodendron excelsum. The sequence continues at coordinate 48,333,037 of CM065383.1, forward strand.
GAAAGCAGGGTAGAGCAGTTGTCCAATGGGTGCAAAAATGCAATCAACTCACAAACCTCTAACTAGAGAATATTGAAATGAAAGAAAATGGCATAGCCAACAAACCATCATGGTAATAAGTCTTCGTCCTCTAGAAGGTGTTTTATTTTATGTTTATTTTTATTTTTTACTCACTTTACTTTAATCATTGTAACGAGTCTCTGTCCTCCAGAAGGCTTTTTATTTATTTTTATTTTTTTACTTAGTTTTCTTTTACTATTGTAATGAGTCTTCTCCACACATTACTTCATAATGAGATTTGATGTAAAAGAAATTTACTCCAAATGAATGAAAGTAAAATAGAAAAAAAATTAAGGTAGCATTCGGTAAAAGTTTAAGTACCTTGTAATCAAATTTATCTAAATTCATTCATCTTATACTTTTTCACTTTTGACGTTTTTAAAATTATACATACTTGTGTGCATATGCAAATATTGGATTCTATGTCAAATAAGTTAATGAGTTTTTTTTACCTGATATTTAAATGAAATTTTATAATCAGCATTAAAGTCTTGCAAAAAAGTACTCAGTGACCCATTATCGTTATATGATTATTCAAAGTACAATTAATTACATTCTATGAGTAGCATTGTTGGTAAGAACTATCATTTTGAATGAAGAGGTCATGGGTTCAATTCAACACTCATCCCCTCCTCTGTTTTCAAGCTTTTAACCATATAAATTGACCTAAAATACTATAACTTAAAAATTGTCTTAAAAGAGGATTGGAAACCAAAAAAAAAAAAAAAGCCAAAAAATGGGGGTAAGGCGAAAAAAGGAAGAAAATAAAGGACCGAGTCAAATAAAGACAATGGGCCGAGTTATTGGGTCAGGTCATTATAAAGAGTGTTAGGGGAAGAAAAAAGACAAAAAAAAAAAAAGAAAGAAAGAAAAGGATAGAGAGAGAGAGAGAGAGAGAGAGAGAGAGAGAGAGAGAGAGAGAGGGTCAATAAAAGTGGGTGGGTCAAGGCAGGTATTCGGATGGGATCTTTATATGGGTGACGTATCTCAGACCAATGGGTCTGGTTGATTTAATTAGCAAGACCATGGTGTTTAACTTTAAAAAAAAGGAAAGACTTGAGAAAGGGTAAAAATGGATCATTGATGGTAAATGGGTTGGGTTTGGGTTAACTTGTCCAACCAATGTTCAATAACACCCGCCAAAATCTGACCCTCTAATTAATTGGGCAAATTTGGGCTAGCCTATTCTAACCCGTAAGCCATATGTACTCAACCCAAAGCCGCCCTTTTGCCACCCCTACTCTTTAGTGACTAGCCATACCAGGAAAGTCCCAATGGTTGTCTTATTTAAATTACTTAATTCTCGAAAATAATTATTTCCCACTAATACATGTTTGCTTTGATCGACTCCAACAAAATTTTCAACACAATGCAGCCAGAGAGCTAGAATCCCAACTGCTTGCAGTTATCCTTATTCACAATTTAGCACTAAAAGAGTTTCTTTCTATTAGGAGAATAAACAAGAAAAAAAAGCCTCTAATTATGGCTTTGAAAGATATCTGAACCCATGAGCTGCAAATATTGAAAGGGCCTTTTCTTGGTTAAAATTGGAAAGGGCTTTTTACGAAAATAGGTTTATTATAGTCAATATATATTAAACAAGGGTTAAAATTTCAATATTTACCAAACCCTTGTTAAGCGTCATTAGGAGTGACGCTTTTATCAAAAGCGTCAATCCTAATGACGCTTTATATTTAATGATATTTGAAATTTCGAATTTAGAAATAATGACCAGGAAAGCATTATATTTATTGACGCTTTCACTGATTTAGGGTGTGTTTGGTATAGCTTCTTGGTTAGCTTTTTTGCAAGCCTATAAGCTAAAAAGCCAACAAAAGTTAGATTTTTTGCTTTTTTGCTTTTTTTTTTTTGCTTTTTTCTTTATTTGTATCTAAACTAAAATCAGAAAAGCAAAAAAGTTAGAAAAACTTAGCTTTTTTACTAGCAAGCTTAAAAAAAGTTTGACTTTTAAGCCCTACCAAACACACCCTTACTAAAATCGTCAATGCGTCTGACGTTTTCCATTGAAAATGAAAACGTCAATGCAAATGACATTTTCATACCAGGAATTTTTTTTTTTTTTCGCTGTTTCACATTGAACTAACTCCTTCACTACTAACTCTGTGCCCGGGACTCCGTTTGACGTGCCGTCAGCACCCGCAGCTGTAGTTTGCCGAGACAGTGCTGCGTGTCGAGTTTTGCACCAAACAGAGGCCGTTTGCAAGATTTGGCATTCCTGAATCCCAATTCCAAAGTTTTTCAAATCGTTAAGTCTTTGGGAGGGAAAAATGCACTAACTCCTTCATCGGGACTCCGTTCGACGCGTCGTCAGCGCCCGCAGCTGTAATTTGCCGAGACGGTGCTGCGTGTCGAGTTTTGCGCCAAACGGAAGCCGTTTGCAAGATTTGGCATCCTCGAACCCCGATTCCAAAGTTTTTCAAATCGCCAAGTCTTCGGGAGAGAAAAATGCACTAACTCTTTCACCGGGACTCCGTTCGACGCGCCGTGAGCGCCTGTAGCTATAATTTGCCGAGACGGTACTGCGTGTCAAGTTTCGTACCAAACAGAGACCGTTTGCAAGATTTGGCATTCCCAAACCCCGATTCCAAAGTTTTTTAAATTGTTTAGTCTTCGGGAGAAAAAAATGCACTAACTCCTTCACCGGGACTTCGTTTGACGCATCGTCAGTGCCCATAGCTGTAGTTTGTCGAGACGGTGCTGCATGTCAAGTTTTGCGCCAAACGGAGGCCATTTGTAAAATTTGGCATCCCCAAATCCCGATTCCAAAGTTTTTTAAATCATTAAGTCTTCGGGAGGGAAAAATGCACTAACTCCTTCACCGGGACTCCGTTCGACGCGCCGTCAGCGCCCGCAGCTGTAGTTTGCCGAGACGGTGCTGCGTGTCGAGTTTCGTGTCAAACGGAGGCCGTTTGTAAGATTTGGCATCCCCGAACCCCGATTCTAAAGTTTTTCAAATCGTTAAGTCTTCGGAAGGAAAAAATGTACTAACTCCTTCACCGGGACTCTGTTCGACGCGCCGTCAGCGCCCGCAGTTGTAGTTTGCCGAGACGGTGTTGCGTGTCGAGTTTCGTGCCAAACGGAGGCCGTTTGCAAGATTTGGCATCCCCAAACCCCGATTCCAAAGTTTTTCAAATCGCCAAATCTTCGGGAAGGAAAATTTGCTAACTCTCGCTAGTTTTTGAAAAGTTTTTGATGTGTTTATAAATTTTAATACTCATAATTGTTTGAAAATATAAAAATATATTACTGAAAACTAATGACATATACACGAGTTTTGTACAAAAAAATAGATAACATAAGTGAGCACATCCCGGCAATAAAATACATCCTAAGTACATCTGTACTGCATACTTCACCGAATCTTTGTCTTTAAAGATCATCCCCTTTTTGAACTCTATGGTCTCCGGGGTCCACACGGTCCCACGACAATAAAGGTCCTGACTAGTTACGATAGCGTCACCACCCCCCTCCAAGTTTGTGAAGAAAGGAATAGGTGTGTACCGTTCGGGTATATCAACCGAGGACGATGGCAGTTCACCAAATTCAGGCCCCTCATTATCAAATTCATCATCAGCCATTAGTTCAGCATCACTGTCCTCATCCACGTCCAAATCAGGACCTGCACTGTCAGGTACGCATCCCTCATCTCCATCATCACCCATATTAACGTACTCGTCAACAGGCCGGTAGAACTTGTCAACTGGGGAAGTCGATACTTGTACTGGAAATAGACGCTCAACCCCTGAACTTGTACCAATATCGTGTCGCATCTGTGATCCCCCCGCTACATATGACCCATACGTTGGATAATACGAAAGTGGGGACATATCGGTATACTGTGAACCCCTGTTGTAAGATTCTTGAGTCAACATCCCAGTAAATGAGCCGGTAATGCCACTGTATGCCCCTTGAGTAAACATCCCAGTGAATGAGCCAGGATCATTATATGCCCCATAACCTGAATACATCAAATCTGGTACATTCAACCTACTCGTTATGTTCTCTTTCTCCACGTACAGTTCAACATAATTCAATGTAGAAAAACACGGCGGGATGTCCAGCACACTATCCAAGGTCATGTCATCATTGATGGGCACCTTCTTGTAATAAATGAACCTCTCCCATTGTCTATGGGGATGTCTGCATATCAACTTCAAACGAATGTTTTTCCCTTCATCTACAACCTTGGGTATAAGAAACTGTTCTAATTCTTCCAGTGTTATTCTGCGTTGTATAGTGTAAAATCCCTTCGCTTCGATATCATATGATATGCCTTTGTCAGGGCCTTGTACTATTGTTCCCCCCCCCCCCCCCAAAAATAGCAAATCACCTTTATGGTACCCATTCAATCAACCTTACTGTAGCTAAACATATGAAAATAGTAGTTAAATAAAGCTTCAGTACAAGTTAGATGAAGTCATATAAAAATACACCGAAACACTATATTTCAAAATAGAATGGGAATGTCCTCAATATTTTTGTCTTTCTTATAATATGGTACCACTATATTTTCAATTTTAGCAATTTTTCTATTTTTCTTTTCCTTATTATGTTGCTATAAGTCTTTCATTTTCAGTAATCAAATGTAATTTTTTTACAATAACAAATTCATTTTCGGATTAAAGGTAAAAATAAAATTTTGAGTGCCATTTAAAATTAAAACATGTAGAATTTTTAGTGAAGATAATTGGAAAGTTCCCATCACAAACACATCACTAATTTTATTGTGTGCCTCAATGGCAATGGAGAATTCTATTTATTTGGTTCCTTTGATTTGCTTTGGTCAATGGAAAATTAAATATTTGAAGTCAATGCTTGATGCTGTTGTAGGTGTTCTCTAGTGTTTCATTTCTGATGTTGATCTGCTATGACTTTTTTTCCTTTTATTTTTTTTCCCCAATAGGTGATACTGTTGTTTTGTCTGCTACGCTACTGATTGAGGACTTCAGATTTTGTGTTGTGTGGTAGATAAAAATTCTGACCCATTAATTTCATGTGCAATCCCCTAAAAGATGTTGACCTGGGAAATTATACTCAATGAATTTCCACGAACATAAAGTAATAAACTGAGAAAGAGCTTAGCTCTATATTTTTGTATCAATCAAACATGACATTCATGTATATAGAAAGAGAGAGAGAGAGACGAACAACACATTACACATCAACTAATTCAACTATTACAAAGACAGGAACTGCTATACAGCAACTAATTCAGGACATTTTATTTTTTTTTCTTTCAAATCAACAACATATACACAATATATATATATATATATATATATTTGATGTATTAATAAGCAGCAATATTTTGCTGTTTTATTTGATGTATTAATCACTTTATATCTTGCACCTACAAACTTTTGAATAATGATTCTGCCTTTGACAAGTTTCTAAAAAACCAACCTTTGGAGGCAGACAGATATTCTGTTGCTCTGGATAGTGATATATATATCTATATAAATTACTTTGCATGTGTAACCGCATATGGGCAATATTTGTGTATATGTGTATATACTCGCATGCATCTGCATATGCAAACTGAGTTACCCTCATGGTGAGCAAACATATGAACTGGTTCTACTGCTTTAAGAATTTTTTCTCTTCTTACCTTGTAATTGTGCACTTTGTATCAAAATAACTCGGTGAAAAAAGGACATTCTAAATAATCATTTTTTGGGATTGACGTTCAATCATCTTACAAAATAACGGCAATAGTGACACCAATACCTAGTTCCCTAAAAAAAAGGAACAGAATAAACATTATAATAGATGACATTATCACCCACACACTTAATCATACCCCAAACCACGAAAGGAATGTCATGAACTTATATCTCTCTTAACAGGGTTTTTGAGCTTACTGAAGGTTTGAGAATTATCAATCAAATGTTAGAAATTCCTTATGTAGTATGCAGGTATAATATATAGGACAGTCAAACTGTGCTTAATAAGCAGCATTCCCTACATTAGCTATGCGAGATATTTTCTATAAGCGGGGGAAAACCAAAAGACTCATTAAGCTTCATCCTTTGGATCACAAACTGTAGGTTGTGCAATACATATACACAATATATATATATATATAGAAAGAGAGAGAGGGAGACGAATCTGTACAGAGAAACGATGGAGGGCTTCGTCGTCGGGAGAGAGAGACCAGTGTCGGCCGCGGCGTCGTTGAGAGCACTAGTATGAAAACCTAATGACGCTTTCGAACAAACTGTTGATATATGACCTAAAAACGTCAATAATATTGACTATATTCTAAGTGAAAGCGTCAACATGATTAATGCTTTTCCTTTCCAGTAAAAAAGCGTCAACATGATTGACGTTTTTAGTTTTCGTTGACAACGTTCAACGTTGTTCATATTGACGCTTTTAAAAAGAAACGAAAAACGTCATTTGTATTTACGTTTTAATTTTGTTTATGGAATTTTCCGAAATTGAAATTAAAATCGTCATTAGGATTGACGCTATTTGTAAAACGTCAATCCTATTGACGTTTAATCATTGTTTCGTAAATATTCAAAAAGTGACCCTGATTTAATATATATTTAATAAAATAAATACCTTTTGGTAAATGGCCCAAATTGAAAATCTAGATGGACAGTCACAATGATAGAACATAACTAGAGCACCTGGCTAAAGAGCACCTTCTTGATTCTTATTTTTATTTTCTGATAAGTGCACCTTCTTGATTTTTTTTCCTTTTATAAGAACTTCTTCATGTGCTTTACGTAGGTTTCCACTCTGGACAGTACAAAGAAAGTGATAGTAGGCATACCAGCATCAGAAGCTTGTTTGCTCCATCCGAAATTGCAGCAAGACTGTCATATTGCTCAGGATCAAAGTCATTTAGGGCAGCAGTAAGATATTCTCCTGCTGGGGTTGTCTTGACCTTCTCAATACCTGATTTAACCAAAGTAATGGTGCCCTCAGGCTTATCTGGGGCCAAAGGCAAAGGGGCAACCTCCACAGAACGTCCTCCTTTATTACTATCAGTCCTGACAAAATTTATTGCACAAAAGAAAAAAGAAAAAATGTCTGAAATTACCACAATAACATCAAAAAGTAGAAAATACTACAACCATTCTCAAAAGCAAAAGAAATTATACCTCCCAAGGTCCTGAGACTGAACATTAACAGGTCCTTTGGGCGATGGACTATACACCTGAAAAAGAAGGCAGAGCACCAAAGTGAGAAATCTACCACCTGGTGAATGAAAAGTTGAAGCGTATACGTCAAAACAAATTCCACTCAGTGGCCAAGATGGGTATCAAACCAAATATGGGAGTAACTTATTTTCATGTACTCATCATTGGACACCAATGAGTATTAATGACCATAATATATTTCTTAAAACCCCACCATGTCCACATTCTCGCACACTGCTCAGACAGATGTGGAAAGAGTAATGTATCCGACAAAATTTGGCAGTAGTTTCATTGTCATCAACTCATCTTCGCAGACCAAATAGTATTGAACTCATTAAACTCCAGTTGCCACAACCCAATTTCCCATTCCTCCCCTATTAATATTACTTTCTAATTTCTATAAATAAATAATTCTATTAATGGCACCAAAAGGAGCACAACCTGTATACGCTAGGTGTATACAAAAACTGGCTGTACAACATCTGCAAAAGAAATATCTCCAACCAAATTGACAAAAGAAAAAGAAGAATCGCAGAAATTTCCTTCTACCAACAAATAAAATGTAAATGTGCTGATATAGCCAATAAGTCACTGAATCGGCCTCCTCAAAGATATGCTGGTTTTCCTCCCTCCATATGCGCCACGCAAACAAAAGGGCGCCACCTTCCAAACTTGTGTAACTCTTTTGAAACAGCACCCAACTGCCCAATCTTAAAGAGATGTCCAACTGAATCTCCCAACGAACAACAAACAAAAAAAGAAGAAGAAGACTCCACAATTCTCTTGCCACCTCACAATGCACCAAGAAGTGATTAACAGACTCCTTGGCCTTCCTGCACAGCGCATCACCAATTAGGAAGCATCTTAAACCTATTCCCAAATTGTCCGAAGTGACGATAGCATCTGATGCGGTAGTCCATACAAAAACTGATAATTTCATGGGGACCGCCACTTTCCAAATGCTCTTTCAAGGGAAGCTACCTCTGTCACCTCTTATCAAATGATGTAAGCGTCTAACAGAGAACTTGCCGCCATTATCTGTTCAAAGACTCCAAACCTTCATGCCCTCCCTATTCCTAGATCCCATTACACAAACAGCAAATGAAAGAATTTCCCACACCCTTGACTTCCCAATCCTGGACTGCCCAAACAAAATGAGGCTCCCATACAACTCCTTAATCAATAATGCTCAGGAGATCTGAAACTCCAGCATTTCCACCCTTTCTAAAATCATCATCTTAGATACTCTGAACTGCATAGAAAGGAGGCTAATGCAATTGTTACACAGAAAAGACTGAACTACTGAGAATTCTGCCACCCCCTGTAAAAGTAATTGAAGATAATTTTAAAAACTCAAAAATTTCTGTCATGACCTGAAATGTCCATGAATCATGGTGAAAATTTTCCAATTTCCAAAAATAACAAGCAATGTGCATGATTGCTGAAAAATAACATTTTTTAATCAAGCAAAATATCAAAGAAAAGCATCACAAGCATTACAAGGGCTCCAATTGTGGTTCAAAAATCTTGCATGGATCAAGCTACTGCAAAAGGGTCTTCCTACTGGAGTAAATGGGCCACTGTAACTGGGTTTTAGTAGGTATAGAGTAGTCCAACTGGTCAAGCATCGAAGTTATACTTTGAATTCTACATGCAAGTAGAAATCAAAGATGCATAACAAGCCTTCAATTCAATATATCTGAATTTCAAAGAATTGAAGATTGTATGTGTAATACACACAGCCTGATGGGTTGAAGCCTAAAGGACTCTTGGCAGTAACTTAACTCTTCAGGGGTGAAGCCTAAAGGACTCTAGTTTTCTTCTTATTCCCTTTAGTTTAATCTTAACTTTTTATTAGCTTGCAATGAGACTGTCCATTGTTGGGCACATTCCCTAACAGTTTAAGCTTTGGAGGCAATAGGTGATCTGACATTGTATCAGAACCTTGTTCAGGAAGGTTTTGGGTTCAAGCAGGGACAAAGCCAAGATTTCATCTAAGGGGCCAAAACAAAATGGAGACCAGTAATAGTGTTGGTCTATAGATTCCAGACAAAATGGAGAGCTATGTAATTTTCTTAAATTTCACCCTAAACCGAAATTAATTAGGTATAGGTAAACATAGGCATTGGGCCATAGACAAATCAAACTACAAACAAATAAAAATAAGGCTACATAGAAAACAAAAATAGACCACTATATAAATTACATATAATGGGCCAGTTTACCTATATATAGCTTCATCCATGGGTTCAAGTCTCAATATCTATTGTTTCCACCTTTTGTTTGGCCATGTAGACTTTATTTTATTTCTGCAATTGCACCCAATTCTGTTGTCCATCTCAGCATATGCAAGCAAGGGTTGTACAAGAGTGAGGGTCTGAGAACGAAATGAACAGTGCTGGGTCCATTTCCTAACAAATTATATTTTCAAGCAATTGATTATATTACAGACACCTTAACAATTACACTACTTAACTTTAAAATTTTACTTCAATAAGCCTAACCCTTTCCTCCATCAAGACAACGACATAACAACCTAAAAACATAAGTATGGAACCAAGTCACTGTTTCACGAGGTACAGCTCACAGGCCCGATCAAAGTTCTAATCAATCCTAACCCCTTCCCGTCTTTGGGCCCTTCGTTTCAACAACCAAACAAAAAAAACACTTTTGAGTGCTTGTCTAGATATTCCAGGAGTTTATTTATTTATTGTACTTTTATAAGTTCGTGTAACCTATCACTTTTGAAACCAAGCAGATTCTGACCCTTTCAATTCCCAAAACCTATAGAATCTTTCTTCAATATCTCAAGGCCCTGAACTATAAGCCTTTCCATAACCATAATTCACAACAAAATCAACTGTAGGAAACATTTTCTTAAGCTTCCAAATGCTATCTTACTTCAGTTCGTGCCAAGCTTGAGCAAGTGTCATAGCAATTGTGCCCTTGTATAGATGACCTATTACTAGAACACAAGGCTTATGTAAAAAAGACACACACACACACACACACACACACACAAAAAAAACTATTGCAAGAGTGACTACAAAAAAGAAAACATTGGGAACAAGCCAGTCAACAAACTGGAAGGTGCCTCCTCTTGGTTAAACAAGCGAATGAACCTGATACAGAGAAAAGTAAAATACTTAAGGGAGTATATTACAGCATAAACACTGGCAAGGTTTTATCTTATGGTAAAAATCTAACATAATGTGGACTTCAGCACACCAATATGCACAGGAATTATGCCCAAACTTTTCTTTAGTCCCTCCCCACCGGCCCCACCCCCCCCCCCCCCCCCAACCAACCCCCCACCCCCTTCCCCCTTCTCTCTCTCTCTCTGTGTGGCTACATAATAAAAATTCCGTTATAAAGAATCCAATAAAGCATCAAAACCTCTGTATGCATGGCATATAAGAAAAAATAAAGATAAACATGAAAAATAATTAATATATGCCTATAACAAAAAACAAAGAATCTATAGTCTACATTATCCAAAAAAGTCAAGCTCAACCTCCTAGTCACCCAGCTAACCATAACCGAGAAATCTAATCGTCAATTTGTTGACAGACTCCTCTAACCACCAAAAAGTGCCACCTATGTTGCCCACTAAATACACTACATCAGATAATATGGAGCTGCATTCCACGCCTTCTTCATCCTCTCACTTATTCGCTCCAACAAAGGAGAAGATGAACTGAACCATAGGAATGGGGAAACACCCATGAAACACCAAACATAGCCAATACTGAACTCCAGACCTCACCAGTCACTTGACAATGAATGCGAATATATTCCACCATCTCTTCTACCTCCCTACACTGACTCCCGAACATATGTCTATTATATGATATCTTCAAAGGAAATTTTAGCATTCCAAATCTCTTTCCAAGGAAAAATAAATTCTGAAGCTCCCATCAATGCTTTATAAAAGGACTTCACCTTGCAACAGGTGAGTCAAGTGTGTTTTGGCAAACTTTCTAGGATTTTAAGATAATTTTCTTCGATCAAATTAAATCAGAATAGAGGCTGGTTCTGGTTGAATTGTTACCTAAGAAGGTGTCGTGTCTATGCCGGACGCAAACACTCACTGGACACTTCTTGACACGTGTTGGACAAGCATCTAAATGTTTCCTATTATTTTTAAATTTTTTTAAAATTGGACAAGTTTTGGACACTTGAGGAACACACGTGTTTATTGCTTAAACACACATAAAACACATTGCAAGTTCGAAAGAAATAAATTAGAATCCAAGTGCAAAATCAAAACAATACATATCAATAACTAATTCGAGGTTTAAGTTTTGGATACACAGTTTTTTTTTTTTTTTTAGTTAGTGTTATCTTTTAATTTTTTCATAAACTTTGGCTAAAATATTCACTTATATAACCTATTAAATATATATTTCTCCGATGTCCCCACCTGTTGTGTCCTACATTTTTTTGGAAGCTGTCATGTAATACTGTCCATGTCATGCCGTGTCATGTCTGTCAGTATGTGCTTCTTAGATTACAGACAACTACCTGTTTATTTGATAATTGAAAAAAAAAACTTATGTCATTATTATGACCACCAAAAAAAATAACTTCAATGAAAAGCATGAATGTGGATCAAAATATCCAAATGTTTGAAAGAACAATGTAGACTGTCAATTACATCAAAATTCCATGAATAAATATAAGCCAGTGATATCTAAAATACCATTAACAAATAAGCCAAAAGCAATTTCATAGACTTGATTGTAGAATGATAATACACAATCAGGGAAGGAAGGAACCTAGAAGAAAAGACCAAAAATAAATAAATAAGAACCTGGGGTGATCCAACTAAATTAGCTTTCTCTGTCAATCTATCAAACAATTTCTCATTTTCTTCATGCAACCTCTGCCAAAAGAAAAGAAAAAAACACCACACAAGCACATTAACATTTTATAGTGGAAGAAGTATACGAAATTAGTACAGTAGCAAATAATATTTAGCTCAGTAAGAAAGGGAAAAGATGGTATCAGAAAAATATAGATGAGAAATATGCATTTATAAGCACAGTGCCGACCACAAGAAGATTAATATATAGATTTCTGAATTCCCAACTATATTGCATTTCAATGATGTGAGATAAACCTTTTACTAACTTCTTAATTCTAATATTCCATAAATCAATTTATTTTTTCTTCTTCAATAAATGTGATGGCTTATGACTAAACAAAAGATAACAATGACATTTTGATCATTCGTACAAAATTACTGAGGAGGAATATTTAGGCCACATCCCAGGACAGCTTATTAGATGCAGTTAGAGACAAAGTTAAGACTTTACGAAACATTCTTGCAGTCATTTTAACATTACAATACAGACCTAGATGAGTAGCTGATCTAATTCAACATCTGTTTCAAGAAAAACTGTATGGGTAAATTACCTATTAATTTGATTTTGAAATACATACTCAACAAGAAGAGAAGATGCTCCTCACCCTCTCTTATCTCAGCATTTATGAACTTTTCATTTCAAGTCACCAAAGCAACTTGTCTTGACAAAGCTGTAGTTCATTAATCATGTTAAGCATACAACCAAGCATAACATGTCTAGACCAAGGATGCAGGCAAAGAATGTTAAAAGATATTGAGTCATGAAACAATCAACTAAACTAATTATGGCCAAATTATGGCCATATCAAACCACTAGAATTGGCTGTGTATTCTCTTTCAATGTCAATATTGGTAAAAACACAGTTCAAAAGCTTCACCTGGTTACCATGTTACAACACAAAAACCTTGAGACCGTAGAACTCGCATCAAAAGTGGAACCTAACCAAAAGGAACTAAGGACTCAAAACAATCAATTCAAACTTTACATGGTCATCAAATCAGCAAAATTGGCTACATGTGTCATGTTTTACCACATTAATTTAAAAATTACAGACCAGCATCTATTTTTCTTAATCTTGTTTACTTACTGCCTACACCACATTTCATGGCCTTGCCCTTTACTTGCACCCTGTAACAAGTACTACCTCAACCTCCTAAATTTAGACACATTTATTCACTGTGCAATTAAATTTGCTGTTGCCCTCAGAACTCAGTCCACAAAGCAAAGAAAGTTCAAGATCCATGATGAAAAACTCCTGTCCAATGGGAACAGATTGTTCATTGCTCGCATTACATAAACATACAAATTTTATCATCTAGGTGAGCGCAAAATAAGAAAATATGGTATTGTGCATAGAGGCAACAGAAGTTAAAACTATATGACATCTATACCATGATGTCTAAAGAAACATTATAATAAATACATATCATGTAGAAATAAGCCTTAACCATTATCATTGACAACTTGAACTGTAGTATCCAAACATGTAGGATTATTAAGAATAACGGACCTCAATAAGGGCATCACGTTTTAATAGTTCTTCTTCAAGTTTCTTGCTAACTGCAACAGAATCCATGCCATCCCCTGCTGCTTTGGAAATTGGTTGAGCCACAGACCGTGAGTCTGAGCTAAGCTCTCTAGCGTGAAGAGCCTCATTTAGTTGTGACTCGATCGTTTTTAGTTTGGCCTACAATAGTGAGGTACCAGAAATATTACATAATGTCACCAGAATATTAGAAATAATTCTCAATCAGGAAGGAGAAACATGAATAGTAAGTTCCATAAATTATGGACTCTGTGCTAAGAAGCACAGACACGTAGCAGAACACTACATGACATCCATCGACACTGACACAACGACATGGCTATTTTAAAAAGTGCAAGACATGACACAGTGGGGACACGGTAAAAATACATATGTTAACTCACAGATAATAAATAATTACCAGATTGCACTAACTAAAATTATAAATCATGGATTCCATAACTTGAATGTCAATTTAGATATAAAATCCCATTACTTTTATTTTACAATTGGATCCCAAGTTATTTTCTTTAAACTTGTAACTTGTTTCGTACACAAGTGTCCAAGTGACGGACATGTGTACCCCAAGTGTCCGAAGCGTATCCAGTGTATCCGGTTCTAAAAAAACTTTTAAAAAAATAATATGACACATTTGGACATGTGTCGCCGAGTGTCCAACGCGGACATAGCACCTTTATTAGAAATGTCCATGCTTCTTAGATTTTATGTAACCTAACGAGATAATATAGTTTTTTTTTCCAGGTAAATATAGTTAATACAATTGAAGAAAGAATAATATGTACCACTAAAAAAAAGCTAAAGCAAGATCATCAATAAGAGAAGTGCCACCACTTCAAGCAAAGAAACACATCGAACAAGATTATGCTGAGTGTGAAAATTTCTATTGCTGATGAGGTAAAGCAAGATAAATTATCACAAGAACATTATCAATTAGGTTCAATGACCTGCCACTTTCCAGATAAATGCAGAGCTTATACCATCAGCACAAACTTATAACACTCCTCCAGTTCAGTAAGGTGAACAGCAAGAAATTTAGAATATCCATCCTCACTGCAGGGTCCCAGTTAATAAAGGACTTGGTTGTAAGTTTTTTCCTTTAAAAAGAAGTGGTGCACTTCAGCTGTCTAGTACTTCTAGAGCCTACACCTGGGACAAAAACCCACAAGTACAATACTAAATGCACTGCAGAGCCAACTATCAGAATTGTACAAGACAATTGAGGAAATAAATGCTTCTAATTTTGCAGAATATTTATTATCTCAGTTTTCATATCATCAAAAGATTTTGAAAATGAACCACGAAAGGAAAATCATTTACCAACCACCATTAACTGCCCATGTTTTTAATTTATACCAAAATTTTTGCAATCTTGATTACAAACAAAATAATGTATCATCTTTCCATAGTTCCTTTTCTAGACAAAAATTTTTGAAATTCAAGAGAAGCAATCTTTAAATAGATTCAGCAAAATACTGCTTGCATTCAAATATGAGAGAAGAAAATCCATTATAGCTATTTCAGAACTACAAATGGTAGAGAATACTGGACACTCAAAATTGAAGCGTTGAAATAATCCAAGCTCCCTGTATAAGTGTCTTATATTAGTAAACCATTTCCCTGCACGCCAGTGTGATTCTCCCTCTTCCTTTGCCTCTGTGAAAATATTTGAGACCCTCTGCCCTCAGAATCCATTCCCCTAACAAGCCTCAACTAATAAGTTAGATCCATCCTTATGGAGTCCAACGCTAAAATTCTTATGAGCCAAACAATAAGGGATATAAGAGGGGGAAAAAATCCTTTCCTACAAGAAAACCTTGACAATAAGTCAACAATTCTCCTCAAAGGATATCAAAATCCAAATAAAATCTGATTAAAGTCTGAATAGCAAACAATCTCCATCAATTCCAACAGAGGAAACTATTAGATTTTTCCACTTGTGCTTTCTATCCATAAAACCAATAAACAAAGCCATGAATCACAAAGTACTTTTTCTACATTAAGTTCTATTTATTGCTCTATTCTACATTATTTCTTAATCCATTAAACCTGTCCAACTGCCCTGACGTGTGTTCTTTTTAGCCTTTCGCTTGCTGTTGCCATCAACTACAAAGAAGTCACCACTTGCTGAAACTATTCTTTATGTTGCGCATTTAGACTAGGCCCACTTTATGGAACTTTTGTTTCTAAGGTTTGAAACAATATTCAATTGGTGGCTAGAATTTTAGATACATTCACAATATTAAGCTTGTTTGCTTGAACTTACGATGCCTAGTTTCATATCTCAGAGCTTGGTTAGTAACTAACTACTGCTATTTGTTTTACCAATACTATATCGAGTACATTACATTAGTGGATCACCGTACAAGCCGTCAAGAGCTTGACAGCATTCACACACATTTAGCGCCAAACTACAAAGGTAATTAGGTTAGTTTGGTCTCTTTTAGCTAGGTTTTATTGATGCTAGAATTACATTGATTTCAACAGCTAGGATAACAGTTTATAGGATTTGAGCATATTAAAAGGGTGGTAATGATTCTGTTGTGCATTAGAGTACTCAATTAAGAAGCTGCAACTTAAGCTTTACTTATGTTTCACTAAGTACCATCTCTTTCTTCTTCTTCTCCTTCTCCTTCTTCTAGTTCTTTCTTTTGAGTTTCTCCGCAATGAGGATTCTTTCTTCGTTTTTAATTAAGCGCTCTCAAATCATTACCCTTCTAGACCAAAACAATAGTTCTGTTCCCGAAACCTCCACCCTTCCCATAAGTAAACTAACATTTACCTTCAGGTAATATTAGCTTCTTTCCATTTTAATTCCACGTCCTACAAACCTATTTCTTCTACCCTTTCCTGAACCACCTTCATGTATTTCCATCATTTGGAATGCAGTGCTGTTGAGATATGTTCACTTGCTATACACCTCTACATCAACTCATTGCCTACTTTGGCATAGAGGGCCTCTTCAAAGACTGCCCCAACGAATTTAGCAACAGCAATTCAGCAAGACCCCATGCTCGTCCCCACAATTGGGATAGTCAGAGGAGTGGACTAGGTACAAATTTAACCCTTGGCAGTTGCACAAAGTGGCTAGCCTCAAACTCAAACCTGTGGTCCTTCATGCATGGTTGCATTTGCAGGGAAAGGAACATGCGTCTTTTGAAGGAGTTGAATAGTATTTCTATTCTTTTAAAGAGGAAACTTATCGACACTATGTTTTCTTTAGTGACAAGGAGTGTGGACCCTTCTATCAAGAATATGGTGCCTTTTAGAGCTAATATGGACTGTAGAAAGGTAAAGGATTTGCGTTGTACACATTTCATGTTCATTGCTGAACTTCAATAATGCCTTTCCTTTTATTGTTGAGTTCTTATTAGGGGGAAAGATAGAGAGAAGAAGAAGAAGCTAAGGTTTTCGAAGAAAACAGCTATTCAAGAAAATCCAAAGTTGTCCTTGTGGAGAGTATCATAAAAGCTCTTCCTATGAGATGCAGTTATGCCAATCTTATATTAGTTGCAGATTTATGAGGACCACTACCTAAATGCCAATTCTTAGAGTGACTTCTTTGCATTTAAAAAAATATATATCATTCAGGATTGAGTTGAGAATTGATAAATCCGAAAACAATAATAACAGAATAACCTTGAAGCACCTTAGCAATAACAAAATTAATCCTCTACAATTGAGTCCATCCAAAATATTTGTATTAACTACTGATTTTTAAAGTTTTGACATTCCTGCTCAACAGATACACTATAATGGCTAAGCTCGAAGAAAATTTTACTTCCAAAAAGCTTTTCATCATGAACGAAGTGCAGAGCTGAAGAGGCATGGTCTGAAGTCACTAACAAGGAAATGAGCTGAAATCACATCTGATTTTCAGAATATTTGAGGGTTAAATACCAAAATTCAAAACCATGCTGAACCACATACTGCTGAAGTTGGAGCAGCTTTAACTGCTACTCCTTCAGCATTTGCTCAATTCTTCCAATCCTGGAAACAAAACCATATATGCTATTGAATAACACATCCAATAAGTGAAAGGTGTTTATTGTCAATAAACTTGAGCCCTTGATCCTCTTTCTCTACCCGAGGACGTTGTAGTAGCCTTAGATGCCATCTCTTTCCTTCGCCACTTGAGCCGTATGCGGGGGAACTCGCACGTGCGGTTCTTAGGGGGGGAGAGCTAGTAGGAGCTATCCCATCCCAATAGCGTATATTTGGAGCTCAATATGAAATCGGAATGGAAGAAAAGTAATGAAGCCTGCGATGGCTTATCTTCTGTTGAGCTCTCGATCAAAAAAAATTCCGGGATAAGGAAACATGCATACACTGCTCATTCTAATACTTCCAGAAATTTGACTTAGCATATTTTGAGTGCATTTCTTATCATAAATTGCATAGCTAGCATTTCAAAATTTCATCAAATCACATGTCCATTGCATTGTTTCAAGAACAGTTGAGGACAATAACTTGTAGATGGTAAAAAAATGTGGGAGATACAATGGTTGAGCCAAAAAAACACACAGGACTAACAATTAGGTGGCAAAAACAATAATGCATGGAAAATTTCGAGACCATGCATTAAGAACTAAATACAACAGGGAAGAAAAACAAAGTGAACATATGACCAACCTGCAAAGTTTGAATTGTTGAATCATGTTGTTGTATCTGCAATTTTTGGTCTTGCTCCAACTCTAATAGTTGTGCAACTTGGTTTCGAAGTTGAGTATTTTGATCATTTTCTATCTTATGTTTCTCTGAAAGCATGATGTTTTCTGACTGCACAAAATGAGGTAATGGAAACAGTTAGAAACAGGCTAACCTAATGTGTTGAAATTGTGTGTTGTAACACCTATATAATCATCAAAGAATGAAACTTTAGAGAGAAGTCCACAATGTAGTTTGCTGTTACATCAAAGAAGTTTAAGTTGAGCATAATCTGGGAGACTAGGTTAAAAAGCATCAAACAAACTGACATGAGGAAGTCATAAAAGGAAAACCATTTTATAGCCATAGTAGTAGATATAACAACTCTTTTGTACCCAACGATAAAGTGCAACATAACCATATGAATTGAATTCAATCTTTTTATGTGTCAGATATAGAAGTGCTGAGCTAGAATATTCTGCTTTAGTTTTTTTCTTTTTCTTGTTGAGGGTGGGTGGAATTGCACATGGCCCCCTCGAAGAATATAAGCCTCCACCCTTGGGTGTAGGAATGCATACATTAAAGACTCATTCTTGTGCCAGTATCTTACCTATTCAAACAACAATGAAAAATCATGGAATAATCCTTTTTTTTCTTGGTTAAAAGTTAAAAGAAAAAACTAGTATCTTTAACAAGTGCACCATAAATGCCTCGCTCATCTAAGCAAACCTCCACTTATGAATAAAAAGTTGGAAGACATTTCCTGCATTTGATGAATCTAAACATATAAACTGCAAAAATAACTCATTAAAGTTGTATGCAGAACATTTACCAAACTGACAACTATTTGCAGCAAGGGTACTGGAAGGAGTAGAGAAAGGAATCAAATAAGAGTAAGGCAGTTTGTATTCAAAAACAGTGTCAAATACGATAAGAAGGGAATCATAAGTACTGAAAAGTCTATGCAGAAGTCATGATGTCACAAAACCTTTAAGTCTGACTGCAGAGTAAAAGAAACTTTCCACGCCTTTTGAACTTCATTGAAGAGTAGAACGCTGTGATCATTTGCATCTTTGAGGGCTTGTTTTAGAGCCAAAACCTCTTGCTTCAGATCATTAACTTCCTTCTCTTTTTCATACAATTCCTTGCATGCATTGTTTGCCTACAATAGATATTTACAGAAGAAATGTGTGCTATGTAAATATAGCTCTCATTAACGCATTGGCAAACTCTTGACTTCCTGCTAATAGTTGTAATCTAACAAATTACAGGGGGAAAGGATGGCATGAAAATCACATATCAATTCCTAGCTTGAACTGTAAATAGACCAGTATGCTAGCAACCATGCAGGTTCCATGCCAAGCTCAACAAAATATTGGCTTAAAGTAAATTATTACTCAAGATACAAATTAATCAAAGCCAAACCTGTAGTCAGAAGCAAAAGGAATTCAGCAGAACTTACAACATCCCTCCATTTCTTAATTGTATCTCTATTTCCAAGGCTTAGTACAGCATTCCGGGCTCTGGCAGAAAAATTGAGAGATGATAATGTCTCAGACAAATTTGAAAGATTGGGACACACGTTAACAATCAACAAAGTTTTTGAGCTTCCACCTACAGAAGGAAGAATACATAGAAAGAAACGAGAGATGGTTTAACAGTTAAGATTGCTTTTTAGAAATAATAAATAAAAGAAAAAAAATAAATTATTGAAAAGAAAATGATATCAATGATAGAGAATGAACATCACAGTATGAAAAGGAAGAATATATCATCTATCATGGCAGTTTCGGTGCATATTGAGTCTTGCACATATCTCATAAATATGACATAATTATTGTCTACCCAATGCAGACCAAAAAGAATGATGCATTCGATAAATGTTAATCCAAAACAATTTCCCAAGTAGTGGGCAAGTGATTCCAAAAATATGCATAATACGAAAGGCTTTTTTTTTTTGGGGGGGGGGGGGGTTGGGGTTGTCTTGGCTAAGGTAAAAAAAATTTAATTTTGGGGCCACCAATACACTATATTTTATCATAACTACTCAAAATCTATAGGGCCTAAACAGAATTTTGTCAAAGTAGGAGGGACCATGGCCCCATTCTATGTATACCTAGTATCTTCACTAGTGAAAGGTGCGCAGAGAGAATTTTCTATGTTCCTTCATGAATTGCAAGAATATGCTGAGGATCTCCCCCTAATGTTAGATAGATCATCTGAGGGTTTGCCACGGTTCATTGTTGTGCTTACTCACTAGGCTACCCTTCTCCAAAAGCTCCCCTGGACCATTTACCACTAGTCTTCAGCCAAAGGGGCTTATTGCACAAAAATGCTGGGATGCAGGCTCCCAAAGAGGGAAGCCCAACAAATGTCAGATGTAAAGCCCAACACCTCATTAAGTTCATGTTGGCATACTCTTGCAAAAAAGAAAGAGCAGACCCCATTGAAGATGGGAATGAGGTACAACAAAGGCCATTTCTGACCACCGTCCTTCTCATGGAACCACACATGGATGTTACCACTGATAAAGCTCCCATCCAACAAGAGTTAGCCTTCCATTGAAGTCATTTCTTAAATAAGGTTGGTCAGAAACATTAGCTCATTCTAGATCCCCTTCAGTCATCCCAGCAGATATGGTGTGAGCATTCTTCAATGGCAGATTTCAATACAACGACTGGAATATTTGAAACCAAAAAAAAAAAAAAAAAAGAAATTCCAGAAATTCAATGAAAGTAAATACCTTTACTTGGGTAGGTATTTATATTTCCAAGTTTATATCCAGCAATCTGTATAATGACTGGAGTTCCATTTTCTGTTGGCAGACTAATGTTATTTTCACTGAGTAGTACTCATCATTCATGATTCCCTTGTCACTTTTGTATATTGGCCTGCATATTGATCCCTTAAACATGGAAAACATTATTAAACAATGCATATTAGGCATGTGTATTGCTTGCCATTTCTGGATGAATGTAGAGGAGTCCAGGTGAACTGGAATATCAGTGTGGGACCCCTCTGGGAATCATGGTAGCCGTTGATGTGGCTCAGGCCTCCTAGAAGGTGGGAAGGACTAACCAAAGGCAACGAAGAGAGAGAGCAACCAAGAGAGAGAGGGTTGGAGATTCCTGAGCATAGGGGCAACAGGTTAAGCATTCATTGCTCGAGTCATAAATGAGCTCTCTATTTATAGTGAGAGGGGAGTCTATGGGCTATGCCCACCTCATCATGACCAGCAGTCTTTATGTGGCACGTGGCCCTCGTTGGTTGCACGACGTCGACCCTAGAGCCATCTGACAAGAGCCACTTCACATATGAACTAGGTGTAAGGTGTATCCCACTTGGAGCATGCCACGTGCTACCGGCCGAGGCTCAAAGTCCTCCAAGCGGGCGGGGAACAAGCAGCTCGATGCGCCCTTTGGTTCTAGCCTCCAGTTGGGGGTGCGCAAGTGAACCGCCAACCCGAGAATTGAACCAAACCCGAGCTGTTGGTTCAGTTTGGTATGGTTCTTATAGAAGTACGGTTCGGTTCTGTTTCTAGACTTTTGAGTAACCAAGCATTTTGGTTCGGTTACGGGTTTACACTTCCTTAAACAAAACCAAACCGAGAACCGATACATGTGTAAGACAAAAAATTAGGAATGAATTCCTCATGTACACCTCCAGGTTCGCAATGCACTCTAGCTCACGGAAAGAAGTGTTTATATTGTGAGAAAGCTTAAGCTATTCAAACGATGTGGGACAAGTATGGGAAGAAACAAGTTGAGCAATTATAGATGTGGTGCCCCCAAGTTGAATCTACATGTAGGTGTCAGGTTATGAAGCTATGGCTTTTCGTGGAGGCAGAAGGCATAGATTCTACCTGTGGTGTCGTTTCATTCAATCTGTAATCCCTCCCAAACAAAAAAATAACTCTCCAAAATCCACAATCAAGGTCACTTTGCTGATGGGTTTCTTCTTGTTGCTGCTGCATCAGCTGCTCTTGCTAGAAATTAACTAAATTACATGAGATAAAAAATGGAATTTATCTTTTTACTGTTTTTTAATACAGATGATGGAGGAAGTCCATGTGTATATATATACATGTATACATATGACTTATAGTATTGATAATAGGAAACGTGCACCATGTTTGCACGACCTGTCTACCAATCTCTTTAAGTAATGCAAATGAAGAAAAGAAGAAAATTCTGGATAGGGTAGATATATATACACATACATAGATATTCATTTATACAAAGCAAATTTGCTTATCCATAAGTGCTAGTCTTCGGAGGATCTGATTAATCTGCTTCAGACACAATTAGACCCCATTTGCACTTCTTCAAAATTAGACTCAACGTGCATTTCTTCAATTGCTCTTCAACATAATAAGACTAGTTCTCTTTGCTGGTCTTGAAGTTTCATACTCTTGAACCCACAAATCTCAGTGCTCGTTATATGGCTCTAAAAAGTATCATAGAGAGAGATCAAATGGTCAAAGGGTTGTAAAAGAGTTTAGATGAGGTGTATTTGTCCCACATCGTCTAAAGGGGTGATGTTCCACACTCTGCCCTAATCAGCTGAATCAGCTGGTTGATGAAATCGTCCCAAAAGTGGTTCAACTTCATGATTACAATATTGCAAAATTTGTTAAAGTTTAGACCCACAGTTTGGAGCCAAACCGAACCGTATTTATTTGGTTCAGCTTACTTTGGTTCCATGGAGATCATGGTTAGGTCCTGGGTCCCAATTTTGAGAACCGATGATGATCGGTTTGGTTCTAGGTTGAACGATAAATCGAACCAAACCGACCCATGTGCACCCCTACCTCCAGTCCACAATCCACTTGAAGGTCCCAAGCAGAGGCGAGGAGGAACCTAGGAGACTCCTTAGAGAATGCCCTTATGGAAATTTCTCCTTCTGGAGAGTTGCGCCAACGGACGAGGGCGTCACATGTGCCTCTCCCTGATCTGCCTAGCCCAAGCTCATGGGGCGAGGGGCACATCAAGGCCACCTATACGAGGCTGGCACAAGGTCACTTTAGAGATGGAGGTGATATGGCATGCAATCCTGATGTGGGCCCATGCCACGCATTGTGGAGACAGGAGTACTATGTGATTATAGAATCCCTGCTAATTTTGAGGAATCGTTTCATGACCAGCTATAAGGCTTGCTATGCTTCATGGAAACATATTCGGAAAAAAAGGTGAAACTACAATGAGGATGTTGAGATTGATTAGTGGTATTACAATAAAAGATTAAATACAGAGCAAATGCACTCAGGGTTCAAATTGGCAACCTATTGAAGTGAAGATGAGGGAAGAGACGGTTTCATGTACAACGTAGAACAAATAAAGTGCCATTAAGAAAGAATGAGTATGACCAGGTTATGTTATAAGCCAATTAAATAATTGAACTCCAGGCAACAACAATTGATCAAATCTTTGCATATGACAAGCAAGGCTAAGAAGAACATGGGTTAAGACAGCAAGAAAGATCATGATTGCCTTAGACTGAACCAAGGATATTGATTTGAATAGAACCAAATAGAGAAAACTAATTCATGTAGTCGACCCTATAAAGATCTGAATAGAATAAATACAATAGTAAGCTCGAGAAGAGCTGCTTTTGAACATAATAACAACAGAAGGTATCCAAATGATACTCTCCTTGTCATTTGGAAAGAGAGAGCATGGTATACAAAGAAACTGCAAATGGGTCCTTCTAGAAAAATTTCAGGCTCATATTTCTATTAACTGGATTAGTTGCTTATTATCAACTTAATTGCAACACATTAGAAGAAATCATGTTGGAGCAATAAACAGTACATGCTAAATTGGACGGGCATCTACCCTAGTCAGAGTTTTCAAAAAAAAACAAAAACTGCACCAACCCTCTCACAAATTACTTATGAAATGCCATTAGTACATCAATCTCAGAGACGAGAATTGAGTACCTAGTGAGTCTGCAAGTCCTTTTGTTAGAATTGAATTTTCATAAGCAACAGTGTCCTTCTTGGATGTCAAGGAACTTAAAACATCTCCCAACCTACATAATACAACATAAGCAGTCAAAACATAGTGCACAATGACCAGAGCAAATTAGGAGACATGTCAATCCTACTAGCCAAACTATTTGGAGACACCAATGAACTAAGAAATGAAAAACAAATAGCCTCTCCAAACCCCTGAATCACATGCTTTTCTGTATGAAACAGAAAATAAGCAGTTCTGAGCAGGAAACCTTAGAGCTTAAAGTGCAATAAGTAATAAGTTATTCCCCAAGAAAACTATAAGGCATCCAGTTTGCAAGTAATGAATGGAAATAATAACATGAAATGCAAAAGGCTGAGACCCAGTGCTGGTCCCACCAATGGTGCTAAAACCATAATCTGACTACAAAGCTAAGCTTTGGCAATATTTAACCATATCAGAACAACACTAACAGAAAGCGGGGCGAAACTTGTATTATTAAACTATAAATAGATGAAATAGTACAGTAGCAGGTAAGGTTTTAGTCTGAGTTAATAAAAGTATTAACTTGTCATCATTTTTCCATTAATGCTTGTAGAGATCAATATTTCTTCAATCTGAGTAACGAATAAGAAAGTTGATGGATGCACAACATACGCTGAAAATGATTTCATGATGTGCAGTAAGTCCGTAGCACGCTCCCCATTGTCATTTTCCACACTAAAACTTGCACTTCCAGCCAGGTCAACAAGAGAAAGCTTGCTGTATAAGTCTTCTCCAGTGATCAGATTGTTATAATATATATGAATTGTGACGATCCTGAGAAGAGAAGAGCCAAGATAAAAACTAAGATTTACCAAAATAAAAGAAAAATATTACCAAAAAAAAATATGTAATGATACAAGCACCACTCAAAATACCTAAAAATGCATAAACATTTTAGAAAAAGTTCAACATATTCTACAATTTGATATTACCTTCAATAAAGAAAAGACAAATTTTTTGTACCAAGTACAAAAGGGCAGGATAATCAACTCTAAAAGTGCAGATGAAAGCCAAAACCCTCAAGTCCACAGACACACTACATCCAACACAGTAAACCATAACAGAAGCTCTCCTTTTAGAGTTGAATCACAATAGAGGACTCACTTTTAAGAATACATTGGCTAAGGCCTATCTGAATAGGCTCCTTCAAACATTTGAAATATTCTATGCACTTCCTTGCAAGAATGAGCACTGCCAGAAGGTTTAAAGAATCAAAACAACAATTCCCCCCTTATGATCACTCAAAAGACCTCCAATTTCCATTTAGATTAAATTTAACTACAATTCTAGGTGGAATTTTCCAAAAGAAGGGAAAGAAGACGAGGGAGATGAAGGTGAGGTGGCAATCCAATCACAGATGTGTCGCTCAGACTAAAATTGTCAAACTCCAGTAGAAAAGCCATAATATTTTCATATACATCCTGTCCCACACCTGGGTATTAGAATATCAGGCATCAACTAGCTGGAAGCCTAGAGGGAATATATTCGCTGCAGCTTTACATATGATTTCCTGCAACTCAAATGAAATGCGAAATATGTATGTGTATAGAGATCCAGTGGTGCAAGGACAATGGAAGAAGCAAACACTAGCATACCAGCCCCAGAACTTCTTTCTTCTGAGTCATATCCAGGGAATTATATAAGGGAAGAAAAAGTTTGAACCCCCACTACTCTGAAAAAAAGAAAAGGAAGAATTGAAAAACTTTATATGGAAGGGACTTCAAGGATCCACATACTCACCTTAGGAAAGGCTCAAAAGGGTATCAACAGATGATTGAACGAGATCTAAGAATCTCTATCTCCGAATAAGTGATTTCCCCTTGAGGTGAAGATAATAGGAAACCTCCATGATACCAAGCAAAGTGTACTAAATACAAGCATTAGGTTATCAAGATGGGAGAAAGAAGCAAGGAAATTGAATAAAAAAAGGAGCGACTCCAAACTCAAAAATAAACCACTATTAACCTGACGCCTGAGCCAAACACAATATAGCATGGGGAAGGAAGACAGCTAGTTAAGAAACAAATTTGCATCGACTCCAATGAGTCTCCTTTAGGATAGGGCGAGCATTTGACAATTTTTTCTGCAAACCCATACTCATTGGAGATTGTTTAGGGCAAAAAACCGTGAGGTTTGTGAGGAAGTCTTCCAAGCCATCTTGACTGGGGGCCTTTCCTCCCAGAGTAGATTCTGCTAAAATCTCAACCTCCTTCAACCTTTTTATAATACACTTTGCAATCATATGGATGATTCTTGAACCTTACGGTCCAGTTTTTCAATGTTGTAATCATACAACAGAGCGTCATAAATGTATAATTGGACTATGTTTTAATGATACACAACAAATCAACAATTGTTAATTCGTTAAAGTAATTGCTCATTGGTACGGGTAGGGCCAACTTCTTTGCTACAAACCTTGTAACCTGTATTGTTCTCTATGTTACCTTGACTCTTCTAAATTTGTGAAATGTCTGTTTCAGGCACTTAACACTCGGATAAGGGTATGGGATATGTGTCTAATATGACTAGTTAGACATGCAGCTAATAAGAATGTATATATAATTGAGTTTACTATACAACTAAGCATGGGATTGCCATTTTATGCATGAAATGCTATATTTTAGTTTGTAAATACCATTTTACCTTAAAAAAGCAAAAGTAGTACTTAAGAAATATGAAATCTAGCCGTGCCCAAGTGTCCTTGAATACGAGAATTAGATGAATCTGACACTTGGCCACGTACCTACACCCGACACCTGGACTTGTAACATAGGTTCTCTCCAAAGACTGTTAAATTAGCTTTTGCCATGTTGAGGTCTGTTACTTAGGGTAGAGCCCCCGCAGCAGCCGCCGCCACCCACCCCCCCCCCCCAAAACAAACCACACAAACAAGCAATATACATTATAGAAAGCTTATTGCTGCCCTTGTCAAGCATAGTTATTAATGGAAATGGGTATCAGTATCCACCATTTAATTGATCATATTGGTGAACTGGAAGTACAAAAATCAAGTTTGTTTTCCATCAAATCTTTCTGAAGTCTGAACAATAACTTCAAAAATGATTCTATAGAAAGACATACAGATTTAATGGTAAACTCTTTAATGAAGCCAATTTCCACACAGTAGATAAACAAATAGGACTTAAAGAATGGTGAGCACCAATTTTTAAATGTTGACATGGCAAAAATGCTAGTGGCTACTGGAATTTTTAGAAAGCTCAATAGGGAAGAGTCTAACCAAGTTGGACTAAAGGTTTTGCCTAATTTCATAGCAAGATTTTATTTTATTTCAGTTGACTTCTGTGATAAGTAATTTTATAGCAAGAGAAAATCTGGTATGACCAAATGTCATTCAAATTATTGTATGTCCATCAAATAAGAGTTAAAACCCACAACTTAATGGGCACCAATGGAACATAGATCTATTGTAATTCAAATTTAATTGAACACATCCAGCCATATTATGATATGATTCAAATCAAATTCCTTGAACGGATTTTGAAACATGGAGTTGTGGCTACTAAAACTCATTAATCATGAAACTTTCCAGCATTTTGATATGGCTTTAATGTCTAGTTTAACGTAATTGACTGGACTTCTTTTGAGAAACCAAATCATACTATGCTGATATGTGACATGAGTGACTATGAGGAAAGGATTATAGGGAACATTCCAAAAATGACCGACAAATCAGGATAATAAATGTCACTCCACTTACCTGCCATTATAGCAAAAAAACAATTCAAAGTTTAATCTCAGTATTATTATATAAGTAATGGAAGAACTTCTTCATCCCTCACCATATTTTCCAAACATGAATTCAGCAGAAAGCATGACAATAAATTGAAGAAACATTGAATCAGAATTTAGAGAACAGCAAAGCCATAGACAGATTATGCAGAACATACAGATGAGAGAAGTTGAACTTCAATAAATCCATTCCACGATTCTGGAATGCCAATTTCAAGACTCTGGAGAAATCCAATGGATTATCAACCTTTTCCTGTGCAAGCTCTATGAATGAATCCGGTGACCCCATCTGGATCTTTGGTAGGCTGTTTCTTGATTCTGGTAGCAAATCCCTAATCTAAAACAACGTGAAGGAACACAACCATAAGCCAGAGTTAACAGAAGTTACAGAACTAATGAGATTATGAGAGTGAGGGACCAAATTTATGCAGCAATGCTAAGGTGTAGTAGTTACAGCACCTGTTCATTATAGATTTCAAAGACTGTGACAGAAAAACTAAATCGAGAAGTAGAGGTTGTATCTGAGTTGGACAAATCAAACAGCTCCTCAAAACTTCGGGCATATAACCCGCGATCATGGGTAGATCCTTCCTGAAAAAGGTGGGGGCACATAGAATGCATATCCATGAGTAAATCAAACAGCTACCCAAAGCATTGAGCATATCACAGGATTAAACAAATTTAACAATATACACAACAAATCTGTTCTATTAAAGTTCAACAACACAACCTTTGCCCCATTATACAGCCTATAATAATAGATCGCGAATCTGAATATTAGAGCAGTCCTCAAATCGAATATGCGTCATATGTAGCCCTATAAACTAATGAAAAAACGCAATCATAATCTACAATTATCATGAATGTAAATATAAAAAGAGAGGGAGTGAGGGGGAGAGACCATAGTGTGCGTCTTTCCTGAATGGGTTTGCCCATAAGCCAAAACAGAAACATTATATCCGTCCAAAGCTGACTGCACAAAGGGCTGAACATCACTGAAAAGTTCAGCTGCACATACAAAAGGTCAACCTTAACTTACTTAGATAACAGACTTCAACGCAACTAAAACCTGATATAGCTTCAAAAAAATAATATAATCCATGCAAACTTCATGCTACCTTGTCCAACATGGGGCCCATAAACCCTGTCAAATTCAAAATCCTTCTTCGGGTTGGCAACATTATCATCACCAGTAGGGATGCGAATGGTAAAATCATCAGGAAATTCAACAACAGAAGGACCTTCATCTTCAAATACTGGTCTTGTACGACAAAACACCTTTATGTTTCCTGAAATTATCAAGAAAATAAATTCCTAAAATTATCAGTCCAATTTTCATACCATGACAAAAACTGCCCTGCATTCTTAAGCTAGAAGAATGTGATGTTGAGGGTTTTTGAGGGATAAAAGTAAGAGAATACGACTATTTATTCTTCAGTTTGTGTGCTCGTGCTTCTGTATGTATCAAAAACAGAAATAAGAAGAATGTCTTGAAAAGGGTAAAACTTACAGAAGAAATGAATACCTTTGGCAGTCAATAAGTCATTGAACAACCTTTTCTTCTCATTTATCAATGGAGAAATTCTAGCTTCAGTTTCCAAAGCAGCCTGATCTGAAAGTAGATGATATTATGCTTTTCTAAAATCAAATATTGCCAACATAACCATGCAACACTAATCCATTTATGAAAGCAGTGAGGCCTTTTAAAGCTTCGCAAATTTAAAGGTTGCCTACAAAATGGTAAGCATAAAGAAACTAGCCACACTTACAGTCCAAATCCAAACTGCCTTCAACAAAGCACTAAGAAAATGGCATTAAGACTTTAAACAAACAACTTATCCAACTGCAGATGAAATGTAGCGAAGATTTTGTTTGGCTTGGATTTCCAAAACTTGTGATTAAATCATTAAACACAATTAACACAAAAGATCCAGAAATCTTGATTACCAATATGGAATACTTCTTAATTTTTTAGGTTGCAAAGAGGAAGATAGCAACATCATAGGTGATTACAGATACAAGAATTAAAGCAGTAAGAAGAAATAATACTTTCCAAATGTTTTTTTAGTTTAACCATACAGCCAAACTCATTTCTTACCTAACTTACGGGTCTTATCAGCAAGAACACCCAGATACCGCGTAACTCTATCAAGCTTGGCATTTGAGTACTCTTGGAGATCACTTGCTTCTTGTCTCAACGCCAAGTAATCTTCTCTAGCCAGCTATCCAGAAAATGTAATACAATTGGAAAAAATTTAAACTAACAAACACACACACAGAAAAAAAAAAAGGGCTACCATAAGCAAAATAACCAATAGGTGAGAAACTTGTAGCTTTGGAGTCTTGGCTGCCTTCAAAACGTAAAGGCATAATAAGGAACAAACAGAATTTGCAATATATCAGAAGTCCTTTGTAAATCTAGCCCTCAGCAGAGGCCGAAGAACTAGCCAAGGGAAGAGAGACAGATCACACTCACACAACTGAGTCCAAAAGGATCAAATGAAGGGGGTACCAGAATTGTACTCATTATATACTTCATCATTAACTTTTAGTTTTTATGTGTCAAACATAGGTATCCTAGCGTAACACCCCAGATCATTAAATTTCATTTTATACATATTAAATTCCATTGTATGTTCTTAATTGAAAATAATATATGCCTATGTGTGACTTTGATTGTCTAAGTTGAGTGAAATTGTGTAAGTGTATAGTTTAAATTAGAGATTTCTCATAATTGACTAGAATTGCATTTTATCTAACCTAGAGATACTCTAATTATTAATTGAGATGCTAAATCAAACACATTTAATGGTACTTACACTTTAGTATTTTTTTTAAAGTTAATTTCCAATTAGTTAAGGCTGATTGTGATTAATTAAACTAATTGAGGTCAATTTGGTGAAGTATGGTTAACTAATTAAGTAGGATTAAGTAAGCATGACGTTGATTAGCCAGACTTAATCACATGATTTGTATGATGGTTAATGGATGATGACTCATTGACTTCATTGCATGAAAGGGTGACACCTCACCACTCTCATTCCATTTAGTCTTGCCATCTGGCCTTGGTCTTACCAACTTGCACCTGGTAGAAGAAACCACCTTGTATCATGTGGAGAGAGAACGAATGGAGTGTTTAGATACACTCCACTAACTCCCATACACACATGTTCATCCATTTTTGCAGACTTGTATATGCATTCTAGAGAGCGAATAATGAGTGTGTTAGTATTCTTGGTGTTTGGCTTGAAGGAAAGTGGAAGAAATTCATGAATGACCTCGATCTAACTTCAATTAAGGTATGGAGTTCACTCCTATGTTCATATGTTTGCATTTAATGTTAGAAAAGCCTCTAAAACAACCTTAGGATGATATATCGAGAATTTGTGTTCCAAATAAAAACCATGATATTATGAGACTTAGAAACCAATCTCTCATAAGTTGATTATGATGATTTATTGTGAATTTATCTGAGTTACGGCCTTCCCTTATCTTGTTGAGACCATGAGAATGTATTGGAGACCACGAATTCTCCATTTGAGACTTGGCCATGATGAATAGATTCTGTTTTCATGAAACTCTGAAATGCAATTGTCATACAAATTCATTTGGATGATTCATGAGCATTTGGCCCAAATTATGATTTCCTATACCTAGTTTGAGACCTTAGAAAGATATATAAGGCCTTAGACTTACCATTGTGAAACTTGGTTTCGTTAACACTTGACAGTTTTTGCAAGTTCGAACCTTAGAACCTATTTTTTCATCCAGTTAGTTGGAAGTTGGAAGTTGGATCAATCCAACTTAGACCCATAACACTCCAGAGAGCTTCAATTGGTATTTGGATTGAACTTGGGTTGATCCAGCTTCCCAAATTTATACTTTGACATTTGAATGGGTCTATTTCAAGCTATTTGCTATGTCTAATCACAATACATGATCTGGAAGATTAAATAAAGAAATAACATCCCATGAAGTCTAAGGTGAGTGACTTGACTTCTGAAGTCGTATTTTCAACTTGATTTTCATAGCAAGCATGTTTTATGAAGAGATTGATTTACCCATGCTATCCCTGAATGCTCTTTTCTCTTTGATAGTTATGTTCTATATGTTAAATGATTCCTAAGCATGCTATGAGCTCCATGGGTATTGAATGGCTTTAATTATGGTTTTCAAGATGACGTATATTTCTGTTAGCTACCCATCTCTGTTTTTTTTATACATATATCTTGGGAAAAACCTCCTTGTTGCCATAGGGTGGCATTTTCTCACTATGCAAATAGCATGTGTTATTGTTCCCCACTATGCAAATTGTGTGTGACTGCTCCGTATTTAAGGATAACATAGATATGACTATTTCTATTATTGTTCTCTCAAAGGGTGATTAATGTTATTTTCATAATTTGTTAATATTTGTGACATTTTGAGGACTTCACATTTGAAACTCGTTTATATGTGTTAGGTCATATGTTGGTTGGCTAAATTCCGTAAACTAAAACAGTTTCTTTGTATCTTGCAATTCTTCCATGTAATCATAGTTAAATATTTAAGGGAGTTGTAAGTCACAAGAAATCAAGGCTAGTATGTGAGCTGAAATGTTTATCATCCACGCATATGCTAAGAAGTGCATGGGTGTACTTAATAGCATATTTGAAACAAGTCAAAAAGTTATGCTGGCCCTCGCTTCAAGAAATAGAGAGGAGCCTCTGACTAGTGAGTTTCGTTGGCCCTTGCTTCAAGATAGAGAGAGGAGTCTCTGTCAGGAAATTTCACTTGCCCAAGACTGGTTTTTTGGCAACTCGGGAAAGTCGTTTTTGGCAAGGGTTTTGACCAATATGGAAGTCTAAAAACCCTAGAATGCCTCCACTATAAATACGAGGCTCTAGGAAGGCCAAAAAAACAAGTCTAAGGAGACACAAAACTCTTAAAGAATTAATTACATAATTGCTTTAGATTCAGAGGGTTTTATAAGAGCAGAAAAGCTGAGAAAATTATTCAAAAGATTTCTATATAACTAGAAGAGGCTCTCAACTAGATTCTTAGTAAAATCAACCTTCATCTTTTGGTGGTTGATGTCTTGAAGGAGTTTAAGACGGTGGTGGATTTGAGTTCGGTTCCTAGAGGGTTCTAGAGATGTCGTGTAGCTTGACGCTCAATCAAGCATTGAAGAAT
Organism: Euryodendron excelsum; assembly: GCA_033060915.1. NCBI lineage: Eukaryota > Viridiplantae > Streptophyta > Magnoliopsida > Ericales > Pentaphylacaceae > Euryodendron > Euryodendron excelsum. The sequence goes on from CM065383.1 coordinate 48,366,248, forward strand.
CGTATCAAGAGATAGATATGTGATCGTAGGATTCAGTCAATACAAGAAGAGCACACCCTCAAATGCATGGATTCGTCATCTAAGGTGTAAAACCTCGTAGGATTAAGTCAATACAAGAAGAGCACACCCGCAAACGCATGGATTCGGCACCTAAGATGTAAAACCCCGAATTCCTTTAATTATTTTTGAATTTTTCTTCAATTTCATAATTTTAGTTTGTTAATGCAATTCTTTGGACATCTTGGTAAATTATCTTTCAGCTGAGAGTATTCTTAAAAAAAAATTTTAAGCTTGAGGGTATATTTGGAACCTTTGTTGAGAGCTAAACAAACAGTAATTTTGTTATATTTGAAATTGTCCAAAAAATTACAGGTTATTCCCATATAACTCACCCCCAAATTTTCGAGGCGTGACATGAGGATTGGGAGTATCTAGGGTTGGGTTATAAGTTGACTCTTTTGTATTCATTCTTGATAGTGTTTAGTTGACTGGACTAGGTCCCGTGGTTTTTTACCCGAGTTAGGGTTTTCCACACTAAAATATCGCGTCTTTTGTCTTGTGTGTGATTGACTTTTGACATACGTATATTTCATGCACTAGATCAAAGGACTATAGTTAAAATTGAATAGTTGAATTGTGACCAATCCAAACAACCCTCCAAAAGTTATTTTGGCAAATCCATATATTCGGAATCGCAGTTTATATATTTCATTTGTTATTTTTGCAATGCTAAATGATTTGTAACTAGCTTTTGAAATTGGAAATGATTATTATTTATTGCTTTCTAAAATTGTTAATATTCATGGTATAACCTCACCGGATTTCGAGTTATTCACTGGGTTGTGAGCTTATACAATAGATGAACGGTCATGAAGTTTAAGTTTGGATCAAGAAGCTTTAATGAGAATACTTTTGCTTGGAAGATCTTTTGTGATGCTTGGAGTTGATATACTCTTTTGATGCAGAGATTCTTTTTTATGTACATTGTGAGGAATTTATGTGGATGTGCTTTTGTTTATGTAATGTTGGTATCTTTTGTCTCAAGGCCCTAATATTTGTATTGTTTGTATAATTTTGGAGATTGCATTACATATCATGTAAATTATTTTTGTATGTGGAAATGAGATTGAACTAGACACAACTCTATCATACAATGACAACACAATCTCCATCCTAATTACACTATGTAATCTTCCGCTCAATTTCCAAATTAATCATGTTGAAATAACCAAATAAACCAAGTGCACTTTTGTCCAATACTTGTTTGGAGCCTTGGTAGCTTTTGATGGCTTTAACTATCAGCAGTCGCGGTCTCAATATGCATAGGGTGTGTTTGGGATCATGACATCTAATCACAGACTATATCTAGTTTTCGCTTTTGTTTTTATTTCCATAACAAGAACAAAGCAGTCTTTAAGCACACTTTACTTAGTTATACTTCAAATGGAAAAGTTTTCTATGAGAATGGTCCATATGTGGATTCAAAAAGATTTCTCAAGAAGAAGAGTAAAACCTGCGGAGGCACAGATTAGTTATGGGTTAATTTTGGTCTTTAAAAACCTAGCAGAAAACAAGTTTGCAAAACCACCAACCACATCCTGGCTATAGTAAATATGTATTTAGCAGTCTTTTTTCTGTGATCTTTCAAGAAAGCACCAATGACAGGAGGCCTACCAGAAGCAAAATAGATGCTTTTCATCCAACCAAAGCATAAGATGTCCTTCGAAGCACATAACATTGTGTTATATATTAGCAAGTTAATACGTCATGCAGTATAGTGTACATGGATATTGCAGAGTACTAATTTCATAAAATCTCAAAAAATTGCTGAATCAGAATTAGCCATTAGGAAACAGTAACCTAAATGACAACCATAGCCACCCATAAACATAACAAGGATTATGTGATAAGTTGTTTTTTAAAAGACTTGGTCTCCTGGCCCAAGAACTCGCTATTCCAAGGCCTAGTAATGTGTGGGCGATGGAGGCTATGTGAACTGGTGAGATAGCCTTTTAGGAAGTATGGCAATCTTTGAGATGGCGCTAGGTCAATAGAGATAGGCCGGGTAAGAGCGGAGACAATCTTAGAGCAAGAGAGAGCGAGGGAATAGCGACGGAAGTCTAGATATGAACCAAAACTCCTACAATTAGAGATGAAGAGGATGAACCTCCTGCATCCGAGGTGGAGATCATCCATTTATAGGAGGGTCAAGCCATGGGGAGCAGCTCACCTGATCACGTGCCTGAGCGAGGACAAAGGCATAGGTGGCTCCCTTTGCTTGGCCCAACAACCTACAGGAACAACCACTATTGGTAGTGGTGCAAATTCGTAGAGGCTATAATGCAGCTGCTTCAACTATGGTTAGTTGTGCTCCCTATGTACACGGAAGTACAAAGCACGACATGTCTATGTCATGGTCTATGATTGTGTTCTAGTGGAGACCTCTCTATCTCTCTCTAAACCCGATCAAAGTGTAAGTCGGAAAAGGGCACAAGTTACTTTGACAAACCCTCTAATTCTAGTCACCAAGCCATGAGACTCAATGATCCTGCAGGAGAACCGGGCCAAGGGCATATGTCACAAGTGAAGATGGGCACTCTCGGGTGAAGATCTATCTCAAGCAAGCGAGGGTGAACGCTTGGGCTTCCTAGAGATTGCCCCTACGTGCCTTGGCTCAATGTTGTTACCAACTCAACGTGCACCTTAGCATTGGCTAGCACACGTGGTGGTTTCTGGTCGATCCAAGTGCCACCTCACGAAGGTGACAAGTTGGATCAAAGTATATAGAGAAGGTAATATGGCGATGTCGTGGCTGAGCCTTGTAGAAGGTACCTTCTACCCATGTATCTACAATATGTAACGCCCCAACCATCATATTTTAACTAGACTAAACTTCACAATACCAAAGGACAAAAGTAAATGGAAAAAACATATAAAGGAACAATCAAATTACACTTGGCACAAGAATGTTATTCGTGTAAGACTACTATTATTACACACCTTATGTAAAACGCATCTTTTGTCAAGCAACTCAAGTTACACCAATGGAATAATCAAATATCATAATAATTTTTTGGACAAATGCCCATTAATTTTAAATAGTTAAATAAGTTCATAAACATATTGAATACTCATTTAGAAATTCCTTTTTAGAAATTAAGAGGTAGGTTACCTAAATATAAAAAAAATATTAATGGCATGGCCGACACTAGTTGTTGTGGCCTTTTTTTTATCAACTTAACATAGAACATTCGCTAATTTTTTAGTTTGTCTCCTTTCCCGAAATCTATCATGCATAGTACTTAGAAGTTGGTATATAGAGCCATTTGTCCATGCCCACTAGATTAGAGGGACCCATTTATTATGTATGTGTATGTGTATCACAAATAGTTAGAGCCACATGACAATTAGCCTTCACAGCCAAGACTTTGGAAACTGAACAGCCAGTTTTGAACTTGTGGAACCGAAAGAGAAAGGAAGGAAAAGGAAGTGAGAGAGAAATTGTATGGACAGTGGTTATTTCCTCTATTTTGGTTTTGCAAAGAAAATGAAAAGAAATGGAAGGAAAAAAAAAAATCTTTCTCTTGTTTGAAATTCAAAGAAAAGAGGCAAGAAAATAATAGGGTAGCTATTAGAAAGGAAAGAGGAAAGAAATAATGAAAATCTCATTCCTCAGTTTTTCTTCGGATTTTTTTGACTTCCCCCCCAAACTAGGAACTAAACAGATGAAGGAAGAAAAATCATTATTTCCCTTTCCTCTCATTCTTTCCTTCTGTTCGAAACAGGCCGTAAAATTAATGGTACTTTAAATGCAAATGAGATGGTAACACATTACACAGTCTACATTGTATAGTTCTTAAAGTCAATCAAATTGTGCAACCTTTTGTTTTTTTTTTCTTCTCCCACAATTTCTTCCCATTTTTCGAAAGTAGAAGTTATTGCTGAAGTCTATAGTTGCCAGCAAACTTATTTGGAAGGGGGAAAGCGGTTCTGGTACAAGTAAAGAACCTATTTTCAAATTTTGGAAAAAGATTTCAGAAACGCTTGGAAAACATTCAGGATATCTTTGGGATACTTAATGAAAATGCTTGGAAAACTCTTGAGAAACTCTGCAGAAACTATTTGGAAACTTGAACTATAGATTATTATATATTTTTCTCTTAAGTTCTAACTAAGGATCTAGTGAATAATTCACATAATTTTCCACTAAGTTTCCTAAAGGTTTCCTTTAAGTTTTACAAAAGCTTCTTATTAAAACTCCTATTGAGTTTCCCAATCAATTCTTAATTCCCCGCTTCCCGTTTCACCTATATTTTTCTAGTCACGTTTCCGCCTTCGTTTCCCCTAGTGTGTCCCATTTCCGCTTCCTATTTTGGCAACTAAAATGAACTATTGCAACTAGAAACCATTTAAGATTTGCATGCTATGACGAAGTTTTATCTACCCCGAACCAAATCAATAAAATGGAAAGTTATATTGCAAATTAGATCCCACCAATATCCTAACTTTCAATGTTAGAATTGAAGAAATTGGACTTTTACCAATTAGTATGTCACTATGCTAGAAAACGCTAATACCCTAGCAATTACGTACCAAAACATGGTACACTTTCATTACAAAACGGCGAATTTGGCAATCTAATGCGATCTCACAATTTGTTTTCTATTTATTTCCTTAAAGATCACCTATGGAGGGAAAAAAAAATCAAACATAATGGGTGAATAGAGTTTTGGTAGGATAATATGTAAAAAAAAAATATAAATAAATAAAGGCCATATTCCTCGTAGAAATGTGTTTTTACATGACTAATTTGAAAAAAAAAATAGAATATATTTTATAGGATACCTAAAATGTTAAAAGAAAAGTTTTGTAAAAGTACCTTATATTCTAATAGTGTAAGTTATCCTAATCTACTCCTATATTACCACATTTTAGAGTATGTGGGAGTGTACCATGTTCCCGTTCTTATGTCACGTACCAGAACGATCTACATTCGAAGTAACATAGGTCTATCACAAAAATAAATATTAGTTATGAACTTCAATTTTCATTCATCATACATGTTTGCTTTTTCTTTTCTATTCTGTACACAGTTCTAAAGTATAGAATTCAATATGTGACATTATTCTCAATTTGACAACTAAGATGATGGAGCTTCGTGTCTATGGTAAAAAGCTAGCAATGAATACCTATTAGCTCAGCCACCAACCAAATCTGCAAGACATTAACGCTTCCTTTGGAACTCAAATTTTTGGTTGAAAAAGTAGAGGAAAAGAAAAATGTGATAGAAAGAGATATTTTCCTTTTCCTTTTCCTTTTCCCATAAAAAATCTGGGTTCCAAACAGCGTAAGAGGCCAACCTCAATCCTACACAAACCACCTCATTCAAAATTGTCAATTTCAAACTTCTGTAGCAATTCAAATCTGTCGCTAACTACCATCATAAGCATTTTACGTGACTACCCACAGGCATTGCCACTAATACCCATCAAAACAGTACTTACTGCCATAGTTGTTGCTAACAACAACAATTTTACCAAAGAATGTCGAAAGAATAGTCATAGCAAAACCTATCATTATATTTGAATCATGTAATCGAGTGTAAAACAAAGAGACACTAAAATACAAGATAAAGCATACTTTAACTTTTTCCTTCAATCTCTGAAGCTTTGAGACCATGGCGTGCTTCGAGAGCTCGGAATGTGGTAGAATAGAAGAAGAAGAGATCGAGTACCGCCTCACCAGAGGTGAAGGCTTGTGATCGTCGTGCTCAACGGCCTTTCTCGGCTCGAACCCGGACACCTCCCAGTTCCACCTGTTCTTCTGCTCCGCCATTTCCTTGGGAACAAACCCTAGAGGGGCTTCGAATTTCGAATCGGTAATCACAACGGAGATAATAGATACGAGACCTTGGTCTGTGAAAGATGAAACAGAGGCCCCCCCTTCTTCCTGCTCTCTACTTTCTCTCTCTGGTTTTGGCTTGGGTCTCTCATTCGTGCTTGAATTTAATGGTGGGAAGGAGGAGACGGCGTCGTATGAAGATGGGGGCTGGGGGCAGTGGGGAGGACACCCTTCGGCTTTTTCGCTCGCAAATATTTTGCGCTTCTTGTTACTTGACGACTCGCTCTCAAAATTTTCACTTCAGATAAGATAGAGCACGTGAGCGTGCGTGTTCCTTGTTCAGTGCTGGCTTTTTTTTTGCAACGTGTTGTCGGGTTGGTCCTGGAAGGGTGGGCATTGGCCGGCGGCCCACAATCTATAGGCTAATATGGCCGGGCTTGGATAAAATTTTATGCCCTATTATGATTATGAGCTGGACGTGGAATTAATACTTGAAGTCCGACCTAACGTGGAATTAATACTTGAAATCTGACCTATCTTTCATGTATACATAAATGCATACATATTGATGATCCAATAAATTTGTATGATTTGCTCTAGTCCTAGACGAATTGATTCGATGGAAAGTTAAGGATTCGTTTGGTAATGCTGTCAGTTTTAGTTTTTACTATGGGTTTTTTATAGTTTAGTGATAGATCTTTGTAGGTTACTGTTGGTACAATAGTACCATACCAATATTTTAGAAAAAGAGAACACGCCCATTTTAGTATTTTTCATTTTTTTTTTCAAATTTTGTAAACAATTAAAACAAAAAATAAACATTGTTTTTTATTTTAAAAAAAATGAAAAATAAAAACAAAAAACGTTTACCAAATGGATCCTAAGCGTCTCTGGACTATGAACACTGGTATGGTAGAACCCTTCGATGCCAAAGTTAGGCAAATAATTTAAAGAAATGTGGGCAAAGCAATGACAAGAGATTCTGTTATGCGTACCTATAATGGTAAAGTCCTTTTTATATACCAATGTAGATTGAAGTAATTATTAAATAAAGGTTGCATGCATCATGGGCATAATGATGCCCCAATCAAGGAGTAGTGGCTAATTTGTAAGCGTGGATCTCGAGATGTGCTAGTGAGGTGCGTGCCTTTTCTTTATCAATCAGCCTCTCAAGCTGGTGGACACGGGTGCTCTCCCGGTTAACCTTTAGGGTAGCTAGGCTAGTAGGGAAAACTTTAAGGTACTGCCTCTTTGCTATCCCAGTTAGCCTTTCGGCTGTCGGGCACTTGTACTCTCTCGGTCTACCTCTAAGGTAGCCAAGCTCAGTGGGAAAAACTTTAAGTACCTTTTCTTTGGGTCTTCTGAAAATCTATTAGGTACCATCCTTTTGCTCTCTCGACCAGCCTCTCAGGCTGGTCAGCACTAGTGCTCTCTCGGTCTACCTCTAGGGTAGTCGGGCTCATTGGAAAAACTTTAAGGTATCACCTTTTTGCTCTCCCAGTCTGCCTCTAGGGTAGCTGGGCTCGTTAGGGAAAACTTCAAGTACTTTTTATTGCTTTATACCTGGATTTTCTTTGAAGGCAATCATGGTGGGTCCCATACCGTCATTATAGGCTCCCTTAGAAGGCTACAGGAGAATATTGACCGTTTCTTCTCACGATTTTCGTGAGTGATATTAGAGGTGGGAAAGGAAAAGGACTATTTTTAGGGTTTTCGTATCTTTCTTTACTGCATACCCTTTCTTATTTAAAGCCCCACCCTTGTTAAAACTTGTCATCTAGTTTCTCTAGTACCTTTTGGCCTTTATTGGCTTTTAAAGATTGTGGTTTGTGGTGATGGCTTCTAATGTCTTCATCAGCCTTGTTGTTGCACTTTCTCATGGTTGGTCGAAGTCAAAAAAGGGAAGAAGGTTCTTGCGGAGCATCAATTTGTTGCTTTGAACCCCCCCCCCCCCACTATTTTGTCCTTTCCAAAAAAGCATGCTTTCTCTAGTGTTTCAGTTGATGGAGTTCTTCCACCGCATCATATTTGAGAGCTTCATGTGAACTAGACAAGTTGGTGTCATGGTGTTGTTGTGGTGCAGTGGTGTTTATCTTTCACCATCCTTGTGGGTGCTGAGAGTAAGGTTGACTCCTATCTATGTAGCCATGGCCTTTCCTTTTTTGTATATCTTTTACAAGTTTTCTGCTTGTCTTTCAATGGGTTTTACTCGTTATGTAACGGTGTTTCTGCCTTTGAATAAAAAGACTTCTTGCATTACCTATTCATCTTATATGTTTATTGTTTTTTATGCTTTTGTAAATAAGAACATGATACGTGATAACAATAAGCTAGAAACTTGCAAACAATCAATAAATCACTAATTGCCTATTCTCAAAAGGATACATGAAAAGTGATACTTTCTTAAGTGTTCGGCATTCCAGGGGTAGGGCAGTTGGGCTATGTTTATGTCCTTTAACTAGTACGTACTGGGTTTGTTGAACCTTATGACCTCATAAGGTCCTTCCCAGTTGGGCTTAGGTTTCCATCCCTAAATTTCTTGTTGATTGGTTGATTCTCTTTAACACTAGGTATCCTTCCTTGAATTCCCCAAGTTTGACCATCGTATTGTAATACTGGGCCATCCTTTGCTTGTATGTCGCCGATCTCACAGCAACCTTGTTCTTTGCTTCCTTAAGTAGGTCAAGGTCAACTTTTTGGGCTTATTCTTTGGATTCTACTGGGTAGTTGGTCGTTCTGGCCATTAGAAGGCCGATCTCGACCAGGATGATAGCCTCTGATCCAAAGGTTGGGGCAAATAGGGTACTGCCAATTGAAGTTCAGGTTGTGGTACAATATTTCCAAAGTATGCTGCGAAGTTCTTTGGCCCAATTACCCTTAGCCTCTTCTAATTTTGTTTTGACGATTTTGAGCAAGGACCAATTGGTGACTTTTACCTGGATGTTGGCTTGGGGGTGCTCAGGGGAGGAGTAGTGGTTCTTGATGCCCCAGACCTACACAAAAGCCCTAGAATTTTCCTCCTTTAAACTGTTTGCTGTTGTCCAAGACTATTATGGCGGGGATGCCAAATCTACAGACTATTGACTTCCAGACAAAGTTGATTATTTTTCCTTCGGTTATTCTGGCCAGTGGTTCTACCTCAACCCACTTGGTGAAGTAATCAAATGGCCACTACTACAAACTTCGTTTGGCCCTTGCCTTAGGGAAAAGGCCCCACGAGGTTAATCCCCCACTGGGAGTGAGTTGTTGTGAGGGCTGCCTAAGGATGTTAGCAAATCTCTGGCACTTGTCGCATTCATTGACAAAGTCCTGCAAGTCTTTAGTCATGGTCGGCCAGAAGTACCTGGTCTTAAGAGCTTTGTGCACCAATGATCTCCTGCCTAAGTGGTTTCCATATATCCCTTGGTGTATTTCACACAGGACATACTCTGATTGTATTTTGACGCACATCAGTGGAAGGGTAGGGAGAAGCCTCTCTTATAGAGCCTGCCATTGACTACAGTGTACATGCTTGCTCTTAGTCGAATTTTCCTTGCCTCGTCATTGTTGTCCAGGAGTCTCCTTTCAATCAAGTATCTCAGGATTGGAGCTGCCCAGGTGACTACCATTTCAACTTGGCACATCTCAATCGTAGCGGTAATGTTTGAGGATGAGAGGAGTTCTACCATGATTGTTTGGCCTGTCTTTTCTTGATCTGTGAATGTTAACTTGGCCAGCCTATCTGCATCTTTCTCATCCCTTGGGACCCTCCTTGTTCAAAGATGGTAAGGGCTTTGGACAGGACCTTGGTTTTATCTAGATAAGCCCTCATGCTGTCTTCCTTGGCCTCGTACTCCCCTTTGACATGCTCCACGACTAGCTAGGAGTCGTTGTAAACCATTAAATGTTTGGTCTCGAGGTAGTGGTCTAACTGGATTCCTGCCAGTAGAGCCCCATACTTGGCCTCATTGTTTGTCACATTGAAGTCGAATTGGAGGGCATACTCAAGCTTTTCTCCCTTCGGCGTTGTCATCACCACCCTTACCCCACTCGCTCGGTTGTTGGATAAGCCATCAACGCTTACCTCCCAGATGGGATCGGTGGGGCATTACTTTAGGCCGGAGTCTATAGGTCGACGTCACGAGAGCGAAGGCCAGTTGCTCGATCTTAGCGTAGTACTGCTCCACTCCCCTCAGGGCCAGGCTAGTGTAGTACACCGGCTTCTAAACCCCTTGTTCCTCTCTCACCAAGGTTGAGCTGATCGTCGTTGTAGGGATAAACAAATAGAGGTATAGTTCTTCCCCCATTATTGTTTGACTGAGCAAAGAGTTTAAGTATTCCTTCAACTAAGTAAAAGTGTGCTTACATTCCTGCGTCCACTCAAGCCTTTTTTATAATTTGGACCTGGAGATGAACCTATTCAACGCTGCCACTCGTCCTGCTAACCTCTGGACATCCTTCACAGTCTTAAGGGGCAACATGTTAAGGATAGCCTGAATTTTCTCGGGGTTTGCTTCTATGCCCCTTCTAGACACCATATACTAAGAAACTTGCTTGTGGAGACATCGAAGGTACATTTGGTAGGGTTAAGCTTCATCTAGTGCGTCCACAGTGCCGTGAACGTCTCTTCTAGGTCAATCAAGTGGTGCGTCCTCTTCTTGCTCTTAACTAGCATGTTGTCCATATATACCTCAATATTTCTCCCGATCTGTTCTTTAAACAAGTTGTTGACCAATCATTGGTAAGTTGCTCCAGTGTTCTTCAAACCAAATGGTATAACTGTTGGGGACTGCGGAATTTCCCACGACCTGGCTATAGTGTATACGCATGCTACCAAAAATTCTGATATGATTAGCATAGCCTAATCTACGTGATTAGAATCGTACCTTCGAGATCTCTCTAGTTTAATCCCGAAAACAAGAATCAGCACCAAGCACGAATCAGCAAGCTCGAACTCAACCTTCGGACTTCTGCTGTATTCCTCGTACACGCCTTGCTCTATAGAGAGTGGGCTCGCTGCTGCTAGGGTTTCTCTTCCTCACAAAATCGTATATCTCTCAATTATGTGTAGAGTGTCTAACCCTAGCAGCTCTTAGAGCGCGTATATATATAGGCTACAACAGGGACCATAGGATTAGTATAATTAGGGCTTCCTACGCAAATAAGGACTCCTAATCCAACCAGGATTAGTCTTTATTTACGTAAATTATAATTCATACCACTAAGGAATTATAATTGCACTCCCTGTTATACTAGAAATTATATTTCGAGCTCCATATTATTAAATGCTTATTTATCTCCCCACGTTAAGATTACAGATACCCGTCTATTAAATTAAATTACTGACAATTAAATTTAATGGACTTATTTAATTCCTTGAGACCTTCCACTTAACTTATTTGATATGTCGGATTCATAATCCACCTGTAGGGTTTGACATAATCAAAACTTATAAGCATCCTCAAGGGGGTATCATCAATCCCTATACGGGGACGTAGATTCCATCAATAATAAATATTCACCATACACGTAATGTCATTGTCCAACTCACTGAGTTTATTGACCCTTAAAGAATCTCACTCTTCTATGAATCAAAACAATAAATACTACATGCACGTGTCTATTTATTATATTAGGATTAAGAGCGTAAGCACTCATAATAATCATGAGGTATTAATTGTTTTATATAGTCAGTATAAAAACAATTACCCCAACACGGTCCTGTTCAATACACACAAAGTGTACTAGTGCAAGGAGTTGGAACTATACCATTCCCCACAGTCAAGACAGACCTATTAAAACCTTGTACTACAGTCCTACTGATGGTGTGTCCATTTCCATCTAAGACTGCGAACGATTAACTTATATTCCATAAGAACCGATGATCTGATCTTCCGTGTGTAAGTCGTACTCTACACACCAAATCATCTACTATATAGAATAAGAGACACACATGCATAGTCATTAAATAAATAATGCAATGCAAACATTTCTCACACAGATTCTCATTAAAATGGAATAACTAATTTATTAATAAATACTAAAGTCACTTCACAAAGCATGTCTTTTAGTATAAATTTCCAACAATAACATTGTAAGGGTACAAGCCCCAATTTGTTATAAAGGCTATGTTTTCTCTATTTTACTCTACGATCTTGATCTGATTGTATCCCGAGAATGCATCCATAAAGCTCAGCATTTCATGAATTACAGTCGAGTCTAGTAGTAGATCGATCCTTACCAGGGGGAAGCTATCTTTCGAGCATGCTTTGTTGAGGTCAATAAAATTAACACACATGAGCCATTTGTTGTTGGACTTTTTTTACCAGGACAATATTGGATAGCCAGTCAAGGTAATGGGCTTCCCTTATGAACTTTGCCTTTAGTAGCTTCTCTACTTCCTCGGCAATGGCGTTGTTTCTCTCTGAGGCAAAGACCTGCCTATTTTGTCTAATTGGATGGTAGGCCTAACTAATATTGAGACAAGAGGACATTACTCTTGGGTCGATGTCTAGTATATCCTCGGAGGTCCAAGCAAAGACATCGGCATTCTCCCTAAAAAAGGAAGTTAGGGTACCCCTTAGTTGGGGGTCGAGCGCAGACCTGATCTTTGTCTTCTTCAGGGGTTAGCCTTCCACGACTTTAATCTTGACCAGGTCTTCCACTGGTTCTCCTTGTACCAGTTCCTCCTCATTTCGGATGTCGAGGTCATCAATCACCATGGCTTTTTAGGGTTTGTTTTCTTTGAGGGAAGCCACGTAGCCCTCTCTTGCAGTGGCTTGGTCCCCCCAGAGTTTTTTTATTCCTCAATCAGTTGGGAACTTCATTACGAGGTGGTAGATGGAGGTGACTGCCCTGAGCTGGTTGAGGGACGTCTGTCATAGGATGGCGTTATAGGTCGAGGGGCAATCAAAGACCAAAAGTTAACCATCTTGGTTGTCTATTGGGGGGCAGTTCCTAAGGCTACTAGAAGGTCGATGGAATCGAGAGGTACTACCTTATCCCGATGATGCCGACTAGTGGTGAATGCATTGGGTGATGTTTTTCTCTACCGATCTCCATCTGGTCAAAGGCCCGAGTGAAGAGTATGTCAGCTGAGCTGCCACTATCCACCAGAACCCTCCTGATTATGAAGTTTTCCACTACTATGGTCACTACTGGGGGTTATCGTGGGGTTGGTGGAGGCATGCCGTGTCCTCATCCCTAAATGAGATCATTATTGGTGCTTCCCGAGGTATTTTACTTGGTCCTTTTACTACTAATATTTTTCCCTTATTCTGGGTTCTGGCTTTTCCCGTATGGTTCTTTTTTAACACATTGGATGCTCCCCCTCTGGCCATGCCCCTAGTGATAACTCGAATATCCCTGATTGGCTGTTGGTTAGGTTTTGCACGCCTGGGGCTCGGTGGACGGGGTTATTATTGTTGCTGTTGGTTTACGTGAGGTCTATCTACCACTAACTAGCCCAAATTCCTTCTTTTGATAAATCCTTTGAGTTGTTGCCTCAGGTCCGCACAGTCCTTTGTGTTGTGGCTGTGATCACTATAGAAGTGGCAATACTTGGACTGCGCCCTCCAACCCAAATCAGATTTCATCTTTGCAGGCCATCTAAGGGTCGGGTCGAAACATAGCTAGAATAGTACCTGCTATAAGGGTGTGTTGAGAGGAGTATAATTTTCAAACCTCCTCTTGGGGACCTCTGCCCTGGCTGCGGGCTAACTTGCAGCTTAAGATGTTTTGGAGCTTCAGTCGTCGGCACAAGTCTCTAACGTCCTTTTCTTCTTATTGGGGCAGTCAAACCTAGCATTAAGGGCATCCTCGATGTTCATGTGCTTCTGTGCCCAAAGCATCAGTTCTGCCATATTCTTGGCCAGCTCATTAAAGAGAGAGAATAGGAACTTGTGGGACCACACCCCGCTTATGAACGCCGTCACAGCCACCTTATTCATCCACTTGCAGGGTCTTCCTGTTAAACCTAGCCATATAGTCCCGAAGGAACTTTTCCTTCTACTACTTCATATTCAGTAGACACGTTGCAGGCTATCACTGTCTTTGGCCATCAATAAAGTGGCCCACGAACAGCTTACTTAACTGAACTAATGTGGTGATCGATCCTCATTTCAATTTGTTAAACCAGATCCGTGTTGATCCCTTGAGGGTAGTGGGGAACGTCGAGCGCATGATCTCATCTGGCACTACTTGGAGGTGTATCAAGGCCTTGTAGGTCTCCAAGTGATCTAGCAGATTCTTGTGTCCATTAAATGTCTCATGAGTAGGTATGTTGAACTTCGGGGGGAGGGTTGCTCCTTTGCCCCCTGAGAGAAAGGCATGTCAATCATGTTGACCAAGTCCTCTACTATCACAGGGTTTTTTGCTCTAACAGCCACCATCACTTCGGCTAACTGGGCTTGCATAGTTCTGAGTTGGTCGTCCCAGAGGTTGGGGGCGTCCATAATTTCTCTAACTCCTTTAGTCACCGTTGCAATTTCTTATCGGGAGAACGCCAACGTCGGTCTTCTGCATGGCTTTGAATTTCATTGGCATACTCTAATCGTTGGGTATTGTCCTCTCTGTTATGACTCTCGTTATTGCGATTAAGGGGAGGGGTGGGCAGTGCTTGCGGAATCTGTTGTATTAACTCCTATTTTTAATGTATCAACTGTTGCAATCCTGTGGCTTGGGTGGCGACTTGTTATTCTAAGGCCACGATCATATTGGCGTCTCAGCCATCCCCTTGGGCAGCGATGGCCCCTTCATTTGCATTATGAGCCATTGATCTAGTATTGACCATAAAAGCGAAAGCTAAACACTTCCGACAGACGGCGCCAACTGATGATGCAATAAATTTGTAGGTTTTTCTTCAATCAACGCTCAAAGCCTACAAGAAACAATAGGCAAGCCGATAGTACTAAGCACCGATAGGGTGCAAGCCTCATACTCTCTGATGCCTAAGTTAGCACAATTGGGAAGCTTGGAATGTTATGTAGAGTAGTGAATAAAAAATGGCGTACCTTTTAATGGGGTTGAATTTTGTGTTTATAATAGGCGATGATGCAGTGATTCGGTGTGATTGATTACCCCCAATCCTGGTGGGTGATTTGAATTGATTCTGATTGCTTGAATCTCGATCTTTTGCTTATGGGATGATATGTTAAGAGAATCGTGGAGGGGATCTCGGACATCCAACTATAGGCGAGTTCCTTGGAGGCAAACCTAGTATAATTAGGGCTTTGTCTGACCAGTCACGCCCCTCCTAACTTGGTACACCTGGGGAGGTAGCTCTCCCGAACGGTACGGTCATATTTGTACTCGACAAAATATGTAAGGAAAAATATTTTTATTAAACATTTATCGGGGGCCACCATCATTTTCCTTCCTCTGTTCATGGTTGGCAACATGTTGCAATGGGTTCAACTGCATCCCAAAAGCCTAACACCCAATCAAATTCTCTAAAACTAAGTTTTTTTCCCACTTGGCTCGCCTCGTCCCGCGTTTAGCATTTTTGTTTTTAATTTTTTATATAGGGCGTTTGAAGTGTATTATAGTGTTCGGTGTGCTAGTGATATCATCATTAAACTTTGTGTTGATTGGTGTCCAGCTCATGTTCAATAATTTTTTAATATTTTTTGTTTGATGGGCTTTTAATTTGTTAGTTTAAACTTTAGTTTCTGTTGACAGTACAAAAATACCATTTTGATGTATATACAATCTAAAATGTTTGAAGGTTAATTTAATCTTACTGACAAGTGGAGACCATGAGACTATTAATATTCCTGATATCTTAGTTTTTTCTTTTGTTTTCTTTTCTTGCTTTGCATTATTTGTTTCTTTTGTACCAAAAAAACAAGAAAAAAAAGAAAAGCTTAGGCTTATGTTTGGATTTGAGTTGGAGCACAGACCACGACGAGAGTGGAGGTGGAGATAAAAATGGAGATAAATTTGTATCTATAGATACAAAAATAAATATCTAAATTAATCTCTATACATAGATAAAAACAAAATAAAGGTAAATATTTTAGATACAAATAGATATTTTACGTTTAAATTAATTTCACGCTCTGTCACTATCCATTGTCATTCCTATCCTCATAAGTAGGATACATGACCTTTATGGAGCAGTGAATGATTTCTCGACTAACTGAGCAAACAGTACAATTCCTCAGGAATTGTCTCCCACAAAGCTAAAATTGATTAGAAAGAAACTTCAAACTTTACCTAACCAGATCCTGATGTGATCCATCTGACAATTGAGTTTGATTGACATAAATTTTTGTATTATTTTATTATTATGTGGGTAAGTTTTTTTTATGATTTATTATATTAATTCTCTTCATTCTTTTTAATGAATACAATTCTTACATCATTCACGTCTCTGTTATTCTCTTTAAAGGTATACAATTTTTTAAGACTCAACATATAATACAATATTTTTGCAATTTAAAATAATAACATATATGGTATTTAATTTATTAATTTTATTATAAATATTTTTTTTATGATCAGATATTTATGTCAATCTACATACACTACGACTAATCTCAATACTTATATAGAGGTCACGTTAAGTACGTTCACGTAGAGTTAATGAGTACTACTGAAGTTTTAAAAAATTCATTTAATTATCTAATAATTTTGAATTTTTAATATTAATAGAGCTTGGCCCCACCCAAGTATAACTTGACCCATTGAGATATCTTACAAAGTCAAAAAAGTAAGGTTCAATAACAAAAAAATTGAAACACCTTGTTAAAAATAAGAAAATGCAAATTCTACATGTGCAAAACTAAAATGGTTATGGATTTCTTTTAACCAGGGTTAGAGAAATTACTCTTGTCTTCTGTACGTGGTAGTATACTATTTGATCATATATTTATATTTATATTTTTTATTTAAATATTTTTTACTAATATAGCAATCCCATGAATTATACCTAAAATTTAGCGTGAAATTATTAGCTCTTTTCCTATAATGTAAAATATACTTCAAATAATAATTAAAAGTTCTAATCATTTAAGTATTTAACTTCCCTAACTTGCTGCTCACTATATATAAAAATATGTTATCTATGTAATATAACGAATACGAAGAGAAAATTCTGAATTAAAGAAAGGAGAAAAGGCAAACAAGACAAGAGACTGAAAGAAAACTATTTCTTCCTATTTCTAGTTACTGATGATTATTCATTAAAAAAAATGATCGTTAATAAACTCATACCTATCTTTTTATTTTGAGATTCTACATTAATATTTAAATATTTTATATGTTAAAGAAATATATGTTTCATTTTTTGATAAATTTCTATAATATAAATTAATACAAAAATAAATTATTGAACGACCCCACTGAAGAAAAATTCTGGAGCCGCCACTAGGCTTGTGTAGTCTCTCGTCCCATACAAATAAGGTAATTACCAGGTCAAAGACCTTGATATCACGAATGACTCCATAGAGTTTATAACACTTAAAATATTTTGAATTTGAGACATTAAAAAAAGCAAATTTTCAAGCCTTAGACCTTGACACAAAGCCAATCCCTTACAGTTCCTTTTACTACAAATATGGTAGTACATAGTAGGAGCTAATTATAAGGAATATAAGAGTTAAAAGCACTGCTATTCATATTTGCGGCTATGAGCCACTCTTTTACCTAATGTGTGTCACATTAAGTGGGTCTCATCATCAGCTAATATATGACATACATCAGGTGGTGATCGACCTACAATTGTGATTGTGGGTAGCATTCCACTAAAGAGGCAATTTCAAAGAAGATAAAGAGTGAACTTAAAGCTTAAAAGACATTTGCCTATGAAATATATGTTACTACATACTGTAGAAAATATTTCGCAAGCCTGTTGAGCATTTTTGTTAGTTTTGTACATCTTTTGGCAGTGATACATTTGAGTATCAATGTTGGTGTAATGGAGTTTGACATCACATATACAAATTACAGTATATAACAAATTTTTTCAGTTTGAAATATATTAGTATAATTTAAAAGTTACCTGACACAGAATAGATAGATATGACAACAGAGCGAGTTTAAGTTGGGGGACCCCTATCTCATTCTCATATGTTATGATGACCCCTCCCTCTCCCTCTATCCATGTCCTTGCCCGTTTATCCCTCCAATTTCCGCCTCCTTTATGTTATTAATTTGTTTAAACATATTATAGGTAAAGACAAGACTAAAATTACATAAATAAGAAAAAAAATCACAATATTTATATTCTAATATATTATTCAAGTACATAAAATATATATATATATATATATAAAACTAAGTCGAGTTATTGCACTTTGTTTTCAAATTGAGTATTACTGCATACCTGTTTCATTAGAAACAAAGTGAGATGAGAACTTGAAATGTCAAATCGTTTTTCCATTCCTAAAAATAAGCCTCCGTTTGTAACGTTTTGTGACCAATAGGGCTTAGCATTACAACTATGTTGTAGAGTTCGTATCTTAAATCTGATATTGCGAGCTTTTATAATTTTACGTCTTTAAAGGGAGGATATATTGGAAGGGTGGTGATTAGGAGATAAAAAAAAGAATCTCAGTACTTGTAGAGCATCTGGCTTGCTCCATCGTGATCACATGAATGGCTGGAGGGATTTAGCACCTCATCTAGTTCTATAGGTTTTTTTTTTTTTCTTTGCCTAATTTATTGTCTGAAATTAGGGATTGTATTGGTCGGATTAGGCTGGACCAATAATGCTAAATAAATAGTTTAGCATAAGTTGCCTATTTAATAGTTTTCATTAAGCTTAAAATTAAATTTTTAACTCACCCAAAGTAAATAAAAAAAAATTCATAAGTTGCCTATTTAACTCAAAAAAAATTAATAGATATTTTTTCATCTGCCAAAATAATGCTAAATAACATAAAACCTAGATATATAAATATATTACTTAACATTATTGACCAGGCAAGATTTTAAACAAAATGTTTACGCGTGTACATTAACATAATTGGATTTAAAAAAAAAAATTTAAATTGGGTAAATAATGCCAAGAGACCTATAGCCACACCCATCTCAAAGGTCTACCAAGTCCACCACTACTACTACGACTGCATTCATTAGAAGGCGTTGATCAATCAACGCAGTGTCATAGGACACGTCAACGAAGCATGCCGGGGACCGGAAAAGTTGGTCAGCCAGTTAAGGAAAAAAAACAAAAAAAAAGAAAGTGAATTACACAAATCTTCCTTAAACATTTGTAAAAAATACAAAAACTTTTCTCAATCATTTAAAATTTACACTAATCTTCCTTATTTTTGAAATATCATTAATCATTTTCCCTTTCCGTCTAATGTTGAGTAAACGCCGTTAACATGAGTTGTTGAATGACAAACTTATCCTCACTTTAAAAAACATACAATAATTCTTTTAGAGAGCCAATGAGAAACTAGTTTTTAATGAGAGAAATAAACATAGAGAAGCATAGCCTTCTTCCTGATTTTTGGATGCTGCCCTTCCTGGTCACCCATGACTCGTTACAACCCAGCTCTCTTTAACCCTAACTCGATGCCCCTAGTCCTCCTCCACTCTTTCCCTTTTGTTGCGAACCCTTCCTTACTTCTGGGCGTCTCTCTCTGTATTTATTCTTATGTGCGTGTATGTAGAAATATACTTATATGTATAAGCCCCAATGAAAGAATTCCTATTGACACGTGTGATTGGGGCTGGGTGCGAATGAGATCTGAAGTCACGTAAAGGGAATCATAGACTCGACAAGTTGTGGTGGAAAGAAAGGGAAGATTACTACCGCCACCGGCAAGTCCCCGCCATTGAATTAGGTTGGTGGCTTGTGTACACACAAACACACACACATAGGTATATATATATATATATATATGCATACACATAAAAATTCTTGAACCCCATCAGATCTTCGAACCATTGCCACCATCGCCGATAGGAACCCCATCAGATCCCTAATCTTTGGCTCCACGTTCTCCCTCTAAATCCCATTATATAGATGTGGTAATTAATTGCATTTGTTTGATTTATATAGATGTACATATATGTGTGTGTGTATATATATGGCCATGGTTGGATCTCATGGTTATGAAGATGGGGCGAGCTGAGAAAAGAGAAAATGGGACTGTGTGTGGAAGAGGTGGTGGTGACAAGTGAAGGTTAGGAGATCTGGTGGTTCGATGAGAATGTTAACGGTGGTTTGATGAGAAAGTTGCATCTTCGTTTGTTTTGGGATGAGGAGAAAAGAAGAGAGTGAAATTCATGCAAGGCCAAAATAGTAATTACATATTTATCATTTAGGCCTATTTAGACATTTTATATGTTAAGAAGGTATAATAGATATTTTGTTACATTATTTTGCTTATGTCACCATTTTTTTATACAAAAAAACAAACGGTAATTAGACGCAAGCAGAAAATGGTTAATGATATTTCAAAAGTAAGAAAGACCGGTGTCAATTTTAAATGGTTAAGAAAAGCCTTTATATTTGCCCAAATATTTAAGGGAAGTTTGTGTAATTTATCAAAAAAAAAAAGGGGCTCGGGTCGGGTGGTGTGAAAAATATTCACCCCCAGCTGTTGAACTGATCATTCACTCATCAGTAGTCAGTACGAGATTCACCTCCTACGCTTCATTTGCGTGAGATATCGACGATAAATTATACCAAACGTTTCTGTGAGTGACTGATATGGTACATGCAATAAATGCCAATTTGAGGGTTTGGCTACATTTCAAACTTTAATGTTGAGAATTTTTTAGATTTTTAGTACATCATATTGAACCTTTGTTATTATCTCAGTTAAATTTACAATTTCATTAACGTCATAAAAAAAAATAACAGAATGAGATTGTAAATTTAACTTATATTTGTAAAAAAATAAAAAATAAATTAGGTAACTACTAACAACTTTATCCGTTATATATGATTTAATAATACGTGAAGTAATAAAATAAAAGTCTGTAAAAATATAAATATTCAGGTCTCCGAGTCAATTTAATATTTTTGGGTCAATCTGATTGATCTGTGAGATGTTGAGTTTGGTTTTGAGTGTAAATTTTGACAGACGATAAAGTCGATTCGATTATCAAATTAGTTCTGTTTGACATTTGAATTGACTCATGACCTGATATTTTTATGCTACAAAATAATAAGTACACATTATAAATATGTCTTTAAATTATTATTTGTTATGTTTAAATATTATTAATTTATATTTTTTTTAACTTTCAAAGAAATTGAGGATTCAAATTGAGTCTATTTTTTTAAAAAACTTTACACTAATAAATCATTTTTCAAGAAAAATAAGAACCCAACCCATGCCAACCAAATTCATGGAGCCGACTCCAACCGAATCAAGTCGATTATGTTAGACGATCGTTTTGTTCCTGAGTTTAAATTTTAAAAATCTGAAGCTGAAGCAGATTACAAATTTTGCCTTATTTACAGTTTTTTTTGTAACACATGTTTCAATGATTGTACTATAAAAAATATAAATTAAATCTTTAATTATAAGCCATTGTTACTAATTATGTACACATTAGTTATTATTTTAATAAAATATTAGATTTTTTTTTTATATTTTTGTGTCTTGTGCAAATTTAAACTTAAAACCTAACAAAATGAAATCGACGTACACACACGTATTTATTTGAGTGTTAATTTGATATAATATATACATTATTATATATGCATGTGTTAGTAAGTATAATATATATATATATATATGTATGTATATTATATATTATAATTGTATATGTGTTAGTGTGTACAGGTGATAGAAAACAAGAAAGGGGGCGGCAGACAAGGACAAGAAGAAAAGAAAAAAAAAAAGAGAAAAAATAAATAAATAAAAAAAATCTCAATTAAGCTATAAAAAGATAGCAAAGAGCGAAGAGAATGGGAGAGCTAGAGGGAAAAAAAAACAAAGAGGAACAGAGGGAGAGAGTTTGCTTTCTTAAAATAATTTTTTTTTAGGGATAAATTTTTAGTTAATTTGTTAATAGCTTTTCACTCAAATAAGTTTTTTTCTTTTAATCTTTTCTTTGCCATTATTATGTTGTAAGAATTATTTTATTTATATAGTCATTTTATTTTTCAAGTCACGTATTTTCTTTTCAATACTATAAATAGCTAGTTTTATTCTTGAAGCCAATTGTAAAGTTCATCTGAGAATCTTGGAATGTCAACAGAGATAATTAAATTTTTATTGTTTTATCTTTAAAATCTTTCAATTCCTGGTAATTGAATTATAAATATTTGAAAAAAGTTAGATTCTTGATTAAGTTTGGTAATTTCTATGCATAAATTTTAGTTTGATATAGTTATTGCATAAATCAATGGTATGAATCTATGATTTTAATTTTTATTATTTTAAATTTAATTATTATTGAATCTTATTTTAATCGTTAAATCTTCTGGATAAAAAACTTAAGACGAAACTAATGATTTGAGTTACAAAATCTCCGTTAGAACTTCGAGCGAATCGAGTGATCGAATAAATTAAATCCAAAATCGTTTTATTAAGTTTAATTTAAAGTTTAGTTCAACAATCTTTAAATCTCTCAAAATAAACTGTTTTATTTTGGTTATTATCTGATTTTGTTTTTTCACCAATTGTCCATATCTCATTGGAACTAATCATGGTAGAATTCAAACAAGTTAACTTAAGTTTCAACTGAAGCCATTGCAATGCTACGGTATTTAGTATGACTTAGTCAGTATCTAATATTTTATCGTCTGTAAATTTTAACAAATAACTTTGTATGTTTGAATAACTGTTCCTTGTGAATCAATTTTAATTTTATCAAATTTTATTTACTGTTTCGCTATCTGTACAAATAAGTGTTAATAGTTTGTTGGGCGTAGTCATTCAACCATGTCAAAACGGTAGAAAGAAAAAAAATTCAAGTTTATCCCTAACAATTTAGAATGAAAAACAAAACATAAAAAGGAAAAACAAAAAAAAAAAACAAAAGATAGCAGCCATTAGGTCAGCTCTGTGTTTCATCCCCGAAGCTCTTCTAACTAACGGCCCAGTTTTTTAAACGACTGGATGTGTTTTGGGGACCGGGGCAAAAAGAATCTATAAAAATGAAAGGATATTGATAAAAAAAAGTTATCGAACTTCAAATTTTAAAGTTGCTCATTATGACTTAGAAAAATTTTAAGTTTGATAAGTGATTTTGAAACATCAATCTGTTAATTGAAAATTAAGAGACCAATAAATTATTTTCTTTGGTGACGACACAAATTTTGAAATAATTTAATAATGAATTAGCATATTTAAAATTATTTAGTGCAAAAAAGGAATGACAGGTTCCCAAGAAAACATCCCACCGTTGGCAAAACAGGGAAAAAAATAATGAAAACAAGCCCTGTGATTAGTCAGATATACCCCATTCTTACACATACCTCCTCCTTTTCGTTCAAATTTATTTTTTAATCTTTTACAACAACTAGTGGCTTGGCAAAAATTCATACTGGCTCGAAATAATTTGAGACTTAAGGTAACAATTTTAAATGAGCCTTTTGTAATTGAATTTGTGGTAAATTTTTTGGACTGAATAGCTGTTTTTTCTTATAAAACAAACTAGTGTATTAATTTTGTTTTTTTGTTTTTTTTGACTTCATCCTTTTTTTCAAAAAAAAAAAAAAGATAGAAACTATATAGGACCTTCACCATAACATATAAGATTTTTAAAAATCTGGGACCTTCAAAAATTTTTTGCACCATTTATTTATTAGTTAAATCGGTATTTTTCTTCTTAAATTTTACTAGTATAATTGGTTTTGGGCTTTTTTTTTTATTAGTCTTTTTTTCTTAGCTAAATTGGAGCCTTTTTAATATATATATATATATATATATAAGACCTTTATTAAAGGATGTAAAGATTTTAACAATTTAAAATCTTAAAAAATTGAAAACTAAGGTGAGCGCCTAACTAGGATAGGGGTTAAGCCGCATGATAACTTATGGAAGGAAAAGATAAAGGAAGAGATAAGAAGTGAGACATAAATTAAATTTTATTGTTTTGTTATATTAAAATAACGAAAGAAAAGTAGAAACATAATAACTTGTCTTTATTTAAATTTTTATTAAAAAAAAGAAACAAAATAACAGAGAAACTATTGCAAAGGAAATAAGAAAAAAACTGAAGGACAGTGAGAAGGAATTTCTTCTCATTGTCTATATTTTCTTCCTTCTCTCTCCAAACTAAAAACTAAACACGTAAGTGGAGAGAATATATATTTTTTTCTCCTTTCCCTTCCTATCACTATTTTGAAACTTGGACTGGACTAATCAATTAAATCGAAAAAATTAGAAATCTAGACAAGTAATGGTCTGATCAGTTCTCTAAAGTTATTTTGGTCAAACTCAATAAAAATCGTGTTATAACCGTGACCCAATTACTAATACCGGTTATTAGATTATTCGGTTCAATTTTGAAAATAAAATTTTAAAATTTAAAATTAGTAAAAAAAATAAAATATTTTTTATTATTATTAATAAATAAATTAATAATATAATTATGACATTACTAATCACTATCTCACGATTGAATCCGTGGCTCAGGACCTGGTCTTTTCGATTCGCTAATTTCAAAACACTGCTTCCTACTCTCAAGTTTCCGAGAGAGAGAGAGAGAGCGTTTCACCATTAGAAGCCGTCAATTTCTTTCTTTTTCTTGAAGCACAAAACATATAGTCGTTTCTTTTCGGGCGTCGAAACTTTTATCTGTCTCAATATTGGAGGCTTTTGTTTCAACAGATAGCCCTTTCTCAGTACCCCAAAAAACCACACAAAGGCCCAGCACAGCAGCAGAAACACACACACACAAAGACACAACAGACCAAACAAAAACACCACCAAATCCTAAATTGGTAAGCAATAATTATCTCTTTAATCAATCCCTCTCTCTCTCTCTCTCTCTCTCTCTCTTCAGTGTATGCATCTTATTGGTGGGTGGGGGTTTCACTTAGAGAAGTCGTCTTCATCCGGATCTGAAAGGAATGGCCAAATGGGTCTGTCTCTCTCTAGGGTTTGTGGTTTTTATTCCTCGCTAAATTTAGCAAAATGCCGCCATTTTAGTCCCAAACCCGTCCCTCTCTACACTTCGCTTCTGTCACACCCAAGCTCTATATATAGGAAAAGCTCTATTTGTCTTCTGTCTCGTTTCGTTTCATTGTATGTTGGTTTATTCTGTGTGTTTTGTGGATGAAGGGGTGTTTTTGATCGCCGTCTTCCCTCCGCCTGTGTTGTGACTTGTGAAAAGAGACGTATAAAATGGCGAGAGAGAAGATTCAGATCAAGAAGATCGATAACGCCACGGCGAGGCAGGTCACCTTCTCCAAGAGACGAAGAGGGCTTTTCAAGAAGGCCGAAGAGCTCTCCGTTCTCTGCGATGCCGACGTTGCTCTCATCATCTTCACCGCTACCGGCAAGCTCTTCGAGTATTCCAGTTCCAGGTCTTTTACTCTCTCTCTCTCTCTCTGTGTACGTACTTACATATAATATATGTATATACTCTCATGTCACTGCTACCTGGTAAATCCATTTATCAGTTTTGATCTTTAACTCGAACAGTAGTTTCTCTCTCTAGATTCGTTCTTAGCTATTTAAGGTTCTGTGGCTCGAAAATTGTTTTTGTTGGGATTCTAAATGGGAAGGTGTAATTGACGGAAAGAGAGGAATCGTGCTGAATACATTCTTCAGATCTGCTTATTTCTATCAGCTAGCAATGGACTTTAAACCTCTAATGGCATTCTTGGGTAGACTTTATCTTCTGGCTCAGTGTTCACTTTCAGTGTTATCTGTGGTGTTTTCGTGCTTCTCTGATCTTTGGTTGTTCCAATCATCAGCTGTAAATATGCATCTTGTGATTCTTTCGTGAAATAAAAGTGTGAATGCTGAAAGTGTTGTGATTCTTTTGTGTAGATATTGATGTTAGGTCGGTTTTGGTGTGGATATGCTGCCTGCTAATATTTGCTTCAAGATTTTTCCTTATTCTTCTTCTTTTCAATGCAAATTATTTTCATTTAGTTTTTGTTATTTTGTGCTTCTCAAACTAAAGGAAAAGGTAGAGTAAGTTCTTTTATTCAGCTGTCAGTGGTGTAAGGATAGAAAGAGCCAGAGGGATAAGATAATATTGTGTTGTGGAGGTGTGTGTACTCAGCCACAAAAAATAAAATAAAATAAAATAAAATAATGATATAGTTGAATGTTTGCTTTATTACTTATAGTTGTAGGTCATGAAGGAACCAAAAGCTTGACCACAACTAGCAAGCCCACTTCAATCAGATGATAATCATTCTTTTCACATCTTCCTTCCTCGAGCTTTATGCATAATAGCAAAACTATGGATTCCATGACTGTTGGTGGACGTGGAGAAGTATGACTATTAAAATAGTAACTGTAAATATAACATCACAATTTTGGATCCTTATCTGGTTTAGTGCGTGGTCCAAGGGGTAAATCAAAATCATTGTACAGCAATATTTCCTTTGGTGATCACTAATCCACAATGTGTAAGTTGATTGTATGCGAAATTATTTTGGTAATCAGTATTCCATGACATCTAAGTTAGTGAACTGGTGAAGATGGGAGGAACTAATTGGGGCGATACATGATCTACCCATATGAATAGCCTTATTACGAACAGGTTAGCTACGGCTTTTCCTTGTAGCTCAACTTTGTGAATGTTAGAGGCGGCAAAGTTGTTGCTGAATTGTTGAAAATTTTAGTTGCTTCTTTTGGCAAAATAAACTTTGGATGGTAGAACATCCAAAGCTGGATATCATTAGTCCCCCTCAGCGTATGCTTACATGGCCGTGAAAGTTTTGACACTTTGCAATAGGTCTTCCAATGGGAGGCCACGAAGAGTCTGATGTTGCACAAAATGAATGAAACCAGTACCGTCATGATAAATCCACTATAATATGACTCCAGTTTTAGCATTGTTTGGAACTTGAGTAGCAGGATTTCAATATTAAGAAGGCAAAAAGAAAATTCAAACTTCTCAATTTCCTTTATTTTGCCTTTAATTTCCCATCTTTCCTGCAGTTTCAAAGTCTAAATAAATTAAACATTTTTTTAAATTTTTTTATTTTGAGCCTGGTTATATTCCCAATAACAAATGCATTTAGGCTTAAAATAAGGTATGACTAATCTATTTATACTTCTTAACTTAAGGTAAGGAAGAGAAAATAAGGGAAATGAAAGGAAAAAGAAAGAAATTTGAGAAATTTGAATTTTTTTGCCAATCAAGTTGTGAAGTCCTATAACTTAAGTTTCAAACAATTCCAAAATTGGAGTTCTACTACTGTGAGTTTAGCATGACGGTGCTGGTTCTATTCGTTCTGTGCAACTCTTGGTGGTCTCCCATTTGAAGATCGGTTGCAAGGTATTGAAGCCTTTCAAGATTGTGCATGCTTACACGGAGGTGCGACTAATAGTCTTCAGCTTTGGATTTTCTACCATCCTTTGTTGTGTCCGCCAAAAGAAGCCACTGCCACCAAAAGGATGACTACTGCAGTGATTGAAAAGCCGCTACTCTTTTTGGTAATCAGTGCTCCATGAGTCTAATTTGTTGGACTTGTGAAAGAAATTCTTGCAGGAATAAGTACTCTACGGCATTCGAGTCTGAAATTATTTCGTTAATCATTGCTTGGTGACACTTAGCAGGCGGATTGGTGATAATGGGAGTAGTTATAGAATTTTGTAATAAATTGAATGGAGACTCCAGATAAACTTATACTTCCTATCTATTGCTTTTCGGATTTTGCATAAATTGAAGTACTAGCATTCGCTTATAAAGTATCTTATGGTCATTCTTATGAAACCTAATGGAAATTTGATTGGCACTTTAAGAAACCTAAAAAAAAAACTCATAGAAGGCAAATTAGCACCGGCCCCCCCGCCCCCCCCCCCCAAAAAAAAAAAACAAAAGACAAGGAAAGATCTTATTGAATTCCTTTTGCACTTAAAAATTACCTTTCATTGACTGAAATATAAATAGCTATAATTTCAGTTAGTAATTCCATTTTCAAATGGTCCTAAAAGGGTATCTGGTGCAATATAGAACATATATTATCCTTCTGTCAGTGGAATGATATGTCAATGGCTTTTCGAAACAAGTATTAAGCTTCCTTGTGTTGTTGCATGTTAATTGACACAAAGTTAAAGTAGGTTCATGGAAACAATCTGTGGAAAATGGAAATTGATTTTAGTTTTATGGGAGGATAGAAGGGATGTCATGTGACAGAAGCTGGTGCTAGTGAGAACATGGATATAGGTCTTTGGTGGTCAAGCCAGTAAGTCCAAGTTTTGGCAAGATTGATTTTGTTCATTACAACAAAGTTTTGTTCTGAAGGCAAAGTATGCTAGGATGTAATGCTAAGGAAGATGTGATGGACATCACTGGCAGTTTAGTGCTGCATGGTGAGGCCATAAATGAAGCTGGGACAGCACACTTTGTCGGAATGTTTTGAGTCATGTGCCGGGGACAAGAAGTGCCAGTAATCAGGGACTCTCTGCAAGTGACATAAGAAAGGGTGTGCTTGAAGCAACCATCATGAAATATTTGAGTATAACAAAGAACTAGAACTTCATAATCAATCAAGAAGTTCTATGTCATTGAAAGGACATATGTTTCGCTGCCTCCTATGACTATTTTTGACAATTCAATCAGCTCATTTCAATTATGTCAGTATGTTTATATTCTTTTACACCATCTATTGTCCTTATTCTGTAGGATTTAGTTAAATGGAATCTTCCCTTTTTTTTTTTTTATCCTACTGGAAGTTTTGATAATTGATATGTGTTCATCATTTCAAAGGATTGTCAACCAAACTGATATCATTACTTTTATCTAGCTGTTTGTATAACTATTGATCTTCTTTGGGAAATGTTCTTTTTTATTCCTGATTCATCTTTTGTAATGTGAAATCCAATTCCTGTATTTCTGAAGTCTGGGATATGGTAGTCATTCATTATGGTCTCATTCCATCTTCTGTTCCTACCAGAAGTACTGCTGATGTACTTTGCCTGATCCTGAAACTGAAAATCAAGATCAGCCCTCTTTATTGGTCAGTGACCTCGAACAAAAGTCAAACCAAAATTTATGCTTTGGAAAATTCTGTATTCTAGTATCTTGGTAGGTTTAAACTCAAGCTGAGCTGCGCTTTTTAACGTGATGGTCTAGAAAGGTGCACTTGAATGATACTGCTGATGCACCCTGGCTGATCTCGATTTTGAAACTCAATTTGCCCCCTCTCCATTGGTATTCGGGCTATGAGGGGTTCATCTCAATTTGTGCATTGCTCATGCAATGCCTGCGCTCTACGATGCGGTTGCATCTCAATTTAAGCTAGAATATCTTTTCAACTTATACGCTCCGGATAGCTCTATTTATTGAGCTATGCAGTCTTGACTCGTTTTTTGTTATATGTCTTGTAAAATTAAGACGGCTATTAACATTTGTTGCATTTGTATCTCGCAGACTCTCTGTCTCTCCTTTGCTGTCTCACTAAGTACTAGTTTGTTCTTCTGTAACCCACCCTCCTGTCTATACTGTAACTGTAGATTAGCCAATCTGGAAATTGAAACTCAAAAGATTGGCTGCTCTTGGTTGGCTATTGAGCTCAAACAGGAGTCAAAGCTCAGTTATACATTGAACATACTTCTGTACTTAATCCGAGTTAGCTTTAGTTTTAAGCTGGAATATATTTTTGACTGATCTGGTGTGAGTGGGTACATTTTTTTAATGAACTCTGCACTGGATTAGTAGGCTAATGACTGACAA
The DNA here is from genome assembly GCA_033060915.1 of Euryodendron excelsum. Lineage (NCBI taxonomy): Eukaryota > Viridiplantae > Streptophyta > Magnoliopsida > Ericales > Pentaphylacaceae > Euryodendron > Euryodendron excelsum. Next base: position 48,395,849 of record CM065383.1, read on the forward strand.
ATTAATTTTCATGTCATTAGAATTCTGATTTTTTTTTGTAGAACTATAATACTGTATAATATTTATATCATTGCATCATTTTGTTTGTTGCTTATTCTCATTGCTATTTGAATTAATTGAATGCATTATGCTGTGCGTCATGCATAGGCTCTAAGAGACCTTAGGACGTTAATTTGCCCTGTGCAACTGTGATTACAACAAGAAGTTTGATTATGGGTTTTAATCTTATTCGTATGCATGACTTTATTTCCTTTTAGATGTTGTATTAAACATGACATTTGTATTCAACTTTAATTTCTGGTTCTGCATGTGTAGTTGCATTGGATCAGTTATGTTTAACTTGCGAGCAATATATGGCAAGTACCTTTTAACTCGTTTTTCCTTTTGAAGTATGAGGGAGATACTCGAAAGGCATAATTTGCACTCAAAGAATCTTGACAAGCTGGAACAACCTTCGCTTGAGTTGCAGGTTGGTGACATCTTCCGTTCCATGATATGGTTCTATTATTGTCCACTTCCTTGGTGTGGCTATTGTCTGTAGCATAGGATGTAAAAAAATTGGTTTGGCTTAATTTCTTAGTGTTTTTGGGAGGGAAGTAGTTTACCCCCTTTCTGTAATGTCAAGTATACAAGCATCTGTGATACAATCTATTTCCGACCATTCCCTGGTTTATTAACCAATCTATTTCTTGCCCTTCTTTTGTGTAAAAATAAAAAAAATCTTTTGCTTCCTTACTAAAAGAAGAAGAAAATAATTGTTGCAGCTAGTAGAGAACAGCAACTACTCCAGATTAAGCAAGGAAGTGGCAGAGAAAAGCCATCAACTGAGGTATATGTTTTTAGCTCTCTTTTTCTTTTATTGTTTTTTATTTTCTGATGTTAATCCACTTAGGTTATAATCCTTGAAAAACAGGCAGATGAGGGGAGAAGAGCTCCAAGGGTTGAGTATTGAAGAATTACAACAGCTTGAGAAATCTCTTGAAGGTGGATTGAGCCGTGTGATTGAGAAAAAGGTCTTTATCTAATTGTTTTGTGTCCATGTTTGTATAGTACTATGGTCAGAACCTTTACATTGACGAGGATTCACTTCTAACAAAATTTCATTGATGTGGCAGGGAGAAAAGATTACGAAAGAGATCAGCCACCTTCAACAAAAGGTCAGAAACCGAACTTCTTAATATTGCAAAAACATGGCGAGTGGTTAACAGCTAAAAGAAAAGAATTTGACATGGTTTTTTCAGCCCTTACTCAGTTCTGTTTAAAATTTGATAATACATGCAGGGAATGCAACTCATGGAAGAGAATGAAAGATTGAGACAGCAAGTATGAATTGCCATTAAATCCTGATTCTATTGAATGATCCAAACTTTTGCTCCACAAGCGTTAACGGTAGCTGGATTGTTTTGGCTGAAGGTGATGGAAGTATCGAATGCTCGAAAACACACAGCCACTGATTCAGAGAACATGCTTTATGAGGAAGGTCAGTCATCAGAGTCTGTCACCAACATCTGCAACTCCACTGGCCCTCCACAAGACTATGACAGCTCAGACACGTCCCTCAAGTTGGGGTGAGTTTTCTAAATTTACTTTGGGAGTTCACTAATAAAGTCTTGCTTAATTTGAATTTAATAGGGATTCTAATGATAACTTTGGCTTTATTTACAGGGCCAACACACCATTAACACACATACATCCTACACAAAAGCATTTCTTTCTGCCTTTGTTTTTCTTATTTTTTGTAATGGTTGAAAATATTCACAAAAGACTGTACTTTTAGGATGAGATTAGGAATAGCTAACCGGGCTTTCCTCTCTCTCTCTCTCTCTCTCTCTGTGGTAAAAGTTTGTCAGAATTCAGCTGTAGCCCAGTGTCTGAGCTTGTTAATATTGAATATAGTTGCTTATTGTGTCCATATAGACATCTATATATATATATTTATTGAGAGAGAGAGAGAGAGTCATTTCTTGTTCGTATAGGCTTTGCTCCAGAAATCACTCTCAATCTCTCAGATTAGGATTAAACAGGTAAACTTTTTGGGTAGATTACAGAGTAGATTGCTATTTGACTGTAGCAAGTAATAGAAGGTAATAATCTGCTAAACTCAGCTTAAGGTGATGCTCTGACAAAGCATTCCTGTAAACTTTCTTAGAATAGATTCCCTTTTGTGCTTCCTTCTACAGAAATTGGTTTCCCAACAGTGTTCTTCAACTTATTGCAGATTACCCTACTCAGGCTGAATGGAAAGCATAAAGGAGTTTATTTGGAGAGGAAGACTAATTAAGAACTGTTGTTTATAGTTTTGTAAAGCTAAGCCTAATTGTTTGAGAGTTGTATGATTATGAGTGTCTTTGACAGGTTAATCGGAACTACGGCCAAAATGTTCAAGTTTTCATGGTTTCTATTTTGATGTATGGAATGGGATTGGCTTACTATTCTACAGTTCTAATACTCGTGTTGTCACTAGTTCTGTTCTCATATGGGAATTTCATGGTGGTTTGGAATCTGCGAGCCCCCTAACATTCCTTTTGGCTGGGTTCGTCAGTAAATTGGTTTTACGAGAAAGTGAAAAGAAGGAAAGCAAAGTCTTTCTTTCTTATTTGATTGGCCCGTTTGACAGTAATGGCAATCAAATTCTTTCTTGCCCTCAAACACAAGCACTTAGCACGGGCGAGTTCGACACTCATGTTGGCACAAGTGTGCAATAAGGATTGCTTAGGCATGACCAAGGCTGTCCCTATTGCCAAAGACAAATACCTGAACTTCATAAAGGGTGGCATTTTTCATGCTTAACACCGCAGCATTCAACACTGAACATTTTGAAATAGGTTATGTAAATGTCGGAGTAATTTCACTACTACAATAGTCATTTGTCATCAACTTGTTTAGTTGTACTACTAGTAAAATATTAGGTGCCTACTGCTGGTGATTTTTTGGAAAAGGGCTAGCCCTAGGCATTTTTCTTTTGCCAAACGTAATTGACCTGGTCGGTTTTGAAATTTTTAGAACCAGAATTGAACTTTAGGTTTGCAGCTTACGTGGTCCTTTTGTGAATAAGGACTTGATGGTGAATAAAATATATAATGATTATATAGGTAATTGAGAATATGGATAAAGTGCTAATTTGTATCTTTATTTATTTATTGTCCATTATTTTTACATATCATATATTTGCACATATTGTCAAGTGGCAACAGTACTCGAAAGAGAAGAAAAAATGAAAAACGCCAACACAAGTTAATGAGGTAAAATGAATTTTATTCTCGAAAATTAGATCCTTTAAATCTTATTCCTTTTAATTCTACCATGTTAGTCTCTCATTCTCATTATGTTATAGCGTAGGAAAAAAATAAATAAATGTATGATTTGTTATTTAAAGTATTATGAGACTGCTAATAAGGAACCATGCGTCCATAGGAGACTGCTACTTGAGAAGGAAACTAGTTAACTGATCTCAACGGGACGAGTCATGGCTGAAAATTCTTAAGAATCCAATAGGCTATAAAAGCTGGTCTGTCAATTTATCATACCCAACACAAAATTCTGAAAATGGTTTTGGGCCAAGAGACAAAACGTATGCATAGATGCTCACCTTTCCACCAAGGAGCATTTGATTTTTGCTCCCTGAATTTATTAGCAAGAAGAAACAGTGCGATCTATTGGTATGTGATTTTCTAAGAATGAGCATGGAAAAATATAACGCCTGACAGTGAAGATCCTACCTTAGGAAGCAGAGAGTTTGAAAACAAAGCGACTGAATCCTTTACGCATGCCCAAATCTCCAAGTTACTGAATCCTTATAGGCAAGAACAGACTGCTATTGGCTGCTTCCCCAATCTAATAGTATTTCAAAGATAATTCTGCTCTACACAATGGAGGACTAGAAGTAACTGAACAAACCAGTCATAGTATCATTTTGACAAAACTGTACAACGGTTTTCCTCCTCCTCGCCGTTGTCTCCTTCTTAAATATCATTTTTCTTTTAATTGACATAGACAATTCAAAGAAATTGATCTCCGATTCTCAAAATATTCTTTCAAGTTAGGTTTTCATTGAAAACTGACTCCTTATTTGTTGGGATCACAAAGAAATAGGGCGAAGGAAAGTTTTTAATTTTGGTCAAAATTGCCTTCAATTTTCAGGACACAAAAGTATTTGTATAAAATACTCAAAGGTCAAAACAAATAATTTTTAACCAAAAAACATAAATAAAAAAGAACCAGAGATGTTACGGTGCTAGCTTGCTACAAAAGAAAAAGGGGATAAACTATGGGTTTAAAATCTTATGCTGCCATTTTACTCCCTCTTTGATTTTGACAGAGCTTTCTTCCTTTGTCCAAGCATGTATGTGTACATGTGAGGGCTGCCTGCGGTAGATCATATAATTGGATTAATCAGCTAGCAATTCAGAATAACAAACTCGCACTATAAGCCAACTAGATGAATGAAACAATATCTGCCAAAGGTTAGAACACCAAATCATGCCTGGGACATAGATTCCGAGGGCAAGAATTCCAGCATAGAAGTAATCAAAAGAGAAATTCCATTTGTTAGGCATCCGTACACAATATTTTTCAGATTCCTGCAAACATCGAAGTTTAGTCAGTGAATAATTTCCCACGTGTTATTCCAGTAATTAGTTATCAAGTGGCTCTAAATTAGATATTGATAAATAAGATGATGAAAAGATGTACAGGAAGATGTATGAGCAGAAAACAGAACTTGCAAACTCCGGGGGAATTCATTTTCATGTTTATCATGTACATGGAGTATTAGATTCGAACTCGTGCAACAGATAGACTTATAAGATGAACATAATGTAAAATCATTTGATCCATAGTCTCGGAACTTCTATTAATGCGATCACACTAACACCACTATTACTGCACTGTGGCATTTGGACTATGATTTTCTCAGCTACAAAATACAGCTTTGCTTGAACATCAGAATAAAAGCTTTATTATGGTGGTTGCATTCAAATCAGATAACTCAAGAAATACACAATCCCAACAAACTAAAAATTAGTATAAGTGCTACCATGTATGCATCAATGAGTTTATTACCTTAATGTAAGGTAGGGCAGCATAAATTAGACCAACTTCGCTGGTAATGCCAGTAGGATACAGCAACAAAAAGGTGCTATACCTGCACTAAATAACATCAGCATAATTTCCCTACCAAAAAGGGGGAAAAAAATGAACCTAGACACAATTAAATCTGATGCATACAAATTGCATGGTTCATACCTGAGCCACAGGAGCCAGGAAGGTGCAAAGCCAAAAGCCTCCTTTGTGCCAAAGAAAGAATAACGAATAATCTAACATGACAAGTAATGAAATAATTACTAATTATATCAGGCATTTTTTGTACAAACTTGTCCAAAAATTCACAATGAGCACAAATATCGAAAAGGAAAACTACAACTACAACTAAATTGTAATGGTCATTAGAAGGAGTTCCAATAAGCGGATAAATACAGTATACCACCTTACTTATTTCCTCTATGAGGGAGAAAGCAAATTGAAGAACCCGCGGATATGTGCAAAACTTAAATTATTTATTGTTAGCCAAGGAAAATGACTACTGGTAAAGATTGTAATCGAAGTATCATGTGGTAATAGATTTTAATCAAAATATAAACAACTACAGTGTAATAGATTGTAATTGAAGTATCAACAATGCAATGCTAACCTCTGTGATAGACCAGCTTATAACCAAAGAGCTAACAAGTATGTGAGTCCGAGTCTGCCAACCACAACCTTCATTTTGTAAGCCCCTTTTTATTATCAATACAACATAAAAGGGAAATAAAATACTGTTTCTAACCTCAGGAAAGCTCCACAAGATGCCCCAAGTTACGTACAACCTTGAACTTATCTGTGGCAATGTTGCTGTGATTGGAGATCTTACCAAACCTTGTGAAGGACAAAAGAGAAAACAGAACACACAAAAACAAATGCTTATTTGGTTTAAGTTTAACACAAAATCTTCTCCCCTGTGAAACCATAGCTCATGCTCATCAACTGAAGAATCCTCACCTACTAGACCATGAAGTATCTGTTCCATGACATAAATTAAAACGAATAAGACACATCATATAGTCCAAAAACTGTTAATTCAAGAAACTGAGGTCTGTTCATCCACGGAAATATATACTTTGAATTTGTTGACGAAAGAAAAAAAAATGGTGTGGGTATGTGTTTATTTACTGAAACATAGTAGAATACCCTAATACTTGTTTGAAACCCAGATTTATTGCAGGAAAGGAAAAAGAAATGGAAAAGAAAAGGATATGAGATTCTAAATTCTATGCTCTTGTTTGGTTACATTGGGAAAACAAGAGAAAAATGAATAGACATTTATCAATAACAAAGTAAAGATAAATGAGATAATACGGTTTATTCACTCATTTCTCTTTTATTTCCTTTTACCCATCACTTTCCCTTAACAACCAAGCAAATAAGAGTAATTTCATTTCACATCCCTTTTTCTTTTCCAGCATAAACTTCTAATGACAGGTGTGGAAATCTACAAACAAGAGAAAAAATGAATAATGTCCATTCTCCCCGTCTGGTTTATATATATATATATATATTTAATGTTTGGAAGCTAATTAGGGTAAAAGTTCATTTAATGATAGTGGTTGCCGTTGACCTAACAGATAAGTATTTGTAGAATGAGAGTACACATGGACCCAGAAAGTATATTAATTTCATTTCCTTCAAATTCTCTTCTTCCACAGAGACTCTGGATTACTTTCTTCTTCCTAGTCACTGGATGAGTTTGTTCGATCAGATTAACTGGTTCCAAAGAGAGTCAGCAAAATTCTAGGGGGATTATTATTCCGTGGAAACGAAGAGAGCCTGAGAAGGACAAAGATGGTTATGGCAGGCTGTATTTTTATAGTTACGGGCGAACCTCCAAAACGGCGGCGGATTGAGCTAGTAGAAGGGGCTTTTCGACAGCGGCGTAGACGTGTTCGTGGCCCGACTCCTTCAGAGTTCTCAAAGCAAGATACAGAACTTGGAACCTGTAGACAGATCAGATCAGAAGAACAATGGCTACGGAGAGAATTCATAGTCCGTACTTACGCATATATACAACTATACATGTATGTATGTATGTATGTGCTCATTGTGTTGAGGAATTGAGACGAGGGATTGTGATGGGACTTGCCATCCGACGAAGATGGTCCAATTGTAGATTGTGAGGTAAGCACGTCTTAGAGCTGACCAAAAACCCGCCATTAGACATCTGAGGATAGAAAATTTTTGCTACAGTGTAGAGAGAGAGAGAGAGAGGGTGAGAAATTAGGTATTTGAAGAAGGTGCAAAGAAGAAGAAGAAATGGAAGGGGGCAGGCGTGGAGGTGAGCGGATCAACCACTCCCGATCTGCTTACTTCTTGTTGTTCTCTCCCCAACACTCAACTTCCAACTTCCAACAGATTTGAATTGCGAATTAACGGCCCCTTCCCTCACCTCCCTGTCAAAAACGGTTATGCGTCTTTGGTATTTGGGGCCGCGGGTGTGGCCATGGCATAAAAGTGTTTTTTCAATTTATTTGAGGAAAGCATGTAAAGTATAGAGCTTTTGGAAGTTGTGGATGTAGTACACGAAATTTAAATTACTCATGGAAACCGTGTAATAAAACAAAAAACAAAAAAGGAGTTTTACCATAACCTCAAAGCTTTTTTTTTTTTTTTTTTTTTTTTAATATTTTGTTAATTGAGTGTTCGGGTTAATTTATGCGCACTTCAACTAATTTCAGAATTTATTATAATCTTTCATCTCATTCAAACAAGATAATTACCCGGTCAAAGGTTCTGAAAGTGACTTCAAAAAGTTAATAATACCTAAGAAATTTTGAACATAAGACCTTAGAAGGAGCAGACCTCTAAATTTAAAGTCTTGATCACTAGGTTAACTCTTCGAGGTTAAAACCTTAAAGCTTTGATGATCAAAACAACTTTATCTGGCTCTTTAATTAAATGTCTCAAAATGATATTTTCTTTTACATTGTAACAAGGGATAGGAATTTGACCAGGGACCCAAGATCTCCCCCTCAGTAGGACATGCTTGAGGCATAAATTAGGTCATTCAAAACTTACCTCGCCCCCATAATATTGGAAGTTTTTGTAAATGCACCTCTTATATAGTAATAATATAAATATATCCTTAGTATGTGAAGAAATTAGGTTTTGGTGAAGTTTAAGTTATATACCCCAAAATTGTCAAATCCAAAGTCTGGACTTTTTTCAAATTTTTTTGCTTACAAGTAAAAAAGTTGGAGGGTGTTGCAGTCCCCAAGGCTGGCTCTAGCCTAAAGCGCTCGCTTTAGGCCCCGATTTGTGAAGGCCTCAAATTTTAAAAAATATCCTGTATAATTTTGACATGTTAATTCTTTTAAAAAAAAGCCTTGGTCTAAATAAAATAAAAAAAAAGACCTACAAGAGAAAAAAACAAATCTCAGCCTAAATGAGAAAAAAAAAAAACGCCCATAAGAAAAGAAAAAACAAAAAAAAGTCCCAATCTAAATAAGAAAAAAAGACCCTTTAAAAAATAATGAAAAAAAATCTCAATTCATAGAAAAAAGGCCCCATAAAAAAAGATACAAAATAACTACACTAGTTAACTTGTAAGTTTATTTGTCTTTTTAAATTTGCAAACTGGTGGAGAGCTAGGGATCCAAACACAGTGTTAAAGAAAGAGAAAAAAAATTTTAAATTCCGTTTATTTACTGTTTAAGTAAGGTCTTCAAAAAGCTAGTAAATGGGTGGGTAGTACTCTTAATAATTAGGTCTGAAAAATTTAACTCATGTTTATGAATTTGCTTAATTTTACCAATTTAAAACTCATTTAAACTCATCAAAGTTTAATAATGGGCTTAATTGTGTTGCACCATGCAAGCTTAATTATAAGTAGGTTTAAATAGATTGGATATAGATACCCATTGGGCATTGAATTAGCTAAACGTATTGTAAAAATAGTCTTCACCTACAAAAAAGTGTTTGACTTTTTTTTTTTGTATTTATTTTTAAAACAAATTTTCCTTCCATCTTCTCCCACCACTATGACCGGCTTATCCCTTAGGCGATCGAGATCACCTAAGGCTCTAATTTTTTAGGACCTTAATTTTTTAAAATAGTTTATTATAGTTATAGTTTAAAATAGTTTTTAAATATTTTTTCTGTAAAAGGCCTCTCATTTTTAAAAAAAATAAAGCATAAAATCAATTAGTTGTAGTGTAGCACATACATATAATGAGTGTCACCCTTCTAATTATTCTATATTTCAAGACTTCTAGCCAGCCACGGCCCTATTGTCGTCCCGTTCCCTAACTAGTGCCCCCATCCCCTCCAGCCACCACCCACCGACTGCCCCACCTCCCCAATCCCTAGACCACTCTCCACAAATTATTGGCAAAAAATAAAATGTATCATGGGGTTTTTAACCACTTTAAATTTGATATATATTCTCTTATCCCTAAAATGGTCTTTGTTTACGCAATAGAAGATGGTCGATCGATCACTGTTGCCAAAAATCCTTGATCAATTTAATTTTGTGAGTGCTAAAATCCAAGTCCTAAAAACCGAGCAAAGTGGAGAATTTTCTAGAGGTTGATGTTGTTTAACCTAGTCAATTCAATGGTTGATCATTCAATATATAAATATATATATATATATATATATAATATGAATATGTATAGATACGTCCATTCAATTCAATGGTCTCTCCATATTTGTATATATAAATATACGTGTATATAAACGCCAATTCATATATGTATTTACATATATACACACAATTGGTGCCCCACCATGATCACCACCAGGCCCATCGTTGCCGCAACCATCTTCACCAATCGAGATTTCAAATGCTTCATCCTTCCACACCACAAAGCTCAAAGGATCCCCACACTGGGTTGCCGGTGGATGGGTACGTTGAGAGGGGGTAGGGGTCGAGGAGTTGGGGTTGTGGTTAGGGGAGGGGAGACTTCAACGAGCTGTGGATGGGTGGGTGGGTGGGTGTTCAGGATAGAGCTAAAGGGTGGGTGGCAGTGTTGTGGGTGGAGAAATAGATTGGGGGTGGAGGAGAGGAACAGGGGGGAAGAGAAGAAGAGAGAGAAAACAAAGGAGAGAGAAGTAGAAGTGTGATCTTACTATTTTACCCATTACGTGTACAGTTTTTATTCATTTGACTAGTGACTGTTTTCGATTAGACCTATTAGGTATTAATTGTAAAATTAAAGGATGTTTTTGTTAAAATTAGAATTACAGGAACGAATCAAAACTAGGTCCAAAGAATAAGGACTGCCACTGTAATTAGCCTCTCAATTAATTTAGACGGACGGATGGATGCGTGGGTGGGTGACATAAATGTTAATGGTTTAAATGATTCCAACTTCTTGTTGTGAGATTTGGCGGGATGTGAGGGTTTCATATTAGTGGCTGAGGGTTTTCATAAACCCACGAGGCATTAGAAAATGGGCCAACCCTACAGCATGGGGGGCAGGAAGGCCCATAGCCCGGTTTTGATCCAAATAAACGATCCCCCCCCAACTAACCGGGGCTCAGTTGGATGTATGTAACAGAGTGAAATGAGACCTAAAACATTATGGTGTCGGTGCAACTACCAAAGCAGAGAGAGACTGTTAAAAAAGGTGGTACCACCGTACTTACAAACAACCACCACCAACACGAAAAACATGATGATATCATATCTCCTCCTCCTCCTCCTCCTCCTCCTCCCGTGAAAAACATTAGAAAAAAAAAGAGAAAAGAGTAATATCGCATTCGAGCCATGTAGTGCATTAGCACAAAAGTGAAAAGGCAATTAACCGTTGGGAGGGAGGGGTCTCCGGAAATAAAATGACACACACACCTCTCTCCCTCTCTCTCGCTCCTCCCATGAGTCCCATCTGCCAACGGACGGAAATCAATTCGATGCAGCTGTTCCTTTCCTTCCACCCACCCGTGTCGTGTGTGTCTTTGTTTGTTTTCGTATATTATTATGTGTCTGAGGTGCTTTTACTGATGATAGATATATCATATATGCCGATAAGATATGGAACCCTTTCCTCTTTTTCTCTCTCTCTCTCTCTCTCCTCCGTGAACACCCCCCTCTTCTACTAGGGTAAGGAGAGGGCCTCATTTACTTTACTTCCCCACCAGACCCAAAACTCCTAAATCAATCAAGGGCTGAACTGACGACCTCCACCTCCACCGCCAGCAGTATGAAGCAGAGCCACCACCATCACGGAGGAGCTCTCGCCGCCGTCTTTGTGCTGCTTCTTCCGGTTCTCTTCCCTTGTCTTTTCGTTCCATTGAGCCACGCCTCGCCTTCCCTTTTCTCGGTATATATGCCATTCCCACCATCTTTACAATTTCAATCCCACCGACCGTCACACTCACTTGTACGCCGGTTTTCTTTCTACTTACTCATGTGGGTTCATTCGGTCTCAAATTGCCAAACACAAATGTTTTTCTCGAAGTATTGACTTCTTAGGATCTGAATTATAATTCACTTCCTAATCATGCCATTTAATAATCTAACTGTGTTGTCCAGGACTGGAATGCTCCAAAACCTAGGCACTTACGTCTACTCAAGAGTGCTTTACAGAGTGAAAACGTGATTATCAGTGGCCAGCTGCGTTGCTTTTACATGTTTTTGAATAAATAAATTCATTGTTTTCATTTAGTAAAAGCTTCAATGCTCACTTTTTTTTTTTTTTTTTCTTTTCTCCACATCTAGTCAAAAGGGCAGCAATCTGATCTCTGGATTCCTTTAGCTGACCAAGGATGGAAGCCATGTGTGGATTTCACTAATGCCCCCTGTGAGTGATAAGACATAGAACAAACACACAAGATCTCTTTTATGAAAATTTTCTCTATGGCTTGTTTGAAGCGATGAGGCTTGAATTTCAATGAATAGTGTGGCCTTTTTATTCATGCGTTTTGTTTCTCTGATGGATTCATCCGTTAATTCAAGCAGCCCTACCACACAAATCTCAGGGATATGTCCAAGTGTTTCTTGACGGAGGGTTGAACCAGCAGCGAATGGGGGTAGGCATATTAAGAGTTCACATTAACTGTTGATATTAGTATTTATATATGAAAGGAATGTTTTTAACGATCTATAATTGCCTGCTTTGAGAAAATATAAGTTGTGATTTAAATTTTTTAATTTTCTTTTCTTGGTAACAGATTTGTGATGCAGTTGCTGTTGCTAAGATTCTGAATGCAACTCTCGTGATACCACATCTTGAAGTGAATCCTGTCTGGCAAGATTCAAGGTCTCTCTCACAATTCATGTGTTCCATTTTCTTTATATCTTCCAATATCTTATATGCTTAGAAGAAGTTATTAATAGGAAGGTAAGCTTTTTCTCTCTTGCTTTTCTTTCCTGCAGCTCATTCATGGATATCTTTGATGTGGATCACTTTATTGAAGTGTTGAAGGGTGATATTTCTATTGTTAAAGAACTGCCCGATGAATTCTCTTGGAGCACGAGGGAGTATTATGCTACAGCTATTCGAGCTACCAGAATCAAAACTGCGCCAGTTCATGCTTCAGCTAACTGGTATCTAGAGAATGTCTTGCCCATATTAGAGAGGTGGGTATACCTGTGATTTTTGTTTCACAAGTTGACTTGTTCCTCGAAGTTCTAGACCTTTTATCTTTTGTTTACATTATGTAGGCTAATAAACTTGAACAGGGTAGTTCTTGCAACTGACAGAAAAACAACACAACCTATAAGTTTTCTAAACTACATGGGTTGTTTGCAAACTGAGATGGATTTTTTTATGAAAAACAAGACTAATAGTTAGTTAGGCACTTGTAAGAATCTAGAATTGAGTGCACTTTTATGTGAAAGCAAAGGATTTCACCCAATATTCTGTAAGAAGTTATATCATAAGATGATTTTGGAGTATCTGTTAATTTTGTTTGTTTAGATGGTAGAACTTTTGGAGAGAAGTGTTAGTAAAATTTGACAATTCACATGATCCAAAACCATTTAAGCAAATATTTACTTTTGGGATATACCACATCTTAGGTGGACCATGTAAGGTTGGGTGGTATGTCTCTGCAAAAGTGCTATCTTTCTAAGTTGCCTCAGAATTATTTATCAGATGCAAACCTAAGAAAGAATTGTGTCCTTATATGTTATTATTAGTTGATGGATGAATCATCTATGCGACTTACAGCAGGCTAAATTTTCATCTAGTTTCCTTGTGTTGATGTCTCTCATTCATTAAAATGATATTTGGTGGCAAATAGCACACAGACTTGTGAAGATGCTTGCAACACTCTTCATAGTTTTTATTTGGCAATGTATATAATCTCAACTAAGCTCATCCAGCCTTGGTCCCAATTATTTGGGTTTGGCTACACACATTGATTTGCACCTGGTTGGCACTTGGTTCCATTAAAAGTTTATCCTCAGTTTAGTCTAAGGTAACTATGTCCTGTCTTACTGCCTCAACCTGTGTCGTTCTTGGGTTTTTTTTTTTTGGCACCCGTTACCTTGATTAAATCACTTATTTTCTTGATATGTTGATTGAATAACTCTTTATGGACAGATTGGTTGGTGCACACAGAAATACCATCTTGGAAGTCTTTCTTGCATTTCCTCTTCAATCCGTGCACCTTTCAAAAAAAATTGGAAAAAGATACTTCATTAGAAAGAGGCCAAAAACCAAAAAAGTGGAAGAGAATTAAGGAGTTATTGCTTTTTACTGCTCCTGTATCTTTGTGATCTTACTGCTCCTGTATCTTTGTGATCTTGCAGTAGAAAATTTGCATTTTCCTTATTCATCTGAATTTTCCAACTGTTGATGTAACCTTGCAAGATTAGTGAAAATTTTTCACTTTGTAAGTTATCTGGGTCTTAATTGAAGAATAGTGTCTGTTGAACATAGAAACTGATGATAACATGGACAAAAATATTCCTTATCAACTATGTATAAACTGAATAGTGCCTGACATTAATGTTCTTGAATGCTTTAATATTCCTTATCAACTATGTTACATGTACTCTTCTAAATTTGTGGAGTACCCGTGTCAGACTATCGATGCTTGAGTAAGGGTATGAGAAAGTTTTCGATATAGCTAGTTGAACATGCAACCAACATGTATAAAGTAGTCAAGATTACTATATAACATATTAACTATGCATTAGGCTTCCATGTTATGCATAAAATGCTATATTTAGTTTCTAAACACCATTTGACCTTATAAAAAAAAAAAAAAGAAGTACTTGAGAAATATGAAATCTAGCTGCGTCCTGATGTTATTGGACATGAGTATTAGATGAATTTTACACTTGGACATGTACTCGCACACGGCACCCGTACCTGAGTCTAACATAGCTTATGGAGAAGCACCAGTCTCTTTTTGTTGTTTTCAGTTTTTCTAATTTTTGGACAATCATGAAGAACCCTTGCTTTCCCATGCGCTAATTAACATGTTAATTTTGAATTCCAAAGGTGTACAAGGTTTTCAGTTTACTCATGAAACTTTGCAAGAATTGCTGTTTTGTGATAGACATACGATGTGAAAATGACAAAATTACCTGTTCCTGTTCTTAAAAGCATAACACAGATTAAGCATTTCGGCTTCTATAGGTGCTTTAATGTCTGTGATGAAAAACTCTAACAATTCATCGGGGCTATTAGTTTTTTAGAAGCATGAATAGTGAATACTAGTGTGACTATATGTAAATTATCATAAGAAGGAATGACATAAAAGATTAAAAAAAAGAGCTGCAGATCCATAGGTTTAAGGTTTAACTTGTTGAAAATGATGATGTTCCAGAAAAACCTGTAGTATCCAAGATGAATGTATTTCAAGATAAGGCATACAAAACATACTAGTGATACCTCATAATCTTTTGCGCCAGTGGTGGTTGCCTGCAAACTTCTAATGAGTAATGCTTATGTTCAGTTTTTTCTGTAAAATAATTTTGTGTTGGTATCTCATCCACATGATTATTTCTGGAGTGTATTAGTTGATGTCTTGAAGTTCTTCAAAGTTTTTATTTTCATTTGTTATACATGGATTGCAATCTTCATATGTTGTCAATTGTCCAGTTATGGGATAGCTGCGATTGCACCGTTCTCTCACCGTTTAGCATTTGACAACTTGCCAATGGATATTCAACGCCTGCGTTGTAAAGTCAACTTTAAAGCATTGATCTTTGTTCCTCACATTAGAGCTCTTGGAGATGCTCTTGTCAGTCGCCTTCGGGATCCAGCTGGCCAAAACGAAGCACTTGGTACCAATTACCTGAGAGGGGTCACTGATGCAAAAGTCAAACAAGGACCAGGGAAGTTTGTTGTGCTACATCTTCGGTTTGATAAGGTATGGCCCGATTCTTTTACTAATAGATCTGAGTATCTATTTTTGTACTCTGAGGTTCCCTAGAGTAGAGAGAGGTAGTGAACTTTGACATCCTGCTCGATGTGATCTGAGTATCTATTTTTGTACTCTGAGGTTCCCTAGAGTAGAGAGAGGTAGTGAACTTTGACATCCTGCTCGATGTGCTATGGTAATTTTAACTTCCAAGACAATTGGCTTAGGCCCTGCTCTGTTGCTAGTACTATGCAACTGTGTTTTGTATACCTCATCCACTATCTCTGTCTGCCTTCCAGCATATGCACGACATCTCTGCAGTTCAGTGGGGTTGCAATATGTTAGTGCTTAAGAATTGATGAGAAAACCATCGTAAAGATTCTTTCAGTACATTAATTAGGCTGTTTAATCTTCATGTTTCATCACGTATTGGTGTTCATTATTAAACTTTGTCTACATGTGCTTGATATTATCTTCTCTTCCATTTAGTTCTCATATTAGTTTAGGCTGTAAGGGACCTTTTTGGTTCCCTATGAACTCTTCAACTGGCCTAAGCAATTTTCAAAAGGAATTCAAGAAAGTTTGCAGCTACTTCCCATACCTTGAAGCATAGTCTCATGTGTGAAGACTCTGTACAGTGGACTTCAACAAAGAGTGGTCTGTATATTATCAATTCTACCTGGAACACATGAAGAGGCAAACTACCAGAAGCGCCTTGGTTTAAGATTGTCTGGTTTCCCAATCATATCCGCGAATGTACCTTCATACCTTGAATGCTCTGTAAAGGAAAGCTAGCTACTAGAGACTGATTAAATGAACGGGATTAAAATCATTTGTTTTTTAGTTGCTCCTTCTCTACAGCAGTGTGGAAGATAATGTTGCAGAAGAGTAGAACTAATAGAAGGCCTCTGGACTGGACTCAGGAACTAAACTGGGCTATTCAAAAGTTCAGGAGGAATACTTTTAGCTCTGCAGTCAGTAAGCTGGCAGTGGCTGTGAATGTTATCACCTTGGAATCAGCGGCGGACGGAGTGGGTCGGGCGAGGGCCATGGCCCCCAAAATTTTCTTTACTCCCTTAGATTTTTAAATATTTGGGACAAAATATAGTGTATTGGCCCCCCAAAAATTTAAGAAATTTACCTTGACTCACTTAATAACTAAATTTTTTACCTTGGCCGCCCCGCCCCCCCCCTTCAAAACAAAAATCCTGGTCCGCCACTGTTTGGAATGAAAGAAAAAGAAGAATATTTCAACATAAGTCTCAAACTACAGATGAGATTAGTGTAACTATTATATCAGATATAGGAATGAGGATTTCATCTTGGAGAAACATTCCCAGAAATCAAGATAACTGGGAGGTTTGTCTCAACTGTGCTATTGATGCCAAAGTTCTGTCAGCGAAGTGACAACCATGGAGACGGAGCTTGAACTGCATGGTTATTTATCTGTTCCAATTTACTGATTGAATGATGGATTTTTAGAAGCAGCTCTCTTTGTGCTAAATGCAATCTTTCAAAACCTGATTGTAGACATTTCTTTAGCTGTCGAGGTTGCTCTGGTATAACTGCTTAGTCCCTTTGTTCTTCATTCTGCATTAGTATATTTTGTGTATAATATTACTTACCAAAGAAAAACTCTTAACCTGGGTTATGACGCAGGATATGGCTGCCCATTCAGCCTGCGATTTTGGTGGGGGTAAAGCTGAAAAACTGGCTCTGGCTAAATACAGACAAGTGATTTGGCAGGGAAGGGTCCTAAACTCTCAATTCACTGATGTGGAGCTGAGGAACCAGGGGCGCTGTCCTTTGACTCCTGAAGAAATCGGATTGCTGCTAGCAGCTTTGGGCTTTGACAACAATACTCGTATATATCTTGCCTCCCACAAGGTTTATATGTAATTTCCCCCTAAGTCAGCTCAACAAAATGTCATCTCAACTACTTGGGGATGGCTATTTTACTGCTTTTTGGAATGTGATACAAGTGTCTTTGTTGTCTGAAATCCAATATTGTTAATGGTCACGTTTTCCAGGTATATGGTGGTGAAGCTAGAATCTCAACCTTAAGAAAATTGTTTCCACTAATGGAAGACAAAAAGAGCCTTGCCTCTGCAGAGGAAAGGGCCCAGATTAAGGGAAAGGCTTCTCTATTAGCTGCGGTTGATTACTATGTCAGTATGCACAGTGATATCTTCATTTCTGCCTCTCCGGGAAATATGCACAATGCAATGGTAAGCTATTCTTGTTCATACTTAAATACACTTCCAATTCAAAGAATGCTTCTGCCAGCATCATGGTTCGCGACATGGGTTCAAACTATGTGAATTTAATCAAAATAATTGATCTAATTAAGAGTTGTAAAATTGGTTACCATGCTTATGGGTCGAATATTAAAGATCTACTCTTGGGGTGGTGAATCCATGCAATGGTTGGTTTTGAATCTTTTGATGCAACATGTTTTGCTTTAAGTTACAAACTATGTGAATTTAATCAAAATAATTGATCTAATCAAGAATTGTAAAATTGATTACCATGCTTATGGGTCGAATATTAAAGATATACTCTTGGGGTGGTGAATCCATGCAATGGTTGGTTTTGAATCTTTTGATGCAACATGTTTTGCTTTAAGCTACAAACTATTGGGTAGCTTTGGGGATAAAAAATTTAATTGGCATAATTATTAAAAAAAAACAAAAGAACTTGGAACAGTTAAAGGATAAAGTTGAGTTGTTGAGTTGTTTCTTTTGTCTTCAAGGAGAGGGGATTGCAGGATAGTTTGTATATTTACGCAAAGAAACTTATGTTGCTGTTTCCTGTATTGATCGGAGAAAATTGGTAATAATGTTGGGCTGATAGATTTGTGTTGGAAATAAGTATATATGTACTTAATATCTGAAAGTTTATGCTTGTGCCAAAAAACAAAAAAATTGGAAGGGATTGCTACAAATTGTTTCAAAACTTGCTAAAAGAAAAATGGAGGATTTTGATGCTATGATTTTGAATACCAGTGTAGTTCAAATGCCAGTGTTTGAATTTAATAGGTGGGTCACCGAACTTACGAGAATCTGAAGACAATTCGGCCGAACATGGCGGTGTTGGGCCAGATCTTCTTGAATAAGAGCATGAGTTGGTCAGAATTTCAAGCGGCAGTGGTGGAAGGGCACGCAAGTAGACGAGGGCATATCAGGATTAGGAAGCCGAAACAGTCCATATATACATACCCTGCTCCAGATTGCATGTGCCTTGCGTAAGGTGAAGAATGAGAGCGTGCTTTATGTATCTTACGATTTCGAACTGCGACTATTGTTTGTGTTTGTAATACCTGAAATTCAATCCCATTTCTCCTATGTGTCAGTGTGTGTGGATCGGAGATATATTTTATGTATAGCAGTTCTAGACAGGCATGTAATGTAATATATCATTCAAAATGGCACGATTGCTTCTTCCAGCACAGCTTACCAAAGCTGGATATACAATTCACTGCTGTAGCGTTGATATACAATTTTCATTTTAGCTAGTTGAAAATCAGCATTGATGAGCATAACGAGACGGGGCATAAAAGTTCAACATTGGCTCTGGTCTCTGGTTCAGAGAGAGATGGTCCTCATGCCTGTCAGTTTCTCTGCTGTTTGCTAATATTTAGTACAATATCTCTAATATTCAGTAAAATGTGCATGTTTTAACTCTATCAGAGCTTTTGATCGCTCCCAATTTGTGTGTGGTTTCCTAGGTAGGTAAAACCTGCCTTCATAAGGTTCAAGTCAAAATAAAATAACTAATTCATGGCCACGCTGTCAATATTCTTACGGGCTTTTTATTAGAAGATATTTATTTTATTCAATATATATTATACTAGGGTCACTTTTTTAATATTTATCAAACAATGGTTAAACGTTAATTCTGTTGACGTTTTCTCTATTAACATTAATATGGATGACGATTTCAATTTGTATTTTTTCTTGGTTGATAAAACAAAGGAAAACGTCAATACATATGACGCTTAGTGTGTTACAACAAAAGACGTCAATCGTAATGACGTTTTCGTCTTTTCGGTGAGAACCAAAAACGTCAATAAGATTGACGTTTTCGGTGCTGAACTAAAAACGTTAATTGAACTGACGCTTTCATTTAAGAAAACGTCAATTTAGTTGACGTTTTTAGCGAACATCGCCTATATCAAAAGTTTTCAAAAGTTTTTGTTCGAAAAGCGTTATTAGGGTTTTCATTTCTTCTCCAGTCAATCTCCTGCTCGAGACGCCATTGAAGACGCCATTGAAGGAATCTTTGCTCGAGACGCCATTGAAGGAAGCATCGCCGAAGGGTAACGTGCTATCTCTTGTTTATTGAACGAAGCCCTCCATCGCTGCTCTCTCTCTCCCGACAGCATTAGGGAATCTTCTGTTTGACATTTACATGTTCGTCTCCGTCTCTCTCTCTTTCTGTATATATATTGTGAGTATATATGTATGTTGGATGTTTGTATTCATAAGTGGATTGAAGTTGTTAATTATTGTTCTTCATTATTCGTAAGTGTATTCATGAGTGGATGTTTGTATTCATTAGGGCTTTTCATTATTGTTAATTTTTTAAAATGTACTCAAATTGTGAGAAAGTTGTGTGCCCCTGACCTCTTTCTCTCTCTATATATATATTGTGAGTATATATGTTGTTGATTTGAAAAAAAATAAAAGAAAATTCTGGATGTTTGAACTGGTTTCCAGCTTTCAAAAATGGTGAGCTTTTTAATTTTTTTTTTTTAGGAATTCAGTATTGTGCTTTATGACTTACATTTTTCATTTTTACATTGAGTATGGATGTGAGCATGGACCCTTGTTTGATATTGGTACTATGTTTAGGTCTACACTGTCAAAATTTGAGTTGAAAACTGAGAATGTGCTTAGGTCCACACCGTAACATAGCAAATTAGGGTGTTGTGAAACTTGAAATCATTGCAGTTATCAATTTCAATAATGCTGGAAAAGATTCATTTAAAAAATATAAATTGGTAAATGTACAGTAAATTAAATAAATGACTACCAATTTATATTTTTAAAGACAAAAATGAGATGATCTTTAAAGACAAAGATTCGGTGAAGTATGCAATAAAAATGTATAATGTAAAGAAAAGAAAAGAGTATGTGGTGGTCGAAACGAGCAAGAAGGTTTGGGATGTAAGGTGCAAGCATGATTGCAGTTAGAGGTTTCGAGCCTCAAAGAAAGAGAAACATGGTTTCTTTGAGGTAAAGACGTATCCCGGTCCACATCATTGTGTGTTTGCAAGATTGCAGAGGGACCACTGTAACATTGATACTAATCTCATTACGACGGTCATACTGGACTCAGTTAAGGTAAACTATATTTCTTTTAAACCAATGTAACTTAAAATTAAAACGGGAGTTATTTATGTGTACACTTGAATGTGGTCAGTGTTTGTGTACAGGCAGATGCGGAAACGAAGGTGGCATCACTTATCACCACCGTACGAACTGCATTGGAGCACACAGTATCTTACAGGAAGGCATGGCTTGCGAAAACAAGAGCCATTGAGGTCATATTTGGGAATTGAGATGAGTCGTACACGAAGCTTCCCCGGTACATGACGGCACCACAGACCTTTAATCCTGGGATAGTTGTAGACTGGAATGTGTTGCGGTCGACTACGCCGGATGAGGTGGTGTTTAATTATGTGTTCTGGGCTTTCAAACCCGTCATTGATGGATTCGCTCACTGCCCTCCTGTTATCGGCATTGATGGAACTTTCTTTAATGGCAAATACACTAGGAAGATGCTGGTAGCTATCGCATCAACTGGCGACCAACACATTTTACCACTTGCTTTTGCCATTGTAGATGAAGAGACTACAACGTCGTGGTCATGGTTTATTAAGAACTTGAGACGACATGTAATGCCTAACCGTGAGGGCATCACGTTGATATCTGATAGGCACAGGGGCCTGTTGAATGCTGTTGCGCGGTACTGGGAACATTCGCGTTTGTGACCTATTGGATATCATCGATATTGCCTCAGGCACGTCCGTAGCAACTTCAACAAGAAATTCAGCAACACGAAACTTATGGATTTGGTATGGAGGGCTGGTAGTTGCCATCAAATTCAGAAGTTCAACTTGATTATAAAGGAGATTGAAAATCTTAAACCAGAGGCATTAAATTGGTTGCAAGAGATGGAGGCTGAAAAGTGGACACTTGCACATGATGGAGGTCGTAAGTGGGGGATTTTGACTACAAACCTATCTAAAGGATTTAACAGTGTATTGAGGGGTGCTCGGAATGTGCCCATCATGGCATGTGTGGAAACTATATTCCACCGGCTTGTTAAGTATTTTGACTAGAGGAGAATTGAGTGTATTAAGAATCAGGTTGCTGGCTTGAGGTATGGCCGCAAGCTACAAAAACAAATTGAAAAATACCAGTGCAAAGGAAATACACATTTGTTGAGAGCGTTTAACAGGTAAATACGCTACCATAACTTTTAAGCTGACCAGTATTTTTGTGACAATGAAACTGATTTAAATTTCGTTCACAGGCAAGAAGGTGAATATGAGGTCGAAACAACACACCGTGGGATGCTGGTTGGGCACAAGCAGGTTGTAAGACTTAACCAGTCCAGCTGTTCTTGTTCAAAATACATCATCAACAAATATCCATGTTCGCACATGCTTGCTGTCACTGCGGACTTAAGCGTCGATCCGTTTTACTTGGTGGGACCAGAGTACAGAATTGATGTATACCCACGCATTTTGAATTCTGATTTTAGCCCAATGTCCCATGAAGATTACTGGCCCTTGAGTAGTATGCCGACGTTGCTCCCCAATACAGGCCGTTTGCGATCACTGAATCCAAAGCCTGGTTGGCCCAAAACGGCCCGTATTCGCAATGAAATGGACACCTCCAGGCAAAAGCACAGCTACCACTGCAGTCTTTGTTAACAAACTGGCCATGACAAGCGAAAATGTCTGGAGAGGTTTCAGCAAGTGGCATAGGAGTAGTTATTGTTTGGACACCTTAATATATTTTGGACACCTTAAGTAACTGTATTTTGTTATGGATGTAATTTATTTTGTTATGTAATGGTAGTTCTCTTGTCTCTATGCATTCATGGACTTAGACTAACATGGACTCATATTACATGAAACAGAAAATCTCAAATATAACCACTACATCGATATGTTATATGAAACATAAGATGGCAAATAGTACCGTTACATATTAACTAACTTCACACCAAACTTAACTAAAAACATGAATAAGCTTTATGGACCATGTTCGTAACAGCACAATGGTTTTCCAGCAACCGAAAGGCTACTAGGTAGATAGTTAATATAGTCATCGTCGCCTTCTTCTTCTAAGAAGTCCGAAAGTTCTGGGTTAGATATCAGCAATGGATCTTCAATAATGTCTATTATTCGTTATGTTGGATCAGCATATTCTTTCTTCGCATGCTCTGAAAAATGATACCTATCCAACCTTCGTTGCATTTGATTAATCTCGCGTTCGAGCGCTTTTATGACCTTACTACTTGAATATGATGGACTGCCCCACACCTTAGCTGAACGAGCCTTTGGGACACGAAGGCCATGTCATCGGCAATACATCTCTTGTTCACGCCGTTTATCAAGTAAGTCTTCCCATGGTAACCTCAACCTGTTGCATTGGTCGTTTATCACACCGCGGGGTGGTTGTTGGGATGCCTCGCCAATGAATATGTGGTTAACCGGACCCGTCGTATCGTGCATGACGATAGGTTTGTTGTGAAATAGATGTTTTCAGCCATACCATTTGTTACCGATTGCATCCGTGTACGTACCCACCCTAAGGAAGTCCAAAGAGGTTCGGTTGTTTGAGTGTGTCTCGTCGCCTGGGACTGAGCGACTGGACGACGCACTGAATAACCCTTTTCGCTTCGGCATCTTTGTAGGTGTGGGTGAGGTTTATGATTTATTGACGTTATCACACAACTTATATAGGCTATAATGGTTTCACGTGAAGCCTGCAATTGATTATCCAATTGATGCCAATATGTGGAGGACAATGTCTTCGTTTTGGACTTAGTGGTTCATGTGAAGTGTTTCATATAGTGCAATGGATTCATACTGAACACTTGTGATATCATCTTTCACTTCAGACTTCCATTAACCCTTTGTGACTTATCATGTCAATTGCTACAGCGTGACCAGGTGCGGTGCAATGCCTATAATGGGTTCACGTGATTCTTGAAATCGATTTAGACCATAGGGTATGGTACATTCCTTTTTAGGCTTCACGTGAAACTTGAAATACCCTAACAATAAATACTTGTCATGTCAATTTCTGCAGCTATTTTCAATGACAGTGAGTAAATGAGGAAATGAAAGATGACGAGGCGTTGTTCGTAGATGATGGGGCCATTATTTATATAAATTCGTAATACCCCATGGACTATACATTATTGTATTGAACATTGTCCACCGGATTTTACGTGATGGTTATCAACACTGTCCAATGACATTGTTCGTAGATGACATTTGTAATATTGTTATTACCATTTACTTGTTGGTTATTAGCATTTATTCGTATAACTTTTTCGTAATTTATTTTTTTATCTATTTACATTATTGTAGTTAATTCTCAGTCATTTTTAACTAACTTTTTAGTATGTGTACATCACAGCTCTTATGGATATAGACGTGGCTGGACTACCCGGATCAGTTGACCCATCAGTTCTCACTTTACAAGAGCATCACAGGTCCTCTATTATATGGACGGGTCAGCAGGTTAGTGACTTCGTATTGGCAAATATTACATTTTTCTTGTTATATATTTGTTTAACTATTATCTCATTATTTCTTCTTACAGTGTGACCAGGTGCTTCATTGTCGTCGTAATGACGCCGCATGCTGGGCTAGACCATTATCCCCTCGGATACTTCCGTACTTGATGCGTGCCGGTTTCTACGGGCTGTACCGGGTTAGTTATATTCAACTTGACCATCCACTTATCACAGCCTTGGTCGAGAGGTGGCGGCAGGAGACTCATACATTTCACTTGCTAGTTGGAGAGGCCACTGTGACATTACAGGACGTGTCTGTGTTAGTGGGCCTGCCTGTTGATGGTCAGCCGATTGGAGGCGTAGATGGTGGGGGTGACGTACAGCATTGGCGGCAAATTTGAATAACTTGGGAATCGGGATTTGGGGATGCCAAATCTTGCAAACGGCCTCCGTTCGGTGCAAACGACATAGCACCGCCTCGGCAAATTACAGCTGCGGGAGCTGACGACGCGTCGAACGGAGTCCCGGCAGAGGAGTTACTGCATTTTCCCCCCCGGAGACTTAGCGATTTGAAAAACTTGAGAATTGGGGTTCGGGGATGCCAAATCTTGCAAACGACCTCCATTCGGTGCGAAACTCGACACGCAGCACTGCCTCGGCAAACTACAGCTGCAGGTCCTGACGGCGCGTCGAACGGAGTCCCGGCGGAGGAGTTACTGCATTTTTTTCCCCCGGAGACTTAGCGATTAAAAAAACTTAGGAATCGGGGTTCGGGGATGCCAAATCTTGCAAACGGCCTCTGTTCGGCGCGAAACTCAACACGCAGCACCGCCTCGGCAAACTACAGCTGCGTGCGCTGACGGCGCATCGAACAGGGTTCCAGCGGAGGAGTTACTGCATTTTTTCCTTCCGAACACTTAGCGATTTAAATAACTTGGGAATCGGGATTCGAGGATGCCAAATCTTGCAAAAGGCCTCCATTCGGCGCGAAACTCGACATGCAGCACTGCCTCGGCAAATTACAGCTGCGGGCACTGACGGCGCGTCGAACGGAGTCCCAGCGGAGGAGTTACTGCATTTTTCCCCCCGGAGACTTAACGATTTGAAAAACTTGAGAATTGGGGTTCGGGGATACCAAATCTTGCAAACGGCCTCTGTTCGGCGCGAAACTCGACACGCAGCACCGTCTCGACAAACTACAGCTGTGGGTGCTGACGGCGCGTCGAACGGAGTCCTGGCGGAGGAGTTACTGCATTTTTCTCCCCCGGAGACTTATCAATTTGAAAAACTTAAGAATCGGGGTTCGAGGATGCCAAATCTTGCAAATGGCCTCCGTTCGGCACGAAACTCAACATGTAGCACCGCCTCGGCAAACTACAGCTGCGGGCGCTAACGGCGCGTTGAACGGAGTCCCGGCGGAGGAGTTACTGCATTTTTCTTCCCCGGAGACTTAGCGATTTGAAAAACTTGGGAATCAGGGTTCGGGGATGCCAACTCTTGCAAACGGCCTCCGTTTAGTGCGAAACTCGACACACAGCACCGCCTCGGCAAACTACAGATGTGAGGGTTGATGGCGTGTCGAACGGAGTCCCGGTCATGGAGTTAGTAGTGAAGGAGTTTGTTCAATGCGAAACAGCCAAAAAAATTTTTTTCCCTGGTATGAAAACATCATTTTCATTGACTTTTTTATATTGAATAGAAAACGTCATTTGCGTTGACGAGTTTAATGCATACATGAAAACGTCATTAGAGATGACGCTTTTATGTTCGTTATTTATAAATTTCATCGTTAAATGGAAAGCGTCATTAGATTTGACGCTTTTTGTAAAAACGTCATACATAATGACGCTTAACCATTGTTTTGTAAATATTCAAATTTTAACCCTAGTTTAATATATATTGATTAAAATAAACCCATTTTCGTAAAAGGCCTATATTCTTACCTTGTTTCATTTTTAGCATAATTATTTTCTATGAATCAAATTTAAAAAGAAAAGAAAAAGAAAAAGAAAAATAATGATGTTTGCATGGTTAATCTTATTTTCCTATCACTAATATTTGTATTATTATACATGCCAAAAGGACCTTTTTTGTTAAGAGCCTTTGAAAGGGTTCAAGATCTTTATACAAACATTAATGTTTATGCTTAAGGTTAAAATAAAATTTTCATTTATTGTGAATCTTATCCGTCATTCTATCTATATTGTTGAATAATTTCCGTCATTTTATTTATATGTGCGGGAAAAAAGTCTACTTGTTACGTAGTTTAAGTGCTTGGCAGTAATCTTTATTAAATTATGACATTATGGCCCATTAATACATCAACAACCTGAATTGTGGCATAGTAGAGAGATTTTTAAGAAAACACCTTATCAAATTTGGTATTTTTTGCAGGTCTCGAAAATGGGTGTAACAAGCATTTTGGTTGGTAATCGGGTAACCCGTGGAGCTTTGAGGCAGGGACTTAGACTTTTCTGAAAGATCAAGTTCACCTGGCATTTTCCTTATCCTATTTAGTAATGGCTCATCAGGTTCTAATAAACTGGGTAGCAAGTTCGCTGTTTACAGAGTTCTTTCCATATAGAGAAGTGTAGGTGATTGCTAATCTGTTGGTAATATTATCTCAATCATCTAAAACAGAGGAGTCTGATTCCTTTCGTTCATTTCACTCGGCCATTTTCTTTTATCATGAATTATTTTGTGCATTATTCAAAATAGTTCTATAGTTACTCTTTTAAGTTTCTAATCCAGTTTTAATTATAAAAAAGCTTTTAGTTATGATGGAAAAAGTTTCATCGACAGCCCCAAAGGAGACAGGCCTAAAGTGCATGCTTCATTTTGCAGTGATGCCAATTCCGGCATATACAAAGTAAAAGGGGAACTGCTCAAATAGAATGTTAATCAGAGTCGAACAAAATCAAAACATGCAAGCTACTTCAAACACTACAGGTCAAACAATTAAATTTCAAGTTGTGGTCGATGGTCACCGGAAGAAATAAACAAATAGTGCATAAATCAATCAGACAAAAAGCTGAAAACATAAACCATGCTTTATATGGCATAGTGATATTACATACCAAGTATACAAGGAAGGGCAATACAAGCTATATAGAATATAGCTACTTTTCCCAGTTGCATCTAACTGTTGAGAGCTCTCAAAGGTGATCTTTCATCAACAGTGGCTTCAACTCTCTTTGTGTTGAAAGAGATCAGAATATTCATGTTCTCTTTTAAAGGATCAAAGAGGTCATCATCCCCTTTCAAGTCTGTCCCTCTTCCACTATTATCAAAATTCTGCACAATCCTTTCCAAAACTCCCATCAGCTGCATGTCTTCAGCAGAGCACTTACTTATCCTCTCAGATAGGCTCCCGATAAAATCCAACAAGCTTTCCCTCTCAGACAATAACTTCTTCACATCTTCAAGCAAAGTTCTCTTTTCACTTTCAAGCTTGTCAATTACGGTATCTGAAGTTCTTAGATCTGAGGTCAATTTCTTCATTTCTAACTGTTTGGCTTTCAGTTCAGCTGCAATCTCTTTTCTTTCCTCTTTTGAACTACGCAAGGTTTTCTGCTGTGACTCCAGTTTCTTCTGTAAGTTACGGAAATCATCTTCCAGTTCTGCAATCACCAGTATTTTCTCTTGGATTTCTATCTCCTTCAGAATCTCAGCTGTTGCAATCTTCTCCCAAGCTTTGTGAAGCAGATTAAGCTCTTCTTGTTTCTGTAATAGTTGTGAAGAAAAAGATGTGGTTGAACTTTTGAACTTTTCTTCCAACGACATAAAAAGCTGATGGAGATTATCTATTCTCTGGTCTCTCTCTTCTACAAGCCTGTGAAAATTATCTTTCTCGAGTTCATAGTTTCTCTCTGCATTGATATGTGCAAAAATTGCTCCTTCCAGTTCTCTTCTCACCCACTCTTGCTCCAGACACTCAATGTCTTTCTGGAGACCATTGGATATCACTTCCTTCTCTTTTGTGCTCTGCAGAGGGGTTTCTCTCTTCAACTCATATGGTGTAACTGTTTCAGTTGATGCAGGTCTGGCACTTCCACTTCCTGTTTCTCTTGTCTTGAGTTTTTGTTCCAATAACACAAGCTGTCTCTGAAGGTCATCTATTCTTCTGTCTCTCTCTTCTAGCAGATGGCCAAGGCTTTCTCTCTCTTGTTTGAGAGTGACCTCAACCTCTACTTGTGCAAGGAGAGAAACTTCTAATTGGTTGCGCGTTTGCTGGTTTTCTTCGAGGTTAGCTTTCAATCGTTCAACAATAGATTTCCATATCTGCAATTCAAATTCAAGTTCATTTCCTTCACTAAACTTCTCGGCCAATTCATCATTTGCTCTGTTTAAGGCATCATGAACCCTTTTCAAGTTCCTTTCCATCTGCAAAGCTTGCTCCTTCAAGTGAAGTTGATACCCAGATGATTCATTAAGCATTTCCTTATGCCTCTCAAGCTCATCCTGCAATTGAAGCTGCTGTTGTTCTGTGAGACTTAAGGACTCTACTTTGCTCACCAAGGATGCCATCTTCTCATGGTTTTGCTCAATGTTGGTTTGGGGTTTAACAAGAGCAGCACTCTTCATTTCTAACTGCTTCATAAGAACAGAAACCTTCTTTTCTCTCTCACTGTTTTTCAGATCTATATCAGCCATCTCATTGGCAATATTTAACTGAGCTTCCAAAATTCCTGACTTCAACACCAATAACATCAGAGATGTCTCCTCATTCTGCAGCTCTAAATGCATGATCAAAGAATGGCAACCTTCCAACTCCATTTTGAGTTCCTTTATAACTGTATCTTTACTCTCTAACTCAGATCTGCAGTCAGTCAAGTCCCCTGTCATTTTTTCTAATTCAGAGGTCCATTCAGCTTCTTTGGCTCTAAGATTCTTGGAACAGTCTCTGTGCATCTGCTCCAAACCTTTGAGCTTGTTCCGAAGCTTTAACAGTGAAGAAGTTCCTGCCTCCTGAATCTGAGCTTCCTGCAATTCTTTAAGGGACAATCGCAACTCCTGATTCTCTTGCTCAAGTCTTCCAACTCGGTATTCCATTTCTTTGTGAAGCATCTCCTTTGTGCCCAGCAAGTCCCTCAACCTTGCAATATCTTTGTCCCGTTGACCAGTAAAGCATTCGGTTTTCATCTTTGCTTCCTGATACTCAGCAAAAACATTGTCAAAGCATGTTTTGTTTTCAGAAAGCTGAACTTCCAGATACTTTCTTTGGCTTTCTTCATGAGCTAGGGCTTGGTTGCACATCTGTAACCGGCTTTGAAGACCTTCTGAAATTCTGGTCTGAGAATCTAAATTGGTTTGCAGGGTAGAAATCCCATCAAGCAATGTAGATTTCTCCAGCTCCCACTCTTTCTTACTTTCTAGAAGCTGACCTCGAAGCTTTTCATGGGCTTCTTCTAGATGTTTGAACTGCTCCTTCTTCCATTTGAGCTGATTTTCAACCTTCTTGTTTTCCTCCTCTAATTTGAGTAACATATCATCTCTCTGTCTCAGTTCTTTGGATGCTTTGGCTTTCTTCTCTGCTTCTAAACATTTTTTCTCTGATGCAGATAGGAGTGATTTAAGGCCTTTAACTTCTTCTTTAAATGCATGAAGGTTTTGCTCCTGATCCATATTCTTTGAATTAGCTTCATCTAAAGCCACTGCTAGCTCCCTGTTTTCTTCTTCCCATTTCCTGAGCTTCTCATCACAATTTACACGAAGCTTATCATTTGCAGAGCTAAGATGCTTGATGAGAGCCTCTTTCTCCTTCATAATAGACTTGAGCTCTTCACACATTTGCTTCATGACAGAAATTTCATCTGCCTTCTCATTGAGTTCTTGAGTTTGCTTCTCAATTTTTGCATTTGCCTCTTGAATTTTGATGAGGTGCTCATTATGGGCTCTCTTCAAGCTATCAGACAGTTCTGCTTTTATTTTGTGTTCTGTCCTCAGCTTTTCAATCTCAGCTTTTGCTTCATCTAGCTCCTCACAAACTCTTTCCATTTCCTTTGTTTCACAGTAGAGATTTCAACTCACACCTGTCATGAGTAAAGCACAAACTAAGACGATGTCCACATCAAGATATCTATAAAATAAATGCAAAACATCTTAATGCCAACACGAGCGAGAATGGAAGATATCAAAATATAAAAATCAAAATTCTGACTACACCAACACTATTCCCTCCTTCCAGCTCTGCCTATTTCCTCCTTAAAACCACTCACTATTCCCAGCAAGGTTTTGTGTTTTCGTTGGAGATGATCAAAATGCTACTCTACCGACATGTCTTGGACAGAGGAAACTAGAAAGATTCAGGAGTTATGATTTTTAATTTAGAAAATTTTCCAATCGATTGAAAAATGAAGTAAAAAATAAGACAGCCACTCAGAGAACTTTTTTAGTGTATCATGTTGGGACACATCCTTCCAAAGAAATTTGTAAGTTATTCATGCGAGATAATGTCAAGAACTTTAGAACAACTCAGATTTTAAAATCAAGAACTGTCCAAAATCTGAGTGATGAGTCAGGCTCCTGTTGAATCAGACAGCATTGTTATATTCTCAAATGGTGACCATGGAAGTACTAAAAGGGCACAAAAGGTGTGGTTTCTTCACAAAACTCTTTCCCTTTATAATGCTCACACTAGTTTTATGATTGCAACATTGGAACTTATGTCTTTCTTCACAAAACTCTTTCCCTTTGAAGTTTCTTTCTTTCTTTATTTTTTTTGGTTTTCCTTGGAGTATTGAAATGATGAAAATTTTGATAATCAACGTGTTGTTTTCTTTCTTTGTTATCAACCAAATGGAGTCTAATTAAACACTTCTAAGGATGAAAAGAGGACAAAAATTTACACTAATAACACTAACATTCATGAACAGTACAGTAACAGAAAATCTCCTCGAAGCATTCTGAAACAAACAAACATACATATACATGTAGTATATATATATACATACATCAAATAAATGTAGTAAAATGATCAAATTGACTAAACGCATGATTTCATGGAAACCCTAAAACCAGAAATTTTAAACTAACTGGGAAAAAAACCCAAAGAAGGTTTAGAAGGAACTGGAAGTCTATCACATTCACAGACCATGGTGAAGAAAACAAATCAAGTAATTAAATTCTTTCCTTGGTTGCCCAAAATTCGATGGAAGAGAAACAATGGAAACTTAAAAAATCTACGAGATTCCAAGTTATCATATTTTCAGTGCAATTTCTCAGAAACCAAACAGAAATAAAGAGAAGAGAGAGAAAGCGAGATCGTACCTTGGTTGTGAGACTATGGATCGGCCATGAAAAACATAAAGAACTGTTTTCCAAGAGTTATGTGAATGAGAAAGTAGAGACAATGACTGGGCAAAAGTGAGAGAAGAGTGAAGGTGGTGGTTTCAGATAGCCGTTGCGGACGGCACGCCTTTTAGATTTGAATTTCGTTGACGGAGATTGACGGATGACTTTACCGTTTGTCGTTTGTCGGCGTTAGTCTCGGATCCACTGCTATTCTCTGTTTTTCAAGGAATTCCGATAAATTATTTTTATTTTAATCAGTATTAGCCGTTATTAATACAACTTGGGTTGGTCTTGGGCTACCAGGTGAATTGCCTAACGCGTAACGTGTTGGGTTTGGGCTTTTAAATAGAGGCTAGTTAGGATTGGCCCATAACCACATAAAAACTTGTTAGGATCAGCTTTTTTGCTGGTTTTTTTTTAAAAAAAAAAAAAACTAGTTTTCAGTTAAAATAAAATAAAATAAAAAGCCTAAACTAAAAATCCATAATCCAAAGGTATAAAATTGAATTGATTGAAAACTAGATGTTCAGTAAAAAAAAAAAAAAATTGATCCAAACGAGGAAGAGTACTAGCCCCAAATTTGCATAGTCCAACGTTTTTTGACTCACCTAATTGGGTTCTTCTGGGATGTGATAGTAATCTTGAATTAATTGGAAGTTTGCTTCATTTTTTTTTTTTAAATCAAAGATAATTATTTATGTTACCCGTTAACTGAATCTAGTGACTTTTTAAGTGTTCCTATCATTTACTCATTAGTTAAGGTACGCATGAGATTTAAGAAATTAGGAGTAATTAGGGGCTTCGGGGTTTCGAATCTAATTATTTGTTATAAAATAATTTAACAAAGAAAGTTTGTGCACCTTCAATGAGCATTGATATTGATACATATATATATATACTAGCGTTGACCCGTGCGATGCACATAATTCTTAAATTTTGTAGTCATAATATAAATTAAAGATATTTGTATAATTTAAAGGGTTTAGTTAATTAAAATTACATTATATTAAAAGCTTAGCCCTTGATGCAAGTATAATATAACTAACCAAAGAGTTTTATGTAATCGAAGTTTGCAAAACCTTATTACATATTCTATTCTATACCTAGCAAAATGCTAGAAGTTCATTTAGAATTTAAAAAAAAAAATTTCCCGGTGTTTTGGGCACCCAACCAAATGGTTTCATGCCAAAAATCTGGAACAAATGATTAATTAAAACCCAATCATGAAAAAAAATATAAAAACAAAGAAAGTTAAATTACGTCATGATGGATTTGCTAGTGGTCAACAAAAGTATTGAGGTTGGACAGGGCATGAAACTTCATTGAGGGATAACACTCATTCAGCATCACCAAGAATCGTCCCGCCAACATCATCATCATCGTTGACTACTTGGAAATTATAATAATCAACTAATTCATTTTTGCCAAAAAGAAAAGTGGAATTAACATGTATACTCTCATGTTTTATGAAGGAAACATTGTCTTCAACAGTTCAATATAAAAGCCATGGTCTTGCCTTATGAAACAATGAACATCTTAATAAGCAACCAATTACCAACAATAGGTTGGTTCTGTGATGGAGCTTGTGCCGCCTCACCAGTGAGCTTGACTTCTAGTTCTTTCTTTCTTGGGGCCATCTTAGCTTGTTAGTGCAGGGAGCTACGTTGAACTTAGAGATAACGGGGTTTAATCTCATGCCCAGATAGTTGGCAGTGTTCCTAGCTGTACCAAAAAAATAAAAATAAACAACCAATTAAATAACTCAAATGATAGCTCACCCTTTGTTTTTGTGTAAAAATAATAAATTTAATAAAATAAAGTAAAGTACACGCTATCACATAAGAAAACAGTGTAGGCAACACAAAAATATAGCTAGGATAGAAATTCAATTATGCAACAACAGAATCCCTGCTAGATTGAGTCAATGAGCATCTGACCAAGAGATGGAGTATTTTTTGAGCTCTCTTTACCAATTGATGGGTTGGGCCAACATTTCTTCTTGGTACTTCGGATATTCTGCCGTAAACCAATTGGATCGAAATCTAAAGAATCGATTTCATCTTTCCTTTTGTAGATCACTTTGGAAGAAACATCATTACAAAAAAACCGCGGCAGATCATACTAACATCAAAACCAAAAAAACTTACATCACTATCCAAAAAAAAAACCTGTTTCGTTGTTGGATACCAAAATCAGGATTCAAATCACAATTTTATGTCCTACTAAATAATCTTTCTTGCAAGAAAATAACCAATTTTCCAATTTAGACCAAAGAAATCGTATTCAGAGATCTTACCAAATTACTCACCATGACTAAAGATCTTTAAATTGGATTTTGGACCCCATGACGACAATCTGCCGCAATTTGAACAAATCAACATAAAGTTTAAATTAGACAAAAAAAAAATCACAGTCTGTATTTTGGTAGTAAAAAATATATGAAGCTGAAAATATCATCAAAAAAGTTTTTCCAACACAACAACACCTTCATCTCGCAATCGCCCTTCCACAATCTGAGAAAAAATAATCAACTAAAAAAAACTATGGTATTTGACAAAAAGAAGTGAGAGGGGCTGTGAAATATCTATATTACACAAATAAAGAGAGGCAAAAGAGTTAGATTGACTCACCTCTAAGTTTGTGCCCACCAGAGTAAGTCGTTGAATTTTTTTCTGTTCTAGTTGAGTTTTCATCATTGTAATAGAGAATAAGAGAATAAGAGAATGAGAGAGAGAGAGAGAGGGGGAGCCATTGTGTTGAAATCAAGGTTGAAGCAATCTTCTCTCTTCAGTTTCTCTCTTGTTCATGCTCTTCTCATATAAAATACTTTCCTGGTTCTCTGGCGGAGCATTTAATTTAGATGTGAATACTGATTTTAAGAATTAGATTATCTAACTAATAAGTAAAGTGTAATGAGAGTTAATATGCCCCATGGCAATCAAGATTGCAATAATTTTGCCAACAATTAAGTTGTTCCTTTAGTTATTTTTTTGTATTTCCTTGTTAGAATTTCATTGTTTTAATCATTTTCTACAATTAATTTTTAGTTTAATTAATTTTTATTTTTTGTTTTCCTTTTTAGGAGAGGGAGAGAAGAATATGATTGGTTAAAGAAAATAAGTATACCATGTGGCATCACAGTTAATTAGGATTTTTAAAAAAATAAGAATTGAATTTTGAAGTGCTGAGAGAGCCCATTACATTTGCATATGTATATAGTTTAGATAGTATAGATATATATATCATGAAATGCTTCCTCGCTAATTAAGGAAAAGCTCTACTAGTTGTCAAGATATGGCCCAGAAGCAAAGGGTATATTTTGCAATTGGGAGTTGTCCCTTGGTAGTATATAGGCAGGCCTATATGGGTGTATTGCCACCTCATCTGATCAGCAAGGAATATTACTATAGTACTTCTATTTTTTTATTTCGTTTTTCCTTACCTCACCCCACAATTATCTCTCACTTAGGCATGCACTTTAACAGGGGAGCAGTGCTGGGTCATAAGAAGAGTGATGAATCTGATGATCGATAAAATGATTAGAGACTCAATATTGAAAGTAATTTTTATAATTTCCTTCCCGCTACATGAAATTTTTTGAAAAATGCTTTTCTTTAAGATTTTTATATAGAATTTTGGTACAAAAATAATGTGACAATAACAATTTTACAACTAAAAAACATCTTGATGATTTTTTGTTTTTATTTTAAAGTAATAATTAAGCTCACAACACAAAAAGAAAATCTTTTTAGATGCCATTAAATCTAGCTTTTGTTCAAGTGGAAGTTAGCAATTCTCAGGCTCTCTTGGTGCTTCACATATTCTGAGGCTGATCTTTAGTTTTGTCGATCTTGCTGTTTCTTTCTTTACTCTTCTGAGTCTGTTTCTCTTCTACTTTCTTTTATGGTTTCAGCCTAGCTAGGGGACATAAAAGAAATCTAAATCATCTATTTTTTTAGTGTGACTTATTCTCTATCTTATTAATTTCATTGATCCACATCATTAATGTGATAAATATAAAGATTTATTATTATATTTTTTTTTCTTTTCACATATTTTTGTATTTATCATTGATGAGGTGGACTAATAAAATTGATGAGAATAGAGAGGGAGGTAACTCAAGAGGTAGAAGATCTAGATTAAAAAAAAAAGTGGAAGTTTGCAATTGGAATCCATGTATAAAGTGTAATCTACTCATTATTTACCCTTTAGAAAAATACTATATATTGTCATGCATAGCCATTTTTTTATTGGCTATACAACCTCTTTACTTGCACAACTGTGTGGCCTAGTGGTCGGGTCTCAAGTTAACCATTATTTATATAATAGTTTGTGTAGACGAAGGTCGTGCACAAACTCAACAAAATAGTTAATCAAAAGCCCACACACCTTGTTAAGGAAAAGCAAAAAAAAACCTATTGATTTGCATGTATGGATTCGTAGTGTATATAGGTCAAAAAGATGTTTGTGTTAGGCGCATATATATTATTTCTAAGTGCTATATTTTTTTTTAAAGCCGTAGCACAAAAAATCTTTAAGAAGAGAACAATTGAAAATTAGTAAAACATACATATAGGTCCCAGTTCCGTGCATATCCCCAAGAATGTGCAAGCCATTAAAAAAAAGACCACTTAATTGGTTTGTGGACTAAAATCACATCCAGATCGGCCAGCCAATAGACATGGTCTTGTCCTTGTTCCACCCAAACCCAAAGAAAGATGTGACAAGGTCTCATCCTTGTTCCACCGAAACCTCTCGTTCTACATTTAATGCATGAATTTGTGACCTTTTCAATCAATGTGGGGCTACCTAGGATTGGATACACCACATATATATATATATATATATATGCATGTCTGTCTTATCCAGCTATATAAGCTCCCTTTTGGGTCAAGTTCATTTGTTTCACCTCTTCTTCTATGATCTATCATGACGAAAATTCAAAAATCTTTTAATTTTATCTAATCAATGATATGTTCACTTGAGTTTTCACTATTTTTGTTCTTGATCATGTATTGTGTTTAAATATTTTACTTGCTTAATATTTATTTAATTTTATAACAATTATTTCTATGTGTTATTTTTTTTTTTTAAAAGCCTTAGCACAAAATATCTTTAAAAAGAGAACAATTGAAAATTAGTAAAACATATATATAGGTCCCAGTCCCGTGCATATTCCCAAGAATGTGCAAGCCATTAAAAAAAAGACCACTTAATTGGTTTGTGGGCTACAATCACATCCAGATCAGCCAGCCAATAGACATGGTCTTGTCCTTGTTCCACCCAAACCCAAAGGAAGATGTGACATGGTCTCATCCTTGTTCCACCCAAACCTCTCGTTCTAAATTTAATGCATGAATTTGTGACCTTTTCAATCAATGTGGGGCTACCTAGAATTGGATACACCACATATATATATATATATATATGTATGTCTGTCCTATCCAGCTATATATGCTCCCTTTGGGGTCAAGTTCATTTGTTTCACCTCTTCTTCTATGATCTATCATGACCAAAATTCAAAATTTTTTTAATTGTATCTAATTAATGATATGTCCATTTGAGTTTTCACTGTTTTTGTTCTTGATCATATACATGAGGCATGCCATCTGTATGTTTGCATGCATGCGCTTAATTATGCAATTCTTTCAATCTATGTTTACTGTTTTTGTACTTATTATAGGCTTTGGTATGAAAATGGAATTTAATTAAACATAATAAATGAGGAATATCTTTAGTAAAAGGTGCAAAAATAGTTTGCATTGTGCTAATTGCAGGTCCCCATAAAAAATTAGTAATATCAAAATAGTACAAATTAAAAATCAAATTCACGGCATACTGTGGACTCCATGGGATGATTTCTAAAAATATTCTAAGCTATATAGCTAGCAGCCCTTTCCACACTCCTACCTAATGAACAGAGGGCTAATATTGAAGATGTAATAATATGCCCTATCTAGCAGACCTGATGATCTCCATCTCCACCAACTCTCAGAGCCAGAGGCCACATGAAAGTTGGGTGGGATTAGTAGAAACATTTAAGCATTAATCAGACCTTCAACAAGCACATGCTTTCATTACCATGCATGTATTACTAACTTTGGTATATTGATGTACTTAATTGCCAGTTTCTTCAAAATATAATATATATATATATATATATAGAACTAAAATAGAAAATAGCTAGCAAGGGATTCACCAAAGGTTAATTTTCAACTTTAAACTGACGGACATTAGAATTTGGAATGGTTATTAATGAACCATGGGACAAGAAATTTGGAGGGTTTATCAACATATTATGGATCCAATTGGAGAGAGAGAGAGAATCTTCTCGTCCCATCTTTGCTGGACTCACTTTATCGACCTAGGAACTTTAATTTATTCCAAGATTTAGCAAAATCAAACCACGGCTACCAGTCCAGCTGGCCCCGCACCCTCTTCTTTTGCAAATGCAACTATATATATATATATATATACAAGAGCCATGCATATTCATAGACTAATAAATGTTGATTATATAACTAGCTCTTTACTGACCATCCAACAACTGAATTGTTTATCATAAGGCTATCATCGATCTTAGGCTTAGGATACTTTTTCACTTTGCTGTAATATGAAGACAAGGAAATGTGACATCCCTTTTGTCATTTTGGTGGTCTTAAGGCACATGCAAGTGCTCAAAGTAGAGGAGGAAAAGTTAACAAAGCCAACCTCATGGTCAGTGCAAGTGGGCTGCAAGCATGCAAACTTTTTGGCCTTTCTCTACTTGATTTCGATTCACATTACACAAGTGGGCATATATATATATATATATATATTTGTTTTACTAAACTTCTATAATCATATATATTGACCAGAACTTTACAAGCATAATTAATTGAAAACCGTTGGTTCGGCCTAATGGTCTTATCATTTAAAAAGAGTTGTATTAATTAATAGGTGATTAGATGTATTCAATAATTAGGCCCGGTTGCAAATAGCAGGTTAATTGGACTAGATAATTTAGAACTAACCTAGCTAATATTGTGACCTAAATGCGTGCAGTTCTCATTGGACCAGCTTAATTACGCATAGATTATATGTTTTTTTTTTTTTGATGCAGCTTTCAAGTTGAGTTGACATTAAAATGCAAGAACTGAAGGTTGGAAGGTTACTTGAGCTTCCAGATGTCTTACGTACCCCACACAATTAACTATATTTCAAAACAAAGTAATAAGCCAATTTCCAAGGCCCGTCAAAACATGGCAGCGAGGGGGTTGAGGGACTAACGTCCTATATATGGACTAGCACATGACCGATCGAGGTACAAAAGAAAGGTGCATTCAAAGGTTTCTTTCTGAGGTGATTCATGCATGCTTGAAGGATTAATTAATATTCAAGCACTCCCATTTTCCTATACCTATATAATTAGCTAAACACACAAATTATAGCATCTTACATGCTGCATGCCTACACTTGTGCACAGAGTCTTCACAGAGCTAGTCTTCCATTTAAATACTTTCCACTTCTTTAAATTGAAAATCCTAATAAGAAGTTAAAGAGAAGGTAAAATAGAAAAAACTAATAGAAGGAGAATTTTAATTTTCCTGCTTTTCTTTTTTTCAGTTTGTTGACCAGTTTGTTTTATCTTGTTTTTCTGTTGCATTAGAGGAAGGAGAGAGATACATTTTTATAGTTTGTTTATTGTTTCTTGTTCCTATAAAAGCTACTTTTTTTTTTTTTTCTTCTGAATTAGATTAAACTAATAAAAGAAAGTATCCAGCACTAATACATGGGATACATGGGATGCCATATATGTCAATTTTCAAATAAGTGAGACAATTGGAGATCGAAAGGATTGAGGATGCATCATGTCATACAATAAGCCATTTGGCTGATTAATGGGTTAAAGTAATAAAAAGCAAAAGGAAAGAATGAGCAACTGAGGCTTGGAGGTGGAGGTGAAAAAGAAATGTATAGTCAATCAATAATCAGTTTAATTCCACTAACTTTAACATCAAGGTGGGCCTTAAAATAATTTTTTTTTTTTAATTTTCAAAATGAAAGTGCTGATTGAAGACATGTTAATACACTCCAGCAGCAAATGGCTCATTGTTTACCCTTGTAATAGTGAGTTTGTTTCATTTTTCTTCATTTCCACAAATGAAAGTTGTTAGGTGTGGAAATGACATACATACATGGATTCTTGTACTGTCCACACACAGAGAGAGATAGAGAAAATTAAGAAATGAACTAGCCAGTGCATCCAACACAATCTAGCTAGGACATCCTTAATTTGGTGATTAATAAGAATACCGATAACACCAACAAGAAGAATAATAAAATTTAAAAGATTGTGAGCAAAAAACAAAATTAAAATATTTTCCCTACTTTACTTTTTTTTTTTTTTATTGCAAATGAATCCGCTGTGAATACGTACAAGGTGCTTATGCTTGTTCAAACGCTACCAAAACATTTCCATTTTCCAACAAGATTAAGAACACTTCCTAATGCTCAAGCCACATTGATTCTGAATTTAACTTAGTTTGAACTTGTTTTCATACAATTAAAAGAAGGGTATAATAAATAAATAAATAAATAAATAAGCAACTGAAAAAGACACATGGATCATAATCTCTCTTTATGATTTTTTATTTTTTTTTTGGATGTAGTTTACATTGTTTTCAATACCTCAACATGCATACTTTATGTTTCTATGAGTCCCTCTCTTTGCAGATTAATTATTGCCTTCTTTTCCTTTCTTTTGATAATTATGATTCTCCTACAATGGGGATAAGTTGAAGCCAGCCAAAAAGCCATTTGGTTTTATCTGGGTTGGAACTCGGAAGTGGGAAGTAACTTCCTTGATGCCTTATAATCAAGTCGAATTTTTATACAAAAAAATTCGTTAAAATGTAACTTTTTTATTTTATTTATAATTTCAATCTATTTAGATAAGTAATTTGTTTTAGAGTGGGTAGGCCTCAATTTATTCATATCATTTTATATAAACTTTATTTTTGCATTACTTATAGGTCACGTTTCTTTTGCGAGATGGGACAATCATGAGATAGTTAATCTCAAAATTTTAATTGCATATAGGGTAATTTTGTCATTTGACCTTCAATTCCCAATTCCCAAGCTGCTTATTTCACCTTTGTTTCAGATTATTTAGTCTCAGTACACGCGTTATAAAAGACTTTTGTTTTTTTCTTTTTATCATTTTGTACACTTGATTAGACTGGAAATAAGATTAGTAATTGTGATCTCGCATTGTAAAACAATTTCCGTCAGTTTATATTTATAAAGTTCTCTTCAGTGTTACATGGTAAATTGTTGACTTCATAAAAATGTTGTATTGAGAAGCTTTAGTCCAAGAGACTAAAGACACAGAAAAATTTAGCCAAAAATTTGTAGAGCGCACAATGGCTAATATCATAGTTGTTAGTATAGGAAACAGTATAAGAAAAACAATGTGAGAAGAGAGAAAATTTTGTTAGAACAATTAATAATATGGTATTGTTGAAAATAAAATTTTAGATCATAAAAAACACTAAAAATTTGGAAAATGCAAGTTAAAAAAAACTATTCAAAAAAATTGGGAAAAATACTATAAAATTTTTTAAATTTTTTTTTAAGAAATTATTATACTTTCTATTAAAAATTTTAAAATATCTCAAAAATGTTTCCTATAAACATATAGTCGAAGTCTCCGTTAAAATAAATTTTCGGAGAAGCAAGTCGCTCTCTCATGGGGTTTCCCTGTAATGCGCGCACAGCCAACAATTCCAGGTTAACTTTGTCAAGGTGTTTGCTATAGAATTCTGATTCTAAGAACCACGAGGAGGAATTATTCAATGCTCATGGTACTCTCCATTATTCACTACACATTACTTCTACATTTTATAAGTACCGTAGATCTCTTGTTGGGTGGGTTGAAAAGGTGTGTTTGCTTGAATTAGATGTGGAACAAGTGCTCCAGCAGCATACAAAATTTTTTTCTCAGGCTGACCCCTTCACACGTGGCATTACTTGAACCGCAAAAGCCGCAATGATTGTTTTTTCAGCCCACGTCAGCAAATTCGTCCCGTAATGGTCCAGTGGTTCCCCACCGTCTGACGTCCAAGGTTCTTCTTGTCATTTTAATGTTCCCAAGGCCCTTTCATTGTTGTTCAATAAATGATTTGGGACAGTGTGATCTCGGACGACTACAATAGTACCTCTCAATCTCCACCGTTCGATGTCATTTGATACAATCCAAATACGTATATAAAGCGTATATATAGCATCTACTCGACGAAGTTGTCAGGTTGATTTCTCAGATAGACAGGGGAGACTGTGGGCTATAGAGAGACAGAGAAAGTACGTAGAGAGAGAGAGAGAGAGACAGAGAGAGGGGCAATGGAGGTGTTGGAGAGATAGCTAGGTTTTCGAACTCGAAGTCCCTGAAACTTCGGTTCTCTGTCCGGCGAACAGTCTGTGGTTTCTGTTTGTCGCCGTCTGATTTGGTGAAAACCTTCAATTTCCGGCGACAGTTTCGGTTTTTCCCGGTGATACAACCGTTTGATTTCTAAACATTTTCTCTTTCAGGCGAGACTTAGTTTTTCCGGTTGTGTCACCGTTCGATCCCCTCGAAAACTGCCTCTTGTCGGCGTAAAGTTCCGTTTTTCCGGTGATATAAGGGACAGAAAGATTGTTGAACCTGCGAAGCTCCGGTAATCCGATTTTGCCCTCACCGTCGCTCATCAACTCTATTCTTTGATCTGTTCAATTTTTTTTTTTTTTGGATAATTTCGGTGTGCTTGGAGCGTTCAGACTCCAGTGAGTACTGAGAGTGTTAGATACGCTTAGTTTGTGATATTTATTGTGCTTACCGGAGAAGTTTTTGGGTTCAATTATGAATCTTGAGTTGGATTAAGTGTTGACTATTTTTTTCCTTGTTTAGAAAATTCCTATTTATGGTACTGGTGTGTTCACATCAAAACTTGTTTGTGACCGTTTTAAAGGAGGACTAAGTAATTGGATGAGTGATTGGGATATGGAGAGATTGATGATGCTTAAACTTTTCTAATTTGTAGTTAAGATTAATGTTTCAATTGAATCTAATATCTTCTTAAATTGGGTTTATTTGATTGTGTTTCATGAAATCAATCATCTCCTGATACAGTGGTTGCTGCAACTGGCAGGAACCACTTGCTGTCCTTCCGTTTTCAACTTTCAATTCTTTTTGCTCCGATTCGGAGAAGTGTTCACTCCTTTAGCGTACTTTCTTCGTGTTCGAAAAAATGGCTGTTTCCTTGACTCGTTTTCCGTGGTGGTTGTGGGGTGGGAAAGATAAAGATCCTGTCTCTAATGGGTCTTCCCTAAATTCTTCTACCGATTGGGGTTTGGGTTTGGGTTTGAGGGAAGTGGATAATGTGAAATTTCCTTCAGTCAAGGGGGCCAAGATTGCCTCCTCGACCAGAAAGGTTAAGCGGAAATGGCAAAGCAGGGAAGAGAGGAGAATTGACAAGGAGTATGATGTTGTATTAGTGCCATCAGATGGTGTTTGCTTGTCAGGGTCTGAATCCGATGACTCGGACTGGTCAATTGGGTGGCTGGAACCACACGCCCCTGATTTCCAGAGTGATGATGAGGCAGACGATAGTTTTGCAGTGCTGGTTCCTTGCTATAGGCATGATTGCAAGGAGTTGGAGAGGGGGCCAAATAGTCAGTTCTTAAGTGCCATCAAGAACCTCCCAAATGAGTATGCTGGTAAGACCCGATTCGATCTGTAAATTTCTCTTTAGTTTTTACTTTTGTACCTTTTATTCCTTCTTGTTTTCTTAACTCTCTCATATTAGTACTTTTATCTTTTTATATTTCTATGTTCCTAGATTCAAAACATGGTGTAGCTCTATTTCTTGGTTTGATATATGACAATCCAGAAGACATCAGAAATGGAAAAGAAAAAATTATCTTTCGTTTGAAAGACATTTGTAGTTGTGAAATGGATTTTGACATTTTTATTTTGCTAAGGTAGTCAAAGAATACAAGTATACCATCATACGCAAAGTAAGGGCAGATGAAAGATATGCTTGCTGCACTGATCTTTTACTAAGGGGGTTTACTTTGATGGTGTCGATCTATTAATAAAGCTTCACTTTTCCCTTTTTTTCAAATTATTATATTCACTTCAGATTCTTTTTCCTGTCTCTCTGATATTTGTTTTTATAAAAGAAGGGAATTGTGAATATTTTTC
This sequence comes from Euryodendron excelsum, assembly GCA_033060915.1. NCBI lineage: Eukaryota > Viridiplantae > Streptophyta > Magnoliopsida > Ericales > Pentaphylacaceae > Euryodendron > Euryodendron excelsum. The sequence continues at coordinate 48,439,473 of CM065383.1, forward strand.
CCGAAGTACCTATAAAAATAAAAAGCAAATATTTTCCCAAAGTAAAAGATGATAATGCTATTTCCATCTCATTACAAAAATTGTATTTATTTTGTGTAACTGACTGCAGTTATATTGGTAGTGGATAATGGTTAGAACAATGGACAATTGTTTGATATGCATGTTGGAGCTTGTTATTGTAGTCACAAATTCAATTTCTCTTTCCTGTTTTTATGTCATCCATTGAGGTGGAGGTAACTGCCCAAATTTTGAAGCTTTTCTGGTCTCTTTTTTTTTTTCATTTCAAGCATACTAATGGCAGCTGAGTTGACCAGATGATGACATGAAAAAAAATAATATGATCTGCTCCTGTGTACTACTCAAAAGTTCAAAACCGAGTAATGCTAGCATCTAAATGTTTGCCAGTATTGAAACTACTTAAATACATCATCCTGTCCACCTCTTCTATCGGACCAAAAACTTAAAAGAACATTTTTCGTGGGATGCAGGCAGATCTTCGACTGAAAATGGCTTCATGCATTTAAGCTTTCTTCGGTTTGCCTCTCCAATCGTAGCGCCATACAACTCCCCTACCACCCTCAACAGCCAATAGTTCTCTTCTCTCTCTCTTCTAATAAAAGGGAAAAAAAAGTTGCACACTCCTATTTCTGTTTCTTCATTTTTCGATTCCAAGCACCATTTTTTTTTTATGTTCCCTGGGCTGTAAGGGGCCTTGATTAGTTAGTTGTGAATTTGACTATTGAATATTCTGTCCTTTAGGTGCCTCTATTCATCAAGAAACTAGCAGATAGTTCTCATTTTTGTTTGAGAAGTAGCTTTGTGCAAAGTTATTTATGTTTATGGTTCTTTTGCCTGTATTTCCTTATTAATCAATACGTTACTTTTGCCTTGATGAAGCAAATTGTTATCGTATTCTGTTTCTGTTACCTTTTAGGCCTAAGATTTGTCATCCATGCTGAGATCTGCTCTTTTTGTTTGGAGATGCAGATGGCAAGAAGTATGTGGAACAGTGGCTTTCTTCCCTTCAATATTGTTGAAGCATACTGATTGGGGTGGTCCTTGATGAATTAGTTCTGTGGCGAACCATTTGAAGAAGAGAATATGTTATTATATAGATTAGAAGGGGCAGAAATAATTTAGACTACAAAAATGGGTTATTAAAGCAGAGAGAGGTGGTGGCTTGCTCTACATCATCATCTTGACTGACTGCAGAGGATCAATATCTCTGGGCAAAATCGAGGGTAATGCCATTAGTTGAGAAAACAGAGGGTGAGCGTCTTTGAATAGCAATGACAGGAAAGAAGGCACGTATACCTTGAAGTTTTCAGCTCATTATGTTATGTGGGGGGGGGGGGGGGGGGGGGGGGTGGGGTTGGGGGCGGGGGTGGTGTGAACTTAAACATCTAATGCAGATTCTTTGTTGTAAATGCTGCTCCCGTGAATATGTGAAGCATGTTTATGCTTCTGACTTGCTGTTGCTGCTGTTGTGAATAATTCTCTTCTTTCCTCAAGTCGTGAAATCAAAGGCCAACCAGTTTATTTCATTTTGTGCTTACTGTGTCTTTGCACGATATTATCTTCCCTCCTTTACATGCACCATTTGTTTAGCAGCCTGCAAGCAGTGCTGTTGTTTCCAAATTGAAAATATTTTCTTCTTTTTTCGCCTTCTTTTCTTATTCCCCTTGCTTACTTGGAACTTTGAAGCAGTGGAAGCACTTCCAAGATGTCTGACCAAACGGTAATCTCTCTCTCTCTCTCTCTCTCTCATACTTTCTGCTATGCTCCTTTTTCTTAGGGCTAGCTAAGCTATTGGACCCCACCCCAGGCCACCATTTCTTGTGCAGGGGTGACCTTTGCTGTGCAGGCGTGGAAAAGTCTGCTTGTGGACCTTATAAAAACCTTGTGGAAGAATGTTATCTTCTTGTTTGAGCATCGGCCCCTCCTCCTCCTCCTCCTCCTGTCTAATAATATAAATGCATGCATAAGCGTATACCGACAATGCAAGCCTATTGGTGGATGATACTCTCTTTGCCCACACAAAACCAAGTTGTTGCAAGATTCAAACTTCTTTTTTGCTCTCTCTTTCGGCTTTGATTCATAAAACTGTATTCAGGAATTTATTGGTTCGACTCCCTATGGCCAAATTTGCCATGAAATAATGATTGAAACTGTCTTCAGCAAATGATAAGACCTAGCCAAACAAAAAAAAAAAAAAAAGTCGCTATAACCGAAAACGTAGTTAAAAAAAGTTGCATGGTCGGAGAATTTTTTTGAAGTAATTAATTCATCTTATCTAAATTATTAGCGATGTATAAGATCTCTGTTTTCGTTTTCTATGTTCATTTGTGGCATCTGCTTATTTTGTAACACCGAATACTACTTGAGTAAATATTGGCTAAATTCACTTTTGAAAAAAACAAAATGGGTGGTCTCCTTCAATTTTGCTTCAATTTTCAATATAATTTTTTAATTTTCTGTTTGACTTCTTCTCCAACTTTCACAATTTTTCATATGCTTCTTACTTGAGTTAATTTTCTTTAATTTAAATTAAGAAAAAAAAACATAGCCTAAAAGAGAAAAATAAAAATGGAGAGAAAATCACTAGCAGTTTTAAGTTTAGGCCGACTTTAATTTTAAGGCATATCAGAGAGAGGTTTTGAAAATGTTTTTACCTCCTTTAATCAGTCGGACTATATTGATTTGATTATGGAAATTTGAGTGTTCATGTAAAATAAATTACATGCTCGAAAATAGTATTGGCAACTTAAGTAAAGTGCAATAATCAAAATACTAGTTTACCGAAAAGAAAATCATAAATAAATAGGAACCCCATATATTAAAAAAAAAAAAAGTCTAGTGATTAGATAGTACTGAATTTTTAATAGTAATTTTTATTAAATTATGACATGTGGTATTTTAATACATCATCAACCTGAATTTATAAAAAAAATGAAGAGACTTTTAAAGAGCAAGTGTCACATGTCATATTTTAATAAGAATGACTATTAAAAAACTCATACTACTTAACTGTTGAATTTTTTTTATATTTGTTTTTATATCATCCCTTGCTAAAGTTGCAATCAAGGTCTTCCTTGTTGATATCTCATAGAATCCCAAGAAGTAAACTAGCTAATTCCTCCTATTGTGCAGTAACTTGGGCTCACCAATCTACTCTAGAGTAGTGTTACCAATCAATCGAAGCCTAATGGACAAGCGTGGCTGTGGGTAGCGAAATCCTCATCTTTTTTTTTAGAGCATGACTTCTCCTTTGACTTCTTCATCCTTCTAGAGATCTTATTGGTTGGCAGAAGCTAATTAAGCAATATGATGGCTGGCATGTTTGTTTCCTAATACTTTCTCTAAAAATAGTCTAATATCTCTATATGCTTAGATGGCATGCCAACATCTCAGCCTGTTTGGTTCTTGTAGAGGGGAGAGGGGAAAGGAAATGATAGAGAAATCGTAAGAAAAGTGGTTTCTCCTCTGTTTGTGTTGCAAAGAAAATAGAAAAAAAAATTGAAAAGGGAAATACCTTGCCGTTGTTTGAAATTCGAAGGAAAATAGAATAAAAATAATAGGATAACAATTGAAAATGAAAGTAAAATGAAAATTAACTTACCCTTGTATTCCTTCAGTTATTTTTCTCTTTCCCTCCCAAACTAGAGAAGAATGGAAAATTATTGCTTTCTATTTTCTGTCCATACAGGCTGTATGCATCGCGTACATCTGTTAATCGGTTACGAAAGGGATCTAAATCAAAGCAACGGCAACAGCTACAGCCAATATATGTTTGCATTTATGGATATACATATATAGGGAGGAATTATACTTTACTTCTCGTGGGTTAAGCAAAAATCACATAATCATTTGGTTTAAAAATAAACAAAAAACTTTCTTTTAATTTGACCTTAACTATAAAATGAATAAAAATTGTTAGAATTAACAGTGATATTGTAACAGTGGTATTTTTCTCATTTCAACTCCCTAAAATAAAATATCAAATAGATAACTTTGCATTTTTATGCCAAAATAAAAGAATTGTTTTTTGTAGGAGTATTTTTGTTATTTTACCAAATCTGTTACAGTTTTGATCTCTTTTGTAAAAAAGTCCAAGTTAGAAGGAGTTATGTGTTCAGTTTTAAATTACAAGAGAGTCATTTAATTTATGTTCAAACTACAGTAAGCTAAAATGTAATTACGCATGTTTATGTGCACATACATGTTAATTAGGCTAAAGAGGCTGTGAAGCCATATAGAAGATATGCTTTTTCTTCACGCGAGTAACAAACTGGCAGAGCCAGTGGGTGCCAACGTTTACTTATTTCATTCCCGTTTGGCTGGCTTTCTCACTTTCTTTTCTTTTCCTTTCCTTCTTTATTTTTTTTTTTAGCCATTTTCAAATGGAGGGTCAAACACTTTTTTGGGCGAATGTAGCTCCCAACCATAAAACCATAAATAGGTGCATGGGAAGTCTCTTTTCAGACATTCATTCCCTTCCTTCGAATGTTTTCTCTCAAAACACAAACATGTTTTTCATTGTATGAAACTCTTTTTCTCCTCCTAAACCTCAAAAGGGTTCTCTCTCTCTCTCTGTGCTTTGTTCTTGTTTAGGGAGGGAAAGAGTTTCATGTTTACGGTCTATAGAGAGAGAGAGAGAGAGAGAGAGAGAGAGAGAGAGAGGGAGGGAAGGAGAGGATCAAATTGGAGAGATGTTGCAGAGAGCTGCAAGCAATGCATATTCATGGTGGTGGGCAAGCCACATCAGGACCAAGCAATCCAAATGGCTCGAACAAAGCCTTCAAGGTATCATCAAACCACTCCTTGGGTTTTGGGTTTTAATTAATATCTTATTTCCAACTATCAATTGGTTGTAATTCTAATTGGATTTTGTCACAATGTTCTCTACCTGGCATACCTCCTTTTTTTTGTTTTTTATTTTATTTTGTGGTTCTCTCTATAACAAACAATATACTATGGAACTGCAAAAGTTTTAAAAATTGAAAATTCTTCTTCCGGATGTCTCATGTCACTCTTGATTCATGAAGAAGAATGGTTTTCTCAAAAATAGTTATTTCTTGGTTCCTTTGCGTAAACTATGAATGGGTTGCTGGTAGGTTACGATACAAAATGTTTATCATTACAACTCATGCTTGTGTTGACAGATGCAATTAATATTGAGAAACAAGAATGGTTTGTTAGTGCAGCAATGTGTATATGAATAGATGGTCTAGGGCTCTAGTGTTATCATCAAAGGTACTTATAATGATTAAATTCAAAAAATGCATGTGTAGCTTGTCTATCATCAGGAAATTAATTCCCATAAAAATTTGATACATTCTGTTTTATTTTAGTAAATTCTTCGAAATGTCAATGATTATGTCCAAGAATTACAGACAAATTTCATACCCCAAACCTGAATAATTCCCACAAAAATATGATTCATCCTCTTTTATTTTAGTAAATTCTTTGAAATGTCGATGATTATGTCCAAAGAATTTCAGACAAACTTCATATCCCAAAGCTGAATAATTCTGGTGAGATGCAATATCCAAGCTTTTTCATTGCCCAGTTTGTTGAATTTTCTTCCCTTCTTGGGCCAGTTCTTAAAATGTTATTGTTAAAACATCCTATCATGACCTACACTTTTTTAAAATTTACCCAGTTGTCCTTTTAAAGATATAAACAAGGAATTTGTTATGTGATGTTTCTTTTGAGGAAATGTTGTTCACAGTTCAGAACTCAAAACAACCTTAACTTGTATAGTCTTTGATGCTAGAATACCACGAACATGAACCTCAAATAAACTTTTAGCCTTGTCAATGTACAGATTTGATATTTTAAGATAACCTCTGTCTCTCTCTCTCTCTCTCTCGCGAAATGTTCCCACCGATTTTGTGGGTAATCGGCTCCCATACGCTGTTAACAATTCTTTCAATTTAAAACATTTCAAAATTTTGTGCCATTGTTTCCTTTCTAAACAGCTTACTTTAGTATTATGGTGTCTTGTAATTATATCTCCTTCTCCACCATTGTGGCAGTTGATGAAAAAACTTTGTACCAGTAAAACCAAATCAAGAAGTTTGTGAGCATCACTAGGATTTCCAAAACTAGAAAGTGACAAAGAATTTCAATTTCAAACTCATAGGCTGTGAATAAACTGGTTTGGCATTCAAGAGGTCCAAATAGGTGTACTTAACCCATTCCACTCTATGTACTATGGAAATTCAGACATGGAAGAAAAGGTGCACAGCACACTCAAACTCATTGAAGAGGATGGAGATTCCTTTGCCAAGAGGGCAGAAATGTACTACAAGAAAAGGCCAGAGCTGATTTTCTTTGTTCAAGAATCTTACCGAGCTTACCGAGCCTTAGCTGAACGGTATGACCATATATCTACGGAGTTGCAAAATGCCAACAACACCCTTGCTACTGTTTTCCCAGAACAAGTCCAGTTTGCAATGGATGACGAAGATGATTATGGTTCTCCTAGAGTTCCACCAAAGATTGTTTCACAGGCCCCACCGAATAATGTCCCCAAGGTTCCAAAGTATCCAACCAGAGATTTAAAGGGTCTTCTAACATCAGCCTCGAATAAACTGCAAGCCAAGAAGTCATCAAAAGCAGCAAATGCTAATAAAACTGCTCCTAAATCTGGTTTGAGCAAACCTGAGGCACTCGAAGAGATTGATAAGCTTCAGAAAGAAATTTTGGCGCTGCAAACTGTGAAGGAGTTTGTGAAGAGCTCTTATGAAAGTGGGCTTTCAAAGCACCGGGAAATCGAGAAGCAGATCGCAGAAGTGCAAGAGAGAGTTTTCAGCTTGCAAGATGAATTCAGGGTGGGCAAGGTGATTGAGGATGATGAAGCTCGTACTTTAATGGCAGAAGCGGCTCTGAAATCATGCGAAGAGTCCTTGGCTCAGTTGCAGGAGAAACAAGAGAAGTCAACCAAGGAAGCAAGAGCAGAGCAACAAAGGATTGAGGATGCTCGCGAGAAACTGAAGTCCCTCAAGCATAAGTTTCTTCCTGACCTACATGCTGACGAAGAAAAGACTAATTATAAAGATGAATCTGCGAAAGCAGGAGAGAAACCACAAAGCTTGAACTCAGAAGCTGGCAGTGTGATACAAGAGAGACAGGTACGGGAAGCATCACAGGAGAAGATTATGGAGCACTTTGAGGTGGACTCCATAGAACCTCTCACTGTGACAGAACTGGCAGAGAAGATTGATGAGCTCGTGAGTAAGGTGATTAGCCTGGAAACTGCAGTTTCTTCTCAGACTGCTCTTATAGACAGATTAAGGACAGAAACTGATGAACTTCACACACAAATTCGGACCTTGGAGGACGATAAGGCAACTCTGATCGATGGCACAAACACTTTGACCAACAGGTTGAGGGAAATGGAGGAAAAGTGGAAAGGACTTCAGGATCTAAACCAGAATGTTGAAAACCAAAACAAACACCTCCAAAGGCATTTCACTGAAGCTCGTCATGGTCTTGATCACCTGTCCCACAAACTACATAACGTGAAGCCTGATGAAGAGCTTGAATCAATGGAGTCTTTACAAGAAGAAGAGAAGCCCTCTGTTGGAGTGAAAATGCCAGCTGTGTTGGAAAAACGAGAAGATATGCCAAGTGCTGGTGATGGTTCCATGAACTCCAAGGGACTGAAAGCAGCAGTAGTGGAAGCGGACAAAAATGAACAGGTTCTCAGCAACAAGCAACGAGAAAAGGAAGAAAAAAAAGTTAGTCAGCGACTGTTAAATAATCATGGGTATTCAACAATCTCTGGTAAACGAGACTACACAAAATCACTGGACAAGGTTGATAAACATGGTGTGTCCCAAACAGCTGATAATGTTGTCAACACTACCGCACCACAAGAAGTGGTGATAGAGAAAGATGATGAGCCCAACTGGCAGGAGATGCTCCTGAATGGGCTGGAGGATAGAGAAAAGATTCTATTGACAGAATATATTGCAATTTTGCGGAATTACAAGGATGTGAAGAAGAAGCTGAGTGATGTAGAGAAGAAAAATCGAGACAGCCTATTTGAAACAACAGTGCAGCTAAGAGAAAAGAGCAGCACCATTGCCAAGAGGGATGAGGAGATTCTGTCCTTACGTCAGAAACTGAACCTTCTGCAAGGAAGTTTTGGTGAGGATAAGGATTTGAAGGAAGCCAACCAGCCAATCTCTGTTCCGTTGGAAAATCAAAACGCTAAACCTGATGCAGCTTTGGGAATTCCTCTGGCAAAGAAAGAAGAAGATGGTGTCAAGTTGATTTTGATGGATCAGCAGCCTCAATCCATCTCGCCAACTGAAGAAAAGCTCCGGATGAGTATTGATGCACTGCTGGACGAGAACCTGGATTTCTGGTTAAGGTTCAGCACTTCATTCCATCAGGTACAGAAATTTAAAACCGGGGTCCAGGATTTACAAGCTGAAATAGCAAAACTCAAGGAAAAAGAGAAGTTGAATCAAGAGGGAAGTGCTGCTGCTACAACAGACATAAAATCAGATGTCCGGCCACTATACAAGCACCTGAGAGAAATACAGACTGAACTAACAGTCTGGATAGAAAAAAGTGCAGTGCTAAAAGAAGAATTGCAGCGCAGATTCTCATCTTTGTGCAACATTCAAGAAGAAATATCAAGAGCATTGAAGGCAGGTGCGGAAGAAGAAGAAATGAAGTTCACAAGTCATGAAGCTGCAAAGTTCCAAGGTGAGGTTTTGAACATGAAACAAGAGAACAACAAGGTTAGAGATGAATTGCAAGCAGGCTTAGATCATGTAACTGCACTCCAACAAGAAATTGAGAAAACCCTTGCCAAGTTGAACAATGAATTCGGGCTCTCTGGATCAGGCAATAACAATCAACCACAATTAAGGAACTCGATGAGCCGGTCTCGAGTTCCTTTGCGGTCATTCATCTTTGGGACTAAACCAAAGAAGAAGTCATCGATCTTCTCCTGTATGCATCATAGGAAGTACCAAGATCTTAGAGCTGGACTTCCAATGTAAATGTATTTCAATTCAGTGTGTTTTTTTCTCCATTTTTATTTCTCATTCTTCAGGTTATTGTTAGGGATGATGATATCTGGGTGGATAACTAAGAAGGTTTTCTTCTTGATTTGTGAACTTGGAGATGTATGATTGGGTACACTATACCTCCTTGTTCAAAGGACTAATATTTTTTAGCAATTACATATTGCATTCCCTTCTGTTTCATTTGGGCTTTTTCTTACCTTTCGTTATTGTGGGGTGAATGCCAATGGCAAGTCAACTTCCAATAGGTCATTGAAATCTCTCAGCAAATATAATAAACCAATTTTGGGTGTCAACAGGTCTTTATGATCATCCATATCCATCCATGCAAGCAGCAGTTAGGAGAACAACACAAGGATCAGCTACAGCTGCTTCAGAACATCTCAGCGGGCTAGAAATTGAAAAGGTCCAACAGTTGTCGGTGCTATGATTTGTTTAGCAGTCCTTAAAAAGGTAGATTTTGCTTAGAACTATATATTATGAAGTTGGTGGAGAAATCCTTCATCAGTCATGCATTTATCAACAAATATGCATAATTGATTCTGTCAATATAGTTCATCTAGCCAGCGATATAAAACCTCCAGACCTCAATAACACAAATCAGTCATATAACACCCTCTATTTCAGACCGAGGTCCCTTATAATAGTAATTAAGGGAGAGCAGACCCAAAAAGGTTTTGCTGTCAGAAAGAAGGTATGAATTATCGTGTCCATCCAATACTTATAAATATAGTCAACCTCATAGTAGCAACGACGATTCTTACAGTGAAACCGAATACAATGTAGCACAACATGAAGGTTAAAAACTTAAACTCAACGCACATGAGTGCAGAACAAATACCTCAACTCAAATTTCTGCAGCAGTCACCAAGGCAATTTCAGAAGGTTGACAATAATTGTCATCAACCATTAACGACGATAAGTAAAACAACTAAACCACTTACAAATGCTAGCTCATCTTTTGCATTGAATTGACTGTTGAGTTAAAAAAAAATTGTACTGCATTTCCCACCAAAAACAATTACCTCTGCATGCACATGCCAAAGAGGGAAAATGGGGATATTTTTTTACAGAATATTGGATTGGGTTGCAGCCACAGAAATAGTCTGCTGCTTACAAACAGACGTCGACCAGCAACTATAACATCTGCATTGTGAACAAAATAGCATTGACATTGTATGAGTGAAATTCTGAACCAAGAAGCAAGCCTTGTTACATATCACGTGCTCACATAATTCTGTGTTCATGTCTTTCAAATCTAGAAGATTTCACATGATTACTGAAGCAAACCAGCCCACACATATAAGTTGATTCGTAGTTTCACTATTTAGTAATGATCTCATATGGACAATCCTATAAAAACATCTATTATACACAACTGGTGCAGAGATGCGTCCCAGAGTTGAGAAAGCTTGAATTCCAGAATCCAAAGACAGTTAAGTTAAAGCCTTTATGGTCTCTGTGTGTCACATGACACTTCTGATGCCAACTTGGCTCCCCTACCTTTTCCATGTAAAGGCCTACATGATGCATCAGTTCCTGCCAAAAGAAGAGGAAGAGTGATGAGATTCTATATAGTTGTGAAAGGCAGGCAAGCCTCTTCCAGAAAACAATGGATTGCTGAATGGGTTTGTGAAGTCCTAGTATTGAGACATCTGCTACATAGCTTACATCTTCAATAAATGCAGTCAGAGAGAGAGAGAGGGTGACCTTTCTTTTAAAAACTAATAATTATACAAATTAGTATTTGTATACACCACCATCAATATGAAAGTAAATCCAATCAAGTAAATCGTACTCTCTCTTAGAATTTATTTATTAACTGGAATTTCTGAACTACCTTACCACATAAAATTCAATTATGGTAATTGTAAGTCAAGTGGGCTGCTTTTGTAAGAATGGAAATCACCATTGAAGCTGTATGTTTCAGTCAGTCCTGCCATTATATTACGAGTCCACATAACAGCAGCTAAAGCTTCTTTCTGTAGAACATCTTTTCCAAGAATGCCAAATTCTGTGAAATTTTGAGGTGTCTTAACAACTCAGGTGAGGTTGTTTTCACAACATTGTATAATGTCGTATAGTATTAGTTATTGTTTAAACCCAAGAAGACTCATGCCAAAATCCCCTCTTTAAGAATGTAACCAGATCATGAATAGGCTCCCTTGTGCAAATTAAACAAGCCAAGAAACCAATAGAAAATATCCGAGAAAGCTACATCAGCACTATCAGTTTCTCAGTTTGGATATTGGGATTGGTAACAAACAGCTGACTAGCGAGTTTTTTTGTCTTCAAAAGTTAAATTAGAACCTCAAAAGTAGGCAGCTTGTGACTATCCATCAGGTTGCCTAGGAAAATCAGAAAAATCTTCGCTGCCAAAAGTGAAACCTCTTCCACAGTAAAGATTTTTAAATATATTGTCACCAAGGTACATCTGAGTCGGCTCTCCAGTAGCCAGACATCATAATCAAATGGCTTGCAAACTCCAACTTCAAATAATCTTTGATAAGAAACCAGCTTTCATCTAATCGTCTAAAATGGCAAATGGTATAGTTGCTTGATCTGTGACGCCCCACGACACACCGCATACTGTTCAAACCAGAAAACTCTGATGATGGGAGAAGATTGGAACATAACAAGAAAAGAGTTTTGAGAATTGAAATCATATTAGGAGAGCTTTTAATTTTTGCCTGTGAAGAAATACTGATATAAATTACATCCAAATTATGAAGGAAAGATGGCAATACGAATCCAAAAACCAGAAAGTAACTTTGCAGAGACAAGAAATTACACGATTACAGTATGCAAACTTTAGGTTGCAGGCTTGCAGCATGTTATATTTCGGGCCCAATTGAAGAATAAAGAAAAAGATAAAACAATATTGAATAGAAAAACCAATACAAGTTGCTGAACAATTGCAATGCAATTAAATGGAGATCAATCCTATATGGTTATTGAAGAAAAGAAAAGGTCATAAGACAATAGAAATTTAAGTACCTACTAAAAAAGTGTAAAATGGTATCGTTAAGGCATTAAGTGCAAAACTCATTGATAGCTCAATAAATGACTCACCCCAACAAATTGGAATAAACTAAAACAATCACTATCTCCCATTTATATCTTCTTTTAGAATTATTTCTCTCTAGCCATAGACCATAACATAATCCCTCACAGCATAGACCCAAGGCCTTCTTCTTGCCATCATTGCATTTAACTGAAAACAAATCACTCCTTATTCAGGCAACTTTTGGTTCTATTACATGTTAACCAAACCACAACATAGAACAACCCTTAAACTTTTGGCCACTTATCCATCTCTGCATCATGATTTTGGCACCAGTGATTTTATTATCGTTTTCATTTATTGACTACCTAATACTTAAAACATAAACCGTGCCAACCTTATGTCCATCTTACTAAAGTTCCCCTTTCATTTGGTAAGCATGATATCACTGCTCAGAAAGCATTTCTCCACTTTGTCCATCTCACTTTAATTCTATGGCAAATGTCCTCCTCAGGCAACCCCTTCTCACGGATGAGCAAACCAAGACAATGGCAAACATTTTCCAGAGTCTGGACCTTTAGATTTCACTATTTTCTCATTTCTATTCCTAGTGTTAGAAGTTAGTAAAAATGTTCTTCATTCTGCTCATCTTTTTTTTTCTCAAGCATCTTCCAGCTTTGAATGTACCTATTCTCTACACTAATCGATTATACTCAGAATACAACATACAATACAACAGGAGACCTCCTTCTAATATGCCTACATAATTCATTTGAAGCAAATGCAGCAAAGGGATATACGGACACCAGATGTAAACTCAATGATTGCAAGCAATGTCTATTCTGCCATTAGTTACCACTCCATCATATATGTCCTTGATTGCACTGTTTAATGCATAGGGCCCATCACATTAGCTATCTGAATCTAATCACAGCTAACAGTAACACCATTCGAATATAAAGTACAGTCGATGAAGCACGTCAAATTTCTACAACTACTGAATGGAACTGCATTGGCCAACTTAACACCTAAGTCGCTGAACCACCCAATGGTATTTGGGGATTTCATCCAGCTATCAAATTCTTGAAATAAGAAAATGTAGGACCTCTATGCACCTTTAGTAGTTCCCTCCAAAACCCCTGTCTTCTGCCTACCAATGGGAGAGAGAGCTTGTTGGACGGATAGAGCTTGTTGGACACATAGTAGTAACGAAAACTTCCAAGAAATTTTTTAAACAAGCTTTCAGTAAAACGATGCCTTTTAAAAAGGATATATACTAGCAAATTTAATATGTATGAAACATTTTCAGATGAATGCAGGATTCTTTCAAAAGCATTTAATTTGGAATTGTATGTTCAAACGTAGGTGTAAAGTTTTCATGCCAATTGGCCTTCTCTTGAATTGTTCAATGAGGAGCCATAATCCAAATGCAGACGTTCTACTTCCCTCTAAAAAGCACATCCACTTCTAAAAATGTGTTATTATTTAGCTTTATTTTTTGGAATAGGACGCAATTCGGATACTTGGGGCACACACTGTTCATCACTTAGAAACATGAAACAAGTAGCAAGTTCGAAAAAAAATATTTTAAGATCCAATTGTGAATAAAAACAATGTGCTTTTATACTAAATTTGGCATTTAAGTTATGGAATACCTAGATTTTAATTCTAATTAATGTTATCTTGTAGTTTTTTTTATTATTTTTGAGTAAAATATTCCTATATAACATACAAAAATATAAGGCTAATGGGGCATAACAAGAGCATTCTCGGACTGCCATTGCACACATGCTGGTCCATCTATCATTAGATCCTTGGTAACTCCTATGAATAACCAATCAATCCACGAGCAGTAATAACCAAGGTACACAACCGCAACCATATCAAATATTTGGTGTCGTCCAACTTAATTGGACTAATATGGACAGATGGGTTTTTCTCCAAGAGTCTCAACATGACTCAACCCATTCTCCGTACGGCCAATGGATATTTCTTTTTTTTTATTTATTTGTCTGTGATTCAGCAATCCCAGAGTTTCTTTTTGATCCAATCAAATAAAAAGTAAAGAAAAAAGATTCTTTTATTTTTTTTTCAGAAAACCCAACACAAAAATCTTCAAGAGAGCAGAGATTACCCAACAAATAGAGGCCAAACACATCGAAATATGCTTAGAATAATCTGCAATAGATAAATTCAAGCCAAAATACCTCACTACAATAACCTACCTCACCTTTTTTTTCTTTTGCAGCAAGACAATCAAAATCTTGGAATAAAGTCCGGAAGAGACTTCCTCAAGTCTAGTCGGCACCCACAAAGGCAGTTCCAAGCATCCATCTGCTCTAAATCAGCCCCCATTGACGATTTTGCAAAAAAAAGCCCCCTTTTTTAAAAAAAATAAAATAAAAATAGAAAATCTATATCAAATGTACTAAAAAACAATCTGAAAATTATCTCGCAATCCTCCTCCCCTAGACGAACTTATTGGGAAAATTTGAAATTTTCCATTTTTTTTTTTTTTTTTACATTTCAAAAACGAAGAAGCAACTAAGGGAAGTACGGATAGTGCTCTAAATATGCTTAGACTAATCTACAATAGATAAAACTCAAGCCAAAATACCTCACTGTTAAACATACAATAACCTACCTCACCTTTTTTTTTTTCCCTGCAGAAAGACAATCAAAATCTTGGAATAAAGTCAGGAAGAGCCTTCCTCAAGTCTAGTCGGCACCCACAAAGGCAGTTCCAAGCAACCATCTGCTCTGAATAAGCCCCTCCCCCCCCCCCCCTTTTTTTTTCAAAATAAAATAAAAATAGAAAATCTATATCAAATGTACTCAAAAAATCCTGAAAATTATTCTAGCAATCCTCCTACCCTAGACGAACTTATTGGGAAATTTTAAAATTTTCTGATTTTGGTTTTTTACATTCCAAAAACGACGAGGCAACGAAGGGAAGTACGGATAGTGCTCTAACACTGAGTAATATATTTATATTAATGTAGCACAAAGTACAAAAAAAAACCTTCTAATACATAATATAATAGTATTTTCAATGTATCCCCGTCTGGTTCTTACATTTTCTAAAAATTGTCGCGTGTCCATTTTGTGGATCTGTGTCCTTGCTTCTTTAGACTTCCCATTTGAGCCTCTTTTTTTCTTTGGTCTGGCTTTCTTTTTTATTTTTTGACAGACTTTGGTCTGGGATGTATGCCTCCTAACTCATCTTTGATTTGGTGGGGAGGGGGACTCTTAATGCCAATCTATTCTGATCGGATGTGGAGCAAAGTACGACGCATTAAACCATTAGCCTATTGTATTCTGGCCCGATCCAGTCGAAAATGCTAGACAACAGGTTTAGCCTCCATTCAGCCAATGATAGGATTAGAATCCCCACCACAAGAACCAAGTCAGTGGGATTGGCCACTCGATCATCCAATAGTATTGCAGCCAAGTATGCAAATGCTACTTCTCCTACTTATGCCGGCTATTTCCCCTCTTTTCTGTTTTCTTACCCCTTCCTTTGTCTGTTTCTTCTTCTTTCTTCCTTCCTCCTCTCTGCTTCCTTCTCTCTCTTCCTGTCTCTTTCTCCTCCTCTGGTTACGGGCCAACAACTACAATGACACTGTTTCTGTTATGCTAAAACACACATCCTAAAATAATAATATTCTCACAGTGGGGGAGGGAGGGAGATATTATATGTTTTGCATGTATTTGGCTGGTAGCAGTTGATAAGAGTAATTCCATGGTTTTAATTTGCTGGGTGGTCTAAACATATAGACTCCGAAGCTTCTTTCAAGGATAGGGAAAAAAATAAGTTAAATTTCTATTTCATGGTTCTTAATCCTATGGAAGAATCACCACCTCTCCTCCATCCCTCCTATATGATTGTACGAAGGACTAGGTGATAATTGGGCATTTGAAGAATAGTTGCTGAATTTGAAACAACCCTAAGGGTGCTTTTTAAAAATCGATCATCATTAGGCTGAGAACCTTTCTTACAACTAAACAACCAGAGATGCAACTTTAGTGAGATTGTAATGGACCAGACTGATTCTTTATGCGACAATAATTTTGTTTTTCTGATTACATTTGTTTTTAAAGAGAGATATCGTATTAATAGAAAGCATCAAAAGGGGATGCAACCCAAGTACAAAAACCAGGTTAAGCCATGATAAACTGGAAAACAAAAGAGAACCAAAAAATAAAAGAGGGCTACATAGTCAAAAACAAAAAGGCCTAATAATTAATCTCATGAGTATCAACAAAGTCTAAGAATTAATTCAAATTAGGGAACACCCTCCCTGAAATCCAACTGTACAGAATGGCCTGCATGACACATCAGACCTCAGTTCTCTTCCAACATTTTTTCTTTGCAAAAATAATGAGAACCTTCTAAGCAGAAATTCTACAAAACTGGGGCTTAATCCTCTTATTGCCTCTCTCATTTCTCAAAAATATCCAAAGCTTTTTCCATGAGGTATTTTCAATTTCATAGGCTATTTATTTTTAGTGGACTTACCTAGTAAAAAGAACCGTGCTCTCTACGAGTTCAGTGAAAGAATTTCCTTGATTGAGCCCAGCTTTCCAAACTGGTGAAGAACCTACAGGTTTAGTTGGTCCCAATTTGGAATGTAGAAGACAAAAGAAGAGCAGCAGCTAAAAATAGAAAAAAAAGGAAAATGTAGAAGATAGCTATTTGTAGCTGTATATTTCTGGGTCAAAAATAAGTGATTCAACACCAAACTCTTGGTTCTTATATTCAAAGTAACTAAACATGCATTTAATGCCTGATATGTATATGAAGCTTATAGCATAGCATGTTAAAGAGTAAGAGGTGCCTCAGATATGCCAACAAAAGTGAATACTTCATTTGTCTTTATTAGGCTCTTGTGGCAACTGTAGACCCATTAGCCCCAGCAAATTGGAAGCAGGACCAGGAAGTCCTTGTTGGGAAGAAAAGGAATCAAGAAAACTTTTTACAAGGTTCACATCCACATCCACTGGAGTGAACTCCTCATCCATGTCTTGTGTGGCATTTGAGGTTACCTGCATTTGAAGTTCATGTAGTATACGCAATGAGTAAAAGTAAAAAGTTGGCAAATCCAAACTAAGGGGAGGTAAACAAGATTTTAAAACAGAGCATATTTTGGTAAAGGAAATGTTTATGATTTATTATTATTATTATTTTTTGATAAGTAAAGGCAATAACCATGATATTGATCTGTTAGTTGGTGGACACGCCACACGAAAACAGCCTCTTCACAACGCAAGAGTAAGGCTGCATATATCTGACCCTCCCCAAGCCCCCAGTGGCGGGAGTTTCATGCACTAGGCTACCCTTTTTAGTCTATTAGCTCGTATGCTATCACATCGTAGAGTGCTGGGACGATATTCAGCTGAGGTTAGTTAATTTTGGTTCTCCATGAAATGAATTCAAAGGGAGAGAACTGACCTCATCTTTCTTTGAAGATTGTTCCTGTGCACGGACAAAACTTCTGTTTAGTGTGGTGGTCTTCAGTTCCTCATTTAGAGCATCAGAATAGGAATGCATGAAAGTATCCCGTCCGGCATTTTCCTCAGAAGGCTCTATATCACTCCCATCTTCAGACTCGACTGCACATTGAAATAATTAAGCAAAAATAAGAACTGATGAAATAAAAGAAGAAAGCTAAGTGTGAATATGTAAATGACCTGCTCATACATTTAGAGAGTAAATCTGACGATGTCATAAGTTTGATGGATTTCAACTACTTAAGAATACGTAATTCTAAGCCATGAATTATAATACTTGAGTAATCACATGACTGTACCATGAATATGGGATTCTTTTGAAAATGAAAACTTCTAAATGAAATTTCCATCACCACTGGTTGAGTCCTCCACTTGAATTCTCCAAAATATTTTTCTAAAAAATGGATTAAAATGATTTTTTCACTTCAATGTGCATAAAATAACTTCACACCAGTTTCATTTCCACACCAAACACATCCAAGAGTAGCAGCATGCCAGAAGACAAAGCAAATATTTGTGGGCAGATAATTCTGATAGTTCCCAAAAATTATGTAGTATGAATAAGATATCCGCATTTTAGCGGAAACCTAGAGAGACAACTTGTAGAGCACAAGACAGCAACCAATGACCATATCCAGAGTTTCTTGTTCAAGCCAGATCTCAGTATTGTCATTGTATGTGAAGCTTATAAAGAATTGTCCCAGTATTAATGTAGTATTTCACATATAAGTTGAATAGTAAGTACCTATAGGAGAAATTGTGCCCAGACAAAGTACGTAGCATAGTAGCACAGACAACAAGCAACAACTAATTCCTTTCTTTTTGGGGGAAACCAGTTATAATTAGCACATTTGCCTGCCCTAAAAGAGTGAATAGCACCGACTGTCTTCCAAACCACCAAATTATGAGTCATATGTCAGTGTTAATATTACATGAGTATGTGCAATAGTTTATCTTATTTCGGGACAAAAGCAAAGAGCAAAATTTCCATTTGTTTCTATTGAAATGGCCGAAACGTTTCCGCTTCCTAAAAAATTGAAACGAAACACTACTGGTATAATGAGACTCTATTGTTTCTATCAAAACACAATGGAACATAGAAAAATGCACCAAAACACAACGCTATAGATCGAAGTACCAACACAAATTTAGAACTTTTCATAAATGTTGAAAAATTTTATTGAGAAAATGTATTTTTACTATATTAATATTTGTCACTTTTGAAATGTTTCTATAACATTTCCAAAATGTTTCTATAACATTTCCAAAATGTTTCTGCTTCCTAGCCAACCGAAACGGCCTATAGAAACGAAATTTTGATCCTTGGACAAAAGGAGGGGCTGCGCACAACGTCACCTGGACAGAATGGCATAAAGAAGCTTTCAGCTAAGCTGGGAAGCTCTGTTTAGTGTTGCACTGAAGGTCATAGTGCAAACCTCTACACTAGTTCGAGCATTGTCATCACGTGTTCATGTACAGAAAGCAATTTACCATATTTGGGAACAAAAATAAAGCATCACTTACTGATACTTCTAGTTTGGCCAAGGAACAGCATGATCACATAATCCATGATGAGTTGATTTTGGAAAAATGCAGGGTATACTTTCCTAGAAGCTACAACACCAAACTTGATATAGTTCAGTTTTTTTTTCTAAATAAGGGAATTGATCCAGGGTAGCTTGAAAAAGAGTTATATTCAAGAATAATTATTATTACTTCTATGAGTTTAAAGCAATTTGAAAGAAATGGTGGTTCTAAGCTCCAGAGTTTATAAGGTGTAACAAAAGGATTGGTCTTGGTTGTCTTTAGGTAACACTTTGGGGCTGGCCTAGGGATGTGAACAGGGGAAAAAGGGCTGTTTTGGAACTTCAAGATGTTTGTGATGAGTTTTTAAGGGAGAAGGGGTTTCAGCTTCTAAAATAGGATTTCTGAAGGTAGAACAGGCAATAAAACAGATTGTAGATTTAGAAGATAACTTAAAGAGGAGAAGTCAGTAGATAAAAAGTACAAGGAATTACTCCTAGAGCTGCTCAGGCATAACTGCAAGTTTTACAATAGCTTCACACAATCCTCAACAAGCACAATTCTTAAGAAATTTCCTAAAACTTGTTGTGTACTGAATTTTGACAAAGTAGAAAAGATATGAAGGGAAATTTCTCTTTCATCAGGACTATGAATGCAAATTTGAGTTCTGAACCCATCCAAACTACCTAAATTGCATATATGAAGACCCAACAACATAAATTTACTCAAAATACGGGCAATGGACCATTACTATAGCCCATGTCTAGCAAATTTAGATAACCCGAATACCCTGGACTCTTAAAACCAAGAAAACCTAACCGAAACTGACCATAGCATATCAGACAGGACTGCTAAAACTAAAGGATAATCTATGGTCTCAAGTGTAAGTTATTTTTCTACGCTTTAGATTTCTATTTTTAAGACCTTCCCATTGACTACGCAATGTCCCTAAGAAGAGACATTTAGTAAAGACATCAAAAAAATAGTTTTCATCAACGTACAAAGAGAAACGGAGAGAGAGAGAGAGAGAGAGAGAGAGAGAGAGAGAGAGAGAAAGAGAGAGAGACAATGTTATGAATAGAGAACAAACTCTCTGACTACAAGTATATCTACCAATTAAAACAAAAGCTTATGAAACAAAGATAGGTTAGTAAAGATTACCAAAATCCATGTCAGAGGAGGACCCTTCTTCAATATCCACATCACTGCCAGTGTCTTCCGAAGCTTGACGTCCCATTACTGATTCCATGTCTTTCATAAAACGGTCCACATCAAAGTCCACAGCTTTTAGATTTCTTCAAAAAAGATCGCCAACAGAATACATTATTCCAATCATATAAGAAGCTTGAAATCAAAATAAGCATCAATGCATCAAATTTAATTCACCAATCATCCTAATGGCAAATAATGTGGGCATTTTAATCAGCTGCAGCTATGGTTGTTAAACTCCCGATCCAGATCTTAAAATCCTACGATTTTACAATCCATTTTGGCAAAATCGGTCCTAATCCTATCCGATCCATTTTGGAGGTACGATCTTACGATTTTGGTGAATTGTAGAATCCCGATCCTACCTGACCCCATTTCTAAACTTGTTTTGGTTTATATATCCGGGTTTTTTGGGTTAATTTTATGTTTGTGGCCCACCAATTTTATACTAGGTTCAAATCATATAAAAATATGTTATAGTGAATCAAACATGTAAAGAAAAACAAATTACGACAATCGATATTCACATTCCTACATTGCATTTTCCCCCCTTACTTTTTTCCAGTTAATCAAATAGCTTAAAATCTTTTTTTTTTGCTTTTTTTTTTTTCTATATGCATTTTGTTCTCCTTTTCTTCTTATTTTTTTTCTTTAATCATAGTTTTTCATTAAACTACAAAGCTCTTATTCAATCGTTTTTGATATTCTTTAATGGATCATTCTTGTAATACATAGATCTTCTTTACTTATGTAATATTTATATACTGTTTATATTTATGTGTTTTATTATATTTTTAACATTATTTATGTTTTGTGTAAATTTTAGGCTCATTTTCTGTCTACTTCTAATAAATATTTTTCATGTAGAAATTATCATGCATTTTCCTTCTTTATTTGTTGAACCTTACAATTCGATCCTATAAACCCCTCAAACAATCCAATTTAAGATTCCGATTTTGATAACCTTAGTAACAGGCTCAATGAATGGCAAAACAATCCGACATTTTGGGTTCTCGCCCCGCTCATATTGGGATCAGTAGATCCATAGCTTCTATACCCGGGTGACCCAGTCGCATATGCAATAGCACTAGACCTGAATACTAATCGAGTAGGGTCGGGTTTGGAGACAATGTGCAATAACCCACCTCGCTCCATTTATACATATATGTGTGTGTATATATATATTACGAATATTGTGCTTCTTATTTTTATGATTTTGTCCTTTGCTTTGCCCATAATGTGTTTGAAAAAATTGCTAACATAAAAGAGGTAGGGCAGGGTACCAGGGATACGGTCATCATGACAGGATGGGGATGGGGTAGGGTTCCCCTGACCCAAACTTGCCCAGTTGCCATCCCTAGATGCAACTGAAGATAGTATTGATCATAGGGAAGAAGTTTCTAATTCTTAGAATAAAAAGTATTTCTTGCAGCTATAGGTTAGCCATAGAGGAAGGAAAATAGCATAAATCAGCACTGTTAAATCACCACTTGATCTAAAAGCTTATGTTGTTAAGTAAGAGCCCCAACAATGTATATCAAGCTCTCTAACAAGCACAAGAGTTTCCAATCAAAACAAAATTGCAAGTGGCTTCAAGGAAACAGGTCAATTAGCCAAAGCATTTCCAGTTGGTCTTTATCCTACTCAATGCTGTTATGCATTGGCCCCTATAGCCTGCACAGGCCATGACATCCTGCAACTACATATTATCAAGACATGAATCCAGAAAGTCCACTTTAAGCCCAATCCGATCTGCTCTCTTTTTTCTTTTTCCCCTAGATCTTCAAATGATAATTTGCAAACTTTAAAATCCACCAAATTTGACTCGTCAAAAAGAAGGGAAACATAAGTGTTGATACCTAACTTGAAATAAATGTATGAAGGGCCCAAAACAAATAGATACATGGTAGGAGACTTATTTTGACCAATTCCTTTATTGTTATTTACTTGATTGGGATGAGATTTTCATCTCTAAACTAATCTATTTGCTTCAAGCATCTCATTAGAGTAATTTATTTTACTAAGAGTATAAAACTTGTGTCTAGTATCATTTATTGCATTAAAGTTAATGTCGTATTGAAATCTAAAGGGAAGGAGAGTTTTTCCAACTGACAGTGACTTAAAAACCAATATATAGAATATACCTTACACAAAATTGCCCTTAATTTCACCAAAAGAATCATCAATAGAAGACGTTGATTTAAGAATTATGGATTAAAAACTTAAAATAAATAGACTAAAGAAAAAAATCAAGGCTCCAAATTCATCTTCCATTAATAACATCCATTACAGCCACATCCATAATGGCATCCATGACCACAACTTAAAACCTTGCATCCAATAGATAAGGATGACATGATTGAAGAGTTTCACTATAGAATAAAGGGTTGAAAGACAGACTAACCTGTTTTCAGGAACCTCTGCTCCTTTATAGCTTGACATCTTGTGAACAAAAGATTGCATGGATTTTGCTATGTCCCCAAGACCAAAATCATCTAAATTTTTTCCAGACGAGGGACCAAAGTCCTGCTGCTCTTTTGATTTCTGTTTCCCTTTATGTTTTGAATTAAAAAGTTCCATCTCCTTCTGTCTCTCGAGAAGAGCAGCATTGAGTTCATCCTCCCCATTGTAGAGCCATGAATCATCATCTGAAGGAGGAAGCTCCAGACCTGTAAAATCATCAGCTGAATGGGGGAGAGCAAGAATCTCATCTATACGTCTCACAGGGGCACTCATCATTTCACTGCAAGAACAATCTCTCCTCAGTACTAGAATTAGTGCCAGTGATGAAAACAATAACAACCAACACAAACATTGAAGTAATACTAGCAGTCGCAGTATTAGCACCTATAGCAGTAGCAATAACAGTATTAACAGATGTAGCCGTAACAGCAGCAGCAGCAGCAGCAGGAGGATTTATTAAAACTTTAAAGCAATAATGTATGTTAAACTGTGTTACATCTCACTTTACTTATCAAAAAAAAAAAAAAAAAAAGAAAGACCCAACAACTAAGAAAGGATGAGTAAGGGAATAGGGCCATGCTAGTGAATGGGCTGGAAAACTCACTATTCTTTTTGTTATATCATTGCCCTGGAAGTCTGTTGATTCCAATCTTCAATCAAATTTAGTATAATTTTTCGTTAGTAAAGAGGTAAAGCTTACAGTGGAAAAGATGAGATTGATATCTGCCCAAAAAGAATACTGAGTTTTCCAGTGAAATTTACCCAAAATGTACTCCCCTAAATGCCAAACAGAGGTTGCATCCAATTGTAGGAGGAAAATGTAAACCTATTCTACCGTACACTAATTAAAAACATGTTGAGTTTCATTTGTACAGTCCAACAGAAAACAAGGGTATAAATCCTTTTGTCCAGTCCTACAGAACAGCACCCATACCAGTATCAATGCTGCTTGGCCTCTAAATTCTTACTCCAACATACCCCATGCAATTACCCCATTTATTTTCACTTAGTTTTTCCAGTAGAAGCTATTTAACCATGTATTATCCCACCAATAGTGGCATAAATGAAACACATTTCAAATTGATAAAAACATATACCTGGCTCTAGAAAACAAAGAACTGTTTCTGTAATACTCTTGTGCATTCTCCATCAGCCGATGATACTCCTTTGATCCCAGAAGTAGCCCCTCAAAGTACCCACTCGTCTTCAAACTCTCCCTAAACGCCTCCCACGTACTCCCCTTCCCTTCCAACCCCTGACGCAGCCGCGACTGATACATCATCTCGAACCCACATGCAATCTTCATCCCTAATTCCGCCTCCACGTAAACTGTCGGGTCACTCCTTGGCGGCATTGGGTAACACTTAGGCGCCTGAAAAGTCTGCTGCACCAATTGCGCGAACATAGCTCTGGACATTCTCACAGACACTAGAACAATCTCTTCCCCACTCCCATTGCTCAAAAACCTCTCCATCTTCGCCGCGTGCTTCATTGAGTCAATGTCGCGGTCGTAGAACCCCTCTACCGCCAACGAGATCAAGCAAGGCTCTTGCTTCAACACCTGGGCCACCGATACTGGAACCCTAACCCTAACAGTATGCATGTTCCTCCTCGCTCTTCCAGGATAGTCCCCAATTCGATTCTTTATCGCTGATTGAACCGAATCGGACGCTCTGGCTTTATCTTCACAATTCATTAGATATGATAACGACTCGAATAAAGTTGGAGTCGAAGGGAAATTGCTTCTATCGACGATATGCACATCGCCGCGACGAATGAAGACGCGGTTGGTGCTGTTGTCGGGGTTAATCCACCGGGGAAGGTGAAAGGCGGCCTCGATGAGGAGGAACTCGCCGTCGGTGTCCCAGACACGGACCGAGAGGTGAGGGAACTGGCGGGAGACTTCGAAGAGGAGAAAGACGACGAACCACTCGTCTTCAAGGTTGTCGCCGAAGCGGAGCTTTCCGTGCAGGTGGGGGATGTGGTGGTGGTGTTGGGAAGAGCAGATGCAGGTGGAGGCGGAGGCGGAGGTGGAGGAGAGAGAGAGAGTGAAGGGTTCGTGCTGCCATATGTAGTCGGATGTGTAGGCAGATAGAGCTTGGAGGATTTCGAGGTGCAGGGATTGGAGTCGTGAGGAGGAGAGCTCGGTGGCTGCAGCGGCGGTGATGGTGGGGTTTGGAGATTGGGGTGTGGAGGAGACGGATAAGTCGGGGAAGATGGAGTAGAAAACGGTGTCGTCGGGGAGTCTGGAGGTCCTCTGGGAGAAGATGGAGGCTGAGGGGTCGGCGTCTGCAGTTCCCTCCATGGCTGGTTTCCCCCTGAACCGCTTCTGCCTTTTTCGTGAACGTTCTCAAATGCTCAACCTATATTGGTACACTGGACAAGTATTACCGGGAAACATAAGAACCGAGCTGATTCGGAAAAGAAATTTTAAATTTTGAAAGTTCAGTTAAAATTGAATTTCGGTAATAAAAAAATTAGCAGAAAACGAACAAAAAATATTAAATAAATAAGTTGGTAAATAATCACAAATTTGGATCTGATTAAAAATAAAAATCTTACTAACATGTGTCTGCATTTTAAATAAATTTTTTTAAGTTGTACAATGCATTAAAAATTATATTTTTACTTTTTAACATGATCATGAGAAGGGTTGCATTATTGAAAAGGTTGTACATTTAATATTCTCTAAACATTTATACGGTATAATATTAGAATGATTCTATCAAAAAAAAAAGGAGAAAAATCAGAAAATGCTTTCCCTGCAATTGCTTAATGTGAGGCTTCATAGAAGAGCTATAAAAAGTCCACCAACACAACCTTTAAGGCTCGTTTTAGTTTGAGTCTAACAAGAGCTTTGGTTTGGTTTGTGATCTTAAAATGATCAAATGGATAAATTTTGTTCAATTCTTCGGTTAGCACTTTAAATACTTTACCTAAAGCCTAATCTGTTTATGTAATAGAACTCTATATATATACTATATCTATGTCGTCAAATTATTACTTGATGTATAGTTATTGCGAATTTGTGTTATATGTTTTTTTTAAAAGAAATCTAAAATTTGAGTGGGTAAAATTAAGTCTATTTTTTGTTGTTTTTAAGTGACTAATAAAACATTATATAAACACCAAAAACTCGACCCATAGAATTGATCCATTTGGTTATGGGTTAGGCATATGCCCGAAAGGAACCGACTCAACCCCTTTTCTCAATGGTTAATTGGTAATTTTATTACTTATATTTTATCAGAAACTTGGTGTGTAAATGGAGCTCGTGGCCTGCAATTGAATAGATGGTTGCAAAAGCAAACATTGAGCAAACACAAGCAATAGATTCAAATCCCAAAAACCAGAGATTCGGTTGGTTGTTTTCATTCCAGTGATATATAATGTTTTATTAATAAGCAATCAAACACCAAAAAAGTACTGAAAAATAATTTTCACAAATTATTTTATGTTCACTCAAACTAAGTGCATAAGTTTTTCATAGAAAAAAGAGAGTATATGCTCAGGTAATTACGAGTTGAGTTTTAGTCAAGCTACCAATGCACAACTATGGAAGTCCTTGTTATTATGTGTTCATCTGATTCTACAAATTAGTTTGCTTGAGGTTGCAATTTGTGAGTTGACGCTTTGATTAGCATGTAATTTTTTCTTATAATAAATCTAAAGGATGTAATTTTTAAAAACAAAATTTTTTGTTCCCGAGTAATGTGCAATTTTATGAAGGACAACAATCAATGTTTACTTTGAATTAGTAGTCTTAATCTTACTAACGGATTGTATATTTATCATTTTGTATTTTCTTTACCATTACTTTGAATCAATGGATTTGGATTCCCTCTATTTCATAAATTGAACGGATTTAGATTCTCTCAATTTCATGAATTGAAATGGAAATATCCATTTCATAGTCAATAACTTAGTTGTAATTTTATCACATGTATTACTAAAATTACGTCGTCTAAATGTAATCTTATCATATGTCTTACTAAAACTACGGCGTTTTATATTAAAATTTATTTATTTATCTATATTTATAAATTTATTTATTTTTAAATAAATTTTAAATTAACTCATCTGAAATTTTTATTTTTATATTAAGTAACGTGTCAACACTGCAATTAATTAAATGAAGATGTCCATTTCAATTGATGAAGGAATCCAAATCCGAACCAAATAGGCTATTTTGACGAACTGCATGGAAACAAACCGCAGAGAGAAATTAGCCCACTTAAAATTCAACGGAGTTGGATTTGATAACCCAAAACCACCTGCTAGGCTGCTACTGATCGGCCCTCACCCCCTTCCCACTCCGTCTTCCTGCAACAATCCCTTGATCATGTGTTACGGTCCGCAACGATTCCTATCAAAAGACGAACTAACCGCCTCTCGGACTCGGCCGCCGACGACCGACACCGCAGTGGTCGAAGATCTGAGGGACCGGTTGGCGGAGACCGAGGCGCGTCTGGAGCTAGCCAGGGCCCGAGAGGCCGACCTCAGTCGCCGGCTCGAGGAGATGAAGCGTTTCGTATCCGTCATGGAGATCCTCGAGACCTACCTCAAGCGACGGTTTCGCGAGCAACAAGAAAACGTAGCTCGTCCCTTGTCTCCGGTACCCAGAAATTAAAGTAATCAAACCCTCAAAGAAAGAAAAATCTGTGGTGACTTTTTTGCCCCTTTCTAATTTATAGAGTTGCTTATGTCAATATCTTCTTCTTTTAATTTAATTTTTGTGTTTGTTTCGATGTGGCTTGTTGGGGTTGTGCTTGTGCTTGTAATCTTTCTGGCGTTGGACAGGTAATGTTTACTCTCGATCATATGCAAATTGAAATATTTGCCAATTTACTGTATAGGTGGCGATGATATGAGTTGAATTTTACGCGAATTAATGAAGTTGGGTGAGTTCGTAGCCTGATGAAACTCGTTTAATTTCCTCGTTTGCCAAACCTTAGTAGTGGAATTTTGTTTAGGATTTGTATATTGGAATTTGTAGCCAATAGAGTGCATTTTAAACCATGGAAAATTTTGGTATGAGGATGCCTTCATTGATTAGTTGAACGTGATGAATTGAATTAGCTGAACTCGATAATTTGGTAAAGAAAGATATATATATCTACACACACACACACGTATATGTTGTTTGATGATTTAGCTTATGAAGGTTGTTTGGTGGGTGAATGTCTTAGACAGGACATGGAATGGAGAATGTGTTTGGACATTATCTTGTATTGTTTTGGTCATTGCATTCATAATATTCTTTAGATATGACCATTTATTTTGGCACAGGCATGGTTCTTAAGCTGAAGAGATCCTAAATTTACTATAGTGGTTGGTTGGTCACTAGACTCGCTGCATTGTAAAGTATATCCTATTGACTGTTAGACTCTTTCACTACTTTGGGACTGAGAGAACTAATTCTCCTGTCCATAAAGAATTCGAGCATAGTAATTCAAGGGAGACTGATTAGGTTACTTGCTGATCCATTGCCTTTGTCATGTGTATCTTATGTAAACCTAGGAAGCACGGACATTTCGTTTAGGGTGTTTTATTTATGTCCAATACACATACTATTTGAATACGCCGGTATACTTGTCGAACGCGCCCTCGAATTTTTATTTATTTATATATTTTTAATGGACACGCCTAGTACACTCCACACGTAGGGACACATATTAGATTTATCTAAGACGCATATTGGACACATTTAGGATGCTTTTTAATGAATTCTGGATGTTCATTCATATACATTACACCTAAAGATGTATAAAAATATATTTTTTTGCTGTATCATCATCTTTTGAAAATCACCGTGTCACGTGTCTGTATATGTGTCCATATCTGTGTCTGTGTCTGTGTCTGTGTCCGTGCCTCTTAGGTGTAATCTTAACTTGATTGTTGACGTTCTTTACAGAGGAGGTATCTATGTAATTAAAACTATATGGAGAAAATCTTATTGTATTTGGTTGTGCAACTTGCAATCTGTCATGGTTCTTGGGCTATATTCCAATTGTATGCCAGTGCTTAGCTGTTGTTTATGTGTCGACAATTATGATGACACTAAAAGTCTATTATAATATATAAAGGAAGAACTCATTGGTGTCTTTGAAGCTGGGTTAATGGCAGTTATAATAACTGCTATAGTTATTTATAAATTTCAAACTGTAGTTATTTACAAATTTCAAACTGTACTTATTCGATTCACTTGCTGATATTGATGTGATCATTTCTTATTTGATGACTCAATCCACTACGGTGATTTAATGACAACTATCATCTCCAGCAATATTATCTCCGGCAATAATCGAAAATTGCACACGCATTGCGTGTGTCTACCCTCTAGTTTTGTTTATGTCTTGGATCATTGTGATCATTCTATAAGACACCTCTTATGTAGAGAAAATCATCGACTTTGAATGCCTTAGACGGATGGAACTTGAAGAAGGCAGCAACTGAAGGATGCAAGAATTTTAGGCGAGTTGCAATCATGGCGAGGTGTTTTCTTGGATGTATTAGTTAGGGTGTTTGTTTAATATGCAATACTACATGCAAAAGTTTTTCTGGAGTACTACTTATTCCTGAACTTGGTCTGAAGGGTGATACACTTACTCTGGTTTCTTTTTTTTTTTTTGGGCGTTTATTCCGGTTGCTTGTTGGATCATGATAAATTAGTTATGAGCTTGTTAATTGTCTTTTGTGTACAAAAGATATTTATGGAATGGAAAAGAGAGATGATTAGTTTTCATAAATAGTTCACAAAAAACACCACTGATCATATGTGAGTGAGACAAGGTTAAATGAGAGGTTTTATACCTAGATCCAAAACCTAGAACTATAGAGTACATAGGGCAGGGGCTTTGCCCATGTCAGGTAAAAAAAAATTTATGACTTA
Source organism: Euryodendron excelsum (assembly GCA_033060915.1). Lineage (NCBI taxonomy): Eukaryota > Viridiplantae > Streptophyta > Magnoliopsida > Ericales > Pentaphylacaceae > Euryodendron > Euryodendron excelsum. The sequence continues at coordinate 48,469,123 of CM065383.1, forward strand.
GCAGCTTGTGATGGCTTTAGTTTATCCATGTGTGGCTTTTGGGTGTGTAGTTGTATTTTGGATTTCTTTGAGAATGAGAATTTATACCAGTTTCTGTTTGGGAATGAGATTAGTATTTTTATGAACTCTAATTTGTAAATTGAGTCATTTGCATAAACCAAAGGCCAAAATGAGTGTTGCCAATTGCTGCTGTCAACTCTCTTTTCAGTTGGATGGTTCTCTCTCTCTCTCTCTCTCTGACAATGCATGTGCATGCACACACATATAAACATATGTTGTGGATTTAAGTGATGTAGATATATACTAAAAATATAAAACTAATTGCATTTCAATAAATATTCCAATTTCATAGCATCTCTGTTGCTGTTTTGGAGCCAATAATTACCCGAAACTTAGTTGCTTTGAGGTCTGCATTTCATTTTCTATCATTTTTCGAAAAGGGTGTTGAAGTTTAGGGCAGACTTAATATAAATTTGGTCTTCTTAGGACTTATATTTTAGGCTGACCTACTGATTATGCTGCCTTCGTTCTCTGTATGACACTTGGGGCAAATTGTGCCTATGAGACCGTTGTGGAATCCTGAAGTTAGATAGATAGTGACAATATGGAATTCTATGGGATTGTCATTGTCATTGTTATTTTTGGATGCAAAAAGAACATCATGATATAGGTCTTTTGTGGGGAAGAAAAGAGGGTGGTGTTGGGGTTCATGGTTGGGGCAACTGCTGCCCTTTTCTGATTCGGATGCCCCCTCACCCTCTGAAGCCAAGGTGGTATTAAATAATGAGGAAATGTTTTCCTTTTCCTCAACTGTTTCATTTCACCAAATAATTCACAGCTATCTATGTGTACGTGGCGGAGAACCTGAAAGTTTGAGTTTTTTTTTAATGCTTCCTTCATTTCTTCCAATTGACTTTTGGACACCACTTCCTTATACTCGTTCTCTTCTCTGTTTCCCAAAGATAATGGATAGAATAATCTGCAATGCATCCTTTCTCACTACCTCCCTCACTTACATGTGCTCAAGCCAACTAACTTCCAACACAAAAGATGCAAGCCGCACTGGGGATCCTTTGATTTCGGTTTTTGCTTTATGAAGGGGTAATGTTACCAGTCAATGTCGGGGAAACCCACGCGCAGATCCAGGAAGATTTTTGTTGGGTGGGGGTGAAATTTATACAAAATTATACATGAAATTATTTCTTAATTAAAAATGTTTTTTTGATAATAAAGAAAATTATATTAAACATGACGGAAAAAGAGGCACTGTCTTTGTACAAAAGATATATACAAAAAAGTATACTGCTATGAAAAATTTTATCTCAGATTTGGTTGGCTAATATTTGAAATTTTGAGAAGTGATTTTTAGATTTGAGTAATCAATGGGCCATGAATATAATTAAAAGGGTGGATGGATACAAAAGGTCTTGGGATTTGGGTTTTTTTTTTACTTTTTAAAATAATAGTAGATAGTAGTTAGATAAATGAAATATCAATTGATTTGGGTATTTTTTTTGACCTTTTAAAATACTAGTAGATAGTAGTTAGATAAATAAAATATTAATTAGATAAGTTTATTTTAATTTAATATTAGAATATACTATTAGAAATTAAGATTGTATTGTTTATTTGGTCAAATAATAAAAGGTTAAAGATATATATACATATATATATATATATATATATATTTGTTGTAGGTATCACGATGAGAGCAAATTTTAGGTGAGCAAATATAGGAGTTAGTATTTTCAGTGGGGGCAAAACATATATTTACAACTTAAGACAAATAAATACACATGAAGTTGCTAATCGAGCATTTCTTCTTTTTAATATTTGCTAAATAATTTTGGGGTGGTTTGAATACTTTAGCATTGTATAACTAATTTTATTAGGTAGGAAAGAGCTCCCTAACAATGCATATTTAAGTGTCTAATTATAGCACAAGGTGAGATGGAAGACGTTACAGAATTCCTGAACAGAGAGTAGTGTTAGCATGGAGATGCGAAGAATTTATGCTTACAATGCAATGCAATGGGTGCCATGCAAGGAGAGGATGACAATATTGTCATACTCGACATCGGAGATATATATATATATATGTGTGTGTGTGTGTATAATCTCTGATGATTTTCCGCAAGATTTGCAAAATCCCACCCCAGTGAACTTGGCTGCATGAACGCATAATAGGGATGGGATAATTTGGCAGGCATTGGCAAGACAAAGAGTTGGAAAAAGGTTGCTTGCAGTTGATGGGGGGATGGAGGGAGACCCGTCGATCTGTTTCATATTGAGAGGGAGAGAGAGAGAGAGAGAGAGAGAGAGAGACTCACAATCAAATCCAATCGGTGTGAAACTGTTTTGCGGTGTGATCAGACAGCCGACATGGCTCAACGTATACGTGTAAGTCACAAATTTATTAGATTCTAATGATATCAGCCTTCTTTCAACTATTTTTAATGTTAATGTGAGAAACAGATAATAATAGCTAGTATTATTTATAGTTGAAATTTCCACGAAGCTGCTAGTGGTGGTATATATATGCATGGTTACTATTGGGTAGTTGTAGTAGTAGTAGTAGTAGTAAGTAGCCAAAAGTGCAGATTTGATGCGTTTGTTTGTTTCGCTTGCTATGGTTGTTGTTCACATACTGGAAAAGAAAATTGAGATTAAAAAAAATACAAGTGTTATATGTGTGTGTGTATATATATAACAAAAGGAGTAAGGTAGAAAGGAAAGTTCATGATAAATACAATACACCAGTCTTAACACCCAACACCAACCTCTAACTTAATTTGAGTAAGAGGTACCACTCTCCAAAAAGGATTTAAAAAAAAAAAAGTGTCTTTGTGTCGAAAATTGGAGAGCGTGACAGGTTTTAAACTTTATCGTTCAAAATGTTATATGCATGAGAAAGTATATCCTTGCAAATCTCACTCAGTTGCAAAATCAGATATGCATACACTTATGTTGACATCTTAGTTTTCGGCCTTCACTAATTTTTGTAAGATCTATTTTGAGTATTGTGAGAGTAGAAGCAAAACAACAAAATGCTCAAAAACACCGAGAAACTTCTCTACAAACTGACATAATGATAATATAAATGAGTGTATGGCCCAATTGTACTATATAATTAAGCAAAGCATTGATTGCTTTAGCTGAAAAAGCCGCTTATGCATTGGCTTATGCTATTTTATACATCTGGGGAATTTTTTATTTTAATTTTTCGAATAAATAATACATGTGTGATTTACTCAGCTTTATCTAAACTCTTAAGAATATGCAGAAAGAAAAGCGACTTTGTATAGGATTTTCTTAAATTAGAAGACTTCAAAATTGTGCTATATATATATATATACACACACATATAGAAGAGGAGTACCAGTTAGTGGAGGAATCTTATCTCTTTTCCAAGTATCAAAGTTAAATAAAGAAACATCCGTGTAGATCTCCAGCCAAAAGGGCTTCAATAGCTTAATCAAATTGGTAGCCAGAAAGTCAAACTAAATGTGATGGGAATAAACCTCACTTTTTACAATTTCTTCTCTAATCACTGTTTCTGGACCCCTTTTTAATTGTGTTTTCCACCAAACTTATTTGTCATCATCATAACCTGTCTTTGCTGAGTGCTAACGTTATCTCCAAAATGAGTTCAACTTCACACTCATGAGTCACACTGTACTACACTCCTTGCCGCTACCGAGTCCACTCAGTGAGCTCCAGTTTCCATCAAGTAGAAGAAACTTGAAACCTAAGGTACTCAGGGCAGTGACAGCATGACATGGTTGGCCCCTCTCTCTTTGTTGAAGCTCAATTCTCAACGGCCATTTCAGAGGGTATTTCAGTAATTTCGCTAGATGAAAGCAATTGGCGATAGAAAGATGCTGTTGCCACGTCGTCATCATCATCAACTCACTCTCACTCGCCTCACACCACTCCAACCAGCCACCATTTAGTACATGACTGAGCAAACTTTGTGACTCTGTGCTCTTCACTCTTCATTGACACCTATATCATCCAAAGTTCCAACCCGATCTTTCTTTGCTTCTACTCTGCCTCTCTCTCTTCTCATTCTTGCTTAAGGATAAGAAAATAAAGGGGGTCTCATTTGTAGTCCAGCATTTTGTTAGTTATTTTCTTCGAAAGTCGATACCCATTTGCTAAAAGCTGGAATGGAAAAAGGGTCGAGCTCAGAAGTCCCGGAGAAGGCTAATACACAGCAGGGTCAAAAGCTTGGTTCGTTGCTTCCCAAGCTGGAACCATTTGTACCACGAAAAGGTCACGATCCGAAGGAATTGAAATCTTGGGCCAAGAGGACTGGTTTTGTATCTAATTTCTCTGGAGAGAGTGGTACGAGTGTGCGCCAGAGGGGTCACAATGACAAGATAGACAGCAGTGAGTTTGATTTGGAGAAGGGTCTGGACAAAAACGGGTCGTCGCCCAAAATCGAAATTGATCCAGTTCTGGGGCGGACTAGGAATAGAGGTATTGAAATCGAACCAGCATCGGGGCCTAGGCACGGGTTGCACAAAAATGGACATGATGGTGTTTCTGGATTGAAAGATGGAACAGTGAGAAGTGAGATTCAGAGGAAGAGAAATGATGCTGAGCCTGGTTTTGGGGCTAAAGATGAAGAGAGCAGGGTTGGTTTCAACGGGAATGCGAATGGGGTTGTAAATGGTACTGGGCATCAAGTTTCGGCTACTACACCGGTGGCTGAGCCAAAGAAAGATGATGCAAATGTGGAAAGCGAAGTGGGGATCGATGTGAACCCGGATGGTGGAGAACCTGGTCATGGAGGGTGGAGTCGGTCGTCTAGAATGAAGTTTGGGCTGAGAGAAAATCCGAGTTTCGGTTAGTATGAATTTCATTCTATGTGTTTATTGTTTGGTTTTTGTGTTTAAGATAAAGTTGCAAATATTGATTTATTATATGTTCCTTTATTTATTTTATCATCAATGATGCAATGCCGTCAAAGCTTAATGGGGGAAATATGTAAAGTTTATGAATAAGCAAGAAGCAGAAGGGGATATTTGTAAGTGGAAATAACAATTAAAAGTGATTTAGTACTTGAAGCATGGAAGAGCCAAACATTGGGAAAATGATGCGGGTATATTTTCATTCCTCTGAAAACACAACCCCAATAATGTGACTGGTCTAGCTGTGTTACCTTTTTGTCTTCCATTCACAGTTAAAGAACTACTGAAGGATAAGATTTGAAGAAGCAACATCCCTGGCATTATATAAAAATTCTTGAAACCTACAACATAGGATGCTCATAACCCAGTGCTATACACGCACACTTATTATCAAGAAGAAAAAAGCCGCGGCATACCGAGTACATAAGGCTCCTAGCCTCCCACTTTACAACAAGGTTTGGGAGAGTAGACTAGCTTACCTTCATTTTTTTGGGGAGAAATTGATTCATATGACTTGAACCCAGGCCACAACATTGAGTCAAATGAGCACTTGCCATCAAGCCAGGTCACAACCTCTAGAATCAAGAAAGAAGGGCAAACCTTTAAAGGAAAAGAACCTCATTACACTTATCATAGACAAATAAAAGGTATCTCATGGAGATTCACTTCTGGATAGCTTGCTCACTGCAAGGACCCATGGTAGACACTCTTCCCAACAAATGTCAATCTCCTATTCCTGTAAGCCATTCTGAGACTATTCCCTATTCCCTGCTTGCTAGGAGTGCAAAATAACCCATTGGGCATTACTAAGACTGGTTGATTTTCCAATTTAGTTCTTGTTTTCAAAATAGGTAGAAAAAATCCAATTAGAAGTTCTTGTTTTGAGAAAAATCCTAACACTTAACATGGTAGCAATATTACGTGGACTCTTCTCAAATATATGAATTAACGGACACTCAACACTTAAAACTCCAACACTTGGATAAGTGCATGGACATGGGATAAGTATCCGACAAATATTGTTGGAAACCCAACAAAAATATTTAGTAGTTTGAGTTAATCATAGAAGTATGCATAAAATTATCATATTATGCATAAAATGATTTATAGCACCTTATAAACACAAATTTCCCTATGAGATAAAAGAAATCAATTAAAAAATATGAATATCTTGCTGTTTCCATGTCCTTGGACATGGAAATTAAATGAATCTAGCACTTAGACACATACCCGCACGTGACAATCGTACCCGAGTCCATGCAACATAGCATGGTAGGACAAGCTTTAAAGAGCTAGAGTCTGAAAATAAACCATATGTAGGAATAAAAGGCTCAATTAGCTGATATAGCCTTTATTGATGCACCTCAGGCTGCCAATTGTCTGTCCAAAGATGAATACTTATGATGTTTCTTCTAAAACAATTAATGTAGCCTCCTTGAGTTATGTGATGTGGTTAAATATATTCTCCATTTATTTTTTATTAAGTGTTGTGCTCTGGTTTCTGAATTATTTTCAAGTTCTAATTTCTTCTGATCTGTCATTAATTTACTGTTGATTCTTCTGGTTTCTCAAACTGCAGTACCACTTATATATTACGGTTTGCAGCACTATTTATCACTGGCTGGTTCGCTTATTTTCATCCCCTTGATCATTGTACCTGCCATGGGTGGAACTGATGTGAGCATCTGTTCTTAATTATTTCCTTTTAAGTGCAAACTGGGTTGATAGATGACAGTTGTATACCCCAGAATAAGCAAGTTTCTTTCTTTTCCATATGATGACAGAAGGACACTGCTACTGTAATTTCCACAATGCTGTTGGTGTCTGGCATTACCACAATACTGCACTCATACTTTGGTACCCGTCTTCCGTTGGTTCAAGGGAGTTCATTTGTATATTTGGCACCTGCATTAGTTATCATGAATTCTGAGGAGCATCGGAATCTTACCGAACATGTAAGTTTACCATATTCCAGTGTTCCATTTTTTGGGGGGCACTAGAACCCCTTGGTTTTGTCATGACTACATTGAACATTGCGGAATTGGGGGAAAATTTGTAGGATTTTCAAAGCATAATAGCTTTTGCAGAAAGCTCTGTAATTAATATATTTCAGGAAAAAATAATGAAATGCTAAACTAGAACAACACTTGCTATTAATATAGTTGTCCCAAGATCTTTTCTGTTGAGTGAACTTGCTTTTTTTGTATGTTCAAATCTTTGCTTTTTTTGCGTGTTCAAATGTTTGGTTTTTTTTTTTTTTTTTTGCGCATTCAAATGTTTTGGGGTCATAAATAGCAACCCAAGTGTTATTTATGAATTTTTGTCTGCTTTTTTTTTCTTTCCATAGAACTTATTTTGTAGTAACAATTACTGATGCATGTTTAGTTTAAGTGCAGAAATTCAGGCACATAATGAGGGAACTGCAAGGGGCTATAATTATTGGTTCAATATTCCAAAGCATCTTGGGATTCAGTGGTTTAATGTCTCTTTTTTTAAGGTAATTCAAGGGATTGCATTTTTGTATCTTTGTCTTGAGAAGTTGATGCATTTCTGAGGAATAATCGGCCCTGTTGCTTGTTCTGTGTTGATGCATTTCTTTATACATATAATATGTATATCTAACTATAATGATTCAAAAGAACCCTAATTTGCCAGAAATTCTCCATTTGAGCTTCATTTAACCTGAACTTTTTTGTGCCTGGCCTCATGGGTTTGGGTGGCTCTATTGGCATTTATATGAAACTAAGGCTGCGAGTCCGTGACAAACAGAAATTTAAATAGAAAACCAAATCTTGTCCGTTTTGAACCACCTAGTTTGTCCTCTTCATGTATTATAGTTGTCATTTTTTTTTGCATTATTGTTTAGAACCAAACAATTATGATAGAAAATGACCATATCCAGTGTAGCACTGGCAGTTTTGTTCTCAGGTATTGGTTGGATGGACAACTACTCTGAATCAATGTTTCTTATCTGTTTTGTGTTGTACTGCAGGTTGATAAACCCAGTTGTGGTGGCACCCACTGTTGCTGCAGTGGGCTTAGCATTTTTCAGCTATGGTTTTCCTCAAGCTGGTAGTTGCGTGGAAATTAGCCTTCCCCAGATACTCTTAGTTCTTATTTTCACCTTAGTAAGCAACCTCTTGAGCATTTCAAAAGTGGTTTTGGTTAAATGTTTAATAGGCATATGCAGATTTAGCCTTTTCCATTATCACTGGGCTAAACATTTCTTATGTTAAATCCTAATTCTATGCTACTATTCAAACATATCCAAAATACTTGCCGTTAATTCTATGCTTCTTTTTTTCCTAGTACCTTCGAGGGATATCTGTTTTTGGACACCGAATCTTTCGAATTTATGCGGTATGTATTTTATCTTTCAATTTGTTGGTTCTTTGTTATAATTCAGTTTTCTTTTTCCCTACTTTATTCTTTCCTGTGTGGTTCATAAGATTATGAAGTTATTCCTGCAACTCACCCACCCCACTGTATCTTATATTTAACTCCCCACTCCTAGATAGATAAATACTACCTATTTATAGTAAAATGGTTTTCTTGTTGTGAAGTGCAAGCCCTAACCTCCTCAGTATAGGCACAATTTTGAAATTGCACGTAAGCTTTGGGTTGGTATCCTTGTTATTGGTTTTTATCCCAATAGATGCCATGGCATTGCAGATAACTTTCCATTTTCCTCCAGCATACCAAAAAAAGGTTTAATTCTATTTTGCCAGTTAAATTCACATAGGTAGCCTTTCATTTTATATCTGACAAAAATTATTAGGCATGTTCTGTTATATTAAAAAATGTCCCTCATCCCTTGTTGGCAACACAGCTAGAACTGCACAAATTTCTCAATCTGGCATGGAAGATCATATAGTAGGGAGAGCAATACTTATCAAAGAAATATACAAAGGAGAGTACCAGATCTTACAACTCTCCTGAAGCTATGAAAGGTTTCCAATCATATAGTGTCTCCATAAACTATAATCAGCCCCTAATAACTCATCTCTCAGTCCTTTCTTAATAATCCTCAGTAATTAATCGGAGTGCTGTTCAACAATCTTGACATCTCCTGAAACTTAAAACAGATGTTCTCCTAAAGAAGAGATTCATGCAACCTCTCATCCCTTGACCCTGAAACCCCCAGCCTACTCCTGCCCATGTGGCTTTTTGGCTGATAAAGTGAAAGAGAAAAAAAAAAAGAAAAAGAAAAAATTCAGTGATCCATTGTATTTACTTCCATTAAGTAATTGCTTTAAGTAGCAGAATATACGTAAAGCTTTTGTTTTTCTTTTTATATGGAGATAAAATTCTCTAATTAATCTTGCCAACATTATTAAGCTTTGCAGGTCCCCCTGAGTGTAATTATTATCTGGGCATATGCCGCCTTCTTGACAGCTGGTGGGGCATACAATTACAAAGGCTGCAGTACAGACATACCCAGTTCCAACATCTTAACTGATGCTTGCAGAAAGCATGCATATACCATGAAGCATTGCAGGACCGATGTTTCGAATGCTTGGAGAACTGCTGCATGGGTCAGGATCCCCTATCCTCTGCAGTGGGGTATCCCCATCTTTCGTTTAAGGACTTCATTTATGATGATAATTGTGTCACTGGTTGCATCAGTTGATTCGGTTAGTAATCTATAATTGAATGGACCAACAATAGTTGATTCAGTTAGTAATCTATAACTGAAGGGACCAACCATAGTAGAAAATGACCTGTGACATGGAAAGAAATCCATTTTAAAAGTTGTACCTCCTCTACAATCTCATTTGTTTTGCAATTAATCAGCCTGTCATAGGCACAAAATGCCAAATTATGATAGGGAGGGGAACTGCTGTCATATAGCCACAAACTATGGAAATTGACGGGAAAGAATATCCCTTTGCTACTCATATGAAATATGGAAGCACCTTCTAACAAAAGGTGGTTTCCTGTGGGTAAAAAGGCTGATTGGCTGTAATAATTTTATTGCGAAGCTGACAAACTTAAAACAGAGGAGGCAAGTGGTTTTTGGGATGTTGAAATAACTAATTAACCATGTTTACAGATCAGGGCACTGAATGAATGTAAATGATGATTTTAATTTTTTAAATAAAAGCTGACACAAATGCTGCACCTTATCAGGTCGGAACGTATCACACTGCATCTGTGCGAATTAATTCAAAGCCTCCTACTCCAGGTATTGTCAGTAGAGGAGTTGGGGTTGAAGGTTTCTGTAGTGCACTGGCTGGACTTTGGGGCACAGGGACCGGGTCAGCAACCTTGACAGAAAATGTGCACACCATCAACATAACAAAAATTGCAAGTCGAAGGGCTGTGGAAATTGGAGCAGTTTTCTTGATCGTCTTCTCATTCATTGGTATAACAATTTGAATAATCAGATGCAAAAGAATAGTGTTGAGACTTACACTGCTCTCAGTGCATATTCATTTATTTTGTTTTTATGCGGAATGGGGCATAGCCATTAGGTTTGTAAAGGACTAGGTTGTTACTGTGTAACAGATTCAAATGCATGGGACATTTTAATTTTGGAATCTTGTTGGAATATTGATCAAGAAAATATCGAAAATTCACAATATTTGTAAGATTCAAATGCACAATATATAATTCAATATATGCAAACCCCAAGGAGCACAACACAGATGTTTGAGTGGAGGTTCTGAGTCTGTGTTGTTCCCCTAGGCCCACCCCGAGGGATTTATCGTGAAATTACCTGGTGTATGTGGGACAATGGGGATGTACATTAGTTGGGTACTCTTAAGAGGTTGGGACACCTTTTAGCAGCAGACACACACACACACACACACACATATATGAATATTTAGATGTTCCACCTTGCAGATTCTTTATAACTACAGGCATTGGTTTTAGGAAGGTACATTACTAATTTCTTGGCTGGTGTTTTATAGGAAAAGTGGGTGCCATCCTTGCTTCTATACCACAGGCCTTGGCTGCTGCCATTCTGTGCTTCATATGGGCTCTGATTGTGGCATTGGGTCTCTCAACGCTGCAGTATTGTCAAACAGGGAGTTTTAGAAACATGACAATAGTTGGTGTTTCACTCTTCCTTGGTTTATCCATCCCCGCATATTTTCAACAGTATCAATCTGACTCCAGCTTGATCCTGCCTAGCTATTTTGTTCCTTATGCAGCAGCATCAAATGGACCAGTCCACTCTGGCAGTAAGCAAGTAAGTGATTTTTTTTATTTTACTTTCTCGTTTCCTTCTTTTTTCTTTTGCGGGGAGAGGAGTTACAGCTTCTGCTTTGTTTTCATGGTTTGAGTAATATCGCAAACTTCTTTGTTTTTGAGTGAGACCATTGCTCAAAATGAAAACCTTTGATTTACTTTCTTCACTATTTAAGTTTCACAACCTGTGCAACCTCTGAATCTCCTAGTGCTCTTTGATCTTCTGCTTAGAAACAAGGACTGAATCACACTTATTCATTCACCCCAGAGAAAAGTGGTGGAGAAAAATGGACGATATTGAATACATTCCCCTCCTGCACGAGGAATCTGATAATTCTGTTACAAACAAAGGCCTCATCAAATTGCAATTCAATAAACATCTCATTACGCAAACTGCAAGCCTAAATTCTAATTTATTGGAGCATACATAAATCTTTGTTTAATATGAGCTGAATACCTTATTTCATTATTTGTTTTCCCTTTTTAATTACAATAGTAAGAGAGAGTTGACCTCCTGTTGTTGTTGTATCAGCTTGATTTTGCAATAAATGGGCTTCTGTCGTTGAACATGGTGGTGACACTCTTGATGGCATTTGTACTAGACAACACTGTCCCAGGTAGTCGGCAAGAACGAGGGGTGTATATATGGTCAAGTGCCGAAGACATAACAATGGATCCGTTGTCTCTGTCAGATTATGGTCTGCCAAAAAAAGTTGCTCGTTTTTTCCATTGGGCGAAATGTTTGAGCTGATGACATTATGCGGATAGCTGGTGCATGAAGAATATTGAGGAGTTGCTCCATTTAGAGGCCACCATCTGGATTGTGGCACAGTAGCTTGGAAGCAGTACAGCTCAGTTAGGTGATAGATACATATAGATATTGCTTGTCCCCTTTATATATCATACAAAATTCAAAATTAATTTTTTTTTTTTTAACATTTGATGAATCATTATTTATGCTGTCGTTTGCAAAGTGAGAAACAAAACACGTTCGGGTGATCCCAAATTATATAATTAGTCATTGCATCCTTAAAAGAAAGATAGATGGGATGGGTGTTTTTGAAATTCCTTGCATTGGTGGTTATATTGTTTTTGTTTGTAAGTGAGAAACAAATTAGAGATTTTTGCGGAGTATAAGCAGCTGCTCTGAAACATGCATGGTGGGTAGCAAAGTTGTGTGATTAGCTCCTCTTAAAATGGGAGATCGGTTTTTCCTTCCTAGCTCCAAGGAATGGGAACTGGGGACAACCTAACTCGCAGCCTTTTATCTCTGAAAACTGAATTGTTATCTTTTTAATTTATATGTTATTAATGATTTGGAAGCTTTTTGTGATTGACGACTTGTTGTATTGAAGAGAAAACAAGAGAAAATCATATGTTGCCTCACATCAGCAGCGATACAAAAATAAATAGAAAACTAGATCATCTTAATTTGCATTTGCACTGAACTGACACATGATACGTAATATTGAATTTATTTTTCATGTAATTAAAAAGAATTTATTTTTACTTTTATTCTCATTTTCTTATTTGGTACCACTATTTAAAGGTGGAATGATAATTTTTACATTTTGTTGGAAAGAACATTTCTTATTTCAAGAGTAGGAATGGTCATTCTATTATCACATGAAACAATATAAAACAAAACTTAGTAAGATTTTTGTCGTCAAATTTTTTTCATAAAATATAAAACATGTTTGGTAATTATTTTTTTGATTTTAAAATTTAAAAAAATTTAAAAATTTAAAAACTTGACAATTATCCTAATTCTCACCACCATCCATCGTTAATCACAATCACTCGCCATCTACCGACACTGCTACCCCTACTACCGTCACCTTCCACCATCACCACTCACTATTGACCATTGCCGCTGCCCCACCACCACTTTCGTCACTGTCACCAACTGCCATCGTCACTTTGCCACCAATTATCGCTGCCGCCATTACAAATGCTTAATAATATTTAATAATTAAATAATATATATTACTAATATTTTGTATAGACATAATATTAAATTTTTATATCATACACAAATTTTATTTTATTTTATTTTAGCATTGTTCATTGGTGTTATCAAACAAGAGAATGAAAATGACTATTTCATTCTATTTTTATTTTATTTTTATTTTCATTTTATTTTTTTTTATTTTTTGGTGCCAAACATAGCCGTAGTGCTTTTAAGACCACAGTTCGTAAATGGAAAAATTATTCAATACGTTCTCACATGGGGTGCATTGGTATTGAACTCTAACATTACGGGAGAGGTGACATGTTACGCGGTGAGCCCTTTGTGATTATTGCATGACTTAGCACAAACTTTTTTACTTACACTAAAAAGAAAAATATTCCGCGATGCCAATTTTTCCGGGCAATGACATGTTTGAGAAATTGATTGGTTTGATTATTAGTTAAGAACAAACATTGATGATCCCCCGGTGATGTCTTGCAATCTCTCTCTCTCTCTCTCTCTCTCTCTCTCTCTCATTAATGTTTTTGTACTCACTGTAACAAGTTGAGATAGCACATAACAGGACTATGTCGCACTAGGTCAAATTGGATCAATAGTCCCACTTTTGGTTAAATAGTCAGACTAACAATCGTGACCGAATAATTTATCCCACAAGGACTAAACAGTCCCGGGCGCGCGGGGGAGGTGGTATTAATATTTTTGGGACAACGAGGCGTGTATTAACATATATTAACATATGTATAAAATAAAATATAAAATATAAAATATAAAATAATATTAACATATGTATAAAATAAAATATACATAATATAATATGATATAATATCACATTACACATATAATAACATATTATTTGTGTGTATTAACCTTATATTAATGATATAATATATAAATTGTATATGTTAATACTATAGTTATATATATATATATATTAATGTTATATTAATAATACAGTAGATATCTCATATGTTAATATTAAAAGTATACATATATTAATATGTTGTATAATAACATTATATCAAAAACACGTTATTTATATATTAATTATATATATGTTAATATATTATTCATGTATATTAACAATATATTGAATATATAATACAAATATCTTATACTTAATATATTATAATTATATACTATTAATATATTTTCCTTACATTAAAAATATGATATTGACGCAATAGTATTAAAGTTTTTATATTTGCTATGTGTATGGAGTCCCCCCCCCCCCCCCCCCCCCCCCCCCCCCCCCCCCCCCCCCCCCCCCCCCCCCCCCCCCCCCCCCCCCCCCCCCCCCCCCCCCCCCTCTTTAAGGCACTTTTTCTTTACACTTTTTAATTACTTAAATAAATTATTATTATTTTCATATTTTTCCAAGGTGAAATAGAAGTTGATTTTATTTTTACAAAAATTTTAGTTTTACATCTTGATATTTTTCTTATGTTTGAACTTAGAAATATGTGTAAAGAAAACTAAAAAAATATAATAATTGTATGTGTTTCAAGTTTTGACACCCATCAAAACAAAATTCTCGTTCCACCCCTAGAGCTAACACAATCGTTACTCAAGCAATTCTAGCTATATAGAATCCAAACCTAGACAAAAAAAATAAAAAAAGAAGAAACGAATAGTATCCAAATCAGTAATGGCATATATAATCCATATCTTAATTTCTTTTTTCACTTCTAGGCACAAGACTATAGGATCCAAATTAATAGATTAATATATGACCCATACACTTGTGTTTAAAAGTGAGAAAAGAGATCACATTTAGTACTTCCCATAGTAAATTTGACCAAAGAAAAATAAAGAAAAAACACTATAACTGGAAATAGGACGAGGCTATCCAATTTGGTCTGAATTGAAAACTAGCGACGAGTTATGGGCTTCAAGAGTGGAGTTCTGTTTTCAGCTATGATAGAGGCAATGGTTTGTTCATGCTGTGTTTGAATTTCGAATTTATTTTTTCATTTCCTTTGCCAAGCATGAAACCCATACTTGTTTGCCATTTTTGGTACCTTTAGACTTTGCTTTATTTCTTAGGTCCAAGTGGGCTTACACAGAGCGTACTCAGAACAGAAAATTATATGCTGAGCCCAAGCTCGACCTGATTTTGCTTGAATCTTCCAGTTAAGCTTAGTCCAATCCCCGAAAAAAAAAAAAAAAAACAGCAGCAACAACAACAACGTAAGGTTTTTGTGGCAATAATTTCTTTTAATAGACGATCAATCTGTGTGGTCACTTTCCACAGACTGATCCTCTGTTAAAATGAAATTATTGCCACAAAATGTTGTGGTCAATTTTCCCTTACAAAATTTTGAATAATTTTTTTATTAAAACAATATAACAGTGACATTCTTTGATATTATAAATCAAGATTGTCATTTAACAACAAATAGACATTCTTTGATATTATATTCTACACCAAACTTTTGTACAAAAATTGTATTTGTTTGACATTATACTTATCAAATATTGGTTGATGGAGAATCCTAAGAGGGAGAACCCCAGACAGAGTAGACATACTGTTTTTTTTTTTTGGTGTGTGGGTTTTTGGGGATACAACTTAGTACTTGTTAATTAATCTATTTTCAATAATATCGGCTAGCATGTAGGGGGACAGGGAATGCACGTGCGCCCCCCGTAATCACCGAGATATTTGAGTCAAACGATGCCTCGCACGTGTCGTCAAAGGTCAAAAGCATTGATTACGGGCCGCAAAAAAGGAACAAGAAGTTCATACCCAAAAAAAAGCAGGAGAGGCCTAGGATAAGAACAATGATGAGAACCTACTTGATCAAATCTACGCGACTAATTGTTTTGAATTTTTAAGAACTATTACGTATATACACAACATATACATTACGTATGTATATATGCATATATATATATAAGTGTAGGTAAAATGAGAATAATGATTAAAGAATTATTATTGTACTAGTAGTTTACTCCTGTAATGCAAGAAATAAAATAAATAGAAATAATCCACTTTACTTTTTTATATTTAAAATAAAAATCAGATAAATCCTTTGTATTTTAAAAATTTACACGCATAGTAAAGTGAAAATGTCAACTTCACCGTGCAAATTAACGTTTAGTGTTGGCACGCGCCGTAAATGCAGTTGGCTTTGTTTTTAATGTTTAAAATACCTTTTATACCCTTAAACTGCACGTCTTCTCTCTTTCCGTCTCTTTTTATTATTACCTATCCAAAACATACTTCATCTACCCATGTGTTTTGCCACCTCCGTCACCACCCAGGGTTGTTACCACGACCACTCATGGTGACATATGCATCTCACTCAGTCTACAAGCACTTTGTAACCTAGCCACCTCGACTACCCCTTCACAAACCCATCATCCCACGGCCGCCACTGCCAATAATTCACTCCATATAGAAGCCATTTCGTGAAAAAACAAAACCATTCTTGCATGCATCCAATCAACGGACAAGATAAACCATATATACACATCGGTGGGCCAACCTTATTGACTCATATTAAAGAAGCTTTGGATACACAAGCAATAAAATCATCCCAGCATGCATAAGCACAGTCTATCATATAAACACAAGGATGACTAATTTCTACCACTGATATCATGAATACCACATGCAATCCCCTTCCCAAACTCACTCACTATACCACCACGGCTCAAAGCAGCAACCACCTCTACCACCATTAATTGTCGAATATACACCCATTTATATAGAAAGAGATACACGTATAATATGCAGAAATAATACTTTTACTTTTTGTTATATTCCAGCAATTTATAATTTAAACACATTAGACATTAAAGTATTTATTCATAGAGAATAACACTTTAATTTGTATGCAATGTCATAAAAAGAGCGAAGAAAATAAATATTATTTTTCATTGTTTCAAAATTGAATAAGCCTGTTTTTTTTTTTTTTCATAAGAGTTTAACACAATAAATAACATACGTAATATACCATAAAATAATTATTCTACATTTATGTCATCTATGTCAAATATTAGCAATCATCATATGAGTAATTAGTGTGGGCCCATGATTTAAAGCATGCAAAATGCCAGAGCTAAGATGAGTTTTGTTGGCCACTGCCTTCTCGTAACCACCTAGGCATTAAATAAGAGGTTCACTTATTGTTTACGAATTAAGGGTGTGTGACTTTAATAGTTTTATAAGTTTTACGGATTTAGAATATATGTTAGCATTTGTCTAATTAAATTATAGGTTGGTTTTTAGAAGGAAGTTTTCAACTCAACTTACATAACCCTTCATATTCTATCATATATGAATTTTAATGTTTGTTTTGTACTTTTGAATTCTATTTTAAAAGGACTTTATGTAAATTGGCCCGGATGTAGTTTGGAAGTCTATTGATTAAAATTTAGAGAGAGAATTTAGGTGTTCGGGATTATCTATTGGATCAGAACCTATTCCTTATCCATCTAATATATAAAAGTATACATATATGTTATGAACTTTGAGTGCATATAGTAAAAAAAAAAAATAAAATAAAATAAAATAAAAGAAGATTAAGATAAATTTTAAAGTTTGGATAATGAAAAGATAGAGTTGGTAAGGTTTAATATTTTTAATTTTATTAGAGTCCATGTTTTGAGTACTTTGTAAATAAATAGAGAACTTAGTTAGATTATAATAAGAAAAAATATATATATCTTATTTTATCTTATATATATATATCTTACAAAACTAATAGAGTGAGTTGAATAACTGAATAAATCTAATAGTTATTTAATCAATTACCTCTGTGACGTGAAATTTTAAAAGTATAATAGCATTTTCTTGTAATTATTTAACGCTCCTATGATACCACGTGATTATGCTCTATTCTCTCAATGATTGCAAATCCTATACACAAGATGGAGTATTCGCCTACATGTAGCAAGAGCAAGGGACCTATAATCAATGTGAGAGAAGAAGCATGGCCTATGGTGCTCAAACGCACTGAAAAAAAGCTAGTGCAACTTTGGTGAGAGAAAACGAAATAAAAAAAATCAAAAGGAGCCAACTTTTTGTTATTGGGCTAACATAGAAGATAAGGAGAAAACAAAAAAAAGGTGAGAAAATCAGAACTTCTTCTTCTCTGTTTTAATGGATTTTGACTATTTTTAGGCACTTCTCTCAAACTAACATTTTGGTTTTAAATAAGAGTGAATACATAAAGAAAAGGAGTTCTCCAATCATTTCTAAGCAGCAAATAGGGCATTAAGAACTTCATTTAATTTACACGATTTAGAGGTTATATCAAAAAGGGAGAGGGATGCGAATAATTTATTAGGTTTTACCAAATCTCCATTTGAATAAATGTAAGTTCAAACCAAAATATAATTTGTGGCAAAAATTTTCCCTTTGTTTATCTAACTTTCTAAATACAATTTGGTTTTGCTAATTTCTCTATGCATATGAAAATTAGGAGATGAAATAATGGAAGGAGACCGGAAAGAAGGAAGGGAGGAAGGAAATCAGAGTGATGGCAATCAGGTGTTCAGGTTGATAAAATTCAAGCCCCATAAGAGGCCGTGTCTAGTTGCGAAATCGATTTAGGACCCACACCCACACCCACACATATAATCAGAAACAGATACATACAAACATCAATAATCAGAAACTTTCTGCATGGGCGTCGTAACAGTCAACTGCCGAATTTCCCATCAGAGTAAATCAAACCCATTTTTTACTTCCTTCTCACTTGCCGATACGAGTATAAGGCCAGACCACAACAGAGCTTCCGACCTGTTCCCAATTTAAATTATATTTGTAATTTTGGAAAAAAATGCTATTATTGTTGGTATATTGTGATAAAATTTCAAAATTTTTTATATTACATCTAGTATTATAAATTAATTACTATCCTATTTATGGTCTATTTATTCCAAACATTATGTTGGAGGTTAAAAGTTATATATTGGTATGTTTTATTATAATTATGTGGCCCTGTTAATGGCTTGACCATTAGTCTTATTGTTCTTATGTATATATAGATATACCAAGTAACTATTTTAAGAGTAGAGAGATGAGAGAGGAATGGAGAAGACTATTTTTTATACAAAAGCTCCACCTTTATATATACACTATTTTCTTCTTGTTTCATACATACTTTGTACTTGTATTTTGTGGCAACCACGGCTGGAACTATTCATCTTCTCCCAGTTGACGTGACACCTGAGGAGAGCGGTTTGTGAGCACTTAGGTTGAATCTTGGAGCCGTTGATGTCCGCTAAGATCTTCACGTAGGGAGGCACAACGACTTTAAGACAGCGACTACGTCGTGCCTCACTACCTCACAGGTCAGATTGTTTTGATCTATATTTTCATATTATATGATGTATTTGTTTTATTGTTATTTAAATATGTTAGCGAATGATGATTTGTTTTGGCTTAATCTCTATTATGTGATTTTTAGACTAACAGTTTAAAGTCGTTCCCAGCGAAAGCATCTTAAGTGGACTGGTCTATTTTGGCCCCAAATGGGCCCCACCATCTCGATAGTCAACCGAGATACGTGGACATCCGATAAAATTGGTAGGAGGGACATATATACGTTCATACGACCATGCTAGGTGTTATCAAATAGCATGTTTCAAGGAAAAAAATATATAGCTTTAATTATATTCTCTGGTTGTAAGGGATAAAACGGTGCATGCTTCATTTAAAAAAAAAAAGTTTTTGAAAGGAAAATTATATGTAGTGTGGAGTTATGTTGTGATCATATTATTGGTACTAATTTCAATATTTGATTCTATATTATCATCCTATGGATCCTTCGAACAATCATGGCAGATTATTTGGATTTCAATTTCTTATCTTTTGATTGCTCCTACTTTGATGAATTTTGAAAATGTAAGGATATTCCAATTAGACGAAATGTAGAAGCCATAACTCTCATTGTATTATTGATAGGAGTTTTAAAATCCCAATGGTCATTGCTTTTGATGATTTAACAACTTTAAACTCTTGCCTTGTAACCTATCTTTGGCTCCTGTAGGTGGAGGAAATTTTACAGGGAGGTAGATAGTTGGAGATTGTGACTGCAATATCTACTTGAGATTTTAATATTTGCATTCTTACTCATATAGATGCACAGGTAAAACTCTTTAGAGTTTCCCGTGGAAGAGACATTCTTATTGCCCTATGAGATTGTTCTAAGAGCAAAATGTGAGGGTTACAAGTGAGTTGTGCAGGGAAGGGAAAAGATTATTTATTTCTTTTATCTTATGGTTGACTAGAATTCATGTTTATCATGAGTTTTCATTAATCTTGTGTTGGAGAATTTTGCTTAGAAATTTGCAGGTCCATGGAGCTTTTCGTGGATCATTTGGATGACGTGATAACAAACACAATGTTGATAGAAAAAATATATCTGATTTAATTATTTTGATATGATATTTTGGTTTTCACATGAGACTATACTGACTTTGTGTATGAAGTTGGAGATGTTTGTTCAAATAATTTTGCAGGTCATGTGGCGCCATATCAATGAAGCAATTGAATAATGAGAAAACTAAATTGAGGCATATGGCTTGAGAAGCCTAAATGAGATACAATATTAATTGCCTCAGGACTAGCGCATGAAGCTAGATCCTTATTTGATCGAGGGGGATGAGTGAGCCCATAGGGAGTCACCAAGGGAGGTAACCAAACACCTGTGATTGGAGGTCCCATGAAGGATGTTCAATGGGTAGAAACAATCCATACAGCGTGACTCATGTCTAGCACTCAATAAATTAGGAAACACAATATAGATGTTCTCCTGCTCATCCCTAAGGCAATTGTGCTGTGGAAATGTGAATGTTGAGGAAGGGTATAACCCTGAATGAGTCCAAGGCGGGCAAACTCCCGCAGGGTATTTGTTACATATGTCTTTGGAGGATTCACCTAAGTGAGAGCTGTCGTGAGGCCGCGACTGTGAGAATTGGGCTGTTCTCTAGTAACTCTCATAAGAATCAAGATTCAGTGCATGGCTATTAATCGCACTACCCCGCGAACATGTCTAATAGTCGGTATTGTGTGTGTGACATGTCAAACTCTGGCTCAAAGGATCTAGTTCAAGACCTAGTTCACTATGATTTCTTCAGAGGGAGGTTGTTATCACTAAGTGAGGTTCAAGTCCGGAAGACACCTACACCTATTACACAGTATTATGGTTGCCAAATTTTTTATACATTAATTTATTTTGATTTGCTAAATTTTCATATATTATTTATTTTAATTTGCATTGTTGAGATTTCTAATGAATTTATTATGCTTCAAAGTTTTAAAACTTGTGGGGGATTGTTGGTATATTGTGATAAAGTTTCAAAACTTTTCATATTACATTTAGTATTATAAATTAATTACTATCCTATTTATGGCCTATTTATTCCAAACATTATGTTGGAGGTTAAAAGTTATTTATTGGTATGTTTTATTATAATTATGTGGCCATGTTAATGGTTTGACCATTAGTCTTATTGTTCTTATGTATATATAGATATACCAAGTAACTATTTTAAGAGTAGAGAGATGAGAGAGGAATGGAGAAGACTATTCTTTATGCAAAAGCTCCACCTTTATATATACACTATTTTCTTCTAGTTTCATACATACTTGTACTTGTATTTTGTGGCAACCACGGCTGGGACTATTCATCTTCTCCCAGTTGGCGTGACACCTGAGGAGAGCGGCTTGTGAGCACTTGGGTTGAATCTTGAAGCCGTTGATGTCGGCTAAAACCTTCACGTAGGGAGGCACAACGACTTTAAGACAACGACTACATCATGCCTCACTATCTCACAGGCTAGATTGTTTTAATCTATATTTTCATATTATATGATGTATTTGTTTTATTATTATTTAAATATGTTAGCGAATGATGATTTGTTTTGACTTAATCTCTATTATGTGATTTTTAGACTAACAGTTATTACCCTTTTAATTTTGGTACTAGTGTTTTTTCATTAGTAGGTTTGTACAGTAAGATTTTAATATCAGTTTGCTTCTCCATTCTCAAGCACTAATGAGAATAGGGCAATCACCAACTAAGAGTTGGGGCTGAATTCGTTTCCTCAGGAGGCAGGTCTTGATTTCAAGTCCTCATAGCCCTTTGTACAAGTCAACTCAGTCCATCAACCTCTTGAGCCGCGCTGGATAGGTGTAAGATGCTCTGCACTTAATTTGGGTCCCTGCTCACGCAGATGCGCTTTCAAGCCTGGCGGCCGGATTGAGCCCTGACTGGTTGGCAAAATCGATTACCTACCGACCTTCCCTTTTTCGTACCAATTAAAAAAAAAAAAATTGTTGAAGATCGTTGATTTCATATATTGATTTTAATAATTATAAAATATAATTTAATGATTTAATAACTCTATTTAGTATACAGATTCTGTCATATTTTAATTTTAATTAGTCTATGATTTGAGGCTTAACATTTTAAATATATTGAAAATTTGTGTATTGAGAAGTTTGTCAAGAAGAATTGAAAGTTGGTGAGCATGATGGGTTGATACATTTAACAAACTTATGTTTACAATCTCATCTCGAAGAGATTAAAGACAGTCAAAGAAAATGAAGACCAGTTAAAAAAAATCACAAAACTTGAAAGCTTTATTGAAGATTGTGTTGAAGTCTTGAGTGAATGGAAGAAGCTATATTGATTGAAGAGCCCTAAAAACAACAAATTTGAATAATTTCATTTTGAAGAAATTGAAAGTGTTCAAAGAAGTTAAAGATCAAATGAAGAGATGATCACAAGTTTTGAAAGATTTCTTAAAGGTTTTAATGAAAACTTGGAGGCCATGGTGATTGCAAGTATTTTTAAAGATCAACTTGGATTGGAGAAGTCTTTTCAAGCTCTAGAAACTTTAGTTGTATGATATTTGACGTGCTTGAAGACATTGAAGAAGTCTTGCAAAAGTTAGAGACTTGAGCTAAAAAGAGTTTATTCATGGTTCCCAAGAGTCAATATATTTAGACAGTGACATTAAACAAAAGGACTCTAGTAAAAAGAGTCGGTCCCTCAAGTTTAGGAGTTAACACATTGGTTCAAAATATAAGGTATTGAGAAAGGTCCAAAAAGAGTCGACTCTATGTTCTTAAGAAGCTAACTCATTTGGACAATGGCTTTGTAAAGTTTGCCAAAACACAAGAAGAGTCAACTCCTTAAAGTAAAAGAATCGACACATTTGGATAGAGGGTTGAGAAAGATTACTACAGAATTAAAAGAGTCAACCCTTTCAGCAAAAGAGTCGACTCCTTGACTACAACGACTATAATTTTAAACGTTCTATCTGATTGATCTCGTATTAAATGCACTCCCAATTACCACCAACGGCTAGAATCAACGCAAGACTATAAATACAAGATCTCCACAATATTTATATATAAGAATCTAAGGATTTAAATACAATACTACTGATTGAAAGTTGAAATTCCTTATCTGAGCAAAAAAACATTCTTTTTGAGAGTTGCTAGGGCATTAACTGAGCTTGAACTTGCTTATCCACTCTTTGTGAGAGTTATCTGTTGTGTAAATTTCATTTATTTTATTTGAGTGGGTTTGTAAACCAATGAATTTGAGTATTCTTGTCAAAAATATTTATAAATTTGAGCAAAACTTGGACAAAATCACTTGCAGGGTTTAAGAGTTAGAGAATAACTCTTATACAAAGTATGCTGGACACTTAGACAACTAGGACTTGCTGTGTAAATAAGTTTTTGCATAGTGGAAGGCTTTCAAGAAATTTTTTAGGGTGAGAATGCAGATCACATATTGTGACTGAATCTCAGTAAATTTAGCCTTCATCTCTTACTTTGTTTTTCTTCCTTGCACTATATTGTTTTTCTTGCTTGGTTGATACATCTTTGATTTGCTGTTTCATTGATTAATTAGCTTTTAATTACTTTTGTGGGTGATTAATTTTGAAAAATTTAATTTATTTCCCATCCTGAATTGCATCTTTGGGCCAACAAAAATGAGAAGGGGGTTACATCTTTAGGCCAACAAAGATGAGGATAGGGCCAGCCTACACCAAGGTTCTAACCTTTTGCAATTGCAAGTTATAGTCATTGTAATGTTTTTCGTCATTGATACAGTACACATCAGTATTAATGTATTTTGATGTATTGTTTCGTAAACATTGCTAAAAATTTTAGAGATTATAAAATCTATCAAATTGGATGTATATATAATATGATATTACTTAGAAAAAAGTATTATTTAATACTACATATTTGAACATTTTTTTAGGGAAAATTTTTTGCAAGCTTCAATCCGTTTTGAGAACTATTAAGATAAACATCAAAAAATATACTAGAGCAGAAAATAGTGAGAATACGTCGATTCTCCTTGGACCCGATAACACTTCAAAAATTATGTCAGACAAGCCTAATCTCAATGTATTGAAAGAAAAAAAAAAATCTATTCTATTTCTCAGTTGTGCATCCCTCGTATCTTAGTGGCATTGTGTATTTATAGGTTTCGGAAGCTCCACTCCTTCTAGAAATGGTATTCTCTCTTTTTCTAAGAATAGATCTCATTTCGGTCAGTTTATGAGTAGATTGAGTTTATCTTTAAGAATCCTATTGCAGGTCGAACTGGATCTCCTGCCCAATGAATCTCTTTTTGTGTTTTAATTAGGAGTGCTTCTGCAACTACTAGACTTGCCTCTTTCAAGTCGGCACCGCCACTCTTTAGTGGGCTTGCTTTTATGCACGTTGGCTTGTGATTTATTTTGAGCATGTTCTTTGAGAGTCGGCCATATTACTTTTAGTGGACTGATTCTGATTTGAAAAATGTAAAATCTTCATCCCATAATTTTACCTAACATAAGTATATTTTTCTATCAAAAAAAATAAAAATAAAAGAGATATGGTTTTTAAGCACACTTGAAGGATATGCTATTTATCTAACACAGGTTTTCAAAAGAAATCTAGCATGAAAATTATTTTATTTTAACACAAGTACACAAAAACCAGTTATACAAAATCTGGTTTATTGCTCAATGTAAAGCTTTCAATACCTACATAGATCGATTTGCTTTGGTTTTATGTCTTAACTCAAAGTCGTACTGTATATAATCAGTTCGCTAAATTTCAATTCAGAATCGAACCTTTTACCACTGACTAGTGAATCTGTCAATCACATCGTAAAAACTACATAAAGCATCAAGGTGGAGTTCGGAAACGAACATCTCTTACTATTTTTTATTTTTTAATAATTAATCATAAAAACACTTCTTAAATTATAATTTAGTATTATTAAATATTTTTAAACTTTAAAGCGTAACATGTTAACTTTTTAAATAATTAATTTGTATCAATTAACATATTCTATTAACAATTCGTTTGAAAATTGAATAAAATTTTTCATGTAGTTTGTATATATTCACAAGATAATAATTTTATACTTAAATTGACCGCCTCTTATTATAATAACTGTTTAATGATTTATACATCCTTGCAATGACATGAAAATAAAAGGGCAATCCAAAAAATATTTAATTTATTAGATAATTATTATAAAATCGAAAAGTTAATTTAGATATAAAATCATATTTTTATAAATATATACAACTCACATAAAAATTTGCCATTCACTCTCCTAATTTCTAAATAAATTGCTAATATACTATTAAAAAAATATTGATTAACACAAATTAATAATTTAAAAAATTAATATTTCATTTTAAAGGTTACAGGTTAATAATATTAAATTTTAATTCAAGTTGTGTTTTTATAATTAAATTTTTTTTTAATGTCAGAACGAAATAGCCATTTCTTCAACTCAACCCAACGCTTGTGTGTGT
>CM065383.1:48500000-48532500 GCA_033060915.1 Euryodendron excelsum
TGATCTATACAAATTTATTTATTGATCATAGAAAAAAAAAATGTTTCATTGATCAACCACTTATAGGTGATTTCATGCATGTACATAACCAGTTCCTCATATTCCATTTTATATCTTCTACTTTAAGAAGAGAAAAAATAAAAGATATTGGCTTTGCAGCTCCACCCTTTTCATGGCAAGAAACGATTGCAATGAAAGGTGTTATTGGAAGCTATAAATTTTTAATTTTTATTTTTATAACTGAGTGCTCGGGTCAATTTGTGCGCACTATAATTAATTACTAAAGTCATGGCGCCACTCTTTGTGGAGAGGTGTCACCCGAAACATGTACATTGAATTTAGGGGTAGAAGGGTTTGAACCCATATATAAGTTGAGTTAATGAGTTTGGAAAAAAATTTAGTAGTGAGGTCGCACCTACATTCTTAGCTACTATCTCCTTTCTAATTTTTATTTTTGTGAATATTTGATAGACACCCAGTAAAAATCTTGAATCTTAATAGGTGTTTGTCAGTTTTGGATATATATTTATATAACTTCACATACTTTGTCTGTCTCCTTTTAAATTATATTTATATATTTAATATTTTGACTTTTATTATTTTTTTTTTTTTGTGGTGTGCTTGAAGCCACGTAATTTATTTTTGCTTTTGATAAGTAAAGGTAAAACTATTTTGTTGAGTTGTATTCATTTAATTATTTTGCGGTAAACCTCATGACATTTGAAAATTAACTTCAAAACTAGACCATTAGTATGGGATTCATTTCAAATCATGAAATGGAGAGAATCTAAATCCGTTAGTATGCGTTTCAACATGAAATTGTTTGAACTTAAATGAATTAATGACATTCCCTGAAAGTTGCAACTATGAAAAAAGTTTTTTCAACTATGAAATTTACAAGAAACCGATTACGTAATCAAATAAGATATCAATTGATTAATGATTACTGCGTTACATATATTAAAAACTATGCATATTATTGTATTGATACGATCTTATTATGAAACAATTTAAAGGTATATGAATTTTGCATGTCTTTTGGTTAAAATAGTAGTATTATAAATTAGTTTGTCAATCCATTCAAAATAAGCACTACTAAAAAAGTGACTTTTTGCGACAGCAATTTACCGTTGCAAAAGACTGGATGCCGTCGCAAAAGACCTTTTGCGACAGCTCTACGACGGCAAGAAGGGCGTAGTGAAAGGTAGTGTCGCAAAAAGT
The DNA here is from genome assembly GCA_033060915.1 of Euryodendron excelsum. Classification (NCBI taxonomy): domain Eukaryota; kingdom Viridiplantae; phylum Streptophyta; class Magnoliopsida; order Ericales; family Pentaphylacaceae; genus Euryodendron; species Euryodendron excelsum. The sequence continues at coordinate 48,501,222 of CM065383.1, forward strand.
TTTTGCGACGGCAAAGCACTATTTGCCACGGCAAAGTTGCCGTCGCAAAAAGGTTGATGCGATATGGGTTTATTTGCGACAGCTCTAATTCTTTGCCATGCCGTCGCAAACAAGTTTTTGCAGCGGCACAGTGCCGTCGCAAAAACCTGTAGCAAAAGACTGAACTATTAGCGACAGTTTTACCTGTTGCAAATATTAAACGAACCGTCGCAAATACTTGAATTTAGTGACTAATATAATTGTCACCACAAAATTCTAACTATTTTAGAGTTTTGCTTCGACTCTTTGCCATCGCAAAAATAACACTACCGTCACAAATACTATATATTAATTTTAATATATTATATTAAAATTTTAAATTTTAAATTCCCTGTAATTCATGTTTATATAAAAGAAATTAAACTAAATAAATTAATAGCAAAATTCATTCACCATAAAATTCACAACTCACATCCAAAAAATTTAATACAAATCATCGAAGGTATAGTTTTTATATAAAGAAGTAATTAAAATGCAAATGTGTACAATAAAGTTTTCGTAACAAATATAAAAATACCAAATTCCAAGAGTACCCTAACATCCAACACTTCAAAATACGAAAAAAAAAAAAGAAAAAAAAGAAAAATATGAGGCACCCCTTTAATGCCAAACTTCACGAAATACCTACTCTTCTTCAATGACCTGAAAAAATAAAAATAAAACAAGTATCAATATGATTGCTACGGTTAATATAGCTCTTATTGAAAGACATTGCATTGACAGTTCCAAGTCCTCTTGAAGACAACATTAATTGCACGACAACTAAGTTACTCCATTATCATAGATTGAATCTAGCATTTCAGCTTCTATTACCGTGACCCATATAGTTCCACATGATCTTTAATTCCTACTCCCAGGTATTGCAACTGGCAACAACCAACTTCAAGTGAGTCACCAAAGTTTAAATGAAAAGATAAATAGTGAATAGGAAATCACATCCACAAGAGGTGCATGAAGCAGACAAGTAGCCTTTCAAAGAAGAAGAAAAATACATAGTTATTAGACGTCGCAGAGAGTAATAAAAAAGATCAATTTTAACAAGGCATATTTTTTTTTTTAAAGTCGAACAGGGAACTAGGATTACCAATATTTAGTTCAAACCTGAACTCTCTTACCAAGGCATTACAAGAACAAATGAGTATGGTGGGCAAAAATATAATTAAAAAAAAAAGAAAAGGAAAGAAAAAAAGGGCATTTGGAAACAAATCCTTGACAATAAGTTTCTCATATGAGAAAGAGAAGAATAAATCAAGAGAATATGTAAACCTGTTTCAAATCATATAATAAAAATGCTCCTATTGCAGCACTTTTTTTAAAATTTGAAACTCTGTTCTTGACAATCTCCTACTCTAATTCATTTTATTCAGAGATCAACCTCTCAACCACCTCTCGTCCATGATAGAAGCTCAAATCCCTAGAGTGGCCCTGTAATGTTGGTGTACAATGATGACCCCTAAATGGAAGGGTATGGTAAACACAACACTTGACTAAAGATTCTAGGTAGTACATTAAACATATTCCACCAACATAACTGAAACTGAGACTAATGAATCAAAATTGTAGCAATCTTGTTTCTCATGGTTTTTTCTATTGCATATATTACAGTAATGCTTGCCAGCCAAAATCATGATTCTCAAATGCATAGTTCTTTAAGGAATGTCCCATACTGCGATAACCTTCTTCTTTTCTATCTCTACGCTCTATGTATTCCAGTTTTACTGTCTACTTTATGTTAGTCTATGAAGTCATCTCTGTTAAGCCACAAAGTGTTGGGCACTGACAGAAATTAATAAATAATAAATACAAGATGCAAAATTTCACAGAAAATATAATCTGGATCAGCAAAATTACAAAGCACAAATAGAATTTAGGGTTAACAAAGTTTCATAATAGATCCTAGTTGATGGAATTCCACAATGTACAAGACAAAAGTTTCAGTCTTCTCTTTCAGCCAAAGAACACAGCGTTATCTATTTGGTAGTGTATAAAGTTTAGTTCTCACAAACCTGTGTGGAACCATATCATAGCTTCCATAATGGTGCAGAAGACACTTCATGTTTATTAAAGGATGATGGATGAGGTGTTGACCATCAACTGCCTGAAATAGATGAACACACCTATAAATAGCACCATAACAAAGTCATAAATCACAATGAGCAGGGTATGGAAATAAGCCACAATAGTTGTTCTCATAGTCAACGATGGGGGGCATATACAACTACAAGCTTAAAGTAACTCATGTAACATGAAAGTGTTACAAGCTAATATAATTTACACAGGGCTACACAGTTATAAACACATTTTGTGCATCCTAACTGCCTCACAAGCAGAAGAGTCTCTCCCAAGAGGTGAATTACCTACAATAGCCGAAAATTGTTTGTGTTTCATGAGAAATGTTGTTTTTCATAGCTGTACCATCTTGTTTCCAACAAATGACTAACAAGGTAAGGGCACTACTGAAATTTTTGAAACAAATGTTGTCACTTTTAGTTTGAAACAAATTGGAGAAGAAAAAAAATGAGAAGTTCAGTCACTTGGAGAAGTTTTTCCCTTTTTTTGGAGAAGTACAGTACCGGATTGAATCCCACAAAGAATCAAGCATCATGCTTGCAAAACACATTTTTCTAAAGATGAAGAACTCATTGGACGGCAACTTATTAAAAAAAATTCATTGGACTGCTATCTAGTATAAAGATGCAACCATTTCAATAAATTAAACATTAAAACAGTTAGAAATAGATAGCACATGGATAAAATTGTTCCTATCATCTAGGCATGCATACAATCACCCACCATTTTGGATATATTACTCATATGACTGATGAAACATAAATTCATAACATTCCCCTTCAATCATAGTTGAATTATAATAACCACTATTTGATCATCAATTACCTGGTAGAAATTGTATGAATCCTTGCCCTTCCTATTGCCGAAGCAATTAAAGTTCCTTTGCACGCTCTTTCTATAATCACGTGAAGAATATAAGGCACCCTCTTGGTCTTCCAATGGTTCAACCACATTACCAATTTGACCCAAACAGTCCTCACTATCACGTGAACAATATGATGCTTTAGAGTTCAGACCAAATTCAAGAAACATTTAGCAATTCTTGACTTTTCAATTCAGAAGTCTCATAAAACAAGAGAGAGAGAGAGAGAGAGAGAGAGAGAGAGAGAGAAACGATCTCTAAGTGCGGCATTTTATCGAACATTTAACTGTCAAAAGAAATAGGAGGCATACTTACACCTTTGCAACAGAACTAAACTAAAGAAAATCATAACCAAAATCAGCAACAAAAAATTCAGATACACCCAAGACCCATCGATTGCAATCTTTAAACAGAAACACTAAAAAATTAAATGTAAGAAATTTACTTATCAACAAAATGACAGAATCCACAACGCTGCAGCTGAAGATTAATCAACCCAACATTTTGTAAAGCATAGTTATCTATCTACCTTTGTAATACGAAAGAGGAGTTTTTATTCCCTGCCGAGGGGAGTTTCCATTCCTTGCGGAATAACCTAAATGCAGCGTGGGGAGAAAATGAAGCACCGAGGAGAAGAAACATAGAGCAAACAATCAATGTCAAAGGTGTAAGAACCACTCCCCTAGCCCCAACACAAACACGCAATAAACACGTTTCCAAGAAATAGCAATCAATGTCAAAGGTGTAAGAACCACTCTCTCTCTCTCTCTCTCTCTCTCTCTCTCTCTCTCTCTCTCTCAGAAATAGAAGGTTCCAATGGGCTTACCAGTGAAGATCTTCTCACTCAAGCTTACTCTTGCATAGTAAAGTGCAGTGAGGAAAATACACTGGGCATAGGGACCGAATAAAACGGCACCTGTCCCCTTCCTTCGTTGCAAAATTTCGGTCCTATTTCTACTCGTTTCTGAAGATTTGGTTGCACAGCCCTCGACTCTCTAGAGATGGGCTACAATTTGGGCTACAAACGGCGATCTTAACTCAACTAATTACTCGAACGGGAAACTGTTCGATGAAAGAGGGGAGGAGATGTTGCGACCGAGGAAAATGAAAGAGGGGGAGGAGGTGTTTTTGCGATGGAGGAGGGTTTGAGAGAGAGAGAGAGAGAGAGAGAGAGAGAGAGAGAGAGAGAGAGAGAGAGAGAGAGCGAGCATAGAGGAAGATCGATCGGGAGAAAGCTAGGGTTTATGGGGAAAAAAGGGGGAGGAAGTGCGCTAAACAAAACGATGCCGTTTTGATTAAAACCTTTTGCGACAGCCAATCCCGTCCCAACTACCCGTGGCAAAATGACCTTTTGTGACGGGATACACGCCATAGCAAATACCCGTCTCAAAAAGTCTTATACGTGACCATATATATTTTCCGTCGCAAATGTCGGTTGCAAATACAGGTTAGTGAAAAGCTTTTGCCACGGTCATTTTGCCGTTGCAAAAGGTGTTTTTTGTGACGGTAAACGAGTTGTCGCAAAAACTTCCGAAGCAAAAGGTTTTTTTTCTAGTAGTGAAGTGATGGATATGATAAGTATAAACTTTTAGACCTATTAGTTTTTCACTGACAAAATTCTTATAGTTGCCACTATTGACTACTAGCAATTGTAATAAAATTTATTAATTAATTGTTGCCAAGCACCCGAACAAACAGTTTGGCAATCTTACGGCCTTGTTCAAATGTTTGGAATCTCATTTTGATCATTGCCGCATGAGTTGTTTAGGCTAAAAAAGAAGAAATTATTTAATTAGTACATCAGCGATACCACATTATTTTTTTAATATGATATCAAAAATTAATGAATTAGATTGTCCTAATCATATTTTATACCAATTAATGAATTAGATCCATATAATCATATTACAATTTTCATAATTGAAAATATTACATCAATTATAAAAATGTACGATAAAATGTCTCCCCTACCGGTGTGATTATAATGTCATTTAGAATTGTTTAACTAACTGGAGCAATATTGCACGTGATGTGCAGGTGAGTAAATGCAATATACACACACACACATATATATATATAATAAAATGAATTAATGGGAAGACACCCTCACGTCTACTGATAATATATATAGGATTCATATGGTAAAACTTATTTTAAATTTTTTTACATTTAACTTTATTAGGTTATAGGTCCAAAAGTTAATTTTTTTTTTTGCTTTTATAAGTTAAAAATAAGCTGAGAAAAATTGAATTTGCTTATAAGTTAAGCCGGAAAGCCATACTAAATGGGCTAATAGTCTTGTTATCCATAAGCTTCTTTATTTCTAGGTCTGTCTAGCTTGTTGATTCAAGTAAGATCGTGATCTTAGTTCGATTATAATTTAATTTTTAAGTAATAAGAAATAGCTATGATTGTACACTGAGCTATTAATTCAGTTATAATTAACCTGTGCAAAGTAATAAAGAAATAGTTATATTAGAATTTTTTAATTTCCATTCACATTTAACATTATTTTCGTATCGCTCATTTGAATGCTCAAGTAAAACACAGTGGTGTTAAAAGTTTCAAACTCTTGGTGAGAAATGTAAGAAAAATAATTTTTTATTTGATTTTTTACGACAAAAAAACAAACCAAAAGAAATTAGAAAGAAAATTTTGATATTTAAAGATAAGAGAAAAGAAAATAAAAAAGAATTATTAAAAAAAAAGGAAAAGGAAATGAATGAAAGTAAGAACTTTTCTTGTCTTAGCAAGGAAGAGTATTTTTCACTCTTTTCTTTTCCCTTCTCTTTCCTTTGATTTTGTTGGGAAACAAGCTGTTGATAATTACAGAGTGAGAGTGGGCAATAGGCATGGACTTAGAGGTCTACAAACAAACTAAAAACTTGAGAATCGAACCAATTCGCCATCTTTCGAGTTAGTTTGGTTCGAGTTTGTCAAAAAATCGATTCAATTTTGAGTCTAAAAAATATTAAACCGATCTACTCGGTTTCATATTTTTTTATCCCAAAACCAAACTGAGAATCGAACTAAAACCTAATATTTATATCTCATAAAAGTCTACATATTTTATATACGACATCAAATCATTATTATTTGTATTTAACTATCATTGATTTGTGTTTATGTAATTATTTTTTTTATTTTTTTGAAAAATTAAGAATATAAAACTAATCTTATTATTTTATTTTTTTAAATAAATAAATTAAATATTATACAATAAAAGTAAAACTGAATAGACCCAATCTGATCTGGACCTAAAACAACCAGAGGCATGAAGCTGAACCAATTTAAATCGACTTAAATTGATGTAGTTCAATTTCATTAAATAATTAGTTTATTTCTAAATTTAAAATTTTAAAACCGGACAAGATGACATCGATTTTAAATCTAGCACGCCCATAGTTCGCCAGGCCGGATCTTTCGCGGCTTTGTTTTCAGACAAATTTTTTTCTTACTGCAAGCAGAGCCAAAAAAAAGAAAAGGTCACTGTCGCACAGTCGCCTCAGCTCTACCCCTCAGTATTATAATAATACAAGATTTCTAGTCCTCTGGTTTTACGCCGGATGGCAGATGAAACTACCCCCGTCCCCCATTATAACCCTCCACGGTTCCAGCTGCTCCTCTTCCTTGTTCCCTGCCCCCCACCTCTCTCTCTATGCTTTCACTTTCTCTCTCTACAACTACGCGCCAACTAACTAGCTAGCTACCTTCCATTTTCTTTTAACATTCTCTCTCTAAAAGTAACACATTCGGTTCCAAATGAAGTTGCATGTGCTGCACTCATCTCAAGAGCGTTTTAAGAGTGTTTTTTAAATAGTTGATTAGTACTGCTTGATTTGATACAGTGTCACGAAGCACTAGCAACTAGCAAGGCTCTTACTCAACCGTTCGGTTCTGTAATACGTATATACATATAATAGCACATTTATGTATCTCAGGGTTCTGACGCATTTGTTTCGATCCATCGGATGTAGAGATTCAGTAACGGATGATGACGAGGTACTTTCAGTTTTCAAATCAGCTGCGTGAAATTTCGTTTCCACTCAAAGCTGATTTCTTCTATTTAGCCTTTGAATGAATGTGATGGGTGTGCTTTTTTCTGTTCTTCAGGCGTTTGAACAAAGTAGAATTCAGACTTGAAAGGGTTTAACAGAAATACATACACACACACACACATATATATATGTATCCAGCTATCGCACCGGAGACTATTAACTGGCTTTCGTTTTCAGTGTCGCCAATGGAAATGCTTAGTTCGTCTTCGCAGTCTCAGATGCTTCAATCGACGATGAAGCTCGTGCCCTTCGATGGCTCCTCCGCTGATTCTCAGCACTACTACTTCCCCGATGACTTACATGCAAACGGTATCTCCATTTTTTCCCCTTTTTTCTGTTCTTCAGGCGTTTGAACAAAGTAGAATTCAGACTTGAAAGGGTTTAACAGAAATACATACACACACACACACATATATATATATATATATGTATCCAACTATCGCACCGGAGACTATTAACTGGCTTTCGTTTTCAGTGTCGCCAATGGAAATGCTTAGTTCGTCTTCGCAGTCTCAGATGCTTCAATCGACGATGAAGCTCGTGCCCTTCGATGGCTCCTCCGCTGATTCTCAGCACTACTACTTCCCCGATGACTTACATGCAAACGGTATCTCCATTTTTTCCCCTTTTCTTTGCAGTACTGTTGAGGCTTTCATGTCTTTAGAACTCAACTTGGAGAATCTTCTGAGACAACTGGGATCTGAATCTGAAAATTTTTTACTCGGTTCTCGTGGAGTTCCGCGGAAACCAATCTTCCTGTTTGGTTGCTGAGAAAAGGAGGAATAGGACAAGAGAGAGAAACTGATCCTAATCTTGCTGTGATTCATTTCGTAGTTTTGTCGGCTTGCTAGAGTGGAATTTTTTTGGTCATTTTCGGTCCTAAATTAGTTCAAATTTGTCGCAAAAGATCCTTATTATTATTATTATTAAACCCCCACCCCCCCCCCCCCCCCCCCCCCCCCCCCCCCCCCCCCCCCCCCCCCCCCCCCCCCCCCCCCCCCTTTCCAGGACTTTCTGAGTAACCAAACGGAGCCATTATTTGGGTCTATTTATTTAAGATTTTAGCAGCTATATATGTCCACATTCAGTGATCGAGTTCATGTTTTGTGACTTTAGAGTTACTGGGTTAGTTCGAGGCTGGTCCGTGCAGCCTATTCTCTGTTTTGTATGCGTGCAATAGAAGTGATTTTGATATATCTGATCACATATTATCGCAGGAATAGGTTGGGAAAATGCCAAGGCTGATCAAGGCCAAGGCCTCTACGCAGGAGACAATCAAGTAAAAGAAGTCATGGGACAAAGCAGCAATATTAATGGTGATTCATCCATTTTCTCAGCTGGTTTCATGATCGATTCGCAAATCCAACAACAGCCAGCTCCTCCAAAGCTGGAAGACTTTCTCGGTGCCGATCTAACGTTAGTTCGATACTACTCGGATAGCCAAAAGGAGACCCAGGAGGAGGACTCATCTTCATCCCTGACTCATATCTACGACCAGAGTACTGGTTCAGCCTACTTCAACGACCACCAAGATTTCAAGACAATCCAGCTGGCAACGCCTCCTGGGTTTCATATCCAAGAGTTTTCTACAAACTCAGGCTCGGATGTTGATGACTCGGCTTCTGTGGCCAGGACTACTACTGCTGCTACTACTACTGGCGACTTTGCGGGTCAGTCCATTGAGTCAGGGTACGAGTTGGGCTTCTCGCAGTGCCCAACTGCTGCTTTTTCCCTGGCTGTTAATACTCGCAGCTCCGAGAAGTCTGTCGTTTCAGTTGATGACTCCGAGAGTTGCAAGAAGATCACTGATACATTTGGGCAGAGAACTTCTATTTACAGAGGAGTCACTCGGTACTCGCTCTCTCTCTCTTCCTTTGTTAACTTATGCGTACTCCATGGGGTGTTTGGATATTTTTTTTTTTTTCTTAGTTTTATGTACTATTCATGTGTGTTTTAGCACTGTGATAGGAAATGATGCAGGCACAGATGGACAGGAAGATACGAAGCGCATCTATGGGACAACAGCTGTAGAAGAGAGGGCCAGGCCAGAAAGGGAAGTCAAGGTTCTCTCTCTCTCTCTCTCTCTCGCTGCGTGTGCATACACGATGATGCATACACACATACATACTATGGAATACACTGAATATCTGAAAACAAAAGGTTGCGTTCCATTGAAAGACATTAATGGGGTCTGAGGCTGATCAGGTGGATGGTTGGGGAGGGCATTTCTTTCTTTCAAATCAGGCTTTTGTGATGATATGATTATTGATTGACTGATATATTTCTACATTAATGGTACTTTCTTTCTGTTCTCTGTTTGTTTTCTTTCACCGTTCTGATCTGATCATGGGCCGCCATTTTTTCTTGTTTGGTTTGAGTTTGTTGTCCGCTACTACGTCTACTCAAACTAAAGAAATTGTCCGGAAGTTAATAATCCCTTATCCATTATTTGCGGGTTACAAAGGGTGGGTACCACAGATGTGTACGTACCTGAGCTAGTCTGAAAGTTACCTAGCAACTGAATCTGTGAAACTTTATCAGATGGCTTTAACTTAACCTTTTTCTTTTACCGAACATTGGCTTTCAATGATTTTTGACCAAGTCACCACCGAAATTAGTTTTTAATTGCTGATAGAGCCCACCATTTTCAAGGAACCATCTCCTAATTTTATGTTTTTAACAAATCCACATGGAATGATAGTTGGCTATGAAATGGTTTTCAAGGTGCCATACTACTGGATGATAGAATTTGGTGAGAAAAATATGCCCCATGTAATTCGGGAATATTTGTTTTAGTTCAGAATTTCATGAAATATTTGAAGTAAAAGATTTGCTAGGGCAAGAACTTAACACTGAAAATTTTTTGTAATTTGAATGATTTTGAATTGTTGATGGCAGATTTCCAAATTAAAACTGCAATGATTTCAGTGATTTACAATTTATTAGTTTTGCATAATTCATGTTTAGAATTCACAAATGCATTGAAAACAGAGTATGGAAAACTAAGAAAGAAGTAAAGAATATAAAATCTTTGACACCATCTCCATTACACCTATGGAATGGAAATCTCCATTTCAATTGATATTGAGTTAACACTTCATTTAATTGAATAATGAATGAACAAGATTAAACCACCTCGGTTTGACTTTTCAAAACCTTATAATACTACGTAGTTTTGTAGAGATTTCCATTCCATAAGTGTAATGAAGAGGATCTTAATGTGTAAAACTCCAACCTCGACGTGCACATACACATGCACATGCACGCAAAGTTTTCTTGACTTTCCTTATGCTTTGTGTAGTTAATTAATTTGTTAGGCAGAATCTTTGATTACCTTATAAGCTAATGTGAAATCTTTCCCAACTTTTGCATGAAATTTGGAACTCTGGATCTTTGGCTGTCACGCAATCTGCAATTTGTTCGGCAGTGTACCTGGGTAAGTAATCTTTTTATTCACTTTTTTCTTTTGTATTTTGTGTTTTAACTCTGCCATTGTTAAATGGGTCAATTACAAGCACACTCATTGAACTATGACTCAGTATTACTATATTCTCTAAACTCTAAAACGTAACATGTTAAGCCCTTGTACTATCAATTTGTAACAATCAACCCCGTTTGTTAGTAATATATTAGCAATCAGTTAAGAGAGTAGATGAAAAATTAATTTGCAAATGTTTTTAAAAGTTTATTTTATACCTATATTACATTTTTTTGAGTAATAATTGTCTAATAACTGAAATATTTTTTATATTGCCCCTATATTTGCATGGCATTTCAAGAGATATTTTAATTATTAGACAATTATTATGACAAGAGAATATCAATTTAGGTATATAACTATACTTTTGTGAACATATATAAGTGTATAACAATTTTTTATCTATTTTTTTAACAGATTGCTAATAAGAGTGATTGATTGATACAAATTAGTAGTTCAATTGGTTAACTTGTTACGTTTTAGAATTTAGGGGTATAGTGATACTAAGTCATAGTTTTAGGTGTGTATTTATAATTAATCCTTGTTAAAATGATTCTATGCCACTGATTATTATGTACTTGTTAAACATCAGGCGGATATGACAAAGAAGAAAAGGCTGCAAGAGCTTATGATTTGGCAGCTCTAAAATACTGGGGTCCCACTGCCACCGCCAACTTCTCTGTAATATATTACACCCTTTTAGTTTGCTAGCTTTGTCATTCACAGTTGATATTCCTTTGTCTCTGCATGATAATTAATGCATATTAGCAAGAACGTGAACTTAAACACTGAACAAGACAGTCTTCTTGCCCCCTTAGGTTACAAATTACACCAAAGAAATCGAGGAGATGAAACATTTGACAAAGCAAGAAGTCATTGCATCTCTGAGAAGGTCTGCAGACCTGCCTTTCCTCTTCCCGGACTTTTTTATTTCTTATTCAACATCATCTTGTATTCTTGTAGAATTACACCACAATAATCTACTGTTGCTGAAGTAGTTTCTCCACAAAATTTTCAGGAAAAGTAGTGGATTTTCAAGGGGAGCATCTATCTACAGGGGTGTAACAAGGTTTGAACACTTCAATCTAGTGACCAATCTTTGTTTAATACCTTTTCAACTATTTCTTTTATATTTTAGCTGACATTAGGAATGGGTGATGTTATACAGGCATCATCAGCAGGGTCGATGGCAAGCAAGGATAGGTCGTGTTGCAGGAAACAAAGATCTGTACCTTGGGACATTTGGTAATATGTTTTTTTCTTTTTCCTTTTTCTCATCCTCATTGTGAATTTAATTTAACGGTAAAATTGATAAAGAGGTTGGCGTAATCCTATTGAGCCAGAAAAACATGAGAAATAGATTGGTTCTGGTCAAATGAATCTGTTGGAAGAATTTCATAAAATCACATCTTGTAATTCTCATTAACACAAATAAATCATAACTTAAGAATAAATCAAAGAACAATACAAGAACAATGCAATAGAATTATATTAATGAACAATAAAATATAGTGAAAGGAAAATATAAAAGCTGGCCTGTGAGAATTGAGAGGCGTGATAACACTGTCCTAAAGCAACTGTGCCTCCCTACGTGAAGGTACAATCGGACATCAACTGCTCCAAGATTCAACCCAATTGCTCACAGCCTATCTCCTCGGGAGTCACGCCTACTGGGAGAACAATGAACCGTCCCAGTCACGGTTGCCCATAAAACACAATATATAATAGCATAGAGAAGATGTTAGGATAAGTATATATCTCTAGAATATCGCTGTTGTATATCATCTTTTGTCTATATCTCAAACCATGCCAAGGATGAGCCTTATATAGGCTTTAAGAAACTAGCCGTTCTGGCTATTAAACTTCTCAATTAATAGCTAGTAAATATTGTAACACCCCATTAAATTTTATGTAACAAATGATATAATAAACTTTGTAATAAAACTTGTAACCGAATAATTAAATAATATAAATAAAGTTTTGGAATTTTAATAAAAGAATAATAATATTCTAACAGAATCATGATAGCACAGGCTCTTCAATTTAAATCAACTATGTTGTGAATTTTCTCCGACTAACTGGACCTAATATATGCTTTCAGCCACTGAAGAGGAAGCAGCAGAGGCATATGACATAGCAGCAATAAAGTTCAGGGGATTGAATGCTGTGACCAATTTTGAGATGAGCCGATATGATGTTGAAGCCATTATGAATAGTGCACTTCCCATTGGCGGGGCTGCCAAGCGGTTGAAGCTCTCACTTGAGGCAGAGCAGAAACCATCTGTGAATCATGAACAACAGCCGCAATGCAGCAGCAGCAGTAGCATCAATTTCTCTACCATTCAGCCGCTTCCTGCTAGTATCCCATGCGGAGTGCCATTTGATTCCAACACTCACTATCATCACAACCTCTTCCACCTCCATTCTAACAATGCTGTTACTTCTTCTGATACCCCCAATGGCTGTGTCTCCACCATGATAACTCCAATGACTTTCTTGCCATCACCACCCGAGTTTTTTATATGGCCTCACCAATCCTATTAACATGACCGACTATAGTTAACTTTGTCCAACAAATATCGTTCAGCCAGTATTGACCGCTAGCCCTCATCTGTGGTATTTTTCTAAAATCTGACCTCACTGACACTCCACTAGACTTTAGCTTAGCATTTAACTATCGCAGGGCTGAGATATATGGATCTGTGGAAAGATAGTGTCTCGTATTTCCTAGAGAAAAACTGTTTTGTAAGTAGTTTTCTCTTCAGTTGATTGATGAGATACATGTTGATCAATGGGCGGGCCTCGGGGCACTCACACTCCCATCTTGTGGAAAAGTTGTCTTCTCCAGTTTTGCTTTGGTTAAGAGTTGCTCCGCCTCCTATTGCTAGTCGTTACTGCATAAGTGCTAAAATTGATATTATTGTATAATCAAAGTGCTTCCTTCAGTTTTTCATTCTGGTTTCCTAGTCTGGTTACTTTTTATTTGCGCCAGAGCAATGCAACTCGAGCTTTTCACATTTTTTTACAGGACATATTGGGAAGCACTGTATTATGGTATAGATTCACTTGGTAAGTTGAACGGTTTCTTTCTTTATTTCCTACGGGATTAATATATGTTGGGTAATGGTATACGACTTGAAAATTTGTACCTAATTGATGTGTAATAGAGAGGGTTAAAGTATAATTAACTCTTAATTTTCTTAGGTACTTTGAAATTTATGTTAGGCCATATTTATTTTTTTAGAAACTGAAAGACTCCAATTGAAGAAATAAAAATTGAAGGATGGTATTGAACTTGAGTTAAAGTTGGAAGTTAAAACTTCAAAATTTTAAAAGTTTTACCTTCGTCCTTACATTAGTACGCCACTATCTGTAAATGCAAGCTATACAAGTGTAACCGTGTAAACTATTGATTCTTTTAGGTTGTTTGAATTGCGATTGTGTTCAAATTTTCTTCATTTGAATTAACAAAACACCTAAAGTTAAAAAAAGGATAGAAGGTTTGGAATAATAAATAAATAAACCCAACTCTGGATGCTTTAGATTATATATATATATGTAGCTGCTGGAAAATCATTTCAATTCCATAAGGCAGTACATGCATGCACCAGCAACTGCAGGGGCTACACACCATTCTGAAATTCCGCACTCTTTTTTCTTTCTACTTTTGCCGATGGAGAGAACCAACCTTCCTCACTCACTCACTCAGTAGCAGTAATAATATGTGCCAAATAGAAGAGTGAAGAAGAAGAGGCAACGACCATTAAATAATCTTTTTTTATTTTTTTATTTTTTCACTCCAGAACAAGTTGCATATGGCGATTGATGTCGTCAAGGTAAGTTGTGGAAGTGTAGCCTTCCAAGTCACAAGCATCCAAAATGATGGCTCTCCCTCCCACCACAGACTTCTGTAGCTTCAACTCTATCATTTGTCCACTACCCTCTCCTCCTGCTCCTCTCAATAGCTGCACAATCTGCATTCGTTCATTCATTCCAACAACTTAATTAGTTAGTGAATGATCAACAATCTTGAATATATATATGTAAATACATATATATAGCTAGCTAGTAGGTTCATATATAACTTAATTTCAATCCAGATATATATATATATATATATACGTACCCGGCTCATGTTTGGGCGCCTGCTGGGTAAGTGATGAAGGCAAGCCAATGCTGCCAACATTGCACGCTTCATTTCACCACTGTCATAATTAGCTTCTCCCAGACGAGGATCTGCTATGTCCTTCACTTGGTTCTTTTCCAACAGTGGTTTTGCCTAAACACATACATACATATATATATATATATATATATCATGTGCTGCAAGTTATTATAACCAATTCCTTCATCGATTAATGATCTTATTGGTTACCCAAAAACACGAGAATTAAAATCTAAACATGGTGAACTGCAAGTTTTAACCAATTCCTTCATTTCACCACTTGGTATGATGATATTGCTAGCTAGACACAAAGTTGAATTGGCAGTAGTGTTGAAAATTAAAGGTCATATTAACCCTTAAAAATCTAATGGTTATAACATAATTGTGCACGTACACGAAGAATCAACATATTTAAACACCGAAAAGCATTCATTTGGATCAACATAAAGTAAAAAACTAACAGCAGATGAATGTATTTGAAGAGAAGACGAGAGTTATTTGGCGGAGGGGAAGACTCTACAAATCCAAATCTAAACCATTACATTTTGGGAGAGCAAACATAGAAATTTAGAAAGAGTTCTAAGTAGTAACCAAAACAATCACATACCCACATCACAAGGCTCTGTCGAAATGAATCAACTGCACGACGACCCGTTATAAGTTCCAGTAATAAAACCCCAAATGCAAATACATCTGTCTTCTCATCGACAATTCCATGCATGAAATATTCAGGAGCCATATATCTGGAACCGTACGTTTAAAATTTAAATTAGACTAAATATATAATTAATTAGATCACATGTTAAATATACAAAATACGAAAATAATCATGAATTAAGCTGCTCTGCCTCTGCCTTACCCGAAAGTCCCCTCGATGGGGTGGACAACATGGTGAATCCATTTTTCTGGGAGCCATTTTGCCAGCCCAAAATCAGATATCTAGCAAATAACATCATTAACCATATATATATATATATATATTTCAGAAAGAGTCAAATTGATATACATGGATGGAGATGAAATTCTATTTCTTTTTTGCAACTAATTAAAATAGATAAATAAAATCAAGTATCAAATAAATAAAAAAACCTGAGGTTCATAGTCTTGAGTGAGTAATATGTTGGAGGCAGTGATGTCTCTGTGGATGATGCGCCTCTGGCATTCGCAATGGAGATACTGCAATCCTTCAGCTACCCCAACAGCAACCTTAAACCTTATCTTCCATTCTAGACATCGATGAGTTGGACCTGAAATTAATATTAATGCTGAATCTCTCTTGTTCAGTAAAAAATTAAATTTAGTAATTTTACCGCAGGACTACAACGCGATTTCTAGATAATAATGTTGTGAGTCACGATCGATGTCTGTGCAATTTTAAGGAAAAGAAGTGCAAATAAATATAAACAAATAAATAAATAAATTGCAAAGAGAGAAGTAGTAGAAAAGTAATGAGGGATATGGAGGATAGGAGGGCACCGTGTAGGACGGAAGCAAGGCTGCCGTGGGGAGAAAATTGGAGTACGAGGTGCAAGCCACCACCGTGGGCGCTGAACCCAATCAATTTAGCAGTATTTGGGTGGTTGAGGTGTGCGATGATCCCAAGCTCAGACAAGAAATCACCCACTCGATCCTCCTTGTCCTCCTTTTCTTTCTTTGTTATTCTCTTCACCGCCACAAGTTGACCGTCAGCTAAGCACCCTTTGTACACTTCAGCATGACCCCCTTTCCCAATCAACTTCTCTACGTACCAAAATTCACAGTGTGCAGCACAAAACAAAATTAGTTGTTGTGGATTTTATTTGTTCGTAATAGTAAATATATATGAAGGTATATAATCACAAGGATGCAATGACAATGACTAATGATGAATGGAGCCCTTCAAATTCACCAACAACAACCCATTAACTGCAACCAGCATGGCCGGCTGGCTTTAAAATTCACAGCTACTCATTACTTTATATATATATATATATATATAAGTCAGCCGCCTGATCAATCATTTGAATGCGGATGGACTACACCACTGAAACCCAAGTTTGAGAAACTTAAAAAGTTTCAAAGAAGCAGATCGAGTTGATTGATAACTTGGCCAAGTAAAAAACGTCAGAGAGAATCGCGGATGAAACATTTCGGCAGCCTTAACTAGAACATAGTATATATGCCAGAATTGGGTTAACAGTTTCTATCTGCAGAACTTTGTTTGGGTTGGGGTATATCTGCCTATCCCTGTTTGAAAGAGTGAGAGGAAGTACGAGCCCAAATTTATCTGACGTCTTCATAGTTCATACTATTGAGAGAGAACACTCTTCTATTACCTCACCCAAAACCAAGTTGCACTGCCCGTTCAAGTTACTACCGGTATCTCTAGGTTTTTCCAACCAAACTAGCCAAATAGTCAGGCCTTACAATCACTATACTTCCTTCCTTCCTTCCTGTGCCCCTCAATCCTTTTTCTCAGTCAAATGGCTCCTTCAAGCTTCAAAGGTATTGAGTCTATTCTTCCAAGCCCAGGCGGCTTTGAATGATTGGTTTACGTATGTTGATAAAAATTCATCCAAAAAAAAACGGTAGTTGATGACATTAACCAGGCAGGTAGGCAGGCAGGCATTTAATCCCCCTTTGGTGCAAATGAATGGCATATAAACAAAAACTATTATCATCCACAAAAGCATGTACTTTTAGAACTTTCAGTCAAGAAAGAAGTGCACATGTAGCATTCAACTGATCTAGCCCAGTAGCAGTCCAATTAAGTTACATGCACAAGATAGGACCCCCATGCATTCAACTGGAACAAGACATGGCTCTTTTTCTTTTTTCTTTCTTTCTTTCTTTTTCCCCCCATCTAATCCCATCTATTGTCTCAAATAAACACATCCTAGCCTTTTCTTTTTTCTTTTTCATAGTGAAGGTTGAAATATCGTCATGCCATCTTTAAAGAAAGGGAATATAATTCAGTCTGGACTAAGTTTAAAGTAACGAAAACAGTAAAATTGGATACGTTTAAAACCATTCAATCTGAAAAAATTTCTTTTAAAGCATGCTTTTTTCTTTTTGTGAAGGTATAGACTCCTCCATGTAAATTTTACAGTTAAAACTCATTGTCCTACTGATGAAAGAGACATCATGATACACAGGAGTCCTAATCTGAAACCTTATCTAATTGTGTTAGGCACTCGAAATTGTCTAATAAGAAAATAGGAATGCCAACAAAGAATAAGTAGCTTTGAGGGCCTTTCAGAAGTCCCCACATATGTTATGTGGGCACCAACCAATTTCAAGAAACAGGGGAACCCTTCTTCATCATAATGAAAGGTCAAAAGAACAACACTTGCCTGTGTCAAAAACAGGGGAGGCTTCTCTCTCCCTTCCCTCCCCTGAACCATGAGGAACAGAGGAGGACTGACTCTGAAACAAAGGAAAAGTGAGAAAAGGACAGGAGACTGCTAAAAAACGTCTCTTACCAGAGCTGAAATTATCAGTTGCAGCCACAAGCTCGGCTCGACTGAAGTTCCTCCACGAAGGTTTTGGCACCACTATATCACCACAAGCAGTAATTTCATCATCGGCACTTTGATTCCTCCCGAATTTCATTCTGAAATTCTTCCTCGAAAAAACGTACCCTGACAGCAATGGAATGGTGGAGAAGCGTCTCACAGACTTCCACTTGATGTTGTCAATCAGATTTTTCCAGTGCAACCCCTGACTCTCTCCGAAGAGAGCTCGATGAACCGAGGATTTCTCGTTCGCAGACGAGCCGCAACTGCTGCTGCTGCTGCTGCTGCTGATACTGCTATTGTCAGAGTCTGAAGAACCCGAAACAGGGACCTCCAATACACCTCTCGGCGAGGACAAGTCATCGCTGTCCTCGCCCTGTTTTCTCATTTCATCAAGCAAATCTGTTTCTGGGTTCTCTGGATTTTCTACAATTATTTCACGTCAACGTATCAAAATTGAGAGCAATTCCATCTTGTTTAAACATGTAAAAACAGATACATTAATTCAAAATTTTCGAATAAATAGTATGAGAAATAAGTGGTACCTTCCATGAAGACTGTTTACTGGGTTTCTCTCAAAATATTGCAGCTTTCAATTCGGATTGGGAGCAGGCAATAATTTGAATCGAAAATTTTTGACGATCTACATATTAGGCGTTCCCTTCCTTTCCCTTCTCCTCAAGTGTCTGGAGAGAGAGAGAGAGAGAGAGAGAGAGAGAGAGAGAGAGAGAGAGTTAAAAATGGTATTATCTTAGGGAGTTGGTTATTCCTTTGATGGAGAGCAGGGCAGGGGACGGGATTACCAGCTTTGTGGTGATTGGAATATATGCTATATTTATACACATGGTCATATAGATAGTTTAGTTTTGATCAACTTAGAGAATTTTTTTTAAATAAGTAGGATTTTAGAGCGTGTGACAGTGTTTTTTAAAATTTAAGTGCAATACAAATATATTCACTTATATAAAAAAAATTATACATTATAAGTACATCAAAATCAAATTTCGTAGCGATATATATACATACCCACAAACACCTTAATAGTGTCGTAAATGGTAAGCAGTATCTTTACATACAGTAACATACATACATACAATTACAGGGGTGATTTCAGCTGATGCAATCTCGGCCGTCCTTCTTACGTTCGTGATTGTTAGCGCAACGCAACTACCGCTTCAAGTTGGGACGGACAAGGTCAAATAACGAACCCAACTAACGTATGTGAACTTGGCGCTTCACGAGGGCATTTTTGGTACTTTGAAAGATGTTTTTTTATTTTATTATTATTTTCTTTTTATGGGGTCTTGACATATATAAAAGAAAAAAAGAATCCATAGCTAAATTAAGAAAGCTTAGGACAAAGTTATCTTTGTTTTTTTAGCTTATTCAATCTAGCTATTTTCATCTTTTTAAGCTAATGATTTGGTGATGGAAATGAAAATATAAAAGAAAAGAGAACAAAAATCTTCTTTTATTTTATTCTATTTTTTTTTATTTTTTTTCTTTTGCTTTTTTTTTAAGTTATGTTTGAAACTCGAATGTAACAAAAGAAAATCGACTGAAAAAGTAAAGAAAAATTTTTCCTTTACTTTTTCTTTTTTCTTTTTATTTTTTTCTCCATCGCTAAATTCTTGATTAAAAAATAACTTTAATAAATTCGAATTTCAAACACATCATTAAGAGGACAAAAAACAAAACAAAACAAAACAAAAAACAACAACTATTGGGAAAGCACAGGCTTTTTTTGATCAGCAGCACAAGTAGATTTGGCGAAAACAAATAATGCATTGGTCACTTGTACTTACTCTGTCCAAAGCCTAACAACTTTGGCAATAAACGATGCCAAAAAAATGTGATGATTTAAACCCCAACAAATGTGGATAACAAAAGGAGCGTCTAATAATGTGAAGAACAAAATTACATAGAATTAATTAAATCCATTAAATATGTGGACTATCTTCTTCTTTTTTCTTTTTTCTATAAAAAAGGGTGTGGACTCTCTTGTTGTAGAATAAATAGATTTTTACATATATAACTTAGGAGTTGACCAAGTGGTCAGCTCCATTAAATATCTAGCCTCCCACTCATTTTTTAAGGATTTGAGGCTCAAGTCCTTACCACCCTTTACCTAGGCTTCAGCCTCTCATGTACCCAAAACACAAAAAAACAAAAATAGTCATTGCTTTATACTTTATATGATGATTATTTTCTTTTTGATTTTTGAAAGAATCCAAAATGCCTTAGTAATGTACAAAACTAAAAATTTTCCTCAGTTTGAGCAGTGAAAGTTAACTTGTAACTTTCAAAAAAAATAAAATGTTAACCTGTGACTTGTCAAATTTTCAAACCTCATTCGTAGGCTCAATTTTCTCCTAATTTCAAGTAAACAATATCAGTCTCCTAATTTCTTGGCTAGGGCTCGATTTACTGTTAATCTCCTAATTTCAATTTAATTCATTTGATTTTACCTAAAATGTTTTCCTGGAAAATATTTTACTCACTTTCTGTTGTTTGATTGATCAAAAAGTAAGGAAAATGTTTTTCATCAAAAAATAAAAAATAACTTACATCTTAAAAATTCGTAAGTTATCTTTTATTTTAAGTCATTTGAACCTTTAATACTATTTCAACCATTTCATCACTACCATCCTCACCCACCATCACTCACCGCCGTCAACACTCGTCACTATCCACCACTGCCAGAGCTATTGCCCACCACCTACCACCATCACCCACAACCACCGTTGTTGTTGCCCATCACCTATCATCGCCTCCGTTGCCCACAACCTACCATCACTTATAAATGTATATAGCTGGTGGGAATGGCCATTAACAAAAAAATTGACTAGAGAGATCCATCTCTCTCTCTCTAAACTCTCTCTCTGTATATATACAGGCAATCTATACATACATATATATATGTTCTCAATGTCTAGTTAATGCAAAGAGAGAGCTTTGCTTTGCTGGGCCTATCATTCTTTTCTATTTTTCTCCTTATATAGGAAAGCGGGGATATTTATGGTTTTGGCATTTGTCTTCTATTCCACGGCCACTATGCCACTGCCGTTACCCCTCAGCACCACAGCCGCCATTGGCAACCAATCACAGCCACCACCATTGCCCATCACCGCCCCCACTTCCATCGCCGCCATGGAGCACCACCTCCCAACCCAAAAAATAGTATTACAAAAAAAATTTTAAAAATAATTTTTAAATGTCAATCAAACACCCAAAAGTAAAAGGGATATTTTTCAGTGTAAAATGTTTTACATCAAATCAGCAGGAGCCTAAATGTAAATACTTTCACAAATTAAGCATTATAACATCTGATGACGATTATAACAAGCATTTCTTGCTTCGTTTTCTGCTATGGAAATTATTCTCCCGCAATACAGAGGTTGTTTGAAATTCAAAACCCCAACGAATATAATTACAAGATAGATTGATTATTACATTTCATGCATTCTTTTTTTGAATTTTCTTTTTTCTAATTTTTATTCCACTTGGAAGTTGTTACTCAAAATCTACATAGATTCCTCACCATGCACAATCTGAAATTCCTTGCCATTTGTTTTGTCTATTTCGTTTAAAGAAATTTGGACAAAGTAATTAGCTTTGGGAATGTGATTATAGATTTACTGGCTAGCTCTTGAAATTAATTATGGCTGGTGGCAAATCTTTGAAGTGAAAACGGGTCATTTATTTTGGTTCCCTCCTCATTTTGAGGCTAATTGATTCTTGCAAGAGTAATTCAAATTTCAAACACAAATGATGTGTTTCCTTTCCTTTCCTTATGAATGTTAATCAATGTTTACCATATATATATATACACACACACTAGCAAATAATAAATATTAAAAAAAAACTTTTTCAAAAAATACAGAATTGATTTTATATTCTCAAACGGTAATATTTTGAAAATCAGACCGGATCAGTCGGTTAAACCCTCAACAGGTCTACGCAACGGTTTGGTCAATATTCTAAAACCGTTTACGTTGGAAAACCGAACTAAATAGTGAAATCCGAAATTAACCGCGGTTGAACCGGCGACCCGTTCAAACAATTCACGGTTGGCTTGGTTCTACAATTCTGTGAAGAAAAAAAATCCATCTTCAACCTGATCCTCTAGTTTCCTCTTCATAACAAAGTTAGCTTCTACAATAGAGTTTCAACGCACAATCTTCGTCAAGAACTGACTGCAAAATCGTTATTCTTCCCTAACAAAAAAATTTGCTATTCAATTGTGTTTAAAGATCTAAAGAATGAAACATCAAAATCATTTTAGGGAGAGATCTGGTGATCTGAGACGGGTCCTAGCCACCGACGATGGCGATAGAAGGAAGGGCGCCATCACTTTCTCCATATTCGGCGAAGAACGAGTAGCAACCATGAACAATATTGAGAAGAGCGAGAGAGAAAAGTTAACTTCAAGGCCCAAAACTTTAACGATTGAAGCTTGTGCATATCGGGGAGTGGGTGGATCGTGACAGGTGATTGAAAGGACAGTAGTTGTACTTTAGTGTTAACCCGTGCATTATGCGAAATAAAAGTTATTAAAATTATAAATAGTTAATTTAAAATTTATAATAATTAATTATATAATTATAACGTATGTTTAAAATATAAATGAATATTAAGTGTCAATTTGTGCAATGCACGAAAGTAAGAGTTGTTCAAATCATAAATAGTTAATTTAAAATTTAAAATAATTAATTATACAATCCTATCGTATCTTTAAAATATAAATAGATATTGATATGTATATTTTATTTTATTTTATTATAATAATATTTTTTAAATATTAAATTTAAAAAAAGTACGAATAATATGATATTATATATATATATATTTTATAATCTTACAAAACTAATTTTATCTTATATATATATATATCTCTTACAAAACTAATATATCGTATTATATCTTTAAAATATAAATAGATATTGATATATATATATATATATATGATATTTTATTTAATTATAATAACTTTTTTTTAGTTATTAAGTTCAGAAAAAATCCTGGCAATCTGATATTATATATATGTATCTTATTTATATTACAAAATTAATCTTATCTTATATATATAAGAATAAATTCAATAGTTATCTAATCAATTGCCCCTGTGACGTGGCATTTTAAAAGTATCTGAACATTTAGAACGCTACGTAGGAGAGAAGCAAAATATAAGAGCAAACACAACTTTTATATATATGATTTATATATATATATATAGTATTTTATTTAATTATAATCATATTTTTTTAGATATTAAGTTTAAAAAAAGACCTGGTAATTTTATTATATATATATATATATATATATCTTATCTATCTTTAAAAACTAATCTTATCTTATATATATATATTACAAAATTAATACATCATATTGTATCTCTAAAATATAAATAAATATTGATATATATATATGATATTTTATTTAATTATAATCACTTTTTTTAAATATAAAGTTCAAAAAAAATCTTGGTAATTTGATGTTATATATATATATATATATATATATTTTATCTATATTACAAAACTAATCTTATTTTATATATATATATATATATATATCTTACAAAACTAATACATCGTATCGTATCTCTAAAATGTAAATAAATATTGATATATATATATGATATTTTATTTAATTATAATTATTTTTTTTAGTTATTAAATTCAGAAAAAATCCTGACAATCTAATGTTATATATATGTATCTTATTTATATTATAAAATTAATCTTATCTTATATATATATATAAGAATAAATTTAATAGTTATCTAATCAATTGCCCCTGTGACATGACATTTTAAAAGTATCTGAACATTTAGAACGCCACGTACGAGAGAAACAAAATATAAGGGCAAACACAACTTTTATATATATATGATTTATATATATATATAATATTTTATTTAATTATAATCACATTATTTTAAATATAGTAAGTTTAGAAAAAGACCTGGTAATTTGATATTATTATATATATATATATATATATCTTATCTATCTTTCAAAACTAATATTTTCTTATATATATATATATATATATCTTACAAAATTAATATATATATATATATATATGATATTTTATTTAATTATAATTACTTTTTTTAGATATTAAGTTCAAAAAAAATCTTGACAATCTGATATTATATATATATATATTTTATCTATATTACAAAACTAATCTTATTATATATATATATATATATATATAAATATCTTACAAAACTAATACATCTTATCGTATCTCTAAAATGTAAATAGATATTGATATATATATATGATGTTTTATTTAATTATAATCACTTTTTTTAGATATTAAGTTCAAAAAGAGTCGTGACAATCTGATATTATATATATGCATCTTATTTATATATATATATATATATATAGTGAATTAAATAAAAGAATAAATTCAATAGTTATTTAATCAATTGCTCTTATGATGTGGCATTTTAAAAGTATTTAAACATTTAGAGTGCTATGTAGGGGATGTTGAGTCAATGCCTTGATTTTGATGATAACAAAACATGGTTAAATGATCTAATAATTCTACTTAGTGTGCAGATGAATTATTAATTAGATCTTGACTTGAAGCTTATCATAATAGAGGATTTATGATGCAAAGATTTGAATAAAGAATGAAAAGCATGATGAAGTGATGTATTCTACAAAGCTGATATTATAAGAAGAAAAAGAAATCTCAAGTTGATGAAAATCCTAGATTGAAGATTGATAAGCATGAAAGAATAGCATATTCAACAATGGTGATTTTATAAGAGAATAAAGATGATGGATATCAAAGAAGAAGAATGAAAATGATCAAAGTCTTGATTTAAAAGATTGAAGACTTTGAGGACTTGAAGATATCTTGCAAGAATGGAAAAAGAAGAGACCAACTCAAAAACATAAAAGCTTTCTTGATAGATTTAAAGATGTCTTGAAGACATGGAAGGAATCACAAGACTTGGAAAGCTTTCTTGAAAGAGTTGTTGAAGTCCATGGAGAAGCCATGTTGATTGAAGAAATGAAGATTTTAAGTCATGGAAGCTCTCTTGAAGATCTTGAAGAAGACTTGAATCAATGGATGAACCTATGATGATGGAAGAGCTCTACAAGTGATGAAAATGAAGAAAATTCACCTTGAATGGATTGAAGATGTTTTTGGAGTCATCTAATCTTGAAGAAGTGTTTACAAGCTTTAAAAAGCCTATTTAAATGATCCTTGAAGAGATTGGAAGCTTTGAAAAAGAATGAAGAAAAGTTGCAAAAATATGGGTTTTTGTAAAAAGAGTCGACCCCTCAAGCAAAAAGAGTCGACTCATTCGAACAGAGCCTTGGAATTCTACTGGAAGCTTAAAAGAGTCGACTCCTGGCTAAAAAGAGTCGACTCATTTCAACAGAGAACAACAATTCTGCAGACTGCTAAAAAGAGTCGACTCCTGGGACAAAAGAGTCGACTCATTTGAACAGTGACTTGAAAAATCTGCTGAAATGCAAAAAGAGTCGACTCATTGTGAAAAGAGTCGACCCCTAGACCGTAACGGCTAGTTTTCTAACAGACGGTATGGGCAAAAATGCAACCAAATCTTCTCCCATACTTCTCCAACGGCTAGAATCGATCCATACCTATATATATGAGATACATACAGCTTTAAAGAAAGTGAAGAGAGCAATCATACCATTTATATCAAGTGTTTGAAGTTGAAAATCACCTGTACTTCACTGCCACATATTTTTGCTGAGTGTTTAAAGTTATCCATTGAGTTGTATTCATTCATATACTCACTAGGAGAGTCACTCTTTGTATAATCTTCATTCATTCTCGTTTGGGTGGGTTTGTAACCTTGTAAGTTTGAGTGTTCTCGGAAAAACACTTGTAAGTTTAAGAGAAGCTTGGACAAAATCTCTTGGGTTTTGAAAGCTTGGGAAGAAGCTTTTGTAAGAGTGAGCTGGGCACTCGTGGCACAACCAGCGGCTGTGTAAGGAGTATTGCATAGTGGAATTCCTTCGAAATGATCGAAGAAGAGATGACGTAGGCAAGGTTGGCTGAACCTCTATAAATCTGGTGCATATTTCTTCTGCCTCTATTTTGCTTACTTGCTCATTATGCATGTTTGCAAATACTTGTTTTAATGTACACTTCATTTGTTTGATACATATACTTTGATTATTTGTTACTAAAATACATAAACGATTTTTTAGTTGAAATTCTTGTTAAAATTTCTATAAAACCCAATTCACCCCCCTCATGGGTTGCCTACTTGGGCCAACAGGAGAGAGGCAAAATATAAGAACAAACACAACTTTTATATATCTATATATAATTTGAAATTTGTTTTGTCCTTATCCCAACAAAAAAAAATACAAATATAAAAGATGTACAACAGAGGTGTTTTTCACCATTTTTCTAATTTTAGAACCCGTTTGGGGCTTAGGGAAGAATAAGAAAAATTACTGTTTGTTTTTATTTTCTTGATTGATTCTATTTAAGAGAATAATGGAAGGAAAAAAAAAAAAAAAGAAAGAAAAAAGAAAGCAAAAATTTTAAATCACTTTCCCTCTTTCTCTCTTCTTTCTTTTCACTTTCTTCTTATGTTTTTTACAAAATCAAAAATCAAACAACAAGGGATAATAGTTTTCCTTTATTTTCTCTTTCCATTCCCTTTCCTTTCCTTCCCTTCCCTCTCCCAAGTTTCAAACAGACTACTAGTACTGATAAAAAAATAGTTTTAGATAATTATTTGTAATTTTAATACCTATATTTATTTATTTATAATTTTAAATATATTTATAATGTATTAGATGTCACGGTTCAGTTTCGAGTTAATTCTGATTGACCCATAGTTAAACCAATGACCTATAATACAATCTCTTTTTCGGTTCGCCTAACTGTTTAGGTTTCAAAACATTACACTACTAATATGAGCTTTATTAAATAGTAAATTACCATTGTCATTTAAATTTGAAAAATTACCGAGAAATGGTTTAAACTAAGTTAGAGAGATATGATTTATCATTAAATGTTTAATATACCTAGAATACTTTTAGGTTTTATAAAACTAAAAGGACTAAATATCCAACTCAACATTAATTTAATTTTTATGTGAAAAGAGTGCATAAGGCATCATTTGATAAATAACAACAAAAGAAAATAACAAATAATTGTTTCCTTATTATTTATTAGATATTTTAAAAAAAAATTTTAAAAATAAAATGGCCTGAAGGTATTAAAAATATAAAAAAGAAAAAGTTAAAAATGTTTTCATTTTGACCTAGGCAGCGTCAAATTTTTTTGTGAAGGAACATACCTGAAGAAATTTTGATAAACTTGTTATATTGATTAATAGTCAACACAGAAAGGAATTAAAAATAAAGCCAATAAGTTAGAAAGTTAAATCAGGACTTTTAGTTTCAAAGACATCATAACCAATTGTTATAATATATAAATAGATAATTGATAATATGTGTAAAATTAGAAAGAGATACTTTGGGATTTTTTTTATTTTTGTTTTCTCTTTACTGTTTCTTTGTTGTTTTGAGATCAATAAAAATTGGAATTATGTAATTAAGGATACAAAATCTTAGGATGTAAAATATTAAGTTTGAAGAATGAAATTTTAGGAATTTTTTAATTTCATTTTTAATAGGTCCTTTAACCGTACATAAGTTGGAGCCACAAAATTGTACATTTTGGATAGAGATATTTATGGCAGTGCTTAATTAATTTTAGGCTACAATTTTAATATGATAATTTAAAAAATAAAAAATAAAAAAATTGAATGTTTCAACCTCAATTGCCCCATAACCAATTACAAATATATATAAAATAGATGTATTTGTATTTGTCCTTTTATAAAAAAAAATTAAATGATTTGAATAAAAAAATCCTAAAGTTTTGAATTTAAGGTAAAACTTTCTAAAATTATAAGAGAGGAATTGAAGGAAATTTAAAATAATAAGTATAATGTTTATTTGAATTTAAGGAAGAACTTTCTAAAATTATAGAAAAAAAATTTAAGGAAATTTAAAATACAACTATAATGTTTTTGAATTTTAGGAAAAATTTTCCAAAGTAAGATAAGATACCTAAGTTTTAGCAAAGATTTACTAATAATAATAGAAAATAAAAGTTTGTATATTGTATAGTTAGACCAACATTATAATGACACATGAAATATTAGTAATTTAAAAAATTAAGAAAATTGAATTTAGTTTTTCAACATCAAAGACCCAACAATATATTGCTATAATATATAATAATAATGTTCACATGCATGCATATATGCAAGGGAAAGGTCCATTGCTTTGATGTTTTGCTCATGTCATGTACATGTTGGTGCAGACCAGGCCAGTGACGTTGCTATAATTTGAGTCCCTCCCTCAACGAAAATAAAATACTACTCTGCTCATAATCACCACTGATGCACTACCATCTCACCATTATTCACCCCCTCCCCATTTTAGATATATTCTTTGCAATATCTACTCAATTATGGTAAATAAATCACATAACAGTATATCAGGTTGACTGCACATTTCATTTCATTGTTTTAGGATTACTAGTGTGACAGATTTTACCAAAATTTGATATTCAAACTAATTGTATAATTTTGTATCAACGGAAATTGATATTCAAAACTAATTATATAATTTTGTATCTATATCCCCTGCATAGCAAGGGTTGGGTTAACACTAGTATATATGTATAGATTTATTGCATACCTGCTGTGCTAGCTGCTATATAGAATTTATTCGACATGAACTTGCCATGTATGCTTAAATATATATATATATATATATAAACTGAAAAAAGCAGCCAAACCAACAGTTTTCAAATTCCATTTGAACATATTTGCTACCTGCATATCTATACTATATATTATAGTAATAAGTTAGGAGGTCTTTAAGTTTCAAAATCTTGATTCATTTAATTTTCTTAATTTTTTGAATTTAAAAATATAAATATAATAAAGCCATTGGTTCTTTAATTAAAATAGTAATATTTTTTTAAATGTCACTCTTTTAATATGGAAATTTTTAAAAGATCAGTAAAACTAAGTATTTCATGGTTTCTTTATAATTAATATGATAATTAAATCTAACAATTTATTAAAATTCTTCAAATAATGCTCTTTTTAAAGCAATTTGACTTTTTAAAATTCTTCTATATACGTGAATTTTTTTTGTTGGGTCTCAAATATAATTATTTTTTGTTTAATCCTGAATATTACTCAATAAACCTAATGTAAGAACTTATAATATATTCACTTTCAATAAATAAAAATGTCTTAAAAGTACGTGTGACTTATAATATTAGTATTTAAGTTGTTCTTTTTACATTTTTTTCTCTTTATGATTATTATTTTAGAGAAAACACTATTAACTTATTTAATCATTTAATATTATATTTTAAATAAAGAATTTTATAGATATTTTTTAAAATAATTTTTTTGAAAATATTAACTTATAATTTATATTTATGATCTGTGCTGTTAGAAATTTATATTAAAAAATATATAATAATTTTAATATTTATTAATAAATTATTTATTTTATTTTAATGAGAATAGCAATGTTTGCCGTTCATCTTTTCTTCTTAATTAAGTGAGCTAATTAATTAAAGAGTAATTAAGTGGCCGACCAGCTCGTTCGTTCTCAACAACTAGATATATATAAGACAAGATAATGTAATATTGGGTCTTCCTATAACTACACAACTTCCACTTTCTAGGTGCTAACTGGATTTGGTAATCCAAATTCAAAGTGGGGCACCAACCTAGCTAGAGAGAGAAAAAGAGATACACACACATATATATATATATATATGTATGATGTTAGATGATGATGATGATAAGTAATTAATGTGGGGTTAGTTGGGGTTGAACCAAAGCATGAAAGGGGTTTAGTTGTTTCAACTCATGCATGATGAGGATGATGATCTTCCTTTCGCTCACGACTTATATATATATAATGGGCAAAAGAGGCCAGGCTAGGCTAGGCTAGGCTAGACTTCCAGAGATATCTAAAACAAATTAGGACACAGAACGAGACCAAGTTATTGGGAGACACAATTAATAATACCTGCAGACTGCAGTAGCGCACCTACTCTTCTTCCACATATATGTATATATTTATATATATATATATATATATAGTTTCATCGCAATTAAGTGGATGCTAACGTCATGCATAAAGCAGATTGAACGACCCCAATTAGGGAAAAGCGATCGAGAGCAGAGACTAAAATTGATATTATATTCTTAAAGTTTATATTGTTATTATGAGTTTTATTAAATAATAAACTATTATTATTACCTAAAATTAAAAATTTATCAAAACTCTGTGCATTTATATTATAAATTTGTTTTCTTAAAATGATTACACTATTCACTACCAAGCTTGCAAAAAAAAAAAAAAAAAATTACATTAGAGTCACATAATTAAATACTTAAAATACTTATTTCTTTAATATTTATTTGTATTTACAATGATTTAAACAGAAAATTTTAAAGTTTTGAATTTAAGCAACAACTTTCTAAAATTATAATAGAAGAATTTAATTAAATTTGAAATAACAATTCTAATGTTTCTTAAATTTAAGGAGGAACTTTTAAAATTATAGAAGGGGAATTTAAGGAAATTTAAAATGATAATTCTATTTTTTTTAAAGTTAAGATAAAACTTCCTAAAATCATGAAAGTGAATTTAAAACTCTCCAAAGTAAGATAAGATTACCTAAGTTTAATCATTAATAGAAAATAAAGTGGATTTGAACAAAAAATTTCGAAGTTCTGAATTTAAGCAACAACTTTCTAAAATTATAATATAAGAATTTAAGAAATTTTAAAATAACAATTTTACTGTTTCTTAAATTTAAGGAGGAACTTTTTAAAATTATAGAAAGAGAATTTAAGAAAATTTAAAATGACAATTCTATTTTTTTTTTAATTTAAGAAAGAACTTTCTAAAATCATGAAAATGAATTTAAAACTTTTCAAAGTAACATAAGATTACCTAAGTTTAATCATTAATAGAAAGTAAAGTTTTTATAAATTATAATTAGATTAATGCTATTATGACACATGTAATATTAGTAATT
>CM065383.1:48537500-48735000 GCA_033060915.1 Euryodendron excelsum
ATGTGACCAATAATTACAACAATATAGTCACATTTTGTGATACCTATTATTATTATTATGTTGAGTAGTAGCTGTGTCAAAACAAATTTAAGTAATAAATACGATCACTCTGAGGGGTTACTACCGTGGCGGTTCCCATATTATAAAGAAGCTGATAGTTGGTTAGTCATATGTCATCGACCATACATACATGTTTATCTAGAATTAATATTCTTTCCTACGTACTTCAAATGGTGGAGCCTCTCAAGTCTAGATGAGTATATTCATAATCAATGCTTGTACCGAGTGTCCTTGCAACAAAAGGAGACACACTCAAAGTAAACCTCTCCTCTCATGAATTAATCAGGCTTCCAATCCCTCTATTTCATTTTTCTCATTCAATCTTCAGTAAAAGCTCATACTACTTCATTATGACACTTTCCCATTTTATAGCAACTACTTTTCCAATTAATTTTCTGGTATTTTAAATATAACACGGCATTATATTTACATTCCACAATCGATGATTACCCAAGTATTACACATACATACATACATATATAGTAAATCAATATAATCCTCATTGTATCTCCTATTTATGAGTCGAGGATTCGTGCCGGCATATGTAGCTGTCAACTCGTTAATTTTCACAACCAGCAAAGCAAAACCTCCCTTAACTGCAATATATATATATATATATATAATAACCCAACCCAATATTTCAACTACATTCAGTTAATTATTGACCAAAATGGAAACCAAAAAATACATAGAAACAAAAAAAAAGGAATATCAAAAGAACTTAACAAGGTGTGTGATCCCTTTCGAGATAGCTTACTAGTTACGAGCTCAAAATTCAAGTGTGCCCCAAAGAGCCTCACATATTTTTACAGAAGTACAAGTGGTATACAGAATTTCCTCAAAAAAGAAATAAGTACTAAGCTCTTTCAAATGATACCATTATCTACAATGTGAGAAATAAAAAAGAAAAAAAGAAACATTTGGAGAGCAACAGGGAAGGGAAGGAAGAAAATTTACTAGACTAATAGCAACAGAAGAAACAAGAGAAAGATCATTCACTCCAAGGTTTTAAGAAGCCTAAATAGTCCAGCAGCTTCTCTAATCCGGGAGAACTCAATGCAGAAGGCTTGGACTTCAATGAAAAGGTCTTGAACTGCATATAGCAATTCAAAAGAATCAGTAAATAGTGCAGCTATAATCAGTCCACCATACATATGCAACAAATTTACTCTGATCTTTTGCATGAAGAGTCATACAACACTATGAGCTTTAAGTACACCCAGAGTAGGGTGAGAAATATGCACACAATCACAACGTTTCAACACGGAAACAACTCTCCTCCTTCCCTTTTCTTTCCCTCTTTCCTTTCTCATTTTTTCTATTTCCTCCTCCCTCTCCTCATTAAAATATGACTCCTCCTTTTCTAGTTCCTCCCTCCATCTCCTCATTAGTCAAAACCAGTCCAAAATAAATCACACATAATGAGCATCACCAAATTACACTTACCAGCAAACACTCACATCTGGATATTAACAAACAAAGAGCAAGCATTACTTTCAGTGTAAAATAAACAAGGTTTTTGAAGTGTATGCATCAAACTATATAGTTGGGAAGAGTTTCTAATATAAAATGACTAGGAGTTGTGCAAGGAAACACCTAACAGCATGGCCCTACCTTATCAGAAACAGTTTCCCAGGGCATTCAAGCCCATTCCAAAGAAACAACTTTACAACAACCATGAAGCCAGGAACAAATTCAGGGAGAATGCAATAGATATTGGCAAAAACCTTATCTTCTAATTTAGAAATTTTGGAGATAATCTAGAAACAAATTTTCTAAATACTTCCAACATTTATGGTTCATTTGATTGCTAGGAAATCAGAGGAGAGAAACAAAAACTTGAATCAATCAGCAGCCCATTCATTCCAACTTTTGAAAATACTCCACATCATTATTGCCATCTGGAGAAACTGCACAAAATGAGATCTATAACTTCTTTTTAATTCCAATGTTTTTTGGTAACAGTAAGTTTGATTTCACTATCTGTTTCTCTTTGGATTATTAACCAATTTCAGTAGTGAAGTATGATTTCAACTATGCATTTATAGTTGTTTCGACAAAAGTAGTTTTTTTCAAGGCACGCTTATTGGGTTTCCAGACATTTGCAAAGTCATATTCTATGTCCTGTTTCATATAATTTTTGGAGCCCCATATCCCATTTCCTTTGCTTATATCATCTTTCACCTTTTGTTCCCCAAATTGGTAATTATATCCCATGTCCCATTCCTTGGATGGTTTAAGAATGTGTGCTTCTGCCTGTTGACCAGATGGGTAGCAAATACCCTCCCCTCACAAATTCTCCTAATTTCTGCTACAATCAATCTAGCTATCTGTGTAGCGAATTCATCATATGATGGAACTTAGAGATTATCTGGCACAACTCAAATTGGAAATTACCAATTTTCATTGCTGAAGAATTCGTGACAAAGGTAATTTGAAACAATATGAGGAACACATTAAAGGAAATAACTTCACATTGTAGACTCCGCCTGCATTTGCGCATGCACATTGATTGCATTTAATCCTATCACATGAATTTGACCATATTCTATTTTTTCTTACTCCTTTTTCCCATCATTTTAAATTTACAGTAAATTCTAATTCTCACATAAACAGGAAATGATTGCAAAGAGTACAGTTAAAAACATACAAATACAATTGCATAATAATAACATTGAATGGCTTCAAAAGCAGAAGTTCTAACTGCTTCCAGGAGAACTTACCATTGATAATTTTATTTCGGATTAGGCTCTGTAAAAAAACACAAACAAGCCTGACAAGCCTGTTCTGCATATACTTATCCTGCAAATTAGAAAAAGGTTTAAGATGACACATTTGTAAAGCTTTACAGAATTTGCTAAAATGAACAAAACCGGACACCCCTTTTTGCACAGTTGATTCAAGAAAGTTTAACCAAGAAGCAGTCATTCATGTAATTCCTTTATATTAAATAATTATTTTGTTTAATGATTGTTTTTTCCTTCCTAATTTGTCATCCTTTATGGTATTCACAAAGGTAGAAACCAGCCTAAAATTAAAATGGCAACCAACAATTTGAAGCACAAACTAGACATGATGTAAGCAGGAAAACAATAATATATATACAAGTGGGAAGACAAAGTTAGTGTGTCTGTCTGTCTATAACTGTATATGCATTCGCCTGTTTGAATTTCTAAGACATGGAAATTTCATTTTCCCATATTAGCAAGGGAGTAGCTAAACGTTTATTTGTGTTCTA
Source organism: Euryodendron excelsum (assembly GCA_033060915.1). Taxonomy (NCBI): domain Eukaryota; kingdom Viridiplantae; phylum Streptophyta; class Magnoliopsida; order Ericales; family Pentaphylacaceae; genus Euryodendron; species Euryodendron excelsum. The sequence goes on from CM065383.1 coordinate 48,540,799, forward strand.
ACTGCTAAAGAGTCCAAAATTCACACCAATCAAGTAAGCCTAAAAATCTTCCTCCACAAAGCAAAAAAGAAGAAAGGAAGAAAGCGGTGGAAAACATCATTTTCCCTATTATTGTCATTAGTATGAAGAAGCCCAATGAAAGGTCCACTTTGATAGAGCGTCAGTGGAAGTGTGATTTGCATGCCTATCAAAGAGTCCCCAATGAAATAGTAGTTCATTTGTCAAAATTGACTCCCACATGCTCAGAAATTCATGAAACAACATGTTTAAGACGGTATGAATAACTTTTCAATCTTCCTAACCTTAAGCACAGGGCAATTTTATAACAGTTATGCTTCAAGCTAAGAAGCACATATACGGATATGTGATACGGACACAACATAACACGGACACGCTGACACAACAATTTTTGAAAAATGTAGGACATGACGGGGCTGCGACACGACAAATGTATATATTTAATATATTTTTGATATATCAAACATATGAATATTTTACTCAGATAATGAAAAAATTGCAAGATAACACTAATTAAAATTAACACATGTATTTCATGACTTAAACATGTGTACCCCAGCCCTGCCAATACGACTAGACATGACTAATGAACAAATCAAAGAGTACAACTCCAGTATAATCACAAGTACGTGAGACATAAGTGACAAGCTTATGCTAAAATTTCTCCAAGAGAATGGAGATTGATCATTCCCAACTTGCTCATCAGAGTAGGGCCCTGCTATGTCACTGGAGATGTAAGGAGTCCTTATGATGCTTGCCACCATTTTCTTTCTTAGATAATGCCCTTTCTCTTACAGTAAGGCGACCTCAAGATCTTTGGCTCACTCGTGTTTTACCAGATTAGAGGCGGCTCTTGATGCTCCAACTCGATTTCCTCCAACAAGTCGTGATCCTTTTGTGTCCGAGAGAGAGAGAGAGAGAGAGAGAGAGAGAGAGAGACAGAGAGAGATGAATATGCTATTATTTTCCTAATTAAAAATTTTGTAAAAAGTACAGCAATTTATATTTCATGATAAATCGACCGTGGCTTATTTTACTTTTAGGTTAACAACATTTTACCAAAGAAACATAATCAGCAATCATATTATTTTATGAATAAAACTACAAATACTTACTAAGCATGTAAATTATAAATATGCTCATCTAATGCAAATAATAACCTCCTAATAGGAACCCAAAAAAAATGAAAGAGGACAACGCAGTAACGCAAAATGTGTCTGCATAACCAAGTTTGAAATGCCAAACTCTTTTTTCACCCAGGAGTAACCATTTTAACCTTCATTACATTTACTCTTCTAAAATGTATAAAATACCCATGGCAAAGACCCAACATTTGGAGGTGTATTGTTGGACATTTACCAAACAAAAATATTTACAAACAACCAAATTGTTTAGTAATTGGAGTTTACCATGTAATATGCATAAAACAATCAAATTACACATGAGATGCTCTACAACACCTTGTAAACACTATTTTACCCTAGAAAATAAAAGAAACATATTAACAAATATAAATATTTTGCCGTACTCTCATGTCCTTGTATGTGAAAATTAGATGAATTTGACATTTACACACGTATTCACACCCAACAGCCATACCCCGACTCCATTGTAATATAGATTTCAACAATACACAAATTGATTGTACTAGCATGCATACCGACTACCTATATCAAACAAAACATGCTAAAGATCATACAAATCTAGGACCTAGATAACATTGACTCCCCTAACTTGTGCCCCAGTTAACGTGGCACAAAAGCAAAAATAGCTTTGCTTTCAAATGGATAATCCTAGTTTTGATTCCCACTGCATTCCTATGCTATCAAACATTGCCAATACTATAACAATTTATGTTTTTCAGCACTCGTCCCAAAACATGTTGAATTTAGCGATCCCAAAATATTTTTCTATTTATATACACTACTTGAATAGCTTAATCAACTCCATTTAATGTTTTTTTTTTTTTTTATAGGTAAAGAAAGTATATGTTAATCACAAAAAGACGCCAAAGGGGGCGTCACCTCAATACATTGTAAAAACCAGACAAACTACCAAACCCCACCAAAGTTGAGGTCGCCTATGAAGTCTAGTAATATCAACGAAGATGGACAAAAATTCCCTGTCAACCAAAAGTGAAGAGTATGAAATAAAGAGTTTTTAAGACTATGAATGGGCAAAACAACTTCCTCAAACGTTCTCCGGTTTCGCTCCTTCCATATGCTCCACATGATGCATAGAGGAACAATCTTTCAAGCCCTCTTGTGAAAACGATCTCCCTACCCTTTCGGCCAACTATCAAACAAGGAAATGGTTGTGCGAGGCATAACCTATTGGATTCCAAAAATAGAGAATGGCAGGCTCCAAAGATGCCACGCAACATTGCAGTGAATAAAAAGGTGATCTACCGATTCTTTTGCTTGACGACACATGATGCACCAATTTGAAAGCATTTTACCACGCTTCCCTAGGTTGTCGATCGTAAGGATAGAGTCCAGCACTGCCGCCCACCTTAAATGGGGCCCCCACTTTCCATACCTTTCTCCAAGGAAAGGGAGACGAATTACTATTGCAAAGAAAGGTGTAAAAAGATTTAATTGAAAACTTCTCCTTATTCTTGCTCCACGTCATATTATATGTTTCTCCCGAATTGATTTTCACTTTATACAATGCCTCAAAGAAGACACTCACTTCCTCCATTTCCCAATCCTGAATCGGTATTAGAAAAATAGGCTCCCACACTATGATCCCATTAGAAAGCCTCAAATAATTAGCCACCAAAGCCTGCTTATCCCGAGCAATAGCAAATAGATTCAAAAAAGCCTCTGAGAGCAATAACTCTTCACACCACCGATCATGCCAAAATTTGATACTTTTCCCATCTCCAATGGAGAAGTGGACATTGCTGAAAAAAACCTGCCATATACTCTTGATGCCTTTCCATAGGCTGACCCCATATATACTCTTGACCTCCTTAAAAGTCCACCCACCATCTAGCAAACCATATTTGCACTGCACGACCTCTCTCCATAGCTTACCCTCTTCCTTAACAAATCTCCAAAGCCACTTCCCTATCAGAGTTTGGTTAAATAAGCAGAGATACCTTATCCCCAAAGCCCCTTCCTTCAAAGGAGAGCAAATTTTATCCCAAGCCACTGGATGAAATTTGAACTCATCCCCCAACCCTCTCCATAAGAAATTCCTTATTAACTTTTCCAACCTATCCACCACCGAAACTAAGATCTTGATAATAGACATAAAATAAGTAGACAAACTGGATAGAGTACTCTTTATAAGAGTTAGTTTACTTCCTTTAGAAAGATATTGTCTTTTCCAAACTGCTAGCCTTAGTCCGGCCCGTTCGATTATCCCATCCCATACAGAAGTAGCTTTGAAAGAGGCATCGAGGCGAAGCCCAAATAAGTGGATGGAAGAGATCCGACTTTAAAACCCAAAGAATCTGCCAGCACACTTACATCCCCTACCTCATCAATTGAAATAATCTCACTTTTCACCACATTAACTTTTAGTCCCGAAACCGCCTCAAAGCAAATAAGGACACATCCCATGTATCTGAGTTGCTTCTCACTTGCATCACAAAAAAGAATAGTATCATCAGCAAAAAGTAAATGTGAGATCCTAACCCTGTCATCTTGGTGCTCACCAACCGCAAAGGACCCTCTGAATCCCCCATCAACTGCTCTCCCCATCAATTTACTAAAAGCTTCCGTGACAAAGATGAATAAATATAGAGAAAGAGGGTCTCTCCACATAAGCCCTCGTGAGCTTCCAAAAAACATGAAGAAGATCTGTTGATTAATACAAAAAATCTGACTGTAGAAATGCAAAATCTAATCCAGTTCCTCCTCCTAATACCAAACCCCATCCTTTCCATCAAATAAAGCAAGAAATCTCAACTCACATGGTCATACGCTTTTTCATTATCTAGCTTGCACACCACACCCGGGACTCCACTCCTTATTCTTGAGTCAACTACTTCATTAGCTACTAAAACCGCATCAAGGATTTGCCTCCCCACAATGAAGGCATTCTAAGAGTCTGAGATAACACTATTGACCACCTTCTTCAATCTAGAAGCTAAAACTTTAGCAACCAACTTATAAAGACAACCCATAAGGCTAATGGGACGGAAATCCTTTAGCTCTTTAGCACCGCCCTACTTAGGGATGAGGGCAATGAAGGTAGCATTCAAACTCTACTCAAATTTGCCTTGGTGGAAGAAATAGTGCATTATAGCCATAACATCTTCTCTAAAAATATGTCATCCCTCCAGGAGAAGGGCTACTGAGAACTCATCGTGACCTAGGGCTTTGTCACCATTGCAATCTCTCAAGACTGCCACAACTTCCTCCTCTGTGAAAGGGGTCTCCAAAGACTCTTTATCTTCCCTTGAGATCATGACAAACTCTAAACCGTCTAATAGAGGTCTTCTATTACCTGAGTCTGTAAACAACTGTTTATAAAAGTGAACCGCTGCGCCCTTCATGTCACCTTCTTGCCTTAACTCCTCCTCACCGACCATCAAGCAGCCAATATGGTTTGTTCTCCTATGAGCATTAGCCATTCTGTGAAAGAATTTCGTGCTCCTGTCACCTTCTTTCAGCCACAACGACCTCACATTTTGCCTCCAACTAATCTTATTCAGTAAAACAAGACTGCTGGATTCCCTTTGGCTTCATCCCTTTGCAGCATTTTCCTCTGAAGTAAGACTCCTATCATCCTCCTTTGTGTCAAGATCCTTGATAACCTGCAAAACCCTAGCCTTTCGAACATTCACATTACCAAACTCTTCTTTGTTCCACTTCTTTATGTCATCCTTCAAAAGCTTTAATTTTCTTGCCGCTACAAAACCTAGAAGACCTTAAACAAAGTAGCCCTTCCACCATCCCTCGATCCTATCCACAAAGCCATCCACCTACAGCCACATATTTTCGAACCGAAAAGGACTTTTCCCAAGGAAAACTCCCCCACAATCCAAACCAAGTGGGAAGTGATTTGAAACAGGTAGGGGAAAGGTGCTTTGAATAGTAGAAGAGAAGTTCCATTTAATGTTAATTACATTTTTTGGCCTTTCTATAAAATTCACTTGTGACAAATTAAGAAAATTATGATTAATTTGATTATGTATGATTAATTAATCAAACGAGATTACTTGGTGCTACCCTTGATTAGTTAGACCTAGCCCCACTCAATTAGTGGAGGATAACTCACCACTAGAGAAGTCTTGTAAGGGTGCCACCTTGCATTTGTAGAGACTTCCCATTGAACACTTATAGGACAAGTGTCCCACTATTACCTATACTCTTCCATTTGCAAGACTTGTATTCTCTCCTTGTAGAGACACACACACACATGTTTCCCACATTCTTACACAAGTGTGTAGAGAAAGAATAGAGAGAGTTAGTGGGTTTCGCTAGAATATATGTTTAGCTTCAAAGAAACTGAAGGAAAATTCATCTAAGCTTGGAACAAAGGCAAAGAACATGACCTTAAGCTTAGGTTAGATTCCCTAGAACACCATCTTATGATGAAATTTAGTGAATTTCAGTTTTTGAAAGCATGTTTTATGTATTTTGAAAACCCATTTTTATAAGCTTGTTTTGGTAATTCTTGAGAATTAACCAAGTCATGACCATCCTTTACCAAGGTCTAGGCCTTGAAGATGTATTGGAGGCTTTAGACTCTCCATCTGAGACTTGACTATGTAGAAGAAACCATGATTGAACAAGACCCAGTTGAGACTGAGTGTGTTTACTTATAATATATTTGAAGTTGTTTATATTTTTTTTTATGACCAATTCATGACCCTCGAAATGCATATGAGGTCATAGACTTACCATTTTGGGACTAATTATTGAGAATTGGCCACAAGTCATGACCATCCTTTACAAAGGTTTAGGCCTTGAAGATGTGTTGGAGGCTTTAGAGACTCCAATTGAGACTTGACCATGTAGAAGGAACCATGATTGAAAGGACCTAGCTGAGACACAGTTTTGACTGCATTTTCTTACAATATTTGAAGTTTTGGGACCGGACTTAGTTTTTACACAGGAGCAATAGCCATCGCTGGCATTTCGCGACAGTGAGTTTGATGACTGACCTTAGTAACTCATTTCCAATAGCTTTCGTTGGCTGTTGCTGGCATTTTGTGGCGACGATGTTTGATGACAGACCTCAGTAACCCATTTCCAGTAGCCTTCGCTGGCATTTTGCAGCAGGGTTGTTGATGTCTGTATGATATAATTTTTGTTATGGATTATTGCAATGCATCCCTTAATTGTGCAGGGTTATTAAGAGCCAATGATTTAACGACTTGAGGATCATTGAATTCAGGAACTAAAGGGACTTACAAAGGCTATTAAAGACTTGAAGTGAGTAATGGGGGTCCTTGGAGCTATCTACTCAACTAGATTTATTTACATATGCTTTCTAAGTTACAATTCAAGTACAATTTAAATAATTTGATTAAAATGCTTGCGTATTAGTGTGTTTTGCAAATCCATGAAGTTATTTATATATATAATGTTGAAAGATGCATTTTGAAAAGCTATTATGTGCCAAGAATTTTATAAAGCGGGACTTGAAATAAACCAGTAGCTTGTTATAATGTTTATTTCTGGAGGTGTCCCTTACAATGGCCATTGATGGTCTGCTTTCATAGAGGTGGAGTCCTCAAGAACTCTCTGCTACAGGTAGCTGAGATCAGTGAAAGCCCACACCACCAGTGGATGGGTTTGGTAGGGTTTACTCGTTCTATGCATAAATCACTTTAATGCAGACCAAAAGCATGTTGTATACTGTGTTGACGGAAATGATGAAAGTTTTGACATGTTGAAAGTTATGAATGGCATTCCATTTGAAATGAAGTTATGAAACATATTATGACACAATTTGAAAAGAAATGCGATTTATTCAACTCCATATGTTATAATGTTTTGTTATTACAATTATGATTGCTCATATATCAGATGCTTTTGAGATTCATTTGAATAACCTACGTTTCCGGTTACGCATGTTCATTGTATATTTCTATGTCCCAAGTCCCACATTATTAATTGGGCTAGTTTGCTCACTGCGTTACCATTTTAGTAAATGAAGACTAAGGACCATAGCTCTGTTTTTGAGGATTTTTTTTTTTTCAAGATCTAAGGATGCATGCTAGGTTTTGATGATGGAGTATGTTAAAAGATTCATGTAATATTTTGAGGACGTTGGTTGGCCTAATGTTTTGTAATTATTTGATGCAATATCTTATGGTACGTTCATTCAAGACATAAGCATTTGCTCCTATGCTTGAGAACAACACAATTTTTCATATGTAAAAGGCTTCAGTTAATTTTTCATTTAAAATTATAAGTGACAGACGTCCAATCACTTTGTTCATGCTTTGGTAGCTATGCTATTGGCTGGTCGCAGTCCCAAATCCATAGAGGGTGGTTTAGGGTCATATTCTAGTGACAATACAAAGCCTAACTCTATTGTACTATATCTTAGATCATGTTATGTACCATATCCCCATTCCCTCCTCGTTTTGTAATGGCCCACGTTCTAGGTAAATAATTGCAGTCATATTTTCATTGCAATTTTTAGCACAACTTCAGAATATAACAATGAATCAATTGACACCCATAAGCATCTTCAGTCTCGAGGAAATATATGGAAAAGCTGTAAAACAATAGGGGGCCTTTCATGCTCTCAAATCTTAACTTTTAACAACAATATATAATTGTTCTAATAAGTTTCTTTTGATATTGGGTAACATTAATAGTTTAATTGAGAACCATCCTGGTGACACGTGCTGAGGACGTGTCGGCACCTAAATGTGTTTGGGAGCTGAAAGAGACAGGTTGGGACCTAACCAACAAATGTCCTAGAGACTAACTGTGCTTCGTGTGTGCTCTGGTCTATCTACTATACGAGTTGCTTACTGTGTCATTCCACGTAAGCTACCAGTCCTATGTTACCTGGAATGCGTACCATTCCAGTATGTGGAAGGGAAACAGAAATGGGAATACTAAATGCCACATGCTCTAAAATAAGGTATGATAAAGGTAGGCTAATACAGCTTACACTATTAAAATTTAAAGTACTTTTCGAGTAATTTTATTTTAACAAGACATCGAATTAATTTTAATCTATTTTTTCAAATTAATCATATAAAAATATATTTCTAGGAGCATTATGGCTCTTTTTTCACATTTTGTTTTGCCAAAAGCCCACTTTCCCTAGTTTTTAGTTCATTATATTGGATTATGTTTCCTCCTTAGGTAACCTTTAAGGAAACAAAAAGGAAAAAAATTTAGGGATCGCTAAATCACCGCTTTGGAATGGAAGTGAATCATGTTTCAAAAAATGTGTTCAAAAACATAGATCACTAGGGTATTACAGTTTTCTGGTAACACTAGGCAGTCCAACTAGGATAAGGGACTTCTCCATGGAAAGTTCTAGAAGCCTAATTTCCCTTACCTGTAGGAAAAGGTCTCTAGAGGATAACTTTATCACTCATCTCTGATAAGTTTTATCTATAGATTGGACTTCTCCATGGAAAGTTCTAGAAGCCTAGTTTCCCTTACCTGTAGGAAAAGGCCTCTAGAGGACAACTGTATCACTTATCTCCGATAAGTTTTATCTCTGTATGAGCTCTAACCTTTTCTCTCTCTGTGGCTTGGGCTGCTTCGTTTTTCATCCAAAGGTCTCCCAGTGTCATCTGACATGCTTTTATGGCTCCTCAATTACCTATCACTCCTTAGAACCTCATACAAAAACCTAGATCAATAGTAACAAGATTTTTATCAGCCCTTTCATCCTCCACAATATCATACCATTATGTAGATTTAACCTTCTACAATTTACTATATATATTTTGTTTATGAGCCTGCAATATATTTACATGAAGCATATATAACAAGTATCATGGATAGTAAAATTGATCAGCAAAAACAACCAAACATAATTGGGGAGACTTATTAGTAAAGACCTGCATCCCAAACCGAGTAAACCCAGTCTTGGTGAATTAGGTAAGGCCAACTCTGATCAACAAAACAATTCATATACTAAAGCATAGAGACAACTAAAAAATAAACTACCAGAAAGCAAAGTGAAAAGAAGGACCTTGATGTTCTCACAGGATGATATGCAATTCCTAATGTACATGTGTACAAATTCCGTCGGAAGCTCAACAGCTGTAGTAAGCCTATTCACAACTTCCATTGAATGTAGACTCATGTCCATATTGACAAGAACTGTGAAGTATCTGTAACCACCAAAAGGAAGTAAAAAGGTGAAGAACAGGAAAATTGGAAAGCCAGGATTTGTTCCCTTTTAGCAGGGAAAAACAAAAATAAATTAAATGCAGCAGAACATACTCTGAAATTTCAGGTGAATTCATCAACTTAATGAGCACTTCAACTGCAATGAGGGGATTATTCTCAACCAGTTCCTGATAGCAAAATATAAGGCTTTTGAAGATCAAGCAAGCACCAACCATTAGTAATACGAATGCATTGTATTAGAGAATAGCATACCGGTAGCTTTCTTGGTGTCAATCCACAGTGATAAACAAGCTTGGGATCATTTGTCAACTCAACAAAGACTTGCTGGAGAATAGGAGACAACAAAAACACCCACAATTCAGTAGTAAAAGGGTACTAGTATCTCCAAAATTAAGTGTATTATTCAGTCTGCCTATTGCTGGAAACGACTAGCAAGCAAAAATAGACAATAAAATGGAAGGATAACCAAGAAGTACTCACATAATAATCTCGTTATACCTTCACCAAGAATGGTCGTATACTGGTAGATATGGTCATATTTTGTGTCATTTATTGGTAGCTTTACCCACAAGCTCTAAATTTGTACTGTGTCTAGATCTTTCAGCAAAAGATTTCAAACTTTACTAACTTATTATGGCCTTTGGTGGGCCCCAGAGGGGACCCTTAGACACCCACAAGATCAAACACTTTCTTTATTTTTTATTTAAGCCAAACATACACATGCTCAGAAGCAAAACTATTTCCGTACTCCATGATGACAAGTAGAGAGGCATCGCTGCCTCTTTTTCTATAGAAGTTAGTGATCTCAACCACCTCACTTATGGGGTTTCCTTATCTATGTTACTTCACATATAAAGACTGAACTCCTGTTAAGCTATTGTGTTAAGGACAGTGATGAGGTAAAATAAACATAAGGGATTCCATTCTGGGTTGAAATCGAATCCTATACTTCAAGCATCATTGATCTTTTGCAAAGTACAGAATTTCCTAACCCAGGAAAGGAGACAAAGACCTCCCAAATGTCCCTGAACTAAACGGAGGACCCCAATTTAAGGGTAAACTGAAGGAAGTGGGTTCTCACACTTGATTTCAGGTCTCCATTATGACTGAACATCATTAGAAAACTTAACTATATGGGCATACTCTGTAAATCAAATATTTGGACTGATTTATCACACATTATAGACTACAACTCGAGAGAAGGCACCTCTTGTTGAGCAGGCGCAAGTGGCCCCTTCAAAGCTTTTGCAATCAGATCCCTAACTGCAGCCCCTCTGCTAGTATCAGCACACATTCCATAATCCCATAAAAGATCATGATTATTGCCGAGGTTAAGCCACACGAGCTGCAAGAAAATTGACATGGTTAAGTCTTCTAAAATGAATAAATTCCACAGATTAATAGAATAACGATCCCTTAATATATGTCTTACCTCTCCATCCTGTATTGGGAGCCTTGGTGGAAGAGGCCTGATCCATCGAGGACCTAATCCTTCCAGAGACAAATTCTGCAACAACCCAGTTATCATCTCATCTCTGTCTCCATACCCCATTTTAGGTTTAACTCCAGGTTGCAGTTCAAACCTGAAATTTCACCCGAATGCTACATGCATGAAACAACGGGCAAGAAATAGAAGTGATATGAAATAGGAAATGACTGCTCAGTCTGAATTATCAACTGAAAGCTCTAATGTAAACAATAAATAAATAAATAAAAGCCTCAAAGAATTTGCAGTTCACTGGCAAGAGCCATACTCTGTTGAATTTTCATCACAACTGTGGGGCATATCAGGGTCTGGTACAACATTTTTCACAGAAGCATTCTTGAATAAGAAATTAAATGGTTCTGAATCAACTTTATTACAATACTGCTGCTGCAACTGCTCCCGTTGTGGGAAAGCCTGAGAGTGGGGAAAAAAGTCTATCAATTATCAACTAAGGCCTCATAGAGAATACACATCAGGCATTGACAAAAAATCCAAAATTTAGTTAGTAACAGGGCCAGTTAGTAAAATAAGCATGACGTGGATTTGAACATGAAAAGCAAATGCATGCAACTTTGGATATCTACTCATGGATATACAACTCACAAGGGATAACGGATCGAAACTTTTGATGTAATCTGCAGCGGACAGTCTGAGAACCTGCATAAAAAATTAAAAACAAAATGCTTAAAAAAATTCATGGTAAAGAAGAGAAGCACCAGAATATAGGAAAAAACAGAAATAAAACTAACCAAAAACTAGAAGAGCCTGACATGAATGAAATTAGATAAGTATCTAATTTATCTAGACCAAATATGGAAAAAAAAACTGTCATTTGATAATTCCTTGGAAAACATAAAAAGGACTGAAATTTAACAGATAAACACGCAATTAGGAGAGAGAGAAGGGGGGGGGTTGGGGGGGGGGGGTTGATTTAGGACCAGTAGAAGAACAGTGGAGAGAGAAGAAGAATAAGAGACGAACAGAAAAAGAGTAGGACAGAAGAAAAGATGATGAAGAGAGAAGGAAAGAGAATAACAAGACAAAGAAGAGAGAACAGAAGGGAGAAAGAGGCGAGAATATCCAAAATTCAGTCAAATTCAATATGCAAAAACTGATCAATCCTTACACATAATGTCATATATATAAGCAATTCCAAAAGAGAGAACAAAAATAGAAATTCAAATAAATTAAAACTCCTAAATTAAAAACCCCCAGAAAACCCTAATTCTAAGAAATCCTGATCTTGGAATTATCCTATCTTGATTCTTCATCATTTGCCCCTATTAAGTAGAACTCTCCTCCGGAGAGAAAAACCCTTGATACTTCTCGACTAACTAGGGTCAAATCATCAGATCAGATTATCAAAAAATTAAGTCTTTCCAATATCTAGATAATTCTTCCAATGGACAAGATTTCTCCAAAAGCCATCTCGCAAAGAAAGAAGATATTGAATCTCAAGAACACTCAATCGAATTCTTCATACTATGGTAGAAGTGGATAAAGGACATGTGTTGGAAGTGAAGTTGAAAGAATACCACTTATAATAAACCTGCTAACAAGATGAGAGACTCAAAGGTGCTTTGGTAGGGACGTAAGTCCTCAACACTGATAACTGGACTAATAATCATATATGGAGGTAAGTGAAGTGACAACGTAGTAGGCCCAAACTTACAAGCAATTTGAAAAGGGTCAACGGATTAAGCATGAAATATCATGAATGAATTGTTAGGATAAGGCTCAACATGCACACAACCTATGAAATAGTCCAAAATATTATATTCTAGTATTATACAATGCACATAAATAGAAAGTTAATATTTATCATTACTTGAAGCACTGTTCTCCCCTTATCGACATGTAGGTCAAAATGGTGTGGGGCAAGTAACTCAAAAGAACAAACGGCGGGGAGTTTGGCAGGATTAGACATGTTAGTCTCAATACCATGCTTAATAAGCTACAATCTCATATGACTGACAAGGCGGCTTCAGCTGCAACTTTATCCTAAAGATAGCCGGTGTAGAGAGAACATTCATGGAACTCCCAATTTTAATTACGACTTTAGAAACCTTGTCCTTACATCCCTCATATGTATGGAAACTATTAGTGTGTTTCCAAGCATCATCCTCCATACATGTGGAGATATTGTCATGTCTTGAGGTTTCCTGATCTCCCTCCTCAAACTCTAAAGGAATCACCAAAGGCTCAATCACTTACAATGTCCTCTAACTCATGGTCAATGCTCAAAGTACGACGTGTACATTGAGAGACAATTTATCCCTTACCGTGACTATAACAAGATTCAATGGAGGAGGTACCCGAACGAGAACTAGAATAGGATTCTGGATTAAGCATGAAAAGTCAAGAAGGAATTGTTAGGATAAGGCTCAACGCGCACACAACCTATGAAATAGTCCAAAATATTAAATTCTAGTTCTCTACAATGCACATCAATAGAAAGTTCATAATTATCTTTACTTGAAGCAACTATCCTCCCATTATCGGCATGTAGGTCAAAATGGTATGTGGCAAGTAACTCAAAAGAACAAATGGCAGGGAGTTTGGCAAGCTTAAACATGTTGGTTTCAATACCTTGCTTAATAAGAAACAATCTCATAAGACCGACAAGGCAGCTCTGGCTGCAATGCTACCCTAAGATAGCCGGTGTAGAGACCACATTCATGGAACTCCCAATTTTAATGACGACTTTAGAAACCTTGTCCTCACATTCCTCAGATGTAGGGAAACCACTAGTGTGTTTCCAAGCGTCGTCCTCCAGAGATGTGAAGATATGATAATGTCTTAAGGTTTCCTGATCTACCTCGTCCTCAGACTCTAAAGGATCCTCCAAAGGGTCAGCCACTTGAACAACATCCTCTTTTACAATGTCCTCTAACCTCTAACACATGGTCAATGGTCAAAGTATGCTGTGTACATTAAGAGACAATGTATCCCTTACCAAGACTATAATAACATTCAATGGAGGAGGTACCCCAACGAGAACTAGAGGAGGACTCCCTATCCTTGATACTGGTTAGTCTAGGGTAGGGGTTGTGCTACCCTTGGGAACAGCTGAAGCAAATGGGTCGAACTAGGAAAACCTACTTGGTCTACCAAAAGAGACATATCTTAACTGATGGGGTTCCCCGGCTAGAGAAGCCATGTGCCTTTGAGAAGAAAGCATAGGGTACTTTTCTCCCTTTAAAGTCTGATATTAAGCTTCCTCAAATGTGTCCGGGTAGTATAAATTCATCTCGTTCTTAAATCTCTGGTCTTAAAGGCTTGGGGACTGTAAACCAAGGTTCTTCTCTAACGCCACACCTTCAGAGAAGTTCCTAAAATTTACTTAGGTTAACTTGTGTGACTATTTGTCTTAAATTATTCCACTGATCAAGTAATTGCCTTCTAGAGTATGTGGGGAGATATTGTTTTTTCCACTTTTGCCTCATCTTAGCCCAAGATGTAATGGGCTCTTCCCCTACACACACTAGTGACACTAAATTTCCCTAGACTCCTTGCCAACGGCTTTTGGCAAAACCATCGAGTTTCATTTGTACAAAGGAATCCATTGACAGTCTAACAAGTAATACCAGTCAAAGTAGTCTTCCATGTCAACAAGCTAATCGAAGAAAGCATTAGGATCTAGACTACCATCTAACTTGGGGCATCTACCTTGAACTTTTTGTGATATTCCCAAGTCTTCAAGGAGCAGCTAAGTTGATCACGGTGGTATCTTTGTAAAGAACGCCGTTGGCGTTTCTCTCCGGTATCTAACCGGTAGTCAAGATGGTCTATGCGTCTCCTTTAAGTCATCCCCTTCAAAATACTCAAATTCCTCCACATAACCTATGGCACACCTACGGTCTCTTGCCCAATTAGAGTGAACACCTAGAGGGACTCATCTACTCATAGTTTGGACTCTACTCTCCCTAACAATGGTAGCATGGACATATGCAAAGGGAAAAACTCAGTCAAATTCAATCCTTACACAAAATGCTATATAAATAGGCAATGCCACAATGGAAATAAATATATAAATCTAAATAACATAAAAACTCTAATTCTAAGAAATTCTAATCTTGGAATCTCCAATCTTGATCCTTCATCAGGGGGTCCTTTCAAAGATCAACAGTGCTCTATAAAACTCTCTTAATCTACTTCTCGTAATACATATATCTGAAAATGAGAGGAGTACCATTGCTGTTGGAGACAAACCTATTCCAAAACATAACTCCCAAATCCATATGACCTAGTTTAGCATTCCCTATCCAGCAGCAAGCATCAAAATTAACCCAAAGTGTCAGGAACTAGTTAGGAAAGAACCAAATACTCAATTATAATGAGTTAAATCCAGTTAATTTTTTAACTTCGTTGACAGCAAAGCATAAGCAATTAGTGAAAGAATATCTGAACCAACAAGATCATTCTACTTTAGGAAAAATAATAATATCAATATAATAACGCACAAAACAAAGAAACTGGAACCTCTTTAATACTGCTAGAGCTGGTGGAGTCTAAAAGTAGAAGAATAAATGCCCTTTCACATTTTTCAGCTTCCTCATCGCAAGCGACCTGCAAAACAAAAAAAGTTTGAGGCAAAAACAACACCCCCAAAAAAGTTGGAAAGAGAAAAGATAGTCATACCACCAACATCAAAGTCTCAACATAAAAGCCATGGTGAAATGTAAGCAAAAAGATAAAGTAACATCCAACGAAGAGTATCAAATAAAACAATCAATTCAACAATTCAAAAAAATCAATAAGAATATCGTCTCTTTCTATGCTCTAGAATGGATAGTTATACCTGAATGATTGTGATTGCGTCTTAATCATATGGATATGCAAAAATAACATGAATACAACATATACAAATATATAAGTACCACCACACTACCAAAAGCTTTAAGAAAATGTCCTTTTATGTTGCTGATAGCAATGACACTTACCCAATTCTAAATTCAGCTTGTGCTACATCCATCTAGCTTCATGAAGACCTAAGGTAAAAGTGATTAAACTGGGAATTGACTTTGTCAGGGCAAGTAAGTAAAACATTGTTACTAGGTAGTTGCAAAAAGAGATGGCAAAAGATAGGGAGAGAAATCCCCAAATGGCAAATTCCACCACTGCAAATTTTTTAAGTCAGATTCAAATCAGATTTGACAATTTAACTAAAATCAATAGTACGGGCGCAACGGCCACACATTTTTTAAGTCAGTTCGGTTCGAACCGTAGGTCACACATTTATTAGCCCATATCCAATGTCCAATACTTCAAAAAGTAATTTTCAATAGATTAAATGGGCTCGAAAAAAAGCTTGAGTGACGACTCCTTTTATAACTAGGTCAAAGTCAACAATTCACTTCCAAACCAATGTGGGAAAGGAAAATTTGAAATAAACTACACCAACTGCTGCCTTGAGTGACTCTTCCTTCCATTTAGTTAAATATAGAGAGAAAAGCTGAAGACACAAAGTCAAGGCTCTAGCTTGAGGAGGCCTATAGATCCATATACCTCCCACAAGCTCCTATCTCTCTCTCTCTGAAACAGATTTTAGTTCTGTATTGTGTTTCTTAACTCTGGGCTTTTGTAGGTTACAAAGGTATCTTCTATTGCGCTTAGCAAACAAAAGGGATATCTTCAATTGCAAGAGTAGCCATTGCTTTTGATTGAATGTGGGTGTCAAAACAAGGTTTTGAAAGGGGATTTCATGCTTTTAAGGACGCAAGGACATTACGAGGATTTATATACAACTTTGAGTGCTTGGACATGTTGTGGATAGTGGGGGAGGTAATAGTGGGATCTGTGTATGTTAGGTGCTGGTGGGGTTTGGTAGCGGAGGTCATGGTGGTGCTGGTGATAAGGAACTAATTGATTGTAGCACAAGTGCACTACTCTCAGCTGGCCACCCCTAAGCTGAATTAGGAACACTCACATTTGTATGTGGGATCCATAGATGTCTTGGGGTCTGGAGCTGCTAAGTTGCTCTTATGGATGTAGTATGCCAAGAAGTTGTTTTTGGTGTTGGAGGGGGTATGGGGTTCATGGGATGGGGCTTGCGTGGTGAGATCTGGCTCTCCTTTGTTCTAACATACACATGACCTAAAAATACTTACTCATCTACATGAATGCCCAACACAAGTTTTCTCATACTTATCCTACACCGACTCCATAGCTTTGTATATTTCACACTATAAAAACGTCATTGTGACTAACATTTAGTGATGTGGAGGAACTATATTAAGAATATAAGTAAATCTTCTAAACTAACAAATGGGTCGGTTCCTCAACCCAGAACTGAACAAAAGTGGTCAATTCTTTTTTACGTATCTAAAAAAAAAAGTGGTCAATTCGTTTAAATTTTAAATTGAAACCAGACCAAAGTAGTCGGTTCCAATTCAATTCTCGGGTTAATCGGGTCATTTGTACATCCATAGCCTAAGTATCATAATTCGCCTAGTTGAGGGCTGGATCCTACTCTAATTCCGAATTTCACACAAAAACGAGTCAAGTTTGCAAATTTTCTGAGTCAAATTCACAGACTCTAAACAAATTCAGTTTTGAACCAATAACTAAATGCCACGTGCCTCTTTTTATGTCGGTGGTGATATTTTCTATGCACTGGAAATACTACCTCACACGATGAAATTTGAGTCTCTCTCTACCTTTTTGAGAAGACTGGTTGTAGGCCCAATAATTAGCTTGACTTACAGTCTGACACCACCTATACCTATTGTTAGACACAGTTCCCAAAGGTCGAAGTATTGAATTCCTTGCCCCTGCTATTAGGCGGACGAAGGTCACAGAACAACTACTGCTGAAGCTTCCACTCCATCTGTATCCTTCAGGCATCTACCTAATGGCTGGATAGATAAATGTTTGGATGTTTGCGACTATTTTTTAAGAGGGGTTGTTAGTAAATATACTTTTTATATAAGTAATGGATGCATAAACAAATAAAAATTTCTTAAAGAAATGTATACAAATATTTATATATGTAAATACAAATACACGCTCCATGAATTGGTGACTTGGTCCCTAAGTAGTAGTATCAACCATATTAGGAGTTTTCAATTTGTACACTGTATAGTCTATTTTCAATAACTTTTTAAGGTTTTAGGAAGGGTGTTTGTGATGACAAGCATGAAAATAAGAAAATTGGTAGCTTCAATTGAGTCTTCTTTCTTGGGCCAAGTTCTATAATTGGGACATTATATGCAGCCTTTAGTGGGAGTAAAAAAAAATGTTCGTAGGAGTTCAAAGCTTCTTAATTTCCTGTTTTGAAGTTTTAGGACTACTAAACTAAAAGAAGCCTAACAGTCTTTTCTGCTCAACAGAACCAAGTTTATGAGAATTTCGTTCTGTTTGTATAGTTTAGCTTAACCCTTGGAAGGTTGAAGACCTTCAATTATCTTTCCTTTTCTTTTTATCCTCCTCTTTCAACAAATATATAAGATTATTTAGAGTTACTACTTAAAGCTACCAAATAGCCACTCGTTTGCTCCAAAAACACACTCTATCCCTAATCCTCCCCAACCTCTTACCCACCTCTTGGCCTTCATTTTAACACAAAACCTCAATTAGCAGCTGTCCAAAGAATTTAAGCACTTCTAAAAATCAAGCAACATAACACTTTCGAAAACCAAGCCAATTTGCAGCCCTTTTCCGTCGCTAGAAGCCTAGAACCTTCCTCTAATTTTGCCCTTTTAAATCTTAAAAGTGCAAACCTTCTCACCCTAGCCCATCATAAAAACCTATTATATGCAATAATATTTGGAAATTTTCTAAACTTGGCGTCCATCAATTTGGTCTTAAGCAGATATATAGTGGGGAGGAAGACTTCTAACAGTCTCAATTTGTCCTTAGGGTTTTAGAGGCCTATAAACAGACCTTGTTGGATAGTCGTTGTGAAACAACATCAAATTTCATGGTACCATTTGTCTCAAATGAGTTGTTTTCTACAGACGAACCTTTTTGTATTTCATAAGGCTGTATAAGCAAGCCCACCAGTCTCTTACCCCAAAAACTAAATCATACATGTACATGTTCAAATGCCGCTATAAGTAGTTTGGGGTTAAATAACCCCAATTTCATTGCCATCCTATTGCTATTTCTAATTGCAAATCCTCCACAGTCTATAGAAGTTGCTTATGTATGCATTTGTTTGCCAACTTTTGATGGTGAAGATTGGTGCAGGTAGTGGTAGCTGTAAGAAGAGATTATATACAGCAATGGAAGCACTAGCAAGTAGCAGATTTAAATTAAAATGACCATTCTTGTCATATGTTTGGGAGAAGTTGATAATGTTATAAATTCAAACAGTAGGTTGAACTTTAAAGTTACTGGTGAAATTGCAAACTTTGTTACTTAAGGAGATGAATGTGAAGATGTCAAAGAGACTCTTCTTGTAAACTTGGTGGCTTGAGCTAGGGACTGTGGCACCATTTTCAGCATGTAGGTGGTCATATGATCACCCTCGTGGGCCACATATTCCCTATTACATATGTGCATACATCAATGAGATCAACACAACGTCCAAGTTCAAATTAGCGATGTCATACAAGGAGTGGATGTGATGGTCTTCAAAGAGTTTATTTGTTAGTTTCTCTTCACCAACCCCCAAATTTGCTTGCTACAACTCTCCTCTATTTAAGTGACTTCTTACCCTTTTTACTTGTCAAATATATGAACCAGTAAAAATATATATGGAACATAAATAATAGAAGGTCTGTATGTTATCCCATTGATTGGCATTTCTAGCATTGAACAATACACTAAGAGGGCATTTCTAGCATTGAACAATAGCCTAAGAGGTTAATACTGTTTCCATAGACACAGAATTCCATAGAGATTACGACCTTGAGAGAGAGAGAGAGAGAGAGAGAGAGAGAGAGAGAGAGAGACAAAGTCACATAACAGGGAAAATGGCAGCCTACTTTGAAACAAGAAGGGAAGTATGCCAAAAAAAATGTTTTTGATGTATTAAAGGTTGACCCAAGGGATGGGAAGAGGGTACACCAAATATGTTTAAGGGTAAATAGCAAGTGTGACCAAAAACAAATGTCCCGTAACACAATTGATTTTGGCAGCAATAAAATTACTACAAAACTGCACAGGAAAACATGATTGAAAGTTTGAGCAGAAACTTCAAGAGGGAAATGGTTCCTCGCATTCGAGATATGTGGTTCAAATGTACTTTTTGTTTCTACGGATATTTTTTTTTTGATAGGTCTTTTTGTTACTAGGGATATAAATCAATATAATCGTGTAAACCTTATTAATGTATTCAATACACTCAAATTTCAATTTTTATCCGAACAGAAGCTGAATTGCCCGTAATGTATTTCCAAAATCCCGGGTGCACCTCGAAAGCAAGAGTCTCATCTCTTCACAATTATAGTATTCAATGCATTTCAGCTTTTAAGATCTGCTAGTTACTTAGAAGGCCCTAAGAGCAAGGACCAAAATTCCATTTGTTTCCATCAAACAACCGAAACATTTCCGTTTCCAAAGAGACGGAAAAGAAACACCAATGGAATAATGAAACTCTATTGTTTCCATCAAAACACACTAGAACATATGCACCAAAACAGAATGCTAAATAGCAAAACAATAAGTTGTATCAACACACATTTAGAACTTCTCATCAATATTGCATAATTTTTTTTTAAAAATCCAATAGATTGTTTTCTACAACATTAATATTTGTTGCTTTTGAAATGTTTTTGAAACATGTTGAAATATTTTCATTTCCGAACCAACCGAAACGACCTATCGAAGCAAAATTTTGATCCTTGCCTAAGAGAACCTAGTGTTTATAAGCAAGAAAAAATACAAGTTATCCCAGAGTTAGACAATGGATAAACTAATACAAGCACCTCAAATAGATCATGATTGCAACTGAATATCACACATAACAAGTATACTTACATTTGCAAGGAAAGATATGAATGGATTTGAAGAAGGCTGCTGGGAAGAATAAGTCTTCTGAAGAATAGAAAGTGCAACCAAACGCTGAGTAGATTTAAGGATCTTTTTGTCCTGCAAAAAAAAAAATAGCTTGTAAACAATCATCAAGCAATACCGCAACCCGCAAAAGTCATCACCCACATTAGGAATATATGAGGTCACAAACAATGATATAAACTTCTAGAAAAAGGCACGTAAAACAGAATGAAACATTGCACCCAAACAGATGATCTTTTTACTTATCCCAAAAAAATAAACAGAAATGATGATATGCCATCTCAATTTGTGAGTGAAATGATACATCATACATGCAAAATAACAAGGCTCCAGAGGGTTCAACAAATGAGGATCTGAGGAATGCAATCTTTTGATTTAAGATTATACATAGATAATGTAAACAAATTGTCCTGATTCATTTCACTTGTCTTTCACTCACACAATGCACCCAAAACAAGGAAAGAACCAGCCAGAGGCACTCAGATTAGTAGGAAGATAGCTAGCAACGCTTAAGTGAAAAGTCTACCAAAAAAAAATTAAAAAAATGAATCGTCTAAGCTAATAATAAAATATGATCACATGTCAAGCATTAATAGCAAGGGATAGTCCCATGGGCAGCACCAGATATAAATAAGTGGGGTCAACTGACCCCATCAACCTTAAACAAAAATTTTAATATTGTTTTAAATATTAATCTTCATTGAAAATAATTTGATCAAAAATTTGCACCCAATATCTAAAACATTGACCTCAAAGATCCAATGAAAAAAGGAAGAACTCACAAGTAAAAAAGGGAAATGATACGAATCTCCCACTTTTTCATCATAACAACGAATTAATCAGAATCAATATCAACTACAACGACCGAGACCGACACCGACGAAGATACTGTACTGAATGACGTGATCGATCGTACTAGATAGTATAAGATAGACCATAAACCTTTCATACGCAATTCCTCGATCCATTCATTAATGCGCAAGAGAAAGCGATCCATCAGACTAGAGGGAAGTTGGTCTTTCTCAACGTGGTGTACAGCACGTTTCTGCCAGACCAACATATTTCCCTGGAGAACTGGTAGATACTTCTGCAAATAAAAAAGATTGTGATAAAAAATGCTCAATTTTTTGTGCTCTTGCTACGGTTAAACGATCCTCTTCAGACAATTTGTCCAACCCAAGGATAGCCATAATGTCCTGAAGTTCTTTATAACGTAGTAAAGTTTGCTTAACTCTTTGCTCAGCACACAGGGCCTCCATCTATGATCTTAGGCCATTATCGTCGCCGGCTCGAGGAGTAGCTATCTTCGTTCTTCCCCTCTCAGGAGAAGAATCAGAAGGAGGCGGCTGAGTCGCTGTCTCAATTCAGCATTCTCTGAGTCGCTGTCTCGATTCAGCATTCTCTTAAACCATTATTCAGTACCATGAGGGCATGTGGAGGCAATTGTCCCATTGAATTTTATAAAAAATAATTTTCACTATTTATTATTATTTTTCCCAATATTGCTTACCACTGTCTACCCCACTCATAATATGCATGATTGTGTATAAAAAAAATTTAATATTATTTTGTTATCAGTAACAAAATAATATTAGAGTCCATATGATAGCAGTCACCAACTTTGTGAATGAATAAGTAGCATTTATTATATACATCATGTGGTCATTCAAAATTTAGATATGGGTAGGCATTCTGACTCAAGTATGCAAGAGAATTAATTTAATGTGATATAACAATTGCAAGATGAATTGATTGTTATTGAACAATAATAACATGGATTGATATAACATTTATAATAAAAGATAATTTCAGGCTGAGTGAATTCTTAAAATACCAAGACTTCTTCATTCTTAAGAAAATACCTATTTGCTTGTAAAATTATTGTTGATTTCCCAGTCGCGACTATAACAATAGAAAGAGATTTACAATGAAATTCACAAAGAAGCAATTACGTGAACAAAATGGGAAATTAGTGGACGACTGATTGTTTGGTAACATATATTAAAAAATGAAATATTTGATAGTATTGATAATCATATTATTATGTTAGATTCTAAAATATGCAACATAATTGTAAAAGTATATAAATTTGCAATTTTTTTAATGCAAACTAATAGCATCAATGCATGAAGATTTCTTTATTCAGGATTTGAGAATTAGTGTTTAAATTTTGGCATGACCCCACAAAAATTCCTAGAGCCGCTTTGCATAGTCGGCTTCTTTAACTAACAAAGTCATTAAAAAACATATTTAAATACTCATAATGGTTTCAATCTTATTTACATAACTCATGTAAAGCATGATTAGAAATCATGTTTTTATTGAAAACGTGGTTGCCAACCACACTTTATACCATCAATTTCAATCATTTTCTAAAAATAACTTCATTAACGAAAAACTGAAAAAACAAAAAAAAAATGATTGCCAACCACTTTTTTAGTACAAATTAAAAAGTGCACTATAAACATGATTGGCAACCACGTTTTATACGCAAGTTTCTAATAACACCAAAAGCGTAAATTGATGAGTTAATAATGTTGAACTTTGACATGTTATCAAGAAGACGAGACAGAGACGGAGATGGAGGCGACACCTATCTAGGCAATGAGCAAGAAGAAGAACTCATATATATCTTTCTAAACTATACGTATATATACATCTTCCCACAATGCAGATTACATACAACCTCACCTCTTAATTCATTAGACTTCTTGTTTTATCAGCGGATGAAAGTCCACTCCCTCCCCCCTTTCAGTACTCTCTCTCTCTAAAAGTTTCTCTGCGCATAACCACATTTCACATAGACTATGGGTGCGCGCGCGCACACACACACATATATATATATTTTTGCTAATGTATGTAAATGAAATCAAGGAAGGTAAGTTTGTACTCATTCTAGAATTTGGACTTGCAAAAGAATAATCGTTTCTAGTAGGGGTGCACAAAAAAACAGAAAAACTTAAAAACCAACCCAACTCAAACTCTATGGGTTGGTTTGGTTCAGATCTATTAAAGGTTTGATTCGGTTCTTGATATAATAAATTTAAAAATAAAAACCCAACCTGATCATTTAGCTTCGAATTAGTTCGGTTCTCAAGTTCTCATTTTCTAAACCTGAATAGAACCAAGAACTAACCCTACTCAACTCAAACCAAAAGCCCAACTGGGACTCGATCTTATATATATCATAAAAGTCTACATATATTATATATATGTCTTTAAATCATAGTTATTTGTACTTAATTACTATTAATATGTTTTTTTATATTGTTTTATACTATTATTAATATTTTAAAAATTTGAGGATACAAGATTAATACTATTTTTTTAATCTTTAAATAAACAAACTATATTTTGTACAATAAAAACGGACCGACCTAACCCAATCTAATCTTAACCCACACCAACCCGAGACATGGAACTGAACTAAGAGGGAGAAATAAATGATTCCAAGTACTGAGCGGAGTAGGTAATCAAAGTGAGAGTTTTGAGTTGGTTTGGTTCAGTCCCATGAAAGGATCAATTCAATTCTAGGCCCAAATTTTGGAATCGATCAAGATTGGTTCGGTTCTGAATTTAGCACGGACCTAACCCATGCACACGCCTAATTAGTAGAGCAAAGTTTTCAAGAACTCTCACTTTAATTACCTACTCTGCTCAGTACTTGGAATGATTTATTTCTCCCTCTTTTTTTTTTAAGTTTTTGTCTCAGCTTTTTAATTTTACGTTAATAAATTTAGTTTTGAGAAAATGAAGGTGTAAAGTGTGATTAGCAGCAACGCTTACAATAAAAATGCTTTACATGGGGATTGTAAACAAGTTTGAAACCACTCTAATTGTTTAAATAAACTTTTTAATAACATTTGCTAGGTAAAGAAGCCTTGCATATCCCCCCCCCCCCCCCCCCCCCCCCCCTTCCCCTTTTCTTCCCCAACAACAACACACACACAAAGACTTGAGTTGAATCAATATTTCAATTTGACATGACGGGCATGACTAACATGAAGAGAGCATAGATTCGCCTCCTTAATTACATAAAAGCCTTTTCAAGGTTAGTCAATATACATAAGAGTACAGAATGCAAGTGATGCAATTAGAGTTGAAGATCAATTTTTGTTTAGGAAAGGCTTGATTTGATTCAATTCGATTCGATTTGATTTGATTATATTAGTCTAGGGGGGTTAAGTTTTCTTTAAGTAAAGTAATTTCCATATTAGTATTACTTAGGGGTCAAGTATGCTTACAATATTATATAAATCTGCTGTAATAGAACAAGAAAGGCAGTTTTTAGAGAGAATAATATTCAGTTTATAGTTTTTGCTTTAGTTCCTTAATTCTTGCTTCCCTAGGGTCTCTTTGGAGGCCATAGCTCATGGTATTTGAGCCGTTACATACTGAAAATTGCAGATTCTGCATCTTTTCGGCCTTTGTTCCAAGTTTATTTGGGTTAACTTCCAAGCAAGCTACAACAGTTTAGTATCAGAGCATCAGGATCCGTGCACTAATTTCTTCAACATGGTAAACAATGCTGAGCATGATGAAAAACTGTAATACCATGATGAGAAGATCGAGCACCTTGAGCACATGATTGAAGAGTTACGTAAAGATTCTAATGATCGCTTACAACGCCTTGACGATATGGTGGCTACTCTCTTAAAGAAAATATCCGATGAAGATCGTGACAAAGGTAAAGTAGAAAATCAACCTTCTTCATTTGTAGTTGAACAAGGTTTAGAAAAGTCACCTAACAATTTTCCCTCACATCCTGTGCATAGTTAGTTACGCACCTATTACACAACAAATACACAACTTTAGCAAAATGAGTGGCAATAATATGCATTTTGGAGAACCTTGACAGCCAAATATGATGTTTGAAAATAAGGGACAACCATCTGATGACTTTCCACATAATGGGCAATTGAACACTGGATTTGGATTTTGTGGGCAGCAAGCCGTAAACATAATTCCTAGAGGGCAACCACCGGATTTCTTTGAAAATCCCCCTCAAATGGGTTGTGTTTATGATTTTAAAAATCAACCTATGGGCCGTAGAGGTAAAAGAAACATGAATAAAAATATGTTGATGGGAGAGAAAGGTGTTAAATTAGAAGTGCCTGATTTTAATGGGAAAATGCATACAGAAGTTTTTCTTGATTGGTTAACAAGTGTTGATCATTTTTTTGCTTGGTATCAACTAATTGAATGTAAGAAAGTTCAGTTTGCTAGTGCTAAGATAAAAGGTGCAGCACAACTGTGGTGGTCAAGAACACAAAAAGTGAATAGAAGGTGCGGCAAAGGTGAAGTGGTAACTTGGGATGAGATGAAAACTCTTCTGAAGGGCAAATTTCTTCCAATGGATTACCAGCAAAGTCTTTTTGTCAAATTCCATAGCCTTCAGCAAAAGATGATAGCATTGACAAATATACCAAAAAGTTTTATGAATTGTCCATGAGTAGGTATAGAGCTGCACTACGACTTGTTATCCAAGATGATATGGCGGGTTTTAGGCTATGGACTGTGGAGGAGACATATCAAGTAGCTTTCCAAATTGACAAGAAATTAAAGCGATCGTCCACTTTGCACAAGCCTGCTTTGGAGCTATCAAATTCAACACCTAAATTAGTGCCACTGCAGCCAAGATTTGTGGAAGATAAATCTCAACCAATAAAAGTTACTTGTTTCAAATGCGGTGAGAAGGGTCACATAGCTAGCACATGCCCCAACCAAAGGGTAACTTTAGCTTAGCAAGATGATGACAATCCAGACGATGCCATTGAAGAAAAGGGTGACATGTTTCATGTTGACATTACTGGTAATATAAAAGGGTACTATTATATCAAACCAAGGCACATTCACGAGAACCAAATAGTGATTGGCGATGTAATTCTATATTTTGTACTAAAGCCATTTGCCATGGGTTACATTGCACATTGATTATTGATGGTGGAAGCTCTAAGAATTTTGTCTCTCAAAATTTTATTCAACGTTTGGGGCTTAAAGAAGTACCAACTTCTAGACCTTATTCAATTTTTTGGCTATTTGAAGGGAGGGAATTGATAGTTAACACAAGATGCCAACTTCAATTTTCAGTTGGAGATTTGCTTGGTGAGCAAGTTCTATGTGAGGTTGTACCAATGTCTACATTTACTATCATCTTGGGGAGACCATGAATCTATGACAAGGGTGGTACGCATAACATAAGGGCAAACACATATACATTTTGGCACCGAGGCTATTGGATCACTCTCACACCATGTCGTAAGAGGAAACTCCGACAATGGACACATCGAGAAGCTTGGTCTAATTTGTCGGAGTCAAATTCTTCTTTGTTGGGGGGAATTGATGCAATTAGAGTTGAAGATCAATTTTTGTTTAGGAAAGGCTTGATTTGATTCGATTCGATTTGATTTGATTTGATTATATTAGTCTAGGGGGGTTAAGTTTTCTTTAAGTAAAGTAATTTCCATATTAGTATTACTTAGGGGTCAAGTATGCTTACAATATTATATAAATCTGCTGTAATAGAACAAGAAAGGCAGTTTTTGGAGAGAATAATATTCAGTTTATAGTTTTTGCTTTAGTTCCTTAATTCTTGCTTCCCTAGGGTCTCTTTGGAGGCCATAGCTACATCGGCAAGTAACACATGGGCTTGCTTTGTGCAATACTTCAGAAAGTGAAAAAAATAGTTCACATAAAAACTAATTACAAGCACTGAATGGAAAAAATAACAATCAACTCAAGCATAAACACACAACACAAATTTGCAATATTAGATTATTTCAATTTGTGAAAGCAAAACAGTATGCATATTCGTGCTCGGTACGAAAACTAACTACCATTTAAAAGTTCAATCTCAAAAACTACCTCGGATGGTGGATAAACGAAGCCCTAATTCCCAAAATTCACATACGTCTAAACCCTAATCGGCTAACATTAGTATCTCAATCAAGAAAGAATGAAAGTATCCATTACAATCGTATATATGTATAGAGAGAGAGAGAGAGAGAGAGAGAGAGAGAGAGAGAGTTGCCTCCAAGAGAATGGAGAGGGAAGAGCAGAGTCTGAAATGCAGACGGGAAGGGAATTTGGAGTTGAAATCCGCGACGATTTCATCAAAGGGCCGTTGCTCTCCTCCGTTCAGCAGCGCCATCAGCGACTTCGATTCTTCGACGCTGATCATCGTCTTCGTGTATCCGTTGTGTCTCTGTATCTGTGGCTCAGTCAAAAGCTCTTACACAGAGTCACAGGGACCGAGGAGAAAGATCTGGTAAGCTCATAGGTATAACATAGACATTTGGAGAACCGGAACGGCTCGGTCGGGTGGACACTCGACGGGCTGGGCCTGACTTACCAGGTCTGTTTGAGAGTCCTGTCAATTTTTATTTTTTGTTGTATGTTTTTATTTTTTATTTTTATTTTTTATTTTTTATAATCTAATGATAGGATTTATAGATTACCGTTCTACTAAAAATATTATATCAATGTTATAGAATCAGAAAATACATTTATTTTAATATTTTTTTGTTATGTTTTAATTTTTGAAAAACCAAAAAACACTTTCCAAACAAACCCGCCCTCAACTTTGCTTTTCCAGTCAGCCTAAAAATGAAAATGAAAATCTAAAGCCCGCCCAGCCCGTCTATTTGTTCAAAATTTCTATTTAAAAATAAATGAGTGTTAACATAAAAAGCATTATACAAAGTGAGAATTTTTTTTTATCTGGTTAAATTGTTAAAAGAAAAATCTTGTAATAAAATAGCCATTGTAATTTTAGTGATGCACAGAAAAAAATTTTATTTATTAAATTACCTCAAACTCATCTCCATCTCCAGTACAATCGTCTTCTAAAGAGTATATTTTTCATTGCCATTAGTTCATCACAACCAGATTTTGTTTCAACTTCTCATTGTGTAAGGTATGACATCAAAAGTGATAATTCACAAATCCCATATGATTTTGATGTGCATAGTGCAAACTGTGAGAAGAATACTTTATTCGTTAGTGGTTGTCTTCAATCAAACTTTATAAACAGATCCTTCACATTCAAGCACACATGTGCTGGTTGGGTTTCACTTTGGTTGAAGTGTACGAGCGATAGAGAGACACTAGGTATGAGATGGACGGTGGTGAGGCGTTGGAGATGAACGGCCAACGAACACCACGAGGCTCTCCAAAGAGTCAAATATCAAAGAGACCAAAGATAAGAGAGGAGAGTTTGAAAGACAAAGGGGGAGAGTGGGGAGGTCGCTGCATCCTTAGTCTACTTGGGTTTGTGTAATATGCAAGTGTATATATATTTGCTTTATAATAAAATTACATTTGGGCCGAGTTGGGCTAGTCGGGCCTAAAAAAATCAACCTAGCTCGGCCCTACAGGTTTATTTTCCAATCTCAAGCTCTAAAAATATTAGCTAGGCTAGGTAGGCTTGTTGGGCTGACGGCCTTGCGTCTACCCCTAGGTCAAGATAAGGAGGTATAGTTCGTGTACTTTGTGCTATAGTAGACTAATTTTTCAATCCCCCAACACATCTAGCCACGTCAATATAAAAAAAAAGTGACTTCAAATATAGATAACTATATTTTACCCCTATATAGTTTAAGTGAAAATTACATAATTTGGTTTAAAAGTAAATATATAATCTATGTGATGTAGAAAAACATATGAAAACAATCTAACTGTGCGCATGCCAAAATACGTTTTTCTCTTTTTCATCTTGAGAATTTACTATCAAACAAATAATTTTACCCATCTATGTTAAAAATAAATAGCTAACGCCTATATGGACATTTTACAATTTCACCTAGTTGATACCGTACCGTATTAGTTGATACCAAACATAAAATGGTACCAAGATGTTTCATACCAGTCAAGGAATCGCCCAATACCAACCAATATTGATTGTATTGGATAGTACCTGCCAATATTGGATTTATCATAGACTACCATATTTTGTATAATTATTTTAAAATTAATTATTATTATATTATGATGATAAATATCTATTACAACTTGTGTTACATATATACAAGGGGTGGCATTGGACAAGCCAGGCCGGGCCTACACCAAAAATTTTTTTCATTGGGCCTAACGCCAAATTCCAAGCCCGCTTAGTCAGAAAAATTGCATTCCTAAGTCCGTCCAAACCCGCCCATTTAACATAAAATTTGTTTAATATATAATTTTATTCTCTATAAATAGTATCGAATAATGTAAAATTTAATTATATATGCATGTATAATATTAAAATATTAAAAATATTATTTTATATATATTTCAGACCGAGCTGGGCTTCAAATACAATTCATAAGTCTACCCATTAAACTAATTGAGCCTAAAAAAATTTTCAACCCCTATAATTTATGGGTGAGCTTATTGGGCTCTCCAGTCCATGGTCACCCCTAATATATACTAGCCAATTGATATGTTTTTTTTTTTTAGTGTTTTAAATATATGCTTAGGTTGGAAAATACATTCGTTTTATATTAAAATAGTTTAGTGTTTAATAATATATGATATAGGTAATGTTGTTGACTCAAGGTTAACTCTTGTTGACTTAAGGTTGATTTCCATGTTGATTTTGATAATAACTAAATCTTGTATAATTTTACGAATGACTCTACTTAGTGTGTAGATTAACAAAGTTCATAATCTAGATTTAAAGTTCAAATCTTAAGTCTAATACATGTCAAAAAAAATGCACAGCAAATTCAAGATCAAGCAATGAATTTCAAGAGCTATGCAATTAACCAAGTAGAGGATTGATGTCTATCTCTACTTCAAACAAATGTTCTACATTCGAAGAGATTGAAGGTGTTCAAACAAAGATCTCATCAAGTATGCATAAGACTCATTGAAAACTGACTTGCACTCAAGAAAGATTGAAGACTTTATCCGTATGTGCAATGATCAGTTAGAGATGAATTGATTATTGAAGATGTTGAAAATGCTCTAGAGAACACTTCATCAAGAATGCAAAGGTCCATTCAAGATAATGTGATTGAAGTTGCTGAGAAGATGGCTCACAATGATTGTCTGATCTTTACATGGAATCTAAGTGAAGAATTCTTCTACAATGTAAAGAATCAATGAAGACTAGATGTATGAAGAGATTTCATCTTATTTGTATAAGTCTCATTGAAGTGATTTTAAAGAAGAAAGAAGAATTGCCAGCGAAAAGAAGAAATCAGAAATGAAGCATTGTGAAGCTCAACGCAATTAAGGAAGCTTGGCATGGAAGGAAATGTTGTACAATGAAAGAGAAAAGCTTTGAAAATGGAGAAGAAAAGATGAACATTGATCTAATGAAGCTCTGACAGTTTGAGAATCAAGAGAAGATCAACATCCAATGATTGATTCAATCCAAATTGAATAAGAAATTAACTCTGATGAGTTAAAGAGATTTGATTGATCAACATACCCCCAAAGAAATACTCCTTGAAGATCTTATACCAGTGCTGAGATAAGCTGGATCATTAGAAGTCAGAAAGTAGTTTTCTGGGCAAAGAGCGGACTTATGGAAATGAGGAGTCGTCTCATGGTTACAGAAGCAAAAGGCGTAAAGACCAAATGGACAATGAGCGGACTCATGAAAAAATGAAGAGTCGCCTTTTGATCACAAAAGTAAAAAGCCTGGAGACCAAGTAATCAATGAATGGACTCATTGTAATGAAGAGTCGCCTCATGGGGACAAACGCAAAGGCTTGAAGATGACATGATCAATGAGCAGACTCCTGAAAATGAAGAGTCGCCTCATGACAACAGCAGTAAAAGGCTGAAGATCGAATGAACAAAGAGCGGACTCCTGAAGATGAAGAGTCATCTCATGACAGCAGAAGCTAAAGATGTGAAGACATAATGAACAAAGAGTTGCCTCATTGATATGAAGAACAGACTCATGAAGTTAGTGAACAACATCTGGTAAATGCAGAAGCAGAAAGTGTCGACTCCACAAGTTTGGAGCCGACTCCTTGGATATAACGGCTATTTTTCTGAACGTTATAACAGACTGGACGTGCATTAATGATGTCCAACAACCTCTAATGGATGAAATCAATATAGGGGTTTATATACAAGCTTCCAGCTGCATTTATACAAGAGAAAAGAGACAAAAATAAGATCAAACTGACTGATTCATTGATATACTCTGATATTCTTTCTATCTTCATCTGTGAGCTCAGATTGTAAAATCTACTATTGCTAGAGAGTTTGTTAGTTACTTGTATATTCTTATACACTTGAAAGGGAGAGTTTGAGAGTTCTCTTGAGAAAGAAAAACTTTTATAAGTTTGAGTGGAGCTTGGACAAAACCACTTGAAGATTGAAGAGCTCGGTGAGGAGTTTTTGTGTATAGTGAGCTGAGTACTTTGTCAATCAGTAGCCCATTTGTAATAGGTGATTACATAGTGGAAAAAGACTTCAAAGAGGTCTTAGGGTCAGGATGTTGACTACGGTTTGTGGTTGAACCTCGGTAAATCTGTGTCTCCTTTCTATTGCTCTGTTTTCTTTATTTCTACTGATTACATTGCATTACATATAGTTTGATCACTATTACATTGCTTAGATTAATTTTAATTAATCTTAACTAGTATTAATCTTTGAAAAACCCAATTTACCCCCCCTGGGTTGCCTTTTGGGCCAACAAATGTCACAATTGTTAAGTGAATATTCTATAATGCTACGTGTGAAACTCAGATTTATCAAGAGAAAATAAAAGAAAAAGAAAAAATTGAGTGAAAAGAGAACAAAATGAGAGGTTCCAAATCCTTACTACTTTATTTCTTATGTTATTTTACCATTCACTTCTCTAATAACCAAACATACAACGGAATTTAATATTCTTTTCTCTTTTCGTTTCCTCATCAAATTCTTGATCAAAATACAGAGTAAGTAAATATATATATTTTTATAGATATATAATATTTAGAGCGACAAATCTAGAATGATACTTAATAATGTACTAATACTGGTGCCTACAACACCAATGTCAAAAAAAGATACGCTAACCGGTACAATATTGACAACTATAACATATGTTTGTCACTTACTATAACATTATGTAATTGGCTAAATTTTGGAATATATTTTTTTTTTTGTAATTAGGAATGTTGGGGTGTCTATCACAAGCATTTGAGATGTTCTTAATGTCAATTCATTCGAACTCGTACTAAGAGAGTCTTGAATGATACATAAAATAATTAATTTTAAACTTTGATAGACTTCAATGAATGCCAATGGATCTCGTTGGACATTGATACTTGTTGACTTACACCAAACAATGTCTTCGGAAAATCTCAAGTACAGGATGAGGAAACAGTATAAACCCGGTGAGTCTAGAGTCGAATCCTCAAGGAACAATTTGACAAGCTGAATAGACTAGACTACTCTCTCAAATCACATAAAATTTGGCTTATTACTTCTAAAAAAAACCAAAAATTATCCTTTGAAAGTTGGATTGTTTATAATAAATTAAACTAAGAAAACTAATTTGTATTTAATAAAATAAAGGTCTCGAAGCCAATTGATCCAACCAATTGTTTCACTCAGAATTCCAATAGAGGTTTCTAATAACTCAAATCATTGACTATGTCATGAGTCTTTGATTTAGAAGATTTAGCGATAAAAAAACTACTATTCTTTGTCGATAAAACGTAGAATAAATCAAGTTTAAAATTAAAGGTACATATCATCGACTTGTTGCTAAGCATAATGAAACATCTAAGTTTTCGTAAATATCTACTCCACATTGAATCAATCTTAGAACCAAATATGTATACCATCGACTCGTGCAATACATATACTGAATATAGATTTATGCATAAGTATTACTAAACATAGTTAAACATCTAAGTTTTTGTCAAAATTTAGGGTTTGATTCCAAAGAATTGATAAGAAGAAGATTTAAACATTGAAATTCAATTTACCTCTATTATTCATTCAAGATCTTCAATTGATCTTCACAATTGATCTCAATAATGGATTTAGCTACTTATCTCCATAGTAAAGACACAATTGTGTAAAAATATATTGAATTGAATAAAAACCTAAAAATCTGATTACAGGAATTAAGAAAAACTATGAAAACTTAACTAGAAGCAAGAATAAACTCTCTTTCTACTGCTTTTGTTACTCCTAAAATAAATAATGAAAAAGCCAACCCTAAAAACAATAACAACCCCAGCTTTTAGAGGCTTCAACAAAATTACAAACTCGAAATACTATTTGAATGCCCGCTATACCATTCAAACGCATTGCTACACCTTTCGAACTCACAGTCGAACGCACATCAAACGCAAAAGTAGCTCTCTGTATTTATCTAACGCACTTCAGACCTGGTTTTGTTGTGACATTGTCTAACGTAGCGTTTGAATGCTCGTGTTTACCATTCGAATGTAAGTTCCACCGTTCGAACGGCTGATGTCATTCGTTCAAAAACCTTCTTAGACCGTTCGAACGCTATTTCTACTTTTGCTCGAATTTGTCCTTTTTAGCATGGAATTCCTGGAAAGATGAAGAAAAAAAAAACAAATTAACAACTAAATAGGATTAAAACAATATAAATAATCCTAATTTAGGTCTAACAAGAGACTCAGTAAGACATATAGATTGCACTTTTGGAGTACAGTCACACCCCCTAACTAACCTTTTGCTAGTCTCTAGCAAAATACTAATAACTAAAAGATATCTCTACTTTCATAGGAGTTATGAGTGCATTTAGTATATGCACCAAGCCTTTAAACCTTTAGGTTACCCCTAGTGGACGAGTGATGCCTCATGAAGGTTTTCAATAATGATACCCACAAACATCTATTCATGCCATGTGAACGATACTGGAAGTACATAAAATATACATAACTTCATTCAAGAAGAACTATCAATCCACCTAAGTTGTGAATCATGCAAGGTAAATGCATAAAGCATCTAAGAAATAATCATATAAGAGTGTACTAGTAATGACGTATAATTCAACTGTTTCAAGATCATGCAATTATATCATTTATGCTTTGATTCAAATCTCACTAATCATACACTTATCAAGAACACAGAACACATGGGTCTCTGAATAAAAAGCACATTAATAGAGTAAATGTCAATGAAACATCAAAAGAGTAATTCCAATATAAAAAACTGCACATATGTAAGTGTATCGATTTGGCATAACTTAATGAAAGAATATCCACAGTTTAAGTATTTATAAGAGAATTGACATGTAATGATTTATATTTAAACAAAATTATTAACTTATGTATATTCTGGATAACCTAAGGCTATGTGAAAGAAGAGTCATGAATGGAGAGAAAAAAAAATAGTAAAACTCAGCACATGCATTGCAAACTACATGTAATGGTCAATAAGAATACACTTTGAACTTCCCAACTTTTTAACAAGATTGTTCTTTTTCTTCTATTGCTTCCACTTCTATATTGTTTCTTTTTTTTTCCTCTTCCTTTCACAAATATATATATATATATATATTTTTTCTTCTCTTCTTTTTTTTTCAATTCCATACATTTTCAACTTTTACAAACTCTCATAAACAATGATATCAAGTTCTTCATCATGGGGAGTATTTCAACAGTGATGTGCTTCTTTTTTTTTTTTCCCAAGGAACATATGTGTATGAGTATCAAGAGAAAAAAACTAGACATGAATGACTTACAAGGGCTAGAATGGCTTCAACATCTAATATCTGAAATACATCAAGTTAAAATTCAAGAGAGAATAAGTGTCAATACCTCCAACTACTACCCAACATATGAATCAAAATCAAGTACAATGGAGCTATTGAAAGAATGGAAGATCAATAAGATATCCTTGAGTAAATGTCTATCCATTCCAAAAAGAATATAAATTGGCTCTGAAGTTTACAAGTAAAATCTTCGCCCTTTTAAGGATATGCATGTACAAAATATCAATATAAGATGTCATATAACATGCTAGTACATAACAATGTAATCTATCTCTTATAATGATTTTATGATAAAAACTTGTAATGCATCACAATGATAAGGTAAATCAACAATTAACTCAAAGTCAGTCTAATGTATGACTCAAAATATCCTTAACATCACAAGTGCGTTGACATGAATATTGCTATGGTTTTCACAAAAATTCTCTCCAACACATCCATCATGACTAATGACTAATCAATGATCATATGGATAAATGTGCTAAAGCTATAAAACATGATACCCAAACCATAAGATACTCAAACTTTTTACCAAAAAACTCAAGTGTCTGAAAGATAGGAAATATAGAGCAATACCTGAAACTGATCTATAAAACATGATAAGTTTGAAATATAATAGACTGAGATAACAGAATAACAAGCATATAAAAAAGATAACACGAGACATATCCACTAATGTGCAAAAGAGTTTTAGATACATAAAATGGTATGAACATACGACAATAACAAAATATCTAAACTTTATGCCTTATCATCCTCATTATCACCAACAGGTGGTGGCTGTATACAGTGATTCATATGGTGAACCAACACTATCATCTGATCAAGTGTACCATGCTGAGCACGAATACAACCCTCTAGTATAATAAGATGATCCATATGCGCCTCCTATGCGGTTGCTCTCTCAACCATGGTTGCCTTAATCCTCTTAATGGCAAGTCCTTCCTAAACAAGGGCCTGACTTTGCTGCTCTAATATGACACCATGTGCTACCAATGTCTGAAACTATTGCTCAAGTCTCGCTAAAAGAGTCTGAATACTCGAAATATGATCCAGATGTTGCTCTGGTTACTGTGTAGATGGAGGCCCTTTGGCTATGGCTGTGGCTGTGGCGCAGGTAAATGTCCCTCTGAACGTCTCACAGTCGATGCGTCTATAGTTGACTGTTGCTGAACACGAAGTAATCCAGGGATATTACTGACCCCAGCCTCCTCTATAACATGGGTGAGCAGACAATTATAAGGAATAGCCCCTTGTGCTCTAGAGTGCTTATAGTAAGTGTGTAAGGCCATGAACATATATCCTGGAAGATTAATGGTCCTACCCGTACCTATGGCCCACAGAAGAGATACTCTCAACTAGTTCACGTCAGTATGACGTGTGATAGGAAAGAGCGAATGACATGACAATACAAATAAAGGCTAGTAACGTGGTGTGAGTACCCTCATCGGCAATTGCTGGCGACCTATCCAAAGTGTCCCAACAACGCATACCCCTGCAGCCACGATATCATAATCTGGGGCCCCCTCAGATTGGAATGCAAACTGTGCATCAGGAACTCTAAGCAACTAATATATCTGGGCGAAAGTACTGGGGGTAACTAATCTGATGCCCCCTAACCCATGACTCAATGACCTCTTGCCTTGGAGTGGTGACAGTTCTACAAATGTTCACTATGAACTCAGCAATCAGCATGAAAACACAAGAGCCCTGAAAACTGGTTAATGGTGCCCATTGCCTAGCAGTAAACTCTTCTTCCCATCAACAAACACCACCTCTATAAGCATGAAGAGTGAACTGTCTCTGTTTTGGGTAGCCTCGCACACGCCAAGTCTTAGTGAAGGCATCAGACATAGCCTCACTGATAAATCTCTCAACATCATATATCGGGGGAGGTGGCAATGCCAAGCTTTGACCTCGACCCCTATCAGCGCCACCCCTTTACCAACCTGGCCAGCTCAACCATCCATAATGATAAAAATAAGTAAACTTCCTAGATACCTCTAAGTATATAAAAAAAAAAAACTAATGGAAAGAAAGCTTAAGAAGAGCACTTAAGAAGGCAGGGATGGACAATGATGAAAAGTAGACTCATGCTCGAGCTCTAGCAAGGCCTTGCTATCTCAGAATCTCAAAAAACTCTCAAAATCTCACTTGTTTTGTGTTCAAAATGAGTTCAAACATGAAATCAGACACCCTATATATAGAAAAGGGATATGC
Organism: Euryodendron excelsum; assembly: GCA_033060915.1. Classification (NCBI taxonomy): domain Eukaryota; kingdom Viridiplantae; phylum Streptophyta; class Magnoliopsida; order Ericales; family Pentaphylacaceae; genus Euryodendron; species Euryodendron excelsum. The sequence continues at coordinate 48,578,462 of CM065383.1, forward strand.
ATTCAATGGCCATTCGAACCTCGCTTGCACAGTTGAAACATGAAATCAAACGCATTTAATGAGCAGTGCTGACATCATACCATTTGAACCCCGCTTGGACAGTTCGAACGCACCTTTCAAACGCTTTGTGCCCGTTTGAACGGTTAACCTAAAATCCCAAAAAATGAAGAAAAAGAAGAAAAACTAGAAACTAAGCAAAAATAGAGCGAAAACATAGTTATCCCCCCCCCCCCCCCCCCCCCCCCCCCCCCCTAAGCAAACGAAAGTTATGCAATGTCCTCAAAGCATGAGAATAATGCCAAAGCCAAGGGCAAAGGGATGGGTGGCACAAATAGGAACACCAAAGGGCACCCACCCCCCAACTAAAGGAAAAACTAAGACTAAAAAATGAGAGAAAGAAAAAGAAAAACACTAAACACTCTAAAATGCACTATTATACAAGAATGGCGAAATGGTCACTCAAAAGATGGGGGATCCTTAAGATCCACACATTCAACCTCACCCACTTCCAACTCAAAATAGGGCTTAAGTCATTGCCCATTCACTTTAAAACTATTACCAGTCATGGGATTTCTATCTCAACGGCCCCATGAGGTGACACCTCCCTAACAACATAAGGTGTGGACCATCAACTTTGAAACTTACCTAGAAACAAATGCAAACAGGAATTATGTAGTAGGACCTTTTAACCAACCTTAAAAGATTTGTGGAGAATGTGTTGATCATGTAGAGATTTCATCTTAGCCTTGGAGATCTTAACATTCTCCTAGGCATCGTTACGAAGTTTATCTAGCTCATTGAGTTGCAATCTCCTATTCTGGCCTGCGGCATGCATATTTTCATTAAATTGGCAAATGGCCCAATAGGTCTTGTGTTCTATCTCAATCGAAAGATGGTACGCCTTTCCGTACACTAGTCGATAGGGAGATATACCTAAGATGATTTTATAAGCAGTCCGATAAACTCACAAAGCATCCACAAACCTCCAGGACTAATCCTTTCGATTAGAGTTAATAGTTTTTTGTAAGACTTGCTTAATCTCCCTATTTGCTAACTCAACTTGGCCTTAGGTATGAGGATGATAAGGTGTATTTACCTTGTGAATCAACCCATACTTACATATTAAAAGACTTACAGGTTGATTACAAAAATGAGATCCACCATAACTAATAATAGCATGCGACATACTAAATTGATAAAATATATGCTCTTTTAAGAATTTGATCACCCCAAGATCATCATTTGTGCACGAAGGTATGGCTTCAACCCACTTAGACACGTAATCTATGGCCACTATAATATAAAGATAACCAAATGAACTGGGAAAATGACCTATAAAGTCAATACCCCAATAATCGAAAACTTTTAGAATAATAATGGGGTTAAAAGGCATCATGTGCCTCCTCAAAAAACTACCTAGACGTTGGCACCTATCACTGGATGTACAAAAGATATGAACATCTTTAAACATAGTGGGCCAATAGAAATCACTTTGCAAAATCTTTGCAACGGTTTTGCGTGAAGAAAAATGCCCACCATAAGCCTGTGAATGACAAAACTCTATAACACTCTTAATTTCATCGTCGAGAATGCACTAGCGAATCACCTAATTAGGACAATATTTAAACAAGTACAGATCCTCCTACGAAAAGTACCTCACATGTCAAAAGAATTTCTTCCTATCAAGACTAGACCAATGCAAGGAAATCTTACCCGTGGCTAAGAAGTTAACTATATCCGCATACCAAGGAGTGGTAGTATGTGAAAGGGCATGCGCATGGAAAAGATACACATTCAAAAAATACTCTTTAATAGGAAGGGAGTTGTGGGTATCCCCATTAGTAGGGAGCCTTGAAAAATGGTTGGCAACTACATTCTTTACCCCATTCTTATCTCTAATCTCAATATGAAACTCTTGAAACAAGAGGATCCATCGGATGACATGTGGTTTTGCATCAGGCTTACTCAACAAATACTTAAGTGTAGAATGATAGGTGTAAATTATAACTAAGGATCCAACTAAGTATGCTCTAAATTTATCTAATGCAAAACAACGACAATGAGCTCTTTTTCAATTGTAGTATAATTCAATTGAGCTTTATTAAGGGTTTTACTCGCATAATATATAACATGAGGTTTCTTATCTACCCTTTGCCCAAAAACAGCCCCAAAATAGCCCTAACCGAATTATCACTCGCGCTACACATCAACTTGAAAAGTAAAACCAATCGGGTGATTGAATAATAGGTGCGGTGGTTAATAACCCTTTTAGCTTCTCAAAAGCTCTTTGGCAAAAAGATGTACATTCAAAAGGAACATTTTGTGATAATAGATGGGACAAAGGACGAGATATCGCATTAAACCCTTGAATGAACCGCCGATAGAAACCGGCATGCCTAAGAAAATATATAACATCCTTAACCATCCTAGGGGTAGGGAACTTTTGAATCAACTCTACTTTGGCCTTGTCGACCTCTATCCCCTTAATGGACACTATATGTCCAAGAATTATACATTGTGTCACCATGAAGTGACACTTCTCCCAATTGAGCAATAAATTACTTTCCGCACATCTTTCTAACACTTTTCCAAGGTGCTCTAGACATGCATCAAAGGTATCCCCATAAACTGAAAAATCATCCACAAAGACCCTTAAAAATCTCTCAACCATATCACTAAAAATATATATCATGCACCTTTGAAAGGTGGCTGGTGCATTGCACAAGCCAAATGCATCCTCCTATAAGCATAGGTGCCAAAGGAGCACGTGAATGTAGTCTTATCTTGGTCTTCTAGGATGACTTCTCTTTGATTATACCCGGTGAACCCATCAAGGAAACAAAAGAAAGCTCGACCAGCCACTCGTTCAATGACTTAATCCAAGAAGTGGAATGGAAAGTGGTCCTTCTTAGTTGATGCATTCAATTTACGGTAGTCTAGGCACATTGGCCACCTAGTTTGTGTCCTAATAAGAACCAGTTTATTAATCTCATTCTATACTATCGTAACACCGGACTTCTTAGGAACCACTTGGGTTGGACTAACCCACCTAGAATCAAAGATAGGATAATACCTGCATTGAGAAGTTTCAATACTTCTCCTCTCACCACCTTGTCGCGCCCAGATGTTTTACACTCGAGGAATATACATACAAGCGGGAAAAATATTGTATTATCTCATTAGAACTCACCCTCCTAGAAGTATGAGTACGACTATGTTTGAATTGAAAATTGATTTGAATAAAGGGTTTTTGAAAAACATTTGGAGTCGCCACCTAATTTGATTAAGGTGAGTTAGGTCACCTAAAAACTAAGAATAATCTGAAGACTACACTTAGAGTTTTTGAAAACGATTTTGAAAATACTTCCTTAAGAGAGTGTTTTTAGGAAAATAGGTTGTTTGGCAACCTTTGAAAAATATGTAAGCCCTTTTTTGAAAATAAACTCCATTTTGGTCTTTGAAAATAGTGATTCTAAGTTTGGAGGTTGGTTACGTGTAGGGAAGACGCACTAAGCCATCACTCTACCCTGCCCTTGCGGTACCTACATGTCTATTTACCCTAGTTTCACCTATGAGAGTCTTCAACTAACAAATGTTCAATCCTATTTATTTTAGAAAAGAAATGTTTAAAAAGAAACTAGCATGATGCATGATGTGCAAGTGTAAGAAAAAAAAAAGAGTTAGAAAATAGATTTGGAAATAGATTTGAAAAGAAATTGATTTGATTTAAAAAAGAGCTTTGAAAAGATAGATTTGAAATTGGCAAGTTTTGGAAATTGAAAATAGAGATTTGAAAATAGAAACTTGGAATTGGAAGTTTGAAATAGATCATGGAATTAGAAGCTTGAAGAAGATAGTGGAATTGAAGATTTGAAAAAGGTTGTGACCGCACCCATGAGGGTTGGCTACGTATTCTTTTTGAGGAATCAGGTCAGTAATAGTTCGGACAAGAGTCCAATAGAAAATAAAAGGTTTGATTGAAAAAAGAAATTGAATTGAAATTTGGATTTGATTTGAATTTAGAATAGAAGATTGGAATTTGAAAAGGAAAAATAGAGACCCTAGACCTAGGAAGTTAGGATTTAGAAGGGACTCGAGATTAAGAAAGACTTGACTCGAATGTTGGACTTGGAAGATCGAAAAAAGATTAGATTTAGGAAGGGTTCGAATTAGAAAAGGTCCGATTTAGGAAAGTTTCAAAATAGGAAAGTGTCATTTTTGGAAAGTTTCATTTTAGGAAAGTTTCAATTTAGGAAATTGTTGGATTAAGAAAGTTTTGAAATAGGAAACATTTTGTTTTAAGAAAGTTTTGAAATTTGTAAGATTTCGAATTTGGAATGTTTTGAAATAGAAAAGTTTTGAAAGTTGGAAAGTTTAGAATTTAGAAAGTTTCAAAAGTTGGAAAGTTTAGATTTGGAAAGATTGGAAGTTTAGGGAAGTTTAGAATTTTAGAAAGATTTAAAGTTCGAGTTTTAGAAATTCTTGAAATTAGGAAAGGTTTTGAGTTTAAGAAGGGTTTAAAAACTTAGATTTGGAAAGTTAAGATTTGGAAAGAGATGGAATTAAGAAAGGTTTGAATCAAGAAAGATTTGGAAGCTTAATGTTTAAGGAAAGATTTGAAAATTTTGAGAAACCTATGGTTTAGGAAGGTATGAGATTAGGAAAGAGTGAATTAGGAAATGTTTGGGTTTGGAAGGATTGAAATTCCTATTTCCTAAAGCAAGGGATTGGATTTTGTTTCTAAAAAGAGATGTTTTGACTTTGTTTCCAAAAACGGAGAATAGGATCTAGTTTCCTAAATGGGAGATTGGATTTGGTTTCTTAAAGAGAAAATTGGATTTGACATTGATTTTGAAAAGGGAAGTTTTAGAAACCCTGGATTTTGAAGACTATAGTTTTGACGTAGAAAAGAGGTTTTGAAAATATATATAGTTTTGATGTAGAAAACAAGAGGTTTTGAAAATCTAGGTTTTGAGACCAAAATAAGAGATTGGAAATCATGTTTTTAGGAAGGAAAATTAGGGTTTCCTAGTCGTTGACACTAAGGTTTAACTTGGACACCAAGAAAAGGGATTTTTGGAAAGTGAGTTTTTTAGAAAGGGAGATTTTTGGAAGGAAATCTTAGAGAGGAGTTTTTAGAAGGGGAATTTGAGAGGAGTTTTAGAAAGAAGACTTTGGAAGAAGCTTTTAGGAAAGAGTTTTTAGGAAAGAGATTTAGGGAGAAAGTTTACTAAGAAGGAAACCTAGGGAGTATTTTTAGAAAGTGAATTCCAAGGAGAGTGTTTTCGGAAAGGAGTTGAAAAGGAAATTTTTGAAAAATAGATTTTTGGAGGGAGTTTTTAGAGAACAATTTTGGAAAGGAGTTTGAAGAAGGGGATTGAAAGCATGTTGGAAAAGAGATTTTTAGGAGGAAAGATTTGAAAAGAGAGTTTTTAGAAAGTATATAAAATATCTCACTTTCCTAAAGCAATTCTAACCATAAGAAGATTAGAACTACTTTAAGATAGTGGTTTTGAAAACAACAAAGGTTTTGAAAATATGGACCATATTGGCCACTTTAAATGTAACATTTTCCTTAAGCAACCCTAGCCATGGAAATGCTAGAATCACCATAGGATTGTGATTTTGAAAACAAGTTTTGAAAAAGAAGATTTTGATACAATTTTGAAAACGATGTTAATGCAAGCTTTGAAAACGAGTTTGAAAATGAAATTTAGAAGAATGCAAAATTTTGATATGCACAATACAAAAAGGGTCGTAAACATACAAGGATAAAGGCTTCACCACATAATCAAAGGGTCGAACCCACGTAGTCTCCGGTTAGACTAAAAGAAAGCCCCCGACATGGTGACTCTCCAATAGCCTAATCCTACACATGGACCGGAAATTCCCTTGTTTCAAGCATGCAAGAAGGGGGGGAAGAAGATGGGGGATTAAAATAGAAGAAAACCCAAGTGGGTTAGGAGAGAGAAGAGAGGGGGGAAGATGCGCAAATGTAAATAAGAAGCCTACCTTGTGTCTTCTTTATTTTGCTTAGTTTTCCCGCTTTGCTTTGCTTGTCTTGCTTCGGTGTTCACTTCAATCTTCAAAACTTCAAATTGCAGCACTTCAAGTCTTCAAAGGAGGCTTTGGAGGCTAGTGTATGAGTGTATAGAAGTGTATGTGAGTGTATAGGAGGTTAGGGTTTGTGTATGGAGGCTAGGGTTTGGAAAACGTAAGGAAACTAGGGTTTAGAGAGGCTATGAGCTCTGTATATAAAAAAAAGTAGGGTTTTTAGACTAATTTTGCGGACCTCTTTCATGCTAGAGGAGGCTCTGTATTTATAGATAAGGGAATCACCTGGCGCTTGTTGCAGTGGCGCTAGGGCAAATTTCTTCTTGGCGCCACTAGGAGTGGCACCAGGCCATTTTTTGGCTTGGCGCCACTAGTAGTGGCACCAATAAGTTAGGAAAGTTTGTTAAGTCGGCAAGCAACGTATCTTGAGAAGATTTGGGCGCATGTATTAGTGACTACCATGTAATTTTTAGCCTGGCTTCACTAGGAGTGACTCCGAAAGGTCCGGGAAGCATTTAAGGGATCGAGAATGGCCTGGAAGGTCGGAAAAGGGCAGGAACCCTTAGAACAGGGTCCCGTAGGTATTTGACCTGAAAAAGGATGATAAGAATGTGTTGGGAGGGTTGACCGGGCCATTAGGGGCAAAACGGTCAACTGGATCGGAAAGCTACTGGGATGGACTCAGAATGTCCCGGAAGAAGACTCGAGATTTGAAAACATTATTTAGAATGTTCCCAAAGGCTACCGATTTGATACCCAGAGCCGGTGTGGTCAGAAAAGGCGACCGACCTACCAGGGGCAAAACGGTCATTTTGCACTGGGTTTACTAGAACTGACTCAGAATGATCTAGAAAGATATAGAAAGGTCAGGAATACTATAAAAAGCATTCTCGAGAGATTACCAGTTTGATACCTAGAGCCGGTGTGATCAGAAAAAAGGCAACCAGCCCACCAGGGGCAAAACGGTCATTTTGCACTGGGTTTGCCGGAATTGACTCGGAATGATCCGAAAAGATAATAGAAGGTTAAGAGCACTATAAGAAGCATTCTAGGGAGGCTATCGGTTTGATACTCAGAGTCGGTGTGGTCCCCGGGGCGTTTGGATACCTAAGGGCAAAATGGTCATCTTGACCGAAAAATCTTGGAACTGGCCCAAAACTGGCTAGAAGGCACCTAATTATGCCGGATTTCTTTTAAGACAATCTTGGAAAGGGTGGACTTACCATTCTAAGGACTTAGGTGTGTTCTCGAGAAACGTGTCAGAAAATGGCCTTATGGGCAGTTTGGTCATTTTTTACCAAAATGGGCTAGTAGGCACCTGTGTTGACCTGGGTTTTGAGTGTTTCTGCCACTCTGACGGTGGTCTCGTGATACAGGGATTTGTTGGCAATTCCCTATATCGACCTGCTTGTGAGTATTTCCGCTACTCTGGCGGTTGCGATGTTTGCGAGTATTTTCGCTACTCTGACGATTCGCGGTCATCCCCGAGACTGCCTGATCTCAGGAAGCTACCAAAGGGACTTAGCGCCTAAGAAGTCAACTTTCTTGGAAGGCATGCTGAAATGGACATTTCTGCATTGGAGGGCTAGCAGGCGCCAAAGGTGGACCATTCTACCATCTAGGGGACTTAGGGTCTCGTCTTGGTCGACAGGTTTAAAGGGGACTTACCATCTTCGGAAAGACGTGCCTATTGGAATTGGAAAGGGGTCTTATAGTCTTCGAAAAGACACGCCTGATTTGGAATATGGAAAGGGGACTTACCATCTTCGGAAAGACGGCCTAGTTTGGAATATTGGAAATGGGACTTACCATCTTCGTAAAGACGCACCTGATTTTGAATTGGAAAGGGGACTTACCATCTTCGAAAAGACGTGTTTGATTTGAAATTGGACCGAACAATGCCCCTAAGGGCATTTTGGTCATTTTGCCTCTAATTGGGCCTGGCGGGCACGCGAAGCAATGGATAGATGGAATTAGACGTGGAGAGTTAATTTCGATTTGAATACGCCCATATTGACTTGAGTACAAGTCTGGACGGACCGTAGACTACCAAGCGGTCCAAAATGGGGTGCTTACACACCTCTTTCATATTAGAGTTCAAATGTCTTTGCATTTGATGCACAGGTTTAGAGTCTTCCGCAGGATATATACGATGAGTACACATAAAAGGACTTATCCCATGGAGGTCTGTTATTATCCAGCCTAAGGCCTTTCTATGATCCTTAAGCACTTTTAACAAAGAATCCTCTTGGCCTTCAGATAACGTAGAGGATATGACAACCTTGTAAGACTCACATTTACCTAAGAATGCATACTTTAACGTAGATGGTAAAGGTTTTCTCTCGGGTGTTGGTGGTTGATTTTCATTAGGGACTGGCTTAATAACACTTAGGGCTATGGGCTCAAAAGAAGGGATCTATTGACCCACTTGCATGCAAGACTCACTCTCTCCCCCAATTCGAAATAGGTCCCTATAACTTTTGGTTTCACCTTCCAATTGGTCATTAGGCTCATTACACACAAGAGCCCTCTCAATAGGATCGTTAAAGAACTCTTGATCGACATGTTATTGGACAACAAACTCTATGAAGTCGATCTCCTTTACATCTTCAATATCCCCCATGTGTTTACCCACTGTGAATATGTTCACCTCTAAGGTTATATTCCCGAAAGACAGTTTTAACAACCAATTCCTACAATGAATAATGACGTTTACAGTGGCTAGGAATGGTTGTCCTAAGATAACGAGAATATGGTGCTTAACATTAGTAGCCTCAACAGGTTGGGTGTGTAACACAATAAAGTCCATGGGGTAGTAGACATTGTCTATTTGAATGGGAATGTCTTCAATAATAATTCTCAGGATTTTCACGAATCGATCTGCTAACTCTAAAGTGACTCATGTAGGGCTCAACTCTCTTGGACCTAGGTCTTTATAAATCTAATAAGGAAGAAGATTAATACTGGATCCTAAATCAAGAAAAGCTCGATAATCCTATGGCCCCCTAGGATGCACAAAATAGTAGGACAACCGGGGTCCTTATATTTTGGTGTAGATTTGCATTAAAGAATGGCACTCTGACTCTCATTCATCATAACTGTCTCTTTTACATGCAACTTCCTCTTGAGTATGTACCTAGTGAAAGTAAGAAGGCACTAGAACATTGTAGTTTTTTTAAACTAAGTCCAAATTTTGTGTAACATTTGAAATGGATCTATTTTGTAATTAGATCATTGTAAGTTTGGACAATTCTAGTAATCTAAGATTATTAGCAAAATTATTCTACACCTTTTATCTTGGTAAAGTTTCATGTTGGAAGCTAAAAAATTGATTCGTGGAGCACGAGCGTAAGCGTGAGCATGTGTATATATATATGTATATTTATATACAAATATGCACGTGCCGCACCCTGATTTTTTGCACTTAAGGAAATCCACAAGCGAAAAAAACATGGTACTCTCTTGTTAGAACTCATCATCCTAGAAGGACTAGTGCAACTAAGTTTGAATTTGAAATTGATTTGATTAAGGGCCTTTGAAAAAAAATTCGAGTCGCTACCTAACTTGATTAAGGTGAGTTCGGTCATCTAAAACTAAGTGCAATCCGAAGATTAAATTTAGGGTTTTTGAAAAAGGATTTGAAAACTTTCTCAAGAGAGGGTTTTTGGAGAAAATAGGTTGTTTGGTAACCTTTGGAAAGATTTAAGCTTTTTTGAAAATAACTCTGTTTTGGTCTTTGAAAACAGTGATTCTAGGTTCAGAGGTTGTTTACGTGCAGGGAAGATGTGCTAGACTATCACCCTATCTCACCCTTACGGTACCTACATGTCTAGTCACTCTAGGTTCACTAATTTAGAATCTCCGATTATCAAATGTCCAATGTTATATCCACTTTAAAAAGAGAATTTTAGAAAGAGGTTTGATATGATGCATGACATACAAGTGCAAGAAAAGATTTGATTTTGAAAATAGATTTGAAGCTTGAAAAAGGTTATAGAAATTAGAAACTTGAAAAAGGTTGTGAAATTAGAAATTTGAAAAAGATTGTGACCGCACCTATAAGAGTTGCTTAAGTATCCCTTTGTTGGGAATCAGGTTCGTCGTAGTTCTGACAAGAGTCCGATTGAAAATAGACACTTCAAACTTTTTGAAAAAAAAATTTAAATTGAAAATGTTTGTTTTGAACTTTGAATAGAAGATTTGAAATTAAACTTTGATTTGAAATCGAACTTGAAATTGAATTTGATTTGAAATTGTCACGCCTAGATTTTTCGCACTCGAGAAATACACACACAAGCGGAAAAAACACTGTACTCTCTCGTTAGAACTCACTCTCCTAGAAGAATGAGTGCGACTAGGTTTGAATTGAAAATAGATTTAAATAAAGGGCTTTTAGAAAAGATTTGGAGTCGCCACCTACCTTGATTAAGGTGAGTTAGGTCACCTAAAAATTAAGAATAATCCGAAGACTACACTTAGGATTTTTGGAAAACGATTTTGAAAATATCTCCTCAGGAGAGGGTTTTTAAGAAAATAGGTTGTTTAGCAACCTTTGAAAAACATTTAGCCCTTTTTTGAAAATAACTCCGTTTTGGTCTATGAAAACAGTGATTCTAGGTTCGAAGGTTGGTTACGTGTAGGGAAAACGCACTAAGCCCTAACCCTACCCCGCTCTTGCAGTACCTACATGTCAATTTACCCTAAATTCACCTATGAGAGTCTTCAACTAACTATTGTTCAATCATATCCACTTTAGAAAATAATGTTTAAAAAGATATGATGCATGATATACAAGTACAAGAAAAGAGAGATGGAAAATAGACTTGGAAATAGATTTGAAAAGAAATTGATTTGATTTGAAAAGATAGATTTGAAATTGGAAAGTTTTAGAAATTGAAAATAAAGATTTGAAAATAGAAATTTGGAATTGAAAGTTTGAAATAGAACATGGAATTTGAGATTTGAAAAAGGTGGTGACCGCACTCATGAGGGTTGTCTACTGTATCCTTTTGGAGGAATCAGTTCAGTCGTAGTTCGGACAAGAGTCCGATTGAAAATAGAAGAGTTGATTTGGAAAAGAGTTGAAATTGGAATTTGGATTGGAATTGGAAGAGTAGGGAAATTTGGACTTTGATTGGAAGATTTGAAAAAATTGGTTTTGAAAGACTTGGTTTTAGGAAACCTAGACTTAGGAACTTAGAAATATTGGATTTGACTTGGAAAGATTTTAGAAAAGAATTCATTTGAATATTGGACTTGGAAGATTAGGAAACTTGGAATTAGGAAACATTAGAATTAGGAAAAGTTCGAATTAGGAAAGTTTCAATTTAAGAAAGTTTCGATTTGGAGAGTTCCGCTTTAGGAAAGTTTTGGAATTAGGAAAATTTTGAAAAAGGAAAGGTTTCACTTTAGGAAAATTTTGATTTAGGAAAGTTTTAACTTAAGGAAGTTTTGAATTTAGAAAGTTTTCAAAATAGGAAAGTTTCGAATTTGAAATGTTTTGAATTTAGAACGTTTTGAAATAAGGAAGTTTTGAAGACAAGAAAGTTTTGAGTTTAGAAAGTTTTAGATTTAGAAAGATTTGAAGTTTGAGAAAGTTTAGAGTTTTAGGAAGTTTCAAAGTTTGAGTTTTAGAAGACACTTGAAGTTAGGAAAGGTTTAAGTTTAAGAAAGATTTGAAAACCTAGATTTGGAAAGTTAAGATTTGGAAAGGGATGGAGTTAGGAAAGGGTTGAATTAGGAAAGATTTGAAAATGGAGTTTTAAAATTTAGGAAAGATTTTTATATTCAAGTTTTGGAAACCTAAGATTTAGGAAAGTAGAAGATTAGGAAGGAGTTGAATTAGGAAAGATTTGGATTAGGAAAGGGTTGGATTTTGTTTCTAAAAGAGATGATTTGATTTTGTTTCCAAAAACGGAGGATTGGATTTAGTTTCCTAAACCAGAGATTGGATTTGGTTTTCTAGAGCGAAGATTTGATTTGACAAGGACTTGGAAAAGGAAGTTTTAGAAACCCTAGATTTGGAAGTGTATAGTTTTGACGTAGAAAATAAGTTTTGAAAATATGTATAGTTTTGATGTAGAAAACAAGAGGTTTTGGAAACCTAGGTTTTAAGGCAAGTTTAAAAACCATGTTTTTGAAAAGAAAATTAGGGTCTCGTAATCGTGGATCTAAGGGTTGACTTGGGCTCTAAGGAAAGAGTTTTTGGAAAGTGTGTTTTAAAAAGATAGCTTTTGGAAAGAAATTTTGGAAGAAGCTTTTTGGAAAGAGTTTTTAGGAAAGTGAATTTTGAGGAAGGCGTTTTCAAGGAAGGAAACCTAGAGAGTGTTTTTAGGAAAGGAATTTTGAGGAGAGTGTTTTGGAAAAGAGTTTAAAAATAAATTTTTGAAGAGAGTTTTTGAAAACAATTTTGGGAGGAAAATTTTTTGGAAAGCATGTTGAAAAAAAAGACTTTTGAAAATAGAGTTTTTTAGAAAGTATGAAAACGTCTTACTTTCCTAAAACGATTCTATCAATAAGAAGGCTAGAACCACTTTAAGAAAGTGGTTTTGAAAACAACAAGGAGTTGAAAATATGGACCATGTTGGTCACTTTAAATATAGCACTTTTCTAAAGCAACCCTAGCCATGGAAAGGCTAGAATCACCCTAGGATTGTAATTTTGAAAACAACTTTTGAAAAGGAAGATTTTGGTACAATTTTGAAAACGATTTTGAAAACGACTTTGAAAACGACTTTTGGAAGAATGCAAGAATCATGATATGCACAATGCAAATTTGGGGTTATGAACATACAAGTTTAAGGCTTCACCACATAATTAAGGGTGCCGAACCTACGTGGTCTCCGGTTAGACTAAAAGAAAGCCCTCGACACGGTGACCCTCCAATAGTCTAATCCTACACATGGACCGGGAATCCCCTTGTTTCAAGCATGCAAAAAAAAGGGGGGGGGGAGGGGAAAGAGATGAGGGATTAAAATATAGAAAATTCAAGTGGGTTAAGAGAGAAGAGAGAATAGAGAGGGGGGAAGTGCGAAAATTTAAATAAGAAGCCTACATTGTGTTTTCTTTATTTTGCTTAGTTTTGTGCGCTTTGTTTTGCTTGTCTTGCTTCAATCTTTAAGAGTTCGTCTTTAATCTTCAAACCTTCAGATTGCAGCCCTTCAAGTCTTCAAAGGAGGGTTGGAGGCTAGTGTATAAGTGTATGAGGGTATGTATGAGTGTATAAAAGGTTAGGGTTTTGTGAATGGTGGCTAAGGTTTGGAAAACCTAGAGAAGCTAGGGTTTAGGGAGTGTACGAGCTCTGTATATCGAAAATTAGGGTTTTCAGATTGAGTTTACGGACCCTTTTCACGCTGGAGGAGGCTCTATATTTATAGACAAAGGAATGCACTGGCGCTTGTTGTAATGGCGCCAGGCCAAAAATTACACTAGCGCCACTAGGAGTGATGCCAGGCCATTCTTTGGCTTGGCGCCACTACTAGTGGCGCCAACCATTTAGGAAATGTTTAAGGTTGGCAAGTAACGTATCTTTAGAAGATTTGGGCGCCTGTACTAGTGACTACCATACAATTTTTAGCCTGGTTTCACTATGAGTGACTCTGGAAAGTCCGAGGATGAATTGAAGGGGCCGTGAATGACCCAGAGAGTCAGAAAGGGACAAGAACCCTTGGAATAATGTCTCGGGGACAAAGGACTTGAAAAATGATGACAGAATTTGTTAGAAGGGTTGACCGGGCCATTAGGGCAAAACAATCAACCAAGCCAGAAAGCTACCGGGATGGACCCGGAATGTCCCTGAAAAAGACTCAAGATTTGGAAACATTATTTAGAATGTTCCCAAAGGCTACCGGTTTGATACCCAGAGCCGGTGTGGTCAGAAAAGGCGACCGGCTCACCAGGGGCAAAACGGTCATTTCGCACCGGGTTTGCCGGAATTGACTTGGAATAATCTAGAAAGATAAAGAAAGGTTGAGAATACTATAGGAAGAAATCTCGGGAGGTTACCGGTTTGATACCCAGAGCCGGTGTGGTTATCGGAGCGTTTGGATAGCTAGGGGCAAAATGGTCATTTAGCTTCAAATGGGCCCTACGGGCCTAGGAAGCAACTGGTGAACTAAATTAGAGTTTAGAAGTCGTGTCAGAGTTCGAATATGCGTGTGATGTGTGAAAATGAACCCAGTTGGGCCGGAGATTGCCGAGCGAGCAAAAATGGGGTGTTTACAGAACTTGAGAATTTGGAAATTGATTTTGATTTGAAAAGATTGAACTTTGAAAGAAAACTTGGACTTTATTTGGGAAGGGTTGAGTTGAGTTTTGAAAGAGAATTTGAATTTGAATTTGAGTTGGAAAACTATCTTAGTTGAGAAAAGAGTAGAAGCTTCCTAACTTAGGGTTAATGTTGAACTAGCGTTTGGCCTCCTAAGGTATAGGTAATCTAGGTTTGAAGCATGTACTTGAAATAAGAAGGTTTGATTTAGACTTAAAGAGTTTGAATTTAGAAAGTTTCAAATTAGGAAAGTTGGGTTAAAAAAAGATTAAAAAATGATTTGATTTTAAGAACACTTGATTTAGAAAAAAATTGTAAAGATTTGACTTGATTTTGAAAGAATTTAAAAAGTTAGGGTTTAGAAAAGATTGAATTTTGGAAAGCTTTGAATTAGGAAAGTTTCAAAATAGAAAAGTTCAATTTTAAGAAAGTTTCATTTTAGGAAAGTTTTCAAATTAAAAAAGAGTTGGTTTTGGGAAAGTTTCGAATTTAGAAAGATTGAAACTTTGAAAAAGTTTGAAAGTTTGAAGTCAGGAAATGTTTGAAAGTTTGAAATTAGGAAAGATTTGATCTCTATTTCCTAAAATTGAAGATTGAATTTTATTTTCAAAAATAGATGATTTGATTTTATTTCCAAAATTGGAGGATTTGATTTGGTTTTCTAAATTGGAAGATTGGATTTGATATGGAATTGTCAATGTTGAATTTTGGAAATCTTGGATTTGCAAATCTATGAATTGGTGGAAAAAGAGGTTTTAGAAATCTATGATTTGATGTAGAAAATAGTTTTAAAAACTTATGATTTGAGGCAAAATAGGAAGTCATGATTTTAAGAAAGGGAACTAAGGTTTCCTAATCATAAATTCTAGGGCATGACTTGGACTCCAAGACAAAGAGTTTTTGGACAGTAGATCTTTGAAAAGAGTTTTTAAGAAGTAGATTTGAAAATAATTTGGGAAGATGTTTGAACATGGATTTTTGAAAATCTTTTGAATATCTCACTTTCTTAAAACGATTCTAACCATGAAAAGATTAGAACCATTCTGGGGTTGTGATTTTGAAAACAAAATGATTTAAAATATAGACCATAATGATCACATTGAATATAACATTTTACTAAACCAACCCTAACCATGAAATGACTAGAATCACTCTAGGATTGTGATTTTGAAAACAAGTTTAAAAGAAAGAGATTTTGAATGCAAGTTTTAAAAATAACTTTCATACAAGTTTGAAAATAATTTTGAAAGTAATTTTGAATAGACGTATGAATATGACATGCACAATGCAATAGGGTCGTAAACATACAAGGTTAGGCTTCATCACATAATCAAGGGGGCCAAACCCACACCATTAAAGGTTGAACTAGAAGAAAGCCCCTAACAAGATGACCTTCAACAGTCCTTCCTAGGCATGAATCGGAAAGTCTCTTGTTTCAACATGTAAGAAGATGAGGTGGAAGATGAGGATTAAAATAGAAAAAAACCTAAGTGGATTAGGAGGGAGAAGAGAGAGGGGGGATTACATAAAAGTAATTAGAAAACTAACCTTATATTCTTCTTGCTTTGATTGCTTTACTTTGCTTGAACCTTGAGAACTTTGAAATTGCAGCACTTAAGTCTTCAATGGATGCTTTGGAGGCTTGTGTTTAAATATATAAGGTGTATAGAGGCTAGGGTTGGAATTTATGGAGGCTAAGGCTTGAAGAGACTTGAGAGAATTAGGGGTTGGAGAGACTTTGAGCTCTGTTTTAAGAGAGACAGAGTTTTTGGACTGAATTTGCAGACCCTTTTTATGCAGGGGAGGGTTTGTATTTATAGGCAAACAAAACAACCTTGGCGTCTGTTGTAGTGGCGCCAGTGCAAAAATTTCACTAGCAGACCATTTATTGGCTTGGCGCTACTATTAGTTGCACCAGCCACTTAAGAAAGTTTTAAGGTGGTAAGAAATTTATCTTTTGACTCTTGGTACGCAAGGCAAAAGATTTGGGTGCTTGTTTTAGTGACTACCATGCAAATTTTGGCTTGGCTCAAATAGGAGTGACTTCGGAAAGTCCGAAAATGATTCGGAAGATTTTGAGTAACCAGACTCGGCCGGGAATGGACAGGAACTCTAAAGAGAGTGTCCCAGAGGTAACTGGTTTGACAAATAATGCTAGAATGATTGAAAAGGTTGTTGGTCCAATAGGCAATCCAAGAGGGGGGGTGAATTGGGTTTTTCGAATATCAATACAAGTTAAGATTAATTAAGATTAATCTAAACAATATAGCAATGGTTAATCTATGTGCAAAGCAATGTTATCATGAGAAGCAAAGAAAACAGAGCAATAGAAGAGAGACACAAATTTACCGAGGTTCAACCACAAACCGTGGTCTACATCTTCACCCCAAGACCTCCTTGAAGCCTTCTTTCACTATGTAATCAACTATTACAAGATGGGCTGTTGATTGACAAAGTGCTTAGCTCACTCTACAAGAACTTCTCACCGAGCTATTCAATTCCCAAGTGGTTTTGTCCAAGCTCCACTCAAACTTTACAAGAGTTTTGCTTTACACAAGAGAACTCTCAAACTCTCAATTACAAGTGTATAGGAGTATACAACTTACTCCCTACTAAGAGTAGATTTTACATTCAAAGCTCACAGATGAAGGCAGGAAGAATATTCAGTGTATATCAGTGATTCTTGTTTCTTGTTGTTTCTTCCTCTTGATTCTTATGTATAAATACAGTTGGAGGCTAGTATATATACCCTTGCATTCATTCCATCCGTTGGAGGTGGTTGGGTATCATTAATGTGCGTCCAATCCGTTATAACGTTAAGAAAAATAGCCGTTATAACAAAGGGAGTCGGTTCCATTTTTTGTGGTGTCGACACTTCCTGCTTCTGCATTTACCAGACGATGTTCACTGAGTTCATGAGTCCCCTCTTCATGTTGATGAGGCGACTCCTTGTTCATCTGTCTTCTTCATATTAGGCTTTTACTGTCATGAGGCGATACTTCTGCTTCAGGTGTCCACTCATTGATCATCTAAACTTCCAGCCTTTTGCTTCTGCTACTAGGAGGCGACACTTCATCATCATGTGTCCGCTCATTGATCATCTTATCTTCAAGCCTTAGCGTCTGCCTTCATGAGGCGACACTTCATAACAATGTGTCCACTCATTGTCTATTTGGTCTCCAGACAGTTTTGCTTCTGAGATTAAGAGGCAACACATTATTTCCGTAAGTCCCCTTATTGTTCAATATGTTTTCAGGCCTTTTAGCTTCTGTGTGCAAGAGGCGGCACTTCATTTCTATGAGTCCCCTCATTGTCCCGTTTGTCTTCAAACCTTTTACATCTGTAATCCGGAGGCAACTCCTCATTTCCATGAGTCCCCTCATTGCCCAAAATTCAGCTTTTAGATTTGTATTGATCAAGCTTTATCAAAGCACTAGTATAAGAACTTCAAGGAGTATGTCTTTGGGGTATGATGATCAATCAAATCTTCTTAACTCATCAGAGTTAACTTCTATTTAATTTGGATTGAATCAATCATTGGATGTTGATCTTCTTCTTGATTCTTAAGCAGTCAAAGCTTCATTTGATTAAAGCTGAACTTTTCTTCTTCATTTGCAAAGCTCCTTCTATTATTGAAGGATATCTTCTTCAATGCCAATCCACCTCAATTGTGTGAAGCTTCACAATGCTTTAATTCTGATTTTCTCTCTTTGATAACAATTCTTCATTCTTCATTAAAGATCACTTCACTGAGACCATTGCAGACTTGATGAAATCTATTCACACATCTAATCTTCATTGATCCTTTACATTGTAGAAGAATACTTCACTTGGATTCCATGTAGAGATCAGATATTCATTGTGAGCCATCTTTTCAACAATTTTAATCACATTGTCTTGAATTGGTCTTAGTATACTGTAAGCACCCCATTTTTGACCGCTCGGCAGTCTACACTCCGTCCAAACTTGTTTTCAAGTCATTGTGGGCATATTCCGACCGAAACCAACATTCTAAGTCCAAATCCCGTATGTCCATCGTTTCGCGGGCCCGCCAGGCCCAAATAGAGATAAAATGACCAAAATACCCTTAGGGGCATTGTCTTTTCCTTTCTAATCCCTCTCTCAAGACAGTTTATTCCTCGAGACGGTTCCAATCCAGGCACGTTTCTTCGGAGACGGTAAGACCCCTTTCCAACCCCTCTCTCGAGACAGTTTATTCCTCGAGATGGTTCCACTCCAGGCACGTCTCTTCGGAGACGATAAGTCCCCTTTCCAATCCCACTCTCGAGACAGTTTATTCCTCGAGACGGTTCCAATCAAGCACATCTTTTCGGAGACGGTAATACCCCTTTCCAATCCCTTTCTTGAGATAGTTTATTCCTCGAGACGGTTCCAATCTCAGGCATGTCTCTTCGGAGACGATAAGTCCCCTTTTCAATCCCTCTCATGAGACAGTTTATTCCTCGAGACGGTTCCAATCCCAGGCACGTCTCTTCGGAGACGATAAGTCTCCTTTCCAATCCCTGTCTCGAGACAGTTTATTCCTCGAGACGGTTCGAGTAGCAAAACTACTCACAAAACCGTTAGAGTAGCAGAAATACTCACAAATAGGTCGATATAGGGAATTGGTAACAAACCCCTGTGTCACGACGACCGCCGTTAGAGTGGCGGAAACACTCAAAACCTAGGTCAACACCAGTGTCTGTTAGCCCACTTCGGTGAAAAATGATCAAACTGCCCTTTGGACCCTTTTCCGAGACTTTCCGGTCAAGATGACCATTTTGCCCCTAGGCATCTGAATGCCTCGGGAACCACACCGGCCCTGGGTATCAAACTGGTAACCCTCTGAGATTGCTTTTTATAGTACTCTCAACCTTCCTTTTTCTTTTCTGGGTCATTCCGATTCAGTTCTAGCCAACCCGGTATAAAATGACCGTTTTTCCCCTAGAGGGCCGGTTTCCTTCTTCGACCACACCGGCTTTGGGTATGAAACTGGTAACCTCCTGAGACTACTTTTTATAGTGTTCTCAACCTTCTTTTACTTTTCCGGATCATTCCGAGTCAGTTCTGGCAAACCCGGTACAAAATGACCGTTTTGCCCTTGGTGGGTCGGTCTCCTTTTCCGACTATGCCGGCTCTGGAAATCAAATCGGCAACCTCTGGGAACATTCTAAATAATGTTTCCAAATCTCAAGTCTTCTTTCGGGACAGTCCGAGTCTGTCCCGGCAGTTTCCCAGTCCGATTGACCGTTTTGCCCCTAAAGGCCCGGTCAACCCTTCCGACACATCCTATCCTCACTTTTCAAGTCAAATACCTCCAGGACACTATTTTAAGTGTTCCTGCTCTTTTTTGGCCTTCTGGGTCGTCCCCGGCTTTTTCAAATCATTCTTGGACTTTCCGGAGTCACTCCTAGTGAAGCCAGGCTAAAAATTACATGGTAGTCACTAGTACAGGCGCCTAAATCTAGTCAAAGATACATTGTTTGCCGACCTTAAACATTTCCTAAATGGCTGGCGCCACTAGTAGTGGCGCCAAGCCAAAAAATGGCCTGGCGCCACTCCTAGTGGCGCCAGTGTAAACTTTGGCCTAGCGCTACTGCAACAGGCGCCAGTGTTATCCGACCTCTATAAATATAGAGCCTCATTCAACGTGAAGAGGATCCGCAAATTCAACCTAAAAATCATAGAGTTCAATATACAGAGCTCGAGCACCCGCTAAACCCTGGCTTCCCTAGGTTTTCCAAGCCCTAGCCACCATACACAAACCTTAGCCTCCTATACACTCATACACACCCCCATACACTCATACCCTAGCCTTCAACCATCCTTTGAAGACTTGAAGAGCTGCCATCTAAAGCTTGAAGACAACCCTTGAAGGTTGAAGAAGAAGATCAAGACGAAGACCGAAGATCAAAGAAAGCAAGGCGCCCAAAATAACAAGACATACGGTAGGCTCCCTATTTAAATTTCCGCACTTCCCTCCTCTCTCTTCTCTCTCCTAACCCATTTGGGTTTTCTCTATTTTAATCCCCCATCTCTTTCCCCCCCTTTCTTTGAATGCTTAAAACAAGGGGATTCCTGGTCCATGTGTAGGATTGAGCTATTGGAGAGTCACCGTGTAGGGGGCTTTCTTCTAGTCTAACCAGAGACCACGTGGGACCGGCCCCCTTGATTATGTGGTGAAGCCTTAGCCTTGTATGTTCATGACCCCAAAATTGCATTGTGCACATCATGATCTTGCATCTTCCAAAAACCGTTTTCAAAGTTGTCTTCAAAATCGTTTTCAAACTTGTTTTCAAAATTGCATCAAAATCTCTTTTTCAAAATATGTTTTCAAAATCACAATCCTAGGGCGATTCTAGTTTTTCCATGGCTAGGATTGCTTTAGGAAAGTGTTACATTTAAAGTGACCAATACGGTCCATATTTTCAAATTTTGTTGTTTTCAAAACCGCTTTCCTAAAGTGGTTCTAGCCCTCTTATGGTTAGAATTGCTTTAGGAAAGTGAGATGTTTTTACACCTTCTAAAAATTCTCTTTTCAAAAAGTCTTTCTTCCTAAAAATCTCTTTTTCAACATACTTTCCTAAAACTCTCCTCTCCAAAATTGTTTTCAAAAACTCCCTCCCAAAATCTATTTTTCAAAACTCCCTTTTTCAACTCCTTTCCAAAATCCTCTCCCCAAAATCCACTTTCTGAAACCGTTCCCCAAAAAATCTTTCCAAAAACTCTCTTCAACAATCTTCTACCAAAAATCTTCATAGAAAAACTCTTTCCAAAAATCTTTCCAAAAACTCTCTTTCCAAAAACTCTCCTCTAGGATTTCCTTCTAAAATCTACGTTTCCAAAAACACACTTTCCAAAACTCCTTTTTCTTTAAAATCTTTTTCCAAAAACTCTATCTTCAAATTCACTTTTCGAAAACTCCTCCCCAGGATTCCCTTCTAGAAAACATTCGTTTCCAAAAACGCACTTTCCAAAAATCCTCTCTCTTTAGAGCCCAAATCAAGCCCTAGAACTCTCAATTAGGAAACCCTAATTTTTTTCCAAAAACATGATTTTCAAACTTTGCCCCCAAACCTAGGTTTCCAAAACCTCTTGTTTTCACATCTAAACTACACACCTTTTCAAAACTATAGTTTTCCAAATTTAGGGTTTCTAGAATCTCCCTTTCCATATCCTTGCCAAGTCCTATCTTCCCTTTAGGAAACCGAATCAAATATTCTAGTTTAGGAAACCAAATCCAATCCTCCGTTTTTGGAAACGAAATCAAACTTTCTCTTTTAGAAACCAAATCCAATCCCTTCATAATCCAACTCTTTCCTAATTCACATCCTTCCTAACTCCACTTTTTCCCAATTCTACCCCTTTTCAAATCTTAATTTTTCAAACCTAAGTTTTCAAACCCTTTCTAAATTCAAACCTTTCCTAATCTTAAGATTTTCTAAAACCCTAAAGCTTTCTAAATCTTAAACTTTCTAAATTTCAAATCTTTCTAAACTCAAAACTTTCTAAATTTGAAACTTTCTTAAGTTAAATCTTTCTAAACCTAAATCTTCCCAAATTCTAAGCTTTCCAAAACTTCAAAATCTTTTCAAATCTAAAACTTTTCTAAACTCAAAACGTTCTTTCAAAACTTCCTTGTTTTCAAAACTTTCCAATTTTCAAAACCTCCCTATTTCGAAACTTTCCAATTTTCAAATCTTTCCTCAATGAAACTTTCCTAATTCAAACCTTTCTTAATTTGAAACTTTCCAAAAACCAAAACTTTCCTAATTCGAAACTTTCCTAAATCGAACCTTTCCTAATTTGAACATTTCCTAAAATCCAATCTTTCCAAATCTTCCAAATCCAGCATTCCAATTTAATCTTTCTAAATCTCAAGTCTTTCCTAGGTCTCCTACCTTTCCTAAGTCTAGGTTTCCTGAACCTCCATTTTTCCAAAACCAAGTCTTTCCAAAATCAATCTTTCCAAAGCAAGTCCAATCTTCTCAATTTCAATTTCCAATCTCCTCTTCTAATCTCAAATCCAATCCAATTTTCAATTCAATCTCTTTTTTCCAATTAAATTAATCTTTTTTCAATCGGACTCCGGTCCGAACTACGACTGACCTGATTCCCCCAAAGGGATACGTAGGCAACCTTCATAGGTGCGGTTATAACACTTTTCAAACTTTCAATTCCACCCTCATGGGTGTGGTCTCCACATTTTCAAATCTCAAATTCTAATCTATTTTCAAAGTTCCAATTTCAAAATTTCTATTTTCAAATTTCTACTTTCAATTTTCAAACTTTCCAATTTCAATTCCATCTCTTCAAATCTATTTTCAAATCAAATCAATCTCTTTCCAAATCTATTTTTCAATTCTCTTAACTTGCACTTGCATGTCATGCATCATGTTAGTTTCTTTTCAAGCATTGTTTTTCAAAGTGGATAGGATTGAACATATGTTAATTAAAGACTCTCATAGTTGAATCTAGGGTAGATTGACATGTAGGTACCGAAAGGGCGGGGTAGGGTGATGGCTTAGTGCGTCTTCCTTACACGTAACCAACCTCCGAACCTAGATCACTGATTTCAAAGACCAAAAAGGAGTTATTTTTCAAAAAGGGCTAAATGTTTTCCAAAGGTTGCCAAACAACCTGTTTTCTTAAAAACCCTCTCTTGAGGAGATATTTTCAAAATTGTTTTCCAAAAACCCTAAGTGTAGTATTTGGATTATGCTTAGTTTTTAGGTGACCTAACTCACCTTAATCAAGTTAGGTGGCGACTCCAAATCTTTTTCAAAAGCCCTTTATTCAAACCAATTTTTCAATTCAAACCTAGTCGCACTCATTTTTCTAGGAGGGTGAGTTCTAACGAGAGAGTACAGTATTTTTTCCGCTTGTGTGAGTATTCCTCGAGTGTGAAAAATCTGGGCGCGACACATACCAGATGAAATCTTCTCTTGAGCATTTTCCAAATTCTTCAACAGACAATACATTTTCAACTGAGCATTACACCTCTTCAACTAATCTTTGCAAATTCTGATGAGAACTTGTTTAGGCATTTACAACATCTCCATTCTTCATCTTTAACTGAACATTGCACCTCCTCAACTGATGAAGTCTTCAATCTATCTTGCAAATCTATCTTCATCGAAACTATGCGTACTTGAAAGAAGCTTTAATTGAACACCTTCAATCTCTTCGAATGTAAGACATTTGCTTGAAGTAGAGATAGGCATCTTTTTCCAGTTTGGTTCATTGCATAGCCCTTTGAATTCATTGCTTGCATCTTGAACTTGTTGTACATTCTCTTGTAAGCACCCCATTTTTGCCTGCTCGGCAATCTCCGAACTTATCAAGCTCACTTTCACACATCACATGCATATTTAGACTCTAAGCCCGCCTTTTTAATTTGAATTTAGTCCACCAGTCGCTTCTCGGGCCCGTAGGGCCCACTTGAAGCTAAATGACTGTTTTGCCCCTGGGCATTCGAATGCCCCGGGAACCACACTGGCTCTGGGGTTTCAAACCGGTAACCCTTTGAGATTACTTCTTATAGTATTCTTAACCTTCTTTTACCTTTCCGGATCATTCCGAGTTAGTTCTGGCCAACCCAGTGCGAAATGACCATTTTGCCCCTGGTGGGCCGGTCTTCTTTTCCGACCACGCCGGCTTTGGAAATCAAACCAGCAACCTCTGGGAATATTCTAAATAATGTATCCAGATCCCAAGTCTTCTTCCGGGACAGTCCGAGTTCGCCCCGGCAGCTTCCTAGTCCGATTGACCGTTTTGCCCCTAAAGGCCCGGTCAACCTTTCCGACACATTTTGTCCTCACTTTTCAAGTCAAACACCTCCAGGACACTATTTTAAGTGTTCTTGCTCCTTTTCGGCCTTCCGGGTCATTTCCGGCTCCTTCAAATCATTCCTGGACTTTCCAGAGTCACTCCTAGTGAAGTCAGGCTAAAAATTGCATGGTAGTCACTAGTACAGGTGCCCAAATCTAGTCAAAGATACGTTGTTTGCCAACCTTAAACGTTTCTTAATTGGCTGGCGCCACTAGTAGTGGCGCCAGTGTAAAATTTGGCCTGGCGCCACTGCAACAGGCGCTAGTGTTGTCCAACTTCTATAAATACAGAGCCTCATTCAACGTGAAAGGGGTCTGCAAACTTAACCTAAAAATCATATATTTCGACATACAGAGCTCGAGCACCTCCAAAACCCTAGTTTCCTTAGGTTTCCCAAACCCTAGCCACCCTACACCAAACCCTAGCCTCATATACACTCCCATACATCCCCATACACTCATACACTAGCCTTCAACCATCCTTTGAAGAATTGAAGAGCTGTAATCCAAAGCTTGAAGACAACCCTTGAAGGTCAAAGAAGAAGATCAAGAAAAAGACCGAAGACCGAAGACAGCACGGCGCGCAAAATAAACAAGACATATGGTAGGCTCCCTATTTAAATTTTCGCACTTCCCCCCTCTCTCTTCTCTCTCCTAACCCACTTGGGTTTTCTCTATTTTAATCCTCCATCTCTTTCCCCCCCTTTCTTTGCATGCTTGAAACAAGGGGATTCCCGGTCCACGTGTAGGATTGGGCTATTGGAGAGTCACCGTGTCGGGGGCTTTCTTCTAGTCTAACCAGAAACCACGTGGGTCCGGCCCCCTTGATTATATGGTGAATCCTTAGCCTTGTATGTTCACAACCCCAAATTGCATTGTGCATATCATGATCTTGCATTTTCCAAAATTCGTTTACGAACTCGTTTTCAAAATCGTTTTCAAACTTGTTTTCAAAATTGCATCAAAATCTCTTTTTCAAAACATGTTTTCAAAATCACAATCCTAGGGTGATTCTAGTTTTTCCATGGCTAGGATTGCTTTAGGAAAGTGTTACATTTAAAGTGACCAATACGGTCCATATTTTCAAAACCGCTTTCCTAAAGTGGTTCTAGCCCTCTTATGGTTAGAATTGCTTTAGGAAAATGAGATGTTTTTTACACCTTCTAAAAACTTTCTTTTCAAATCTCTTTCTAAAAATCTCTTTCAATATACTTTCCTAAAACTCTCCTCTTCAAAGTTGTTTTCAAAAATTCCCTCCAAAATCTATTTTTCAAAGCTTCCTTTTTCAACTCCTTTCCAAAAGCTCTTTCTCCTCAAAATTCACTTTCTAAAACACTCCCTAGATTCACCCTCCTAAAAACTCTCTCCAAAAACCTTTCTAAAAAACTCTCTTTCCAAAATCTTCTTTCTAGAAACTTCCTCTCTAAGATTTCCTTCCAAAACCTTCGTTTCTAAAAACACACTTGCCAAAAATTCCTCCCTAGGATTCTCTTCTAGAAAAACCTTCGTTTCAAAAACGCACTTTCCAAAAACTCTTTCCTTAGAGCCCTAGAACCCACAATTAGGAAACCCTAATTTTCTTTCCAAAAAAAACATGATTTTCAAACTTTACCCCAAACCTAGGTTTCTAAAATTTCTTGTTTTCACATCCAAACTATACATGTTTTCAAAACCTCTTTTCTACGTTAAAAATTCCACACTTTCAAAACTAGAGTTTCCAGAATCTCCCTTTCCAAATCTTTGCCAAATCAAATCTTCCCTTTAGGAAACCAAATCCAATCTCCCCGTTTAGGAAACTAGATCCCGTCCTCCGTTTTTGGAAACAAAATCAAATCATTTTCTTTTAGAAACCAAATCCAATCCTTCCTAATCCAAACCTTTCTTAATTCAACTCCTTCCTAATTTCCTACATTCTTAAACCATAAGTTTCCTCTTCCTAATTTCCTACATTCTTAAACCATAAGTTTCCTAGACCTAAACTTTAAATCTTTTCTTAAGTTTTAAAATCCAACTCTTTTCTAATTTAAATCCTTCCTAAATTTTCACTTTCCTAAACCTTAAGTTTCCAAAACTTGAACATAAAAATCTTTCCTAAATTTTAAATCTCAATTTTCAAATGTTTGCTAATTCAACCATTTCCTAATTCTATCCTCTTTTCAAATCTTAACTTCTTAAACCTAAGTTTTCAAACATTTCCTAAATTCAAACCTTTCCTAATTTCAAGACTTTCTAAAATTCAAACTCTAAAACTTTCTAAATCCTAAACTTTCTAAATTTCAAATCTTTCTAAAATTCTAAGCTTCCTAAATTCAAAACTTTCTTAAGTTAAGACTTTCTAAACCCAAATCTTTCTAAATTCTAAATTTTCCTAAAACTTCAACTCTTTCCAATTTCAAAACTTCCTTGTTCTCAAAGCTTTCTTATTTTCAAAATTTCATTGTTTTCTAAACTTTCCCACTTTCAAAACTTCCCTTTTACAAACATTCCAAAATTCAAAACTTTCTTAACTTGAAACTTTCTAAATTCTAAGTCTTTCCTAAACTAAACTTTTCCTAATTTAAAACATTTCTAAATTCAATACTTTCTCATTTCAAAACTTTCCTAAAGTGAAAACTTTTCTAAACCTAAAACTTTCCTAAATTCCAAACTTTCTTAAGTTCAAAACTTTTCAAAAATAAAACTTTCCAAAAATAACATTTTCCTAATTCTAAACTTTCCTAATCCAAATCTTTCCTAAATTCCAAGTTTCCAAATCTTTCCAAATCTTCCAAATCTTCCAAATCCAACATTCCAATCCAATCTTTCTTAATCTCAAGTCTAGGTTTCCTAAACCTCCATCTTCCTAAAATCAATCTTTTTAAATCAAAGTCCAATCTTCTCAATTTCAATTTCCAATCTCCTCTTCTAATTTCAAATCAAATCCAATTTTCAATTCAATTTCTTTCTTCCAATCCAATCTCTCTCTCTTCAAATCAATCTCTTTTCAATCGGACTTCGGTTCGAACTACGACTGACCTGATTCCCCCAAAGGGATATGTAGGCAACCTTCATAGGTGCGGTCACAATACTTTTCAAACTTTTAATTCCACCCTCATGGGTGCGGTCTCCACATTTTTCAAATCTCAAATTCCAATCTATTTTCAAAATTCCAATTTCAAAATTTCTATTTTCAAATTTCTACTTTCAATTTTCAAACTTTCCAATTTCAATTCTATCTCTTCAAATCTCTTTTCAAATCTATTTTTCAATTCTCTTAACTTGCACTTGCATATCACGCATCATGTTAGTTTTCAAGCATTGTTTTTCAAAGTGGGTAGGATTGAACTACAGTTAGTTAAAGACTCTCATAGGTGAATCTAGGGTAGATTGACATGTAGGTACCGAAAGGGCGGGATAGGGTGATAGCTTAGTGCGTTTTCCCTACACGTAACCAACCTCCGAACCTAGATCACTGATTTCAAAGACCAAAAGGAGTTATTTTTCTAAAAAAGGCTAAATGTTTTCCAAAGGTTGCCAAACAACCCGTTTTCCTAAAAAAACCCTCTCTTGAGGATGTTTTCCAAAATCGTTTTCCAAAAACCCTAAGTGTAGTCTTCGGATTATTCTTAATTTTTAGGTGACCTAACTCACCTTAATCAAGTTAGGTGGCGACTCCGAATCTTTTTCAAAAGCCCTTTATTCAATTCAATTTTCAATTCAAACCTAGTCGCACTCATTCTTCTAGGAGGGTGAGTTCTAACGAGAGAGTACAACATTTTTTTCACTTGTGTGAGTATTCCTCGAGTGCAAAAAATCTGGGCACGACATCTCTTTGACATGTATTAGACTTAAGATTCAACTTTAAGTCTTAGTTATGAACTTTGTTAATCTGCACACTAAGTAGATTCATTAGTAACATAACACAAGGTTTAGTTATCATCAAAATCAACATGGGAATTAACCTTGAGTTAACAAGGATCAACCTCGACTCAACAAAGGTCAACCGGCCCACCAGGGGTAAACCGGTCAATTGAACCGAAAAAATACCGAAATGGACTTGGAATAACCCGTGAGAAGGCTTGAAGGTTGGAAACTATTGAGAATATTCCAAAGGGTTCCCAGTTTGATACTTAGAGTCGGTGTGGCTGCAAAAAGAGACCGGCCTACTAGGGGCAAAACGATCATTTTGCACCGGGCTCACTGTAATAGACTCAGAATGATCTGAAAGGTGTTGGAAGATTGAGGATACTATTAGAAACATCCTTGGAAGGTTGCCGATTTAATATCTAGAGCTGATGTGGTTTCTAGAGGCGATCAGATGTCTAAGGGCAAAATGGTCATTTTGACCAGATGGTCTCGAAATTGATTCAAAACTAATTAGAAGGCATTTGAACATGCTGGATTGTCTTTGGGATAATCTTGAAAAGATGAACTTACTGCTCTGAGGACTTAGATACTCTCTTGAAAAGCATGTCGGAAGGGCCCAAGCGGTAGTTTGGTCATTTTTCACTGGAGTATGCTAGCAGGCACTAGTGTTGACCCTTGTTTTGAGTGTTTCTGTCACTC
This sequence comes from Euryodendron excelsum, assembly GCA_033060915.1. Classification (NCBI taxonomy): domain Eukaryota; kingdom Viridiplantae; phylum Streptophyta; class Magnoliopsida; order Ericales; family Pentaphylacaceae; genus Euryodendron; species Euryodendron excelsum. Next base: position 48,607,157 of record CM065383.1, read on the forward strand.
TAATGGTATGTGATGAGTTAGTTTCCAAAGGTATCCTGTCTTTTGATAAACGTGTCACAGCCAAGAGGCGTGTTTGGTCCTATGACGTAGGGGTTTTGTTGGCAATTCCCAATGTCGACTTGTTTGCGAGTGCTTTCGCCACTCTGACAGTTGCGATCTTTGTGAGTGTTTCCACCACTTTGATGGTGTGCATTCATTCTGGAGATTGCCTAATCTCGAGAAGTTGTTAGATGGACTTTTCGTCTATGGGATCAACTTTGTCGAAAGACGTGCTGAATAACGGACATTCTACATTGATGGGCTAGCCGGCGCCAAAAGTGAACCATTCTACCATCTCGGGGACGTGGGTTTTGTCCTGGTCGACAAGTTTGAAGAGACTTACCATTTTGAGAAATTTTCTCGATAAACGTGATGGACTGGATGGACTTACCATCTGAGGGATCAACTTCCTTGAAAGACGTGCCAGATTGAGTTATATTGGTCTGGATTGGAATTGAAACAGGAATATAGGTGGAAATAGGGAATTACCGTCCTTAGGAAGATATGTCAACTGGAAATGGACCGAGCAATGCCCCAATGGCGTTTTGGTCATTTTGCCTCAATTAAGCTCGGTGGGTCCGCAAAGCGATTGATATACTGGATTGAGTCTGGAAAACTAGTTTAGATTTGAATGTGTCTGTGTTGGCTTGAATGTGAGTCTAGTCGAGTCAGAGATTATAGAGTGGACAAAAATGGGGTGCTTACTGTTGCCCCTCTTTTTCGGTCTTTGCTTGTCGAAGGCAGAAAATGATAAAATAATAGTCCCATGTTGATTGCAAGGCAATCAGAGGGATGAAATTTGAAAATTCTTGAAGACTGGAGCTTGTACATGGCAATTTTGGCCCATGGGGGCATTTGAAATCAAATTTTGGCGGGAAAAGAGGCAAAGTCGCCTAGAATTTGACTGTGGTGCCACTAATAGTGGCGCTCGACTTAAAATTGCCTTGGAGCCACTGCTTGATGCGTCAAGCCTGGGATTAAAACTAGAAAATTTTTGATTCGAAGTTTCGCGGTTTTGAGAGAAAAATCACAAATCCGAGAACTTCTCTCGAGCTTTTGCAAGGAAGGACTTTAGGGCTTTGACGAAATGAGCTCGGGAGATGCTGGAGAGTTGTCGGAAGTTGTCACTGTCATCAAAATAGTCATCGGAGATGAAGATTTCGCCGGAAAACTACAAGAGGTGAGTTTTTTGTTTTGTATCGATTTCGATGTGTGGAACTCCGTTTGAGTCATACAAATAATCAAAATTGATGTTTTGATGTGCTTTGAAAACTCTGGTGATATTATTTCTACATTTTGATGCTCGTTTTGATTGAGTTTGGGTGGTTTTACATATTTATGTAAAAGAGGTTTCTGCATGGATTGAAAATTTACTCCTACAGCCATGGGTGTTGCATTTTTTGAATAGATTTTTGTACCATGTGCCTTAGAAAAATGTGTTGAACAATCGTATGAAATTTCGTGATTTTCTAAAAACTTTTTAAATTTTTTATTTTTTGAAAAATAAAAAAATGCTTTGAATAATAGGAAAATTTGAGAAATTAATGGAAATATTTAAATTTGACATTTGGAAAAATATGAGAATATTTTAAAAAATATTTGAAGCAACTTTGAAAGATTTTTGCAATAATGTTGAAAACCCTTGAATTTTTGAAAAATAGAACATGTGTTTGGAAATTTAAAAATCTTAGGAATGTGCATAGATTATTTTATGTGTGCTGGTGTTATGTGATTGTGATATCGTGGGGTGCACAGCTAGTGTTCTATTTCCACATCTTGGGTGTTGTAGGGGCCTTTTATAAATGAAATTCTGCAGAAATTTTTTGAAATTTAGAAAAGAGTTTGAAAACTTTTGAAATAAAATCTTTTTGAAGGGAAAAGATATAAAACCTTTGAGGGTAGGGCCTTTTGGGCAAATAAGGCCCAGAGAAACTCGGCTGAAAAGGCCTTGAGAAACTCAAGAGGCCTAGAATAAAACTTTTTGAAAGAAAAACTTCAAAAAATTTGTGGAAATGGAATTTTGAATAAACCCTTTGAGGGAAAAGTTTAGGAAATCTTTGAAAATGGATTTTGAATTTAGAAAATTTTGAAATTGATAAAAACTTTGGAAGGAAGAATTTTTGAGGATTAAAACCTTGAAAATTTTTGAGGATTAATTTTGAACAAGTCTTTTTGAAGGAAATTTTTTTTAGAAAACTTTGAAACTTGATTGGAATAGAAGTCTTTTGATGAAGAGGCTTAGAGAAGTTTTAAGATGGATTTTGACTGAGACCTAAAAGTTAGAAAATCTTTTTTAGAATTGATTTTGAATAAACTGTATTGAGACTGGTGTTATTTATTCTTTTCTTTTTTCCTTTTCTTTTTTTAACCTTTTGTTATTTTGAATTGTACATACCATATCTTGATTTCCTTAGCTCGATTTGACTTTCAAGATGGCAATAGCGGGTGATGACAGTTCTGAGAGGAGGCACCAGTCTGGGGAATGAGCTTGTATGGATTTTGTTGGTAGTTCTAGCCATTTTAGAGGTCAGCTGGTCAGACGTCTTCTAGTCAGAGTGCGAGGGGAAGTATGCATCTAGTTGATTCTTTTCTTCCTGTCGAGCCGGCTATCGAGGGAGAGATCCGCTGAAGAGGAGGCAGCGGGTCTAGGAGACTGTGTGACTGGTTACGGGAGGGCCTCTTCTAGACACAGGCAGACGGACACTGATTTGGGGCATCTGGAGATACCAGACATTCCTCCATTAGGGGATCTTGCCTACCACCCTAGTTTATATTCTCGACAGCACTTGCCCCCTCCCCAAGTACATACATCCTTTAGAGGGGCCAACCATTAGGCTTTCAGCATCATGCAGCGGGCTGTGCTGTCTTATTGTGCATTCTTGGCAAAGATCGGGTTCAGGGTATTCATGGGATTGTAGGGTAATCTGACGGTCGACAAAAGAAAGTCTCATAATAATGGCCCAATCCAATCAATGCCAGTCAATAGAGTTGATGCCTGCGCATTGTTGGACTTGCCACCTCCTGATCGTTCATCTTTTCTTGTGTCCTGGCTTAATCGGGATGAGAGCACCTTCTTAGTTGAGCCACCCCCTACGTGGCAAGACATTATGAGGCAACGACTAGTTTTGTACATTATTTTTAGCCGCTTTTGCAACAATAACAAGTCGATCATCCCTTTTCAATTGGTGAGCATAGTAGCTGACTTAGGAGCGTTATCAGAGTTGGACTGGGGGTCTTTCTCCTTTGGTTGCTTCCTCAGATCCATGGGAGTCAGAACTTCTCTCTTTGGGGCAGTGTGATTGGATTTTAGCTCTTTCTGGTCTGGTGAAGCTATGAGTACTTGCCAATCCGCTGTCTAGAGGTAGTAGAGGCTGACCTTTATCCCTGGACCTTGAGATGGACTCGTGATTAGTTGGTCCACTGATCAAAGATCACTGACTTCGTGATGATGCAGGCGAATTTGGAGTTGAAAGAGGCGAAAGATGTGACTTGGTGGCCTTTTGTTGTATCGGTTCACTATAAGGCAGTTTGGTCCCTATGTCTCCATCGAGGATTTCCTTTCTTAGTGATGAGTCCTGAGAGTCCTATCTGGGAGATCGGTATTGGCGCCAGTTTCACGCGGAGTTCCGGTCGGTTAGAGATCCACCTGAGTATATGTTTGGAGCTTTAGTTGAGGGAGTTCTTGTTCTGTACCAAGAGCGTCAGCTGGGTACTGGTTTTTTGCTTCCTCTAAAGACTGACTATTCCACACATTTTGGGGCTCACTCCATGAGCGCCTTTACCTAGTTTGAGGTGGTGGTCGGAGCGTACACTGTTGGCCAGGAGGTAATTAACTTGTGGCGTCGGGTAGGAGGATATATGCCTCAAATCGAGTTTGCTGTCGTGAGGGATCAAAGAGACCAATACTAGACTGAGAGGGACTAGTTCCAGATAGAGAGAGACTAGTTCCAGGTTGAAGTAGCTACTTTGACAGCACGGTTAGCTTAGATGGGAGGCAGCAGGGTATGTTGTCCTTTTGTCTCTTTTTGTTCTAGCGTTGCTTAGTTATTCATCTGCTTTGCTGATTCAAGCTCTTCCTTCTTTGTAGGATGCTGGTGCTTCTAGTAGTCAGCCATCTCCCCCTGAGCCAAGTTTTGGAGATTTTGACCCAGATATTGACTTTGATCTTTGATAGGTGCCCCTTGTCGTGGGTCCAACTTCTCTTTTGCGCCATGTCCTGGACATGCATTTTTTTGTTAGATAGTTTATTTGTAATTTTCAAATAGAATAGATATTTATGATTCAAATAGCCAGATGTATGATTTGAACAACTAGATATATGGACAGATGCATGAACAGGGATAATGCTGATGATGTATTTTTATTACATGTTTTGGATATGATATTAAACTGCATTAGTGACTTTTATTTCTAGAAGGAGTTATGTCCTATGTATGCGAAGCTCATGCCAAAATTTTTGTGAAAATGCATGCACATGTAAGGAATGCACCAGTTAATAATATGGATGGGGTGCTGTCAAACCCTTCATTCTTGAAACAGCAACTTCTTTCTTTCCAGGGGTTTGATCTCTCATCTGGCTTGACCCTACCTTGATTGGATAATAGCATTTTGAACCTTTGCATCCTTTTTTGTCGACTTTGGCTTTCTACTTTGGGTGAGTGTCTGGGGTCATTTGGCTTAAACTTTCAACTCTCGGGGCTTCGGCAGCGACTTACCTGATCTTTGGCAGAGCGATGAGCAACCAGTCTTTTAATCTGAGGAGGCTTTATTTTAGCACCGTAATGTAGGCTAAGTTATGGGGTTTGAATCAAACGAATATGCAGGCACAAATTTAATGTTGTTTTCAGTAGGGTTTAGATCCATACCATCCTTGCTTGGTCTTCTAATGGGGTATGCCCCTTACTATCCTTCATTTGCCTCAACAACACGTATGACTCATTAGATCAAGCAATCCCTTTTCAATCATAGTGGACTTTAATAGGATTATAATGTAGGTCGTGGTTTCGGGTTTTTGCAAGAAAGGGTAAAGGCTCGAACGTATTGCTTATACTGGGCTTCTTTATCACCTAGGATCATCTTTATTTTTCCCTTCTTGCCTTTACTATATGCTCTTCAAGATGGCATGAAATGAAGTTTTTTTTAAGACAGCTTACCCTTTGATAACTCCTCCTTTTTTTGCTTTCCTTCTTCTTTCTTTTTGTGAGGTGGATACTTCTACAACTCTTTTCTCTCAGATTTTTTTTTCTAGTGTTTCATTCTAACTCATTGTGGGTTGTGATCCTTAGGTTAGGGTTTTCTTGGAAAGAAACATAACCGGCTCCATAAGTTTGACAATGGTTACTTTTAACAATATGGGGAATGAAATGAGGGCCCCTTTTATTTTAAACCAGATTGTTTGATCCATAGAGCCTTTACATTACTTCAACTTGGTAGAAGATGAGTGATATTCTTTTTGGAGACCTCAATTATCTGTCTGTCCTAGTGTGACAGGATGGTTTTGGATTAGGGTTGACAAAGGAACTTTGCTTTTTGCGAGACACTAGTGGGTTAAGCAAAGGGATTATAAACATTTTTTTTTTGGAAAAATGAAAGATGGCTCCTCTTCCTTTTGATAATATGGCCACCTATCGCTTAGCTTCGGTGTCTTGCAAGTGCTACTTTTGGGTGGCTCCTAACTCATCCTTATCCTTTCTCTTTTCGAAAAGTTAATCATTCAGCGAGTGGTTAACTCATGCTAGCACACTCTTCAAGTCAGGTGCTTCCTAAGATAGAATGCACCCCTTGTTTAGGAAGCATTCACCATTCACAAGGATATGAGACAACAATAATTGAATAAAAAAAAAACTATCCTTTTATTAAAGTATAGAGTTCTTATGAAAATGTAAACATAAATTTAAAGATAAAAGGTAAAAGAGATAGAAAGAGAGTGGATGAAAACACCCCTCTCTTGTATGCTTTTGAAGAGAATTCTTTTTAATTAGGCCTTGGAATGATGCCCACATCTTTGATGCTCCATCCATTATTGAGATCTTCAAACCATGCAAGGTAGGCAGATACTTCTTTTGAGGTTCTAGGTGAGTTGACAATGACGGTGCAGTTGTTAGCTTCGTTGACCTTCTTATTGTCCTCTGTGGCTTTCTCAGTTTCTTTAATAAATAGGTTGGCTAGCTCGCCTCTCTTTAGTTTGAATGGTTCTGCTGGTGCTTTTGGCTCTTCCAGTTCCCAGCTCATGTCTTCGTAGCTAAACTCAGTCACGGGCCAGGGGTTCTCCAATAGGTGGCACTCGGTTGTGGCATACCTAATATGTAAAAACTCATTCCTCCAACTAGTAATGGCCATGCCTTTGGCAGGGTCCTCCTCCATAAGTATTAGCTCCTGAATCAGCCAGTCTGCAGGATCATGTACTTCATTGGGATTATAGAAATAGATCGGGTATGACGGGAATTTCTCGTCTCAGTCGTTCTCTTCATCAATCTCTCAATCCCCTTCATAATTTTCGACCATGATTACATCCAATTCACCCTCCTCTTCTATTTCCTCTAGTATTAAATTGACAGTGTGGTCTGGCAGAAAATTTATAGTTACATTGGGGGCAGGAGTAGGGTTCACTAGGTTGTAGGTCAATGGTCTTATTGTCCATAAAGTCTTGAATTTTGTGTTTGTGGGAGAAGCAGCTTTCGGTGACATGCTCTTGGCCGCCCGAATGATATTTGCAAGTGAGGGCGCCATTGAAGGTTGGAGGTAGAGGGCTTGGCAATGGATGGGCCAATATGGGCTTCAATATGTTGTTCTTTAGTAGGTTATGGTAGGCCTCGGTTTGGTTGTAGGCTTAGGTATCAAAGGTACAGATGAGTTAGGCAGGCCTATTGAAGTTAGGTCGTACCCAATCAGTGCCAAAGTTAGGGCTCTGTATGTGTATGGTTAAAGTGGGTATGGGTAGGATATGGTGAGACTGAAGTAGTGGACGGTATTACGGTGGTTGAACGGGTAAGATGGCAGACACCTCACTCTCCTTCTTGATTACTTCCCTTGCAGTAGCTACCTTTTTAGCTATGTTGGCAGAACTTTCTCTAATTTTTGCATAGGGATTTGTAATCCTCCTCGTCTTGGGACCATTTTGTATCATTTCCCCTTGCATGATGCGTTTAGAGAAGCTTTTGCACATGCTCGTGTAGAGATTTTCATAGTATATGCCTTGGAAAGTGTGTTCAAATAATTGCACATACTCTTTCTCTTTCAAAGGGGATTGACTTGTGCTGTTGCTTCTCTCCATATAAGGGGATATCTCTTGAAGTTTTCTTTTTCTCCCTTACTTATTGTCATAAGGACCATAGATCAGAAGTGAGGTCTATGTTATGATGATATTGGGCTTTGAATGCACTGACCAGATCGATCCAAGTCGTGATCTTCCTTAGGTCGATTCGGGCGAACCATTGCAAAGCAGATCCAGTGAGACTATGTTGGAACAGTTGCATGAGGAGCTTTAAATCATTTTCATGACCACATAACGCCCCAGCATAAAAGCGAAGGTATGTAATGGGGTTATTGGTGCCATCATATTTATGAAAATCAGGCATTTTGAATGTAGCAGGTCTTGGATAATATGGGAGGAAGCACAACTCATCATAGGAAGGTGTCATGGCCATAGAGGCTTCGTTGCGAGTCTTCCAACCTTTGAATTTTCAGACTGAGAGGGTCTAGGGAAGTTCCTTTTACAGCAAGCGAGAGTAGTATAGTTTCCCCTTCTTCAGTGTTAACCCTCTTGGTATCTTCCTTGCTTTTCCCTGTAGTATCAGATTGAAGCACAGTCCTTAGGTTGGCAGGTTCAGAGTCCTTAGGAAAAACAATGGATGATGATGGGGCTACAACAACATCTTTCATAGCCATGGTTTGGATAAGCTTAAACATCTTATCAATCTTGGTTCTTATCTCATTGACTTTCTCTCGTGAGGCCGGGGAGGTTTCGTCAAGGTTGGTGGCCATTAGTAAAACTCTCTATCTGGTAATGATAGGGTTCCTAGTCGGCTGTGAATCTTTCTTAGGAGCAATGGTATCTCTTTATGGTGTGATCTCTGTGAAAGAAAAAGAAAGAAAAAGAAAACAAGGACACAAGTCACGAGTTAGTTTTTAATATTTGGAAAACTTTATACAATTCTTGTCTTAGAGGTGTCCCTTATTGAGACGGAGACTAAACATGATATAATTGGTCCACTTTTTGGAGATAGGGGGTCTATTCCTGTATGCAAATACTTTACCATTTGATTCAGAACATACATTCATTCATGACAAATAAAGAAGTACATTGAACTTTTGAGTTTAAATAAGCGGAATTGAAATATGTTTTAATAGGGGGCGGGGAACATTTTGTTGACTCCATTCCTTGATTTTGATGATAACAAAACATGATTTAATGATCTAATGATTCTACTTAGTGTGCAGATTAATTATTAATTAGTTTTCATTCAGATTGTGACTTGAAGCTTATCACAATAGAGAATTTGTGATGCAAAGATTAGAATGAAGAAGGATAAGCATGATGAGATGACACATTCAACAAAGCTGGTCTTATAAGAGAATGAAAGAATTTCAAGATAATGGATGTCAAGGAAGGAGATTGAAAATGCTCAAAGCCTTAAATAAATAGAAGAAGCCATATCTATTGAAGATTCCTAAAAAATCAGTTGAAATATAAAGATCTTAAGTCTTGAAAACTCTCCTGAGGATTTTAAAGAAGACTTGGATTAATGTATGAAGTAATGATGATTGAAGAGCTCTACTAGTAATCAAAATGGAGTTAATTCATCTAGAAGGGATTGAAAATGTTCTTTGAGTCATCAAGCCTTGAAGAAATGTTTTCAAGTCTTAGAAAGCTAGCTGGGATGATCCTTGGAAAGATTAGAGACTTTGAAGAAGAATGGAGAAAACCTGCAAAAACAAGTTTTTTGATGTAAAAAGTCAACCCCTTAAGGTTTAGGAGTCGACTCATCAAGACAGAACCTTGAAAATTTGCTGAGGACTCAAAAGAGTCAACTCCTCATCATTCAGGAGTCGACTCATTTAGACAGAGCTTAAAATTTCTGAGGACTGCTTAAAAGAGTCAACCCCTCACTCCTCAAGAGTCGACTCATTGAGAAAAAGAGTTGAGTCTACAGATTCAAACCAAAAGAGTCGACCCGTACCAGTCAGGAGTCGACCCCTCAAGGCAGAATACTAAAGCAGATATAAAAAGAGTCAACCCCTCATCAAAAAAGTCCACTCCCTGATAGCAACGGCTTTATTTTTTAACGTTATACTCCACTGCTTTTGCATCAAATGGTCTCTCATCCACTACCAACAACTAAAATCGATCCATGGCTTTAAATATAAGATCCCCATAGCTTCTAAACAAAATATAGAACGATTGTATTTGCTACATCAAGAGCTTGAAACTGGAAATTTTATGTGCCCTAATTGCTATATCTTTTTGCTGAGTGATTTAGGTTATCTATTAGGCTATACTTATTCATCTACTCATTAGGAGAGTTATCCTTTATATAACCTTTATTTATTTCACTTGAGTGGATTTGTAAACCAGTTAGTTTGATTTTTCTTGGGTAAAAACACTTGTAAGTTTGAGTGAAACTTGGACAAAATTACTTGAGTCTTGAGATCTTTGGAAAGAGCTCTTGTAAGAGTGAGCTGGACACTTGTAGCAAAATCAGCTGCTGTGTAAGGGGACTTTACATAGTGGAATATCTTCAAGAGGATCGAAGAAGAGAGGATGTAGGTAAGGTTGGTCGAACCTCTGTAAATCTGGTGCTCTTCTGTTCTTGCTCTGTTTTACTTATTTTCTCACTATGCTAGCTTGCATTGTGTTCCATCATTTACTTGCTTGATTTATACTTAGATTAATTATTTTTGAAGTACTTAAATTATTTTTAGTTGCATTAATTGATATAAATGTTATAAAACCCAATTCACCCCACCTCTTAGGTTGCTTTCTTGGGCTAACAATTGATATCACAACTTGTACTCTAGTATAAAGGCTTAACATCCTTAGAGTTGATCCATGACAACTATGTTTGTAAGCTCTCTAGATGAGGGTCAATCCACCAATGGACCTCTTATGTTTAATGGAACAAACGACAACTATTGGAAGAATAGAATGAGAATTTATATTCAATCTGTTGACTATGAGTTATAAAGGATTATCATTAATGGTCCTAAGACTCCCAACAAGTTCATAAAAGAGAAGTTATTCCTAAACCTAAAAATGAATGGGATGAGAATGACTTGAAACTTATGCAATCTAATGCTAAAGCTATGAACATTTTTTATTGTGCACTAGACCCAAATGAGTTTAATAGAATTTCATCATGTGAATCTGCCAAAGAAATTTGGGATAGACTTGAAGTGACTCATGAAGGGACCAATCAGGTTAAGGAATCCAAGATTAACATTTTTGTACATAATTACGAATTATTTAGAATGAAATCTGATGAGTCTATAACTGAAATGTTCACTAGATTCACTGACATTGTTAATGGTTTAAAGCCTCTTAGAAGAGTATATCCTAAATAGTGAGCAGGTGAGAAAAATTGTAAGATCACTGCCAAAGACATGGGAAGCAAAGATAACAGCTATACAAGAAGTTAAAGATCTCAACACTCTACCTCTTGAAGAACTTATTGGCTCTCTTATGACCTATGAACTAACCTGAAAACAAAATGCTCAAGAAGAAAAGGATAAAAGAAAGAAGTCTAATGCATTCAAGTCCACCACATCAAAAAATGAATCTAGAAATGAAGAAGAAAATGAGGAAGATCTTGCCCTCATCATAAGAAAATTCAAGAGATTCATGAAAAGAAGGTGAAAAGGAGGAAAAAAGTTTGAAGCAAAGGGTGAATCTAATAACAAAGATTCAACCATTATAAGTTATGAATGCCAGAAGCCAGGACCCATGAAAAATGAGTGTCCTCAGCTGAAAAAGAAAGAAAGGAAAGAAAGAGGGAAGAGGGTTCTAGTTGCAACATGGAGTGAAAGTGAAGATTCAAGCTCAGATGAATTTGAAACTCATGAAATGGCCAACTTATGTCTTATGGCACATGAAGAAGAAACAGAAGTAACTAATTCTGATTTTTCATTTAATGAATTACAAGATGCTTTCGATGTTTTGATTGTTGAATTTAAAAAGTTAGGCATAAAAAACAATCTTATCAAAAAGATGATATCCACTCTCATAGAAGAAAGTGAAGAGTTACAAAATGAAAATGATATTTTGAAAAAGAAAAACTCTGTTCTGAAAGAAAAAGTCACGGATTTAGAAAAGTCTCTTTCTAAATCTGTTAATGGAAGAGAAAAACTTGATGTTATGCTTAGTGAATGAAATTGCTCTATTGACAAGGTTGGAATAGTTATAGTGCTTTTAAAAATAAAAATTTTTTGAAAGCTATAATCACATATTTTTATTATCATAAGAAAGGTCACTTTGCAAACCAATGTTTCCTTATACAAAAATCTCATGTTGCCAAGAAAGCCTGGGTTCTAAAAGGAACATTGAAGACTAACCCTACTAGACCCAAGATGATTTGGGTACCAAATGTTAAAGATTGAGTTGCTTGTTTTGTAGGTATGTTTTCAAGCTAATTCCAAAAAGGATCAATGATACTTGGATAGTGGCTGTTCGAGACATATGATTGGAGATGAAACTCAATTCGCTTATCTCACACTAAAGGATAGAGGATTGGTTACTTTTGGAGATAATAGCAAAGGCAAAATCATCGATATAGTTAGTATTGGTAAAAATTATTTGACCTTTATTGAGAATATTTTACTTGTTAAAGGTCTTAAGTACAACCTGTTGAGTATTAGTTAATTGTGTGACAAAGGTTGCAAAGTAATGTTTGAATCTTCTAAATGTAATGTAGTAAATATAAATGATAACAAGATCATATTGACTGGTCATAGACAAGACAATATTCACACTTTCAATTTAAATGAATTATTTTCTTGTAAAATCAAATGCCTTGCTACTGTGAACAATAAGAATAGTTGTTTGTGGCACAAAAGGCTTGGTCATAATTGTATAAGCATTCTTTCAAAAATTTCAAAAATTGAGTTAGTAAATAGTCTTCCCAAACTCAAATTTGAAAAAGACAAAACTTGTGATACATGTTGTCATGCCCCAATTTTTTGCACTTAAGGAAAATACGCAAAAGTGAAAAAAATATAGTACTCTCTCGTTAGAACTCATTCTCCTAGAAGGATGAGTGCGAATAGGTTTGAATTGGAAATTGATTTTGAATAAGGGTTTTTGAAAACGGTTTGGAGTTGTCACCTAACTTGATTAAGGTGAGTTAGGTCACCTACAATTAGGCACAATCGGAATATTACAGTTAGGGTTTTTGAAAAAGGTTTTGAAAACTTCCTCAAGAGAGGGTTTTTAAGAAAATAGGTTGTTTGACAACCTTTGAAAATATTTAAGCCCTTTTTTAAAATAACTCCATTTAGTCTTTGAAAACAGTGATTGTAGGTTTGGAGGTTGGTTACGTGTAAGGAAGATGGACTAAGCCATCACCTTACCCCGCCCTTACGGTGCCTACATGTCTATTCACCCTAGGTCCACTCATTGGGAATCTTTGATTAATAAATGTCCAATACTATCTACTTTAGAAAAAAACTTTTAGAAAGAAATTTGATATGATGTAGATATGCAAGTGCCAGAATTTGATTTGATTTTGAAAGTAGATTTGAAAAGAACTTGATTTGATTTTCAAATAGATTTGAAAAGATAGATTTAATTTTTGAAAGAAGGTTTTTAGAAATTGGAATTGGAGATTTGAAAATATATTTTAGAATTAGAAACTTAAAATAGAATTGAAAATTTAAAAAAGGTTGTGGAATTAGAAACTTGAAAAGGTTATGACCGCACCTATGAGAGTTGCCTACGTAACCCTTTTTAGGAATCAGGTTAGTCGTAGTTCAGACAAGAGTCTGATTGAAAATAGATACTTTGAGGTTTTTGAAAAGTTTAACTTGAAAAGATTTGATTTGAAAAAGGTTTGATTTGAACTTTGAATAAAAGATCTGAAATTGAACTTGAGAATTTTGAAATTGATTTTGATTTGAAGAGATTGAATTTGGAAGAAGAATTTGGACTTGATTCGGAAAGAAAGAGTTGAGTTTTCAAAATATTTTAACTTAGATTGAATTTGAAAAACTCTCTTGGTTTAGAAAGGAATTTTAGAAAAGGGTTTAAGCTTCTTAACTTGGGATTAGGGTCGAACTAGGGTTTAGGCCTCCTAGAGTTTAGGTTACCCAATTGAATTAGAAAGGATTTGATTTAGATTTGAAAAGTTCGATTTTAGAAAGTTGAATTTATGAAAGGTTCAAATTAAGAAAAGTTCGAATTAGAAAAATTGGATTTAAGGGAGATTTGATTTGATTTGAAAACACTTGACTTAGAATAATTTGGAAAGTTAGGGTTTAGGAAAGATTGGATTTTGGAAAGCTTTGAATTAGGATTGTATCAAAATAGGAAAGTACCAAATTAAGAAAGTCTTGAATTTAGGAAAGTTTTAAATTTAGTAAGATTTGAATTTTGAAAAGTTTGAACTTATGAAAGTTTTTAATTTAGAAAGTTTGGAATTAGGAAATGTTTGAATTAAGAAATATTTGATTCTGATTTCTTAAAGTTGAAGATTTGAATTTATTTCCAAAAAAAGATGATTTGATTTGGTTTTCAAAATTGGAGAATTTGATCTAGTTTCTTAAACAGAAAAATTTGATTTAGTTTCCTAAATTGGAGGGTTGGATTTGACATGGAATTAGAAAGGTTGAATTTTGAAACTCTTGGATTTGAAAAGCTATGATTTTGGTGTAGAAAAATAGATTTTGGAAAACTAAGATTTGATGTGGAAAATAGAGGTTTTGAAAATCTATGATTTGAGGCAAAATTGAAAGTCATGTTTTTAGGAAAGAGAATTAGGGTTTCTTAATCATAGAATCTAGGGCTTGACTTGGACTCCAAAAAAGAGTATTTTTTTGAAGAGAAGATCTTTTGTAGAGAGTTTCTAGGAAGAAGTTTAAAGATAGTTTTTAGAAAGTATTTTTTAAGAGAACTTTTGGGAAGGAGTTTGAAAAGAGCTTTTTGAAAAATAGATTTTTGAAGAGAGTTTTTAGAAAGTATTTTGAAAAGCAATTTTGAAAGGGGTTTGAATATGGACTTTTTGAAAACCTTTTGAATATCTCACTTTTTTAAAACGATTCTAAGCATGAAGAGATTAGAACCATTCTAAGTTAGTGGTTTTAAAAATAACATGGATTCGAAATATGGACCAATTTGATTACTTTGAATATCACACTTTCCTAAAACAACTCTAATCATGGAATAGTTAGAATCATCTTAAGATTGTGGTTTTGATGAAAAACAACTTAGGGTTTACATCCAAAATATAGACCTTAATGGTTACAATGAATATAACACTTTCTTAAAGCAACCCTAACCATGAGTTGGTTAGAATCACTCTAGGAGTGTAATTTTGAACGCTAGTTTGAAAGATGATTTTGATGCAAATTTTGAAAACAATTTTGAGTATATGAATGAATATGATATGCACAATGCAAGTAGGGTCGTGAACATACAAGGTTGGCTTCACCATATAATTAAGGGGACCGAATCCACATGGTCTAAGGTTGAATTAGAAGAAAGCCCCCGACATGGTGACTTTCAACCATCATTCCTACACATGAATCGGGAATTCACTTGTTCCAAGCATGCAAGAAAAGGGGGAAGAAGATATGAGATTAAAATAGAAGAAAACCCAAATGGGTTAGAAGGAAGAAGAGGGAAGGGGGAAGTACGTAAACATAAAAGAGAGCCTACCTTGTTTTCTTCTTGTTTTGTTTGCTTTATTTTCTTCGCTTTGCTCGATCCTTGAGAGCTTCCAAGTTACAGCACCTTGAGTCTTTAATGGAGGCTTAGGAGGCTTGTATATAAGGGTATGGAACGTGTATAAGTGTTAGGGTTAAGTGTATGGCGGTTAGGGTTTTGAGGAAAGTAAAGAGAGCTAGGGTTTTGAGAGACTTCGAGCTCTGTAATTTGAAAAGTAGAGTTTCTGGACTGAGTTTGCAGCCCTTTTCACGCAGGAGGAGGCTCTGTATTTATAGATAGAAGATTGATCTAGCACCACTAGGAGTGGCGTTAGGCCAATCTTTGGCTTGGTGCTACTGCTAGTGGCGCTAGCCACTTAGGAAAGTCTTAAGGTCGGTAAACAACGTATCTTTCAACCCTTGATACACAAGGCAAAAGATATGATCACCTGTATTAGTAACTACCATGTAATTTTTGGCTTGGCTTCACTAGGAGTGACTCTGAAAGGTCTGAGAATGTTTCGAAAGGCTGGGAATGGTCTAGAAGGCTAGAAATGGGTAGAAACCCTTGAAATAGTGTTCCGGAGGTAACGAACTTGAAAAACAAGGTCGAAATTGTCAAAGGGGTCGGTTGAGCCATTAGGGGCAAAACAGTCAACTAGACCAAAAAACCACCAGAATGGACTTGAAATGTCTCATGATAGGACTTGAAAGGTTGGAAACATTATTTAGAATGTTTTGGAAAATTGCCAGTTTGATACCTAGAGCTGATGTGGTTAGAAAATGTGGCCGGCTCACTAGGGGCAAAATAGTCATTTTGCACCAGACTTGCCGGAAGAGACTCGAAATGATCCTGAAAGGTGTTGGAAGGTTGGAAATACTATTAGAAGCAATCTCGGGAGGTTATCGGTTTGATACCCAGAGGCGATGTGATTCCTAGAAGCGCTCGGGTGCTTGGGGCAAAATGGTCATTTGGACTAGTTGGTCCCGGAATTGGTCCGGAATCGACTGGAAGGTATTTAAACATGCCGGATTATCTTTGGGTTGATCTCAAAAGGATGGACTTACCGCTCTGAGGACTTAGGTCTTTCTCGAGAAGCGTGCTGGAAAGGCCTAAGGGGCAATTTGGTCATTTTAACTAGAGTGGGCTAGCAGGCACTAGTGTTGACCCAGGTTTTAAGTGTTTCTGTCACTCTAATGGTCTGTGATGAGTTGGTTTCCAAAGGTATCTCGTCTTTTGGTAAACGTGTCATGGCTAAGAGGCGAATTTGGTCCCGTGACATAGGAGTTTTTTTGGCAATTTTCAATGTCAACCTATTTGCAAGTATTTCTGCCACTCTGACGGTTGTGTTGTTTGCGAGTGTTTTTGCCACTCTGATGATACGTGTTCATTCCGGAGACTGTATGATCTTGGGAAGCTTCTATATAGACTTATCGTCTAAGGAATTAATTTTCTTAAAAGACGTGTTGAATAACGAATATTCTTCATTGGTGGGCTAGCAGGCACCAAAGGTGGACCGTTCTACCATCTCGGGGATTTGGGTTCCGTCCTGGTCGACGGGTTTGAAGGAACTTATCGTTTCGAAGAGTTTTCGTAAAAAACATGCCGAACTGGATGGTCTTATTGTCTGAGGGATCAAATTTCTTGAAAGGCATGCTGAATTTTATTTGAATTGAAATTGGATTTAGGATTTGTAAGCACCCCATTTTTGACCGCTCGGCAGCTTATAGTCTGTCCAAACTTGAGTTCAAGTCAATATGGACATATTCTAGAATTTTAGTCCTAATCCCGTCAATCAAACCGCTTCGCGGGCACGCCAGGCCCGAATAGAGGCAAAATGATTAAAATGCCCTTATGGGCATTGTTCGATCTAATCTCGCAGGCATGTCTTCCCGAAGACTATAAGTCCCATTTTCCAATCCAATTTCAATCCCTCTCTCGAGAAAGTTGATTCCTCGAGACCGTAAATCTATCCTGTCCGGCACATTTTCTGAAGAAAGTTTCTTCAGAATGGTTAGTCCCTTCAAACCCGTCGACTGGGATGAAACCTCAAGTTCCCTAGATGGTAGAACAGTCCACCTTTGGCGCCTGCTAGCCCGCCAACGCAGAAATGTTGGTTTCAGCATGCCTTTCAAAAAAGTTGATTTCTAAGGCACTAAGTTCCTTTAGTAGCTTCCCGAGATCAGGCAGTCTCGAGAATCATCGCGAACCGTTAGAGTAGCGGAAGTACTCGCAAAAATCGCAACCGTCAAAGTAGGGGAAATACTCGCAAATAGGTCGATGTAAGGAATTTCCAACAAACCCCTATATCATGGAATCGTCGTCAGAGTGGTGGAAACACTCAAAACCCAAGTTAACACCAGTGCCTGCTAGCCCACTCCGGTGAAAAATGATCAAACTGTCCCGAAGGCCATTTTTGGCACGTTTCTCAAGAAAATACCTAAGTCCTCAAAACGGTAAGTCCACCCTTCCAAGATTGTCTTAAAAGCAATCCGGCATGATTAGGTGCCTTCTAGTCTGTTTCGGGCCAATTTCGAGACTTTCTGGTCAATATGACCATTTTGCCCCTGGGCATCCAAGCGCCCCGGGAACCACACCAGCTTTGGTATCAAACCGGTAACCTCCCGAGAATGCTTTATATAGTATTCCAAACCTTCAATTTTCTTTCCATATCATTTCGAGTCAATTCTGGTAAACCTAGTGCAAAATGACCGTTTTGCCCCTAATGGGCCGATTGCCTTTTTCGACCACACCGGTTCTGGGTATCAAACTGGTAGCCTTTGGGAACATTCTAAATAATGTTTCCAAATCTCGAGTCTTCTTCCGGGATATTCCGAGTCCATCTCGGTAGCTTTTTGGCCAGATTGACCGTTTTGCCGTTAATGGCCCGATTAACCCTTCCGACACATCTTGTCCTCATTTTTCAAATTAAATACCTCCGGGACCCTATTCTAAGGGTTTCTGCCCTTTTCTGGCCTTCCGGGTCATTCCCGGTCCCTTAAATCCTCCTCGGACCTTCCGGAGCCACTCCTAGTGAAGCCAGGCCAAAAATTACATGGTAGTCACTAGTACAGGCGTCCAAATCTTCTCAAGATACGTTGCTTGCTGACTTAAAAGCTTTCTTAAGTGGCTGGCGCCACTAGTAGTAGCGCTAAGCTAAAAAATGGCCTGGCGCCACTCCTAGCGGCGTTAATGTATTCTTTGGCCTGGCACCACTGCAGCAGGCGTTAGGTCATTCTTCCCTCTATAAACATAGAGCTTCCTCCAATGTAAAAGGGGTCCGCAAACTCAGTCTAAAAACCCTACTCTTCAATATACAGTGCTCGTAGCTCCTATAAACCCTAGTCTCCTTAGGTTCTCCAAACCTTAGCTTCCATACACAAACCCTAGCCTCCTATACATTCATACACACTCTTATACACTCATACATTAGCCTCCAAAGCCTCCACTGAAGACTTAAAGTGCTGCAAACTAAAACTCTCGAAGATCAAGACAAGCCCTCGAAGACTGAAGCAAAGAAGGAAAAGCAAAGCGCGCAAAGCAAAGCAAAATAAACAAGACGCAAGGTAGGCTTTCTCTTTAAGTTTATGCATTTTCCCCCTCTCTTCTCTCTCCTAACCCACTTGGGTTTTCTTCTATTTTAATCCCCCATCTTCTTCCCCCCTTTCTTGCATGCTTGAAATAAGGGACTTCCTGGTCCATGTGTAGGATTAGGCTATTGGAGGGTCACCGTGTCGGGGGCTTTCTTTTAGTCTATCCGGAGACCACATGGGTTCAGCCCCCTTGATTATGTGGTGAAGTCTTTAACCTTGAATGTTCACGACCCCAACTTGCATTGTGCATATCATGAACTTGCATTCTTCCAAAATTCTTTTTTTCAAACTTGTTTTCAAAAGCTTGTATTAAAATTGTTTTCAAAACTTGTTTTCAAAATCACAATCCTAGTGTGATTCTAGCATTTTCATGGTTAGAGTTGCTTTAGGAAATTGTTACATTTAAAGTGACTAATATGATCAATATTTTCAAAATCCTTGTTGTTTTCAAAACCATTATTCTAAAGCGGTTCTAGCCTTTTTATGGTTAGAATCGCCTTAGAAATGTGAGAGATTTTTATAAACTTTCTAAAAGCTTCCTTTTCAAGCCTCTCTTTCGAAAAAATCTCTTTTCTAACATACTTTCTAAAAATTCTCTCCAATCTCCTTTTCAAAGTTTTTTTCCAAAATTGCCTTCTAAAAATTCCCTTCGAAAATCTATTTCTCAAAATTTCTTTTTAAACTCCTTTCCAAAACAATGTCCTCAAAATTCACTTTCTAAAAATGCTCCCTAAATCTCTTTCCTAAAAACTCTTTCCAATAATCTCCTTTCGAAAACTCTCTTTTCGAAACTCACCTTCTAGAAACTTCTCTCTAGGATTTCCTTCTAAAAATCTCCTTTTCTAAAAACTCACTATCCAAAAATCTCCTTTCTTAAAGTCCAAGTCAAACCTTAGAACCCATGATTGGGAAACCCTAATTCTTCTTCCCAAAAACATGATTTTCAATTTTGCCTTAAAACCTAAGTTTCCAAAATCTCTTGTTTTCTACATCAAAACTATATATATTTCCAAAACCCCTTTTCTACATCAAAACTATAGTCTTACCAAAACTAGGATTTCCAAAACTCCATCTTTTCAAATTCATGCCAAATCCAATCTCCCCTTTAGGAAACCAAATCCAATATCCCAATTAGGAAACTAGATCCTATCTTCCATTTTTGAAAACAAAATCAAAACACCTCTTTTAGAAATAAAATCCAATCCTTCGATTTAGGAAATGGGAATCCCACTCCCTCCTAATCTCATACCTTCCTAAACCTTAGGTTTCTAAAACTTAAACTTTCAAATCTTTTCTAAATCTAAATCTTTCCTAATTCTACCCTTTCTTAAATTCCATACCTTTCCAAATCTTAACTTTCTAAATATAAATCTTCAAATCTTTCTTAAACTCAAACTTTTTCTAATTTCAAGAATTTCTAAAACTCAAACTTTGAATTATTCTAAAATTCTAAATTTTTCTAAATTTCAAATCTTTCCTAAATCAAACTTTCCTAATTCGAAAATTTTCCTAAAATGAAACTTTCCTAATTCAAAAACTTTCCTAAAATGAAACTTTCCTATTTTGACACTTTCCCAATTCGAATCTTTCCTAAATTCAATCCTTCCTTAATCTTCTAAGTCCAACATTTGAGTCAAATCTTCCTTAAACCTCAAGTCTTTCCTAAATCCTATCTTTCCTAAGTCTAGGTTTTCCAAATCTCACTATTTTCAAAATAAGTCCAAATCTTTCTTCCAAGTTCTATCTTTCCAAATCAAAGTCTAATCTTTTCAGTTCCAAAATTTCAATTTCTGATTCTTGTAAGCACCCCATTTTTGACCGCTCGGCAGTTTACACTCCGTCCAGACTTGTTTTCAAGTCATTGTGGGCATATTCCTATCGAAACCAATTCTTTAGGTCCAAATTCCGTCTTTCCATCGCTTCGTGGGCTTGTCAGGCCCAAATAGAGCTAAAATGACCAAAATGCCCTTAGAGGCATTGTCCTTTCCAAAATCTTTCTAATCCCCCTCTCGAGACAGTTTATTCCTCGAGACAGTTCCAATCCAGGCACGTCTCTTCGGAGATGATAAATCCCCTTTCCAATCCCTCTCTCTCGATAGTTTACTCCTCGAGACGGTTCCAATCCAGGCACGTCTCTTCGAAGACGGTAAGTCCCATTTCCAACCCCACTCTCGAGACAGTTTATTCCTCGAGACGGTTCCAATCCAGGCACGTCTCTTCGGAGACGGTAAGTCCCCTTTCCAACCCCACTCTCGAGACAGTTTATTCCTCGAGACGGTTCCAATCCAAGCATGTCTCTTCGGAGACGATAAGACCCCTTTCCAACCCCACTCTCGAGACAGTTTATTCCTCGAGATGGTTCCAATCCAGGCACGTCTTTTCGGAGACGGTTAGGCCCCTTTCCAACCCCACTCTCGAGATAGTTTATTCCTCGAGACGGTTCCAATCCAGGCACGTCTCTTCGGAGACGGTAAGTCCCCTTTCCAATCCCTCTCTTGAGACAGTTTATTCCTCGAGACGGTCCGAGTAGCATGTGTCACGACGACCACCGTTAGAGTGGCGGAAATACTCAAAACCCAGGTCAACACCAGTGTCTGTTAGCCCACTTTGGTGAAAAATGACCAAATTGTCCTTTGGACCGTTTCTGAGACTTTCCGGTCAAGATGACCATTTTGCCCCTAGGCATCTGAATGCCCCGGGAACCACACCGACTCTGGGTATCAAACTGGTAATGTCCCGAGAATACTTTTATAGTATTCTCAATCTTCCTTTACCTTTTCGGATCATTTCGAGTCAGTTTCGGCCAACCCGGTACAAAATGACCGTTTTGCCCCTGGAGGCCCGGTCTCCTTCTTCAACCACACCGGCTCTAGGTATCAAACCGGTAATGTCCCAAGAATACTTTTTATAGTGTGCTCAACCTTCCTTTACCTTTCCGGATCATTCCGAGTCAGTTCCGGCAAACCCGGTACAAAATGACCGTTTTGCCCCTGGTGGGCCGGTCTCCTTTTCCGACCATGCCGGCTCTGGGAATCAAACCGGTAACCTCTAGGAACATTCTGAATAATGTTTCCAGATCCCAAGTCTTCTTCCGGGACAATCCGAGTTCGCCCCGACAGCTTCCTAATCCGATTGACCGTTTTGCCCCTAAGGGCCCGGTCAACCTTTTCGACACATCTTATCCTTAATTTTCAAGTCAAATACCTCCAGGACACTATTTTAAGTGTTCCTGCTCCTTTCTGGCCTTCCGGGTTATTCCCGGCTCCTCCAAATCATTTTCGGACTTTCTGGAGTCACTCTTAGTGAAGCCAGGCTAAAAGTTACATGGTAGTCACTAGTACAGGCGCCCAAATCTAGTCAAAGATACGTTACTTGCCGACTTATAAAGTTTCCTAAGTGGCTGGCACCAGTAGTAGTAGAGCCAAGCCAAGAATTGGCCTGGCGCCACTCCTAGTGGCGCCAAGAGAAATTTTGCCCTGGCGCCACTGCAACAGGCGCCAGGTTTGTCTAACTTCCATAAATACAGAGCCTCATTCAGCGTGAAAAGGGTCTACAAACTTAACCTAAAGATCATATAATTCGATATACAGAGCTCGAGCACCTCAAAAACCCTAACCACCTTAGGTTTTCCAAACCCTAGCCACCATGCACAAACCCTAGCCTCCTATACACTCGTACACACCTCCATGCACTCATACACTAGCCTTCAACCATCCTTTGAAGACTTGAAGAGCTGCCATCTAAAGCTTGAAGAAAACCCTTGAAGGTTGAAGAAGAAGATCAAGACGAAGACCGAAGATTGAAGACAAGCAAGGCGCGCAAAACAAAGAAGATATACGGTAGGTTTTCTATTTAAATTTTCGCACATCTCCCCTCTCTCTTCTCTCTCCTCACCCACTTGGGTTTTCTCTTTTTTAATCTCCCATCTCTTTTCCCCCTTTCTTTGCATGCTTGAAACAAGGGGATTCCCGGTCCATGTGTAGGATTGGGCTATTAGAGAGTCACCGTGTCGGGGCTTTCTTCTAGTCTAACCAAAGACCACGTGGGTCCGGCCCCCTTGATTATGTGGTGAAGCCTTAGCCTTGTATGTTCACGACCCCAAATTGCATTGTGCATATCATAATCTTGCATCTTTTAAAATCCGTTTTCAAAGTTGTTTTCAAAATCGTTTTCAAACTTGTTTTCAAAATTGCATCAAAATCTCTTTTTCAAAAACTTGTTTTCAAAACCACAATTCTAGGGTGATTCTAGCCTTTCCATGGCTAGGGTTGCTTTAGGAAAGTGTTATATTAAAAGTGACATTTTTGGTCTATATTTTCAAATCTTATTGTTTTCCAAAACCACTTTCTTAAAGTGGTTCTATCCCTCTTATGGTTAGAATCGCTTTAGGAAAGTGAGACGTTTTCATACTTTCCAAAAAACTCTCTTCAAAAATCTCTTCCTAAAAATCTCTTTTTCAACATACTTTTCTAAAATTCTCCTCTTCAAAATTGTTTTTAAAGACTCCCTTCCAAAATCTATTTTTCAAAACTCCCTTTTTCCACTCCTTTCCAAAAACTCTTTCTCCTCAAAATTCATTTTCTAAAAACACTCCCTCAATTCACTTTCCTAAAAGATTCTCTCCAGCAATCTCCTTCCAAAAAGCTTTCTAAAAAACTCTATTTCCAAAATCTTCCTTCTAGAAACTCCCCTCTGGGATTTTTCCTCCCAAAATCTATGTTTCCAAAAACACACTTTCCAAAACTCCTTTTTAAAATTTTTTCCCAAAAACTCCCTCTTCAAATTCACTTTCCAAAAACTCCTCCCTAAGATTCCCTTCTAGAAAACCTTCGTTTCCAAAAACGCACTTTCCAAAAACTCTTTCCTTAGAGCCCAAGTCAAGCCCTAGAACCCACAATTAGGAAACCCTAAATTTTCTTCCCAAAAACATGGTTTTCAAACCTTGCCCCATACCTAGGTTTCCAAAATCTCTCGTTCTCTACATCCAAACTATACATATTTCCAAAACCTCTTTTCTACGTTAAAATTCCACACTTTTAAAACTAGGGTTTCTAGAAACTCCTTTTCCAAATTCTTGTCAAATCAAATCTTCTCTTTAAGAAACCAAATCCAATCTCCCCGTTTAGGAAACTAAATCCAATCCTCTGTTTTTGGAAACAAATTCCAAACCTTTCCTAATTCAACTTCTTTCCAATTTCCTACCTTCCTAAACCATAAGTTTCCTAAACCTAAACTCTAAATCTTTCTTTAAATTTCAAAATCCAACTCTTTCCTAATTCAAATCCTTCCTAATCCTCCACTTTCCTAAATCTTAAGCTTCCAAAACTTGAACATAAAAATCTTTCCTAATTCAACCCTTTCCTAATTTAACCCCTTTTCCAAATCTCAACTTTCCAAATCTAATTTTTCAAACTCTTCCTAAACTCAAACCTTTCCTAATCTCAAAATTTTCTAAAATTCTAAAACTTTCTAAATCTTAAACTTTCTAAATTTCAAATCTTTCCAAATTCGAAACTTTCTAAATTTAAAACTTTCTCAAGTTAAATTTTTCTAAACCTAAATCTCTCCAAAATTCTAAACTTTCCAAACCTTCAACATCTTTCCAAATCTAAGACTTTTCTAAACTCAAAACTTTCTTAATTCAAACATTTCCTAAACTGAGAACTTTCCTTTTTCAAACCTTTCCCAAAACGAAACTTTCTTATTTTCAAAACTTCCTTGTTTTCTAAAACCTTTCCACTTTCAAAACTTCCCTTTTTCAAAACATTCCAAAATTCAAAACTTTCTTAACTTGAAACTTTCTAAATTCTAATCCTTTCTTAAACTAAACTTTTCCTAATTCAAAACATTTCTAAATTCAATACTTTCCTATTTCAAAATTTTCCTAAAGTGAAAACTTTCCAAATTCAAAACTTTCCTAAGTTGAAATTTTCTTAATTCAAAAACTTTCCAAAAATAAAGCTTTCCTAATTCGAAACTTTCTTAAAGCGAACTTTTCCTAGTTCGAACATCTCCTAAAATCTAACCTTTCCAAATCTTTCAAGCTAAGTCAAATCTTTCCTAAGTCTCTTCTCTTTCCTAAGTCTAGGTTTTCTTAAACCTTCTCTTTTTCAAAACAAGTCCAAATCTATCTTTTCAAATCAAAGTCCAATCTTCTCAATTTCAATTTCCAATCTCCTCTTCTAATCTCAAATCGAATCCAATTTTCAATTCAACTTCTTTCTTCCAATCCAATCTCTCTCTTCAAATCAATCTATTTTTAATCGGACTCCGGTCCAAACTACCACTGACCTGATTCCCCCAAAGGGATATGTAGGCAACCTTCATAGGTGCGGTCACAATACTTTTCAAACTTTCAATTCCACCCTCATGGGTGCGGTTTCCAAAATATTTTCAAATCTCAAATTCTAATCTATTTTCAAAATTTCTATTTCAAAATTTCTATTTTCAAATTCCTATTTCCAAGTTTCCAAACTTTCCAATTTCAAATTCTATCTCTTCAAATCTATTTTCAAATCAAATTCTTTTCAACTTTATTTCCAAATCTATTTTTCAATTCTCTCTTATTCTGCACTTGCATATCATGCATCATGTTAGTTTTCAAACATTATTTTTCTAAAATGGATAGGATTGAACATTTGTTAATTAAAGACTCTCATAGGTGAATCTAGGGTAGATTGACATGTAGGTACCAAAAGGGCGGGGTAAGGTGATAGCTTAGTGCATCTTCCCTACACGTAACCAACCTCCGAACCTAGATCACTGATTTCAAAGACCAAAAAGGAGTTATTTTTCAAAAAGGGCTAAATGTTTTCCAAAGGTTGCCAAACAACCCGTTTTCCTAAAAAGAAAAAACCCTCTCTTGAGGATGTTTTCCAAAATCGTTTTCCAAAAACCCTAAGTGTAGTCTTCGGATTATTCTTGATTTTTAGGTGACCTAACTCACCTTAATCAAGTTAGGTGGCAACTCCGAATTTTTTTCAAAAGCCCTTTATTTAAACTAATTTTCAATTCAAACCTAGTCGCATTCATTCTTTTAGGAGGGTGAGTTCTAACGAGAGAGTACAGCATTTTTTTCGCTTGTGTGAGTATTCCTCGAGTGCGAAAAATCTGGGCGCGACAATCCTTTATTCTAAATTCAAATCAAATCCAAATTCCAATTCAATTCTTTTTTCTCAATCAAAAACTTCTATTTTCTATTGGACTCTTGTCCGAACTACGACTGACCTGATTCCTAAAAAAGAATACGTAGCAACTCTCATGGGTGTGGTCATAACCTTTTTCAAATCTCTAATTTCATAATCTATTTCAAGTTTTCAATTCCAAAAATCTATTTTCAATTCTCCATTACCAATTTCTAAAACTTTCCAATTTCAAATTTGTCTTTTCAAATCAAATCAACTTCAATTCCTCTTTTCCAAATCTATTTTCCAATTCTCTTTTTTTTTGCATTTACACATCGTGCATTATTCTTTTAAAAATTCTTTTCTAAAGTGGATAGGATTGGACATTTGTTAGTTGAAGACTCTCATAGGTGAATCTCGGGTAAATAGTCATGTAGGTACCGCAAGGGTGGGGTAGGATGATGGCTTAGTGCGTCTTCCCTACACGTAACCAACCTCCGAACCTAGGATCACTGTTTTCGAAAGACCAAAATGGAGTTATGTTTTTAAAAAGGACTTAACTATTTTTCAAAGGTTCCCAAACAACCTGTTTTCTTAAAAACCTTCTCTTGAGCTAGTATCTTCAAAATCATTTTCAAAAACCCTAAGTGTAGTCTTCGGATTATACTTAGTTTTTAGATGACCTAACTCACCTTAATCAAGTTAGGTGGCGACTCCAAATTATTTTCCAAAAGCCCTTTATTCAAATTAATTTTTAATTCAAACCTAGTCGCACTCATTCTTCTATTCTAATGAGAGAGTACAATATTTTTCTCGCTTGTGTATGTATTTCTCAAGTGCAAAAAATCTGAGCGCGACAAGATTGAAATAGGGACTTACCGTTTCTAGGAAGACGTATCAACTATAATAGGACTGAGCAATGCCACAAGGGTATTTTGGTTATTTTTGCCTTTATTAGGCCCGGTAGGCTCGCAAAGCAATTGATTGTTTGATTGAGTTTGAAAATTTGATTTAGACTTTGATGTGTTTGTGTCCATTTGAATATGAGTCCAGACAGATCGGAGATTTCCGAGCGAGCAAAAATGGGGTGCTTATACATCTTAAATGGAAAAGCAAACCAGAGTTTCTTTTAAATCCATAAACATGCTCTCTACCTCTAGACCACTACAACTATTACATATGGATCTGTTTGGATCGACTAGAACTTTAAGTTTAGCTGGTAAACAGTATGCTCTTATCATTGTTGATGATTACTCAAGATTTACATGGACATTCTTTCTAACTCACAAAGATGAAACAATTGCTTTCTTTACCAAGTTTTGTAAAAAGGTTCAAAACGAAAGGGATTTACAATCACACCAATTAGGACTGACCATGGTGCTAAGTTTGATTACAAACCTTTTGAAATATATTGTAATGAAAAATGATTTTGAACATAATTTTTCAGTACCTAGAACTTCTCAACAAAATGGGGTTGTTGAAAGGAAAAATAGAACTTTGAAAGAAATGGGGAGAACATTGATTTGTGAAAATAATTTGCCAAAATATTTTTGGACTAAAGTTGTTAACATAGCTTGCTATGTTTTAAATAGAGTTTTAATAAGAAAACTTTTAAATAAAACCTCATATGAGCTTTGGAAAAATAAGAAACCAAATGTTTCATATTTTAGAGCTTTTGGATGCAAATGTTTTGTGTTAAATAACAATAAGGACAACCTTGATAAATTTAATGCAAAATATGATGAAGCTGTCTTTCTAGGCTATTACTCACATAACAATGCCTATAGAGTTTACAATAAGAAAACCTTAGTTATTGAAGAATCAATTCATGTTACCTTTGATGAATTAAACTCTTTGTCTAGAAAGGTTATGAGTGATGATGTAAATGATGTGGAGAAAAGTATGGACAAGCTGAGTATCTATCCAACTCAAAGTAAAGCTCCACCACAAGGGAAAGGAAACCAAAACACTCCTTCAAGCCAACAAGATGTGAATGAAGGATTGCCAAAGGAATGAAAATTTATCCACAACCATCCAACAAAGCAAATATTAGGTGATCCATCACAAGGGATAATAACAAGATCATCTCTTAAAAATGTATGTAATCATCTTGCTTTTCTTTCACAAATAGAACCAAAATATTTTCAAGATGCTAAAAATGATGAATCATGGATTATAGCCATATAAGAAGAGTTAAACCAATTTGAAAGGAATAAGGTATGAAATCTTGTTCCTAGACCTGAAGGTCATCCTGTAATTGGAACCAAATGGGTGTTTAGAAATAAGATGGATGAATCTGTAACTGTTGTTAGAAACAAAGCATGACTTGTAGCTCAAGACTATAGTCAAAAAGAAAGAATTGATTTTGATGAAACCTATGCACATATAGCTAGATTAGAAGCTATTTGAATGTTGCTTGTATTTTCATGTTTCAAAATTTTCAAACTTTATCAAATGGATGTGAAAAGTGCATTCTTGAACGGTTTTATATTTGAAGATGTGTATGTTGAACAATTACCTGACTTTAAAAACCCTTTATCTCCAAATCATGTTTTAAAACCTATTAAAACCTCATATGGTTGAAAGCAAGCCCCAAGGGCCTGGTATGAAAGGCTAAGCAAATTTTTGACAAAAACTAGTTTTACAAGCGAAAAGGTTGATACAGCTCTCTTTATAAAGATTAAAGATCATGACATGTTATTTCTGCAAATTTATGTTGATGACATTATATTTAGCTCTACTAATGAAAAGTTTTGCAAGAAATTTGCTAAGTGTATACAGGGTGAGTTTGAGATGAGCATGATGATTGAGCTCAATTATTTTTTTGGACTTCAAATCAAACAATCAAAGGAAAAAATTTTCATTAACCAAGCTAAATACATCAAAGATCTACTCAAAAAGTTTGGACTAGAAGATGTAAAACTATTGAGCACCCCTATGAATACTTTAACAAAGTTTGACAGCGATGAGAAAGGTATTTCTGTAGATACTAAACTATATAGAAATATGATAGGCTCATTGCTTTACTTAAATACTAGTAGGCCTGATATTATGTTTAGTGTATGCTTGTGTACTCGATTTCAATCTAATCCTAAGGAACAACATGTTGTTGCTATTAAGAGAATATTTAAATATCTTAAGCACACACCTAATCTTAGATTGTGGTATCCTAGAGGCATATCTTTGAACTTAATTGGCTATTCTGATGTTGACTATGCTGGTAGTAAAGTTGGTAGAAAGAGCACTAGTGGCTCTTGTCAATTTCTTGAAAATATGCTTATTTATTGGTTTAGCAAGAAACAAAGCACAGTTGCCCTTTCCACAGCTGAGGCTGAGTATATTGTAGTCAGAAGTTGTTGTGGACAAGTCCTTTGAATAAAACATTAACTGGAGGATTTTGGTTTAACATTTGAACATATCCCGATTAGATGTGATAACACAAGTGCCATCAATCTAATCAAAAATCCTATCCAACACTCTCGTACAAAACACATTGAGATTAGACATTATTTTATATGTGATCATATGCAAAAAGGTGATATCTTGCTTGATTTTGTAAGTACTGAATATCAACTAGCTAATATATTCACGAAACTTTTAAGTGAAGATAGATTTTGTATAATTAGAAGAGAATTGGGGATGAACAATCCTTTATCTTGAATGCTTAGATATTTATATATGTTTTATAATGCATATGTACCTTTGAAATAGATTATAAGCTTGTTTGATGCATTTCATAGCTTGTAAAAATACATCTCTACATTTCTGAAGGAAAAGAGTCGACTCATGCCTTCAAAGAGTCGACCCCTGGATTCTGGAATTAGCTCCAAAAGTCCTCTGTTGAAAAGAGTCGATTTCTTTAGATAGAGAGCTTGGAAAACTTTCATTGCAAAAAATGAGTCGACCCGTTCAAGCCAAGAGTCAACCTATTAGCCTCAAATTGATCTAAAACTATAAAACCCCTTCTCCCAAAGGAAAATGAAGACCTCTGCCTCTGCATTTCATTTTTTTTTTTTGTTTTTGAACAGTTACTTTAAATAGAATGGCATGTCATTCTCTAAGAAATATGTAAATGATTCTCTTTGTCAAACTCTCTCAATATTTATTATCTATGAATGAGTCAAAAAATGATGTGTTTTGAACTCTTTGTCTTATCATTGCTAATTTTCTTGTGACTGTTGAATGAGTGAATACTTTAACTGCCTTGATCATCGTCTTTTTCATAAAAATCATTTTATTCTTTTTTTTTTTTGCTATTGTATTTGTCTATATTATCCATTTATTACTCTTTTTGATGATTTGAAAAAAATCGGGAGAGAATATTCTCAAAAGATAAAAGGGAGAGAGAATCTTAAAAGACAAAAAGGGGAGAGAACACTCCTCAATACATTCTTCAATGTATTACTGAGTATAATTGAAATGAAATACATATTACTTTTTAGTTTTCATTATCTAGTACTAGTTGAGCGCAAAGGAGTTGTGGGGTAAATATACACGGCCCAACCCATCTGATTAGTCCCAATTAACACAAATTGGAGCTGGGCTGCGGGGTAGCCTAAATTAATACTAAATGATGGTCCGGCCTAGCGTGTCGACCTGATGCCGACTGAGGCCCAAAATTGCGGAAGGTAAACCCAAATCACTAGCAGTCTCAGAGTATTAAATGTGGAGTTGACCCATATTAAATGCGCCAGTGGCTCCCCACACGACGTCAACTTGCACGTCTAATCAGTTGAATTTTTGAGCGACGGTAAGACACGACCTACATTTGGTCAATCGGTGGCAAATGATGAACTCTACCCATCAGGTCATGATGACCTTCTGGTAGGCCAAGGGCAAAACACTCCATCGATCACACTATAATTAACTCCAAGTATATATAGCTTTCATCTATTCAACTCTTGATTAAGCTTGCTAACTTAATTATTGGAGTGTGATCGGCCCAAAAAGGGTCGACCCATTGTAACTTCTTTTTCTTGTAGAGAGTTTGAACTCATTAACATTGGCTTGAGTGATCGGCCGGGCCTTCCTGAAAATCCCACTTATAATTGGCGCCGTTTGTGGGAAGGCTGAGATAACCATGAGTTTGAACAATTGAAGGGAAAGAGGGGAGAACCACAATGAATGAGGTAACGAGGCCTCATCTAGCAAAGATCAAACCAATTCGACGCATTATCAATCTACCCCAGTAGATTGGCGCCGAGGCAGAATACTGAGGTCAGAAATACAAACCCTTGTTGAGAGCCACCAAGAAGCACAAGACGGATTATGGAGAAACCCGGACTATGTCAGGGAGCAAAATTTCTGTAGAAACCACCATTGGAACCTTGCCCCCTCGCCCTCTAATGGACGCATCCCAAGTGAAGATATGCTCCGTTCGGCTGAAAGGGAAATTTGGCAGCGTAGCGAAGAGATTGCCTACCTCACCTCTCAGGTTTGGGTCATAAGAGAGGCAATCTCCAGAAGAGACAGGCGTGGCAAAGAAGGGTCCCCAAACCGTGAAAGAATTACAAGAAGCAGGGACGCTCCAATGCCACGAATGAGAGGAAGTTACACCTCTAGCACTGGGCACTGCGAGGATAGTCGATCAGATCGGCACCGAAGAAGGAGCAGGACTCTACAGAACGATGCAAGGGCAGACGATGGTCGGCAGACTGGGAGAAATGGTTCAATGAAAAGCTGGAGGACAAGAAGCAGCAAACTAAGGACTGCACAACCCATGACCTGATAAAAAAGGCCTTAGACCAGATTGCGTCTACACCATTCACAAAGGAAATTGAGTCCCACCATATTCCTCGAAAGTTCACCCCACCAAAGTTCACTCTATACGACGGAAAGGCTGACCTAGTTAAAAATGTTCGGCATAACAAGCAAATGATGGTGTTATGGTGCGGTGACCAAACCTTGATGTGTCGAATCTTTCCCTCAAGTTTGGGGTCGTAGCCTTACGATGGTTTGACAAGTTGCTGTTTAGGTCAGTGACAAACTGGAGGCAACTTACCGAGCTATTCACTGCTCGCTTCATAGCTAACAACATGCAATCCAAGGAGGTCGATTTCTTACTAACCTTATAGAAAGACGAGGGGGAATGATTGCGGGCATACGCATGACGCTACTAGGAGGCTTATAATGAGATTAACGAGTGCGGCGAGCAATTGGCCGTGACTCAATTCAAAATTGGCTTTCCAAGGGAGCATCCTTTGCGGCAATCCTTGATGAAGAAGCCGGCTGTCACCGTATATAAATTGATATTAAGAATCGAGCGTTACGCAAGATTAGATGAAGATGTGCCTCAGCCAAGTTCAGCAAAAGTCGGCATAGTTGTCGAAAAGACAAACAATAAGGAAGCCAAAAAACCTCGACAAGAAGATAACAACCAGGGAAGAAAGGTGAATGATGGGGTCTACACAGTCTTTAAGGATCCCATCTATAAAATCTTACCCCAGATCTGTGACAAACCATTTTTCAAGTGGCCCCCAAAGTTAGGAGGAGACCCAGCGTCCCGAGACCAAAAGTGGTTCTGCTCCTACTACCGGGAGAAGGGGCATAAGACGGAGCAGTGTCTACATCTCAAGAGCCATTTGAAAGATTTAGCCAAGGCTGGCCATCTCGATCAATATATTGATCGGGACAAGACAAAAAGCAAAGCCCAACAACCATGAATAGGAGATGTCCTACAGAAGGAGGTTGAAGTGAGACCAGTCTGAGTAATCAACATGCTACACAGTTCGGCTGAATCAGGAACCGTCGACCCACATAGATACTGGACCGAGATACAAAAGGCTACACACTTAAGGGAAGTAATACAGATACAACCCCCGAGTAAAAAGGTTAAGGTCAGCGATGGCCCTGCATCCATTACCTTCACTGATGAGGACCTCGTGGAGGTACAGACCCCTCACAACGACGTCTTGGTTGTTACATTGAGGATGGTGAACTGTGACGTGAGAAGGCTGATCGTTGACCAAGGAAGTTCGTTCGAAGTCATGTATTATAGCTTGTTTAAAAAATTAACGCTTAAGGAGTCCGACCTCTAGCTATCACTCAATTCGTTGGTTGGATTTAGCTCGGACCCAGTTTGGCCTTTGGGAAAGGTAATGATTCTAGTGACTGCTGGGGGAATTACGTTACAGACGGAATTCCTGGTAGTCAACATGCCTTCCCCCTATAATGCGATCATGGGACGAACCTGGCTACACCTCATGAAAGTTATTCCCTCATCCTACCATCAGTTAATCAGATTCCCGATCCCTGGTGGAGTGGGGGAGATAAGAGAAGACCAAGTGGCTGCCAAACAGTGTTTTCTGAATGCATGCACCACAAAGACAAAAGCTAAAAAAGTGCAATTGATAGAGTTGCACGAGGACACCCCTACTATCGACAATGTGGGGTAGACGCCAGAGAATAAAGCTGTGGAAGAGCTAAAGAAGATATACATCGATTGGTAGGATGATAAGTACTTTGTCTTTGGCACATCCTTGTTTAAAATTGAGGAGAACTCTCTAATCGGGTTGTTGACAAAAAACCTTGAGCTGTTCGGTTGGACTCCTTATGATATGACGGGGATTGATGCCGAGATTGCTTGCCATAAGCCAAATGTTTACCTAAAATATCAACCTATGGTCCAAAAAGGGAGGAGGGTGGCAACACAACATGTGGACACCATTATTGAAGAAACCGAAAAACTTTTGGAAGCTGTAGCAATTCAAAAAATCCATTACTCGAGCTGGCTTTCAAGCACAGTGGTAATGAAGAAGAAGAAGGACGAAAAATGGAGGGTTTGTGTGGACTTCACTTATCTGAACAAAGCATGCCCTAAAGACCCTTTCCCCCTCCCCAAGATCGACCAGCTCGTGGATGCAATAGCTAGTGTTGGAAGGATGAGTTTCTTGGATGTTTATCGGGGGTATCACCAAATTCCCCTTCATCTCGATGATCAAGAGAAGACGGCCTTCATCACTCCAAGGGGTATATTTTGCTACAAAGTAATGCCCTTTGGTTTGAAGAACGCCGAGACTACGTACCAGCGATTGGTCACCAAGATGTTCAAAAACCATATCGGCAGCAATGTGGAGGTTTACATCGATGATATGGTGGTGAAAAGCAAAGTCAGCAACTCCTATCTGGAAGATCTAAAAGAAGTACTCTGCATCCTAAAGCAGTACAAAATGAGATTAAATGCCTGAAAATTCGTCTTCGGAGTCAGCTCAGGAAAATTTCTGGGGTTCTTGGTTACACATCGGGGCATTGAGGTGGACCCGCGACAGATCAGCATAATCCAGAGCGTTCAGGCCCTGAAGAATGCTAAGGAAGTACAGAAGTTGACTGGAATGACAGCAGCACTCAACAGATTCATAAGCCGATCTTCAGACAAGTGCCGACCATTCGTCTAGCTTCTCAAAAAATGAGAAAAATTCAAATGGACTTCAGAATGTGACCAGGCCCTCAACGATTTGAAGAAATACTTGACCCAACCACCTTTACTGTCAACCCCACTCAAGCACGAAGAATTCTTCCTCTACCTCGCAGTGTCGGAGCATGCAATCAGTGCCGTATTGCTCAGGCAACAAGATCGGCAACAATTGCCCGTCTACTATGTTAGCAAAACTCTTCTCGGGGCAGAAAGTAGGTACTTACCACTAGAGAAATTGGCACTCACACTGGTAGTGGCATCCCGTAAATTGGTGCACTACTTCAGAGCTCATACCATCAACGTCCTCGCAAACCACCAGCTCAAACCTCTCCTCAGTAGGGCTGACTTATCTGCCAGATTGGCAAAATGGGCTGTGGAATTAGGGGCATTTGACATAAAGTTCCATCCAAGATTGGTTGTGAAAGAGCAGGTGCTTGCAGACTTCATTGCCAAATTCTCCGTTGAACTACCTCCCGAAGTCGACCAAACACCACCTCCTACTCCACAGCACGACAACCTCCCCTTGAATCCTTGGGAGAATGCTGATCATTGGAAACTCTACGTCGACGGAGCCTCCAATGACCGGGGGGCAAGATCGGGCATAGTGCTCATTACACCAGACGGTTTGGCCATTGAACAAGCTATCAAGCTAGAGTTCACTGCCTCAAACAATGAATCTGAATACTAGGCACTTCTCGTTGGACTATGCCGAGCCATCGAACTAAAAATTGCCAAGATTGTCATCTACTCAGACTCCCTGTTAGTTGTCAACCAGATTACGGGAGAATACATAGCGAAGAATGACAGAATGATGCAATACCCAGCAAAAGCTAAGGAATTGCTC
Organism: Euryodendron excelsum; assembly: GCA_033060915.1. Classification (NCBI taxonomy): domain Eukaryota; kingdom Viridiplantae; phylum Streptophyta; class Magnoliopsida; order Ericales; family Pentaphylacaceae; genus Euryodendron; species Euryodendron excelsum. The sequence continues at coordinate 48,642,021 of CM065383.1, forward strand.
ACCAAATTCGGCAGTTACAAACTCTGCTAGATCAGCCAGGATAATAACTCTCATGCCAATACTCTAGCGACGTTAGCAATAGCCTTGAAGTTAGGGTCAAAAAGAATAATCAACGTGGAGACTTTAGCCAGACCAAGAATAAGCTCTAGCTGTAAAACAGTTGGGACCATCCTGGATGGACCCAATTATCTCCTATCTGGATAAAGACGAGCTACCAAAAGACAAAAATGAAGCCAAATGAATCAAACACACAGCTCTTAGATACTGGCTATCACCAAGCAAGGAACTCTACTGGCAGTCCTTTATAGGTCCCTACTTATACTGTGTCCACTCGGATAAGGTGCAGGGCGTCCTATTTGAAATCCACGAAGAAATATGTGGAAGTCACATCAGTGGAAGATCGGCGGCGCACTGAGCTATCTCACAAGGATACTGGTGGCCCTATATGTAGAATGACGCCGCCCAGTACCTCCTGAAATGTGAAAAGTATCAGATGTACTCTCTAACCATACATCAGCCTACCAAAGATCTCGCAACCATTACCAGTCCATGGCCTTTTGCCCAGTGGGGACTGGACATTGCCGGGCCCTTGCCTTGAGCTCTAGGGAATAAGAGGTTCCTCATTATGGTGACAGATTACTTCATTAAATGGGTGGAGGCGGAGCTCTTGTCAAATATTAAAGAGATCAACGCTAAGAGATTTGCTTGGAAAAGCATAGTGACGAGGTTCAGCATACCTCGTGCCCTTGTCTCGGATAACGGCACCCAATTTGATGGCAAAATGTTCAAATCATTTTGTGAAGAACTCGGGATCAGAAATTATTATTCAACACCAGCTTACCCACAGTGTAATGGGCAAGCTGAGATTTCAAACAAGACCATGCTCAATGGGATTAAAAAGTGGCTAGAGAGAGCTAAAGGGAAATGGGTGGAGGAGCTACCCAGCGTCCTGGGGTCCTATAGAACCACCCCACGAAGATCTACCAACCAAACCCCTTCTTTTTGGCCTACGTGGTGGAAGTAGTTATACCCTTAGAGGTAGGGCTACCAACGATTAGATCGACAGTGTTCAATACTGGACTTAACGAACAGACTCTGGCAAAAAATCTAGATCTTGCCGAAGAAAATAGGGAAGCTACCTTGATTAGACTCACTAGATATCAGTAGCAGTTAAGATGTTCCTACAACAAACGGGTTCGTCTGAGGAACTTTGCTCCAGGTGACCTAGTGTTACGAAAAGTGTTGGGGGCAACAAAGAACCCAGCGGACAGCAAGCTCGGCCCCAACTGGGAGGGCCCCTACCGAGTGGTATCCCAGGTCAGCATTGGTGCATATTGACTGAAAACTGTCGAAAAGGGAAGATAGCTGCCTTAGCCTTGGAATGCAAACAACCTGAAGAAGTTTTACTAGTAGTGCGGGATCCCATATAATGTAACAACTCAACAAGTGTGTAAAGATTTTATAAGATCAATAGAATATGAAGTTGTTCAAACGAATCTACTCAAAGCACTATAGGACTAAAAACCAAGTGTCAAAACTTGGTTCTGTCCAAGTTGGACAGGTTGACCAATGAAGGTCACAAAAACCAAGTGTCAAAACTTGGTCCTGTCCAAGTTGGACAGGTCAGCCAATAAAGGTCACAAAAACCAAGTGTCAAAACTTGGTCATGTCCAAGTTGGACAAGTCGGCCAATAAAGGTCAAAAATACCAAGTGTCAAAACTTGGTCCTGTCCTGTTCTTCCAGCCACCAAGTGGTTTTGTCCAAGGTCCACTCAAACTTACAAGAATTTTTCTTCAACAAGAGAACTCTCAAACTCTCACTTACAGGTGTATAAAGATGTACAAACGAAATACAAACTCTCTATCAAGAGTGGATAGACAAATAAAAGCTCATACTATGAAGACAAGAAGAATGTTCAGATTTTTCAGTTTGATCAATTAGTAGTGCTTGATTTTCATGTATCTCTTGTATATAAATGCAGTTGGAAGCTTGTATATAAATTCCTGTATTGATTTCATCCATTGAAGGCTGTTGGGGCTCATTTAATGCAAGTCTAGTCTGTTATAACATTAGAAAAACTAGTCGTTATCTCCCAGGTGTCAACATTTAGTTCCATGTGTCAACACATCTGGTCTGCATTTTTCAAATGTTGTCCACTGTCTCCACGTGTCAACACATCAACTCCATGTGTCAATACTTGATCATTCAGTCTTCAGATTTTTGGCTTCTGTCTTTATAAGTTGACTCTTCATTTTCATGTGTCGACACATTGCCTAGAAATCTTGCTTCTGTCTTCCCATGATCAAGTTTAGCTTCAGCACTTCTATAAGATCTTCAAGGAGTCTTCTCTTTGGGGCATGATTGTCAATCAAAGTCCTCAATTCACAAGGATGTTCTCTATTCAATTTGGATTGAATTCATCATTTCATATTCATCTTTTATTGGTTTCCTCACTGTCAGAACTTCACTCTATTATTACTTAGCTCTTTTCCTTCATTGCTGATCTTTCTCATTCATTGCCAAACTATTTCATTCATTGCCGAGCTCTTTCATTCATTGTTGTGCTTTCTCTTTCATTGCTGAGTTCTTTCTTTCATTGGGATCACTTCAATGAGACTTCTATAAGGTTGATGAAGCCTATTTTTGAACACTTACATTTTCTCTGAGTATATATCATCTTCATTTAGTCTTTACATCCTAAAAAAGGTCTTCACTTGGATTCTTTGTAGAGATTATGCAATTGCGATGAATTCTCTTCTCGAATATCTTCAATCTCTTCTCAATCAAATCATCTTCAACTGATCTATGGCACACTTTGATGAAGTCTTCTTTTGAATATCTTCATTCTCTTTAAATGCAAGTCAACTTCATTGAGTCTATGCATACTTGATGAAATCTTCATTTGAACACCTTCAATCTTTTCGAAGGCAAATAATTTGTTTGAAGTTGGAATAGGTGTCAATATTCTGTTTTGGTACATTGCATGACTCTTGGAGTGCATTACTTGATCTTAGCTTGTTGTGCATTCACTTTGACATATATTAGACTTAAAGTCAAACTTCTAAGTCTAAATTATAATCTTTATTAATCTGTACACTTAAGCAAATGTATTAGTAAAATAACACAAGGTTTAGTTATCATCAAAATTAACATAGCGATCAACCTTAAGTTAACAAATAATACCAAGACGAAGGCAAAACAAGACTTTAATTAAAGACAGGAAGGTTGGTTACAAAAAGAAATCCAAAAAAGGAAAACTACAACTCTATTCCTCTATTGACTTATCCCCCAATTGTACAGTCGGCTCTGCCGAGTTATCTGTGGCCTTTTATGCAGCCTTAGATGATTTCACAGTAGCCTTCTCCATTTTAGCAACAGTCTCCAAAGCAAGTTGTCTGCTATACTCAGCATTGGCAATCACCTTCTTTGGATCAACAACACCGTCCTCAGTAATGTTGAAGTAGTCAGGGCACAAGTGCCAGACATCGGAGGACTTATCCACATTAGTGAAGATAAGGGCACCGTTCTAGCCCTCTCGAAAGATGCTACAGCTCAGATACGTCGTCTAAATGGCCAGGTTACTGGCCGCCCTTTTTTCGCCCCTCATCACGATGACCTCTTCCTCCGCCTTCAACTTGGCCACTTCGACTTAAAGAGCTTCGATCTTTGACTTAGCCTTATACAGCTCCACAGACTGTTGTTGCACCCATATTTTTCGTACTCGAAGAATACACACACAAGTGAGAAAAACACTGTACTCTCTCGTTGGAACTCACCCTCCTAGAAGAATGAGTGCGACTATGTTTGAATTGAAAATTGGTTTGAATAAAGGGCTTTTGGAAAAAGTTTGGAGTCGTCACCTAACTTGATTAAGGTGAGTTAGGTCACCTTAAAACTAAGCGCAATTCGAAGATTATACTTAGGGTTTTTGAAAACAATTTTGAAAATACTACCTCAAGAGAGGGTTTTTAAGGAAACAGATTGTTTGGCAACCTTTAGAAAACATTTAAGCCTTTTTTGAAAATAAACTCCATTTTGGTCCTTGAAAACAGGTATTCTAGGTTCAGAGGTTGGTTATGTGTAGGGAAGACGCACTAAGCCATCACCCTACCCCGCCCTTGCGGTACCTACATGTCTATTTACCCTAAATTCACCTATGGGAGTCTTTAACTAACAAATGTTCAATCCTATCCACTTTAGAAAAAGAATATTTAAAAAGAAATTTGCATGATGCATGATGTGCAAGTGCAAGGAAAGAGAGTTGGAAAATAGATTTGAAAAGAAATTGATTTGATTTAAAAAGAGATTTCAAAAGATAGATTTGAAATTGAAAAGTTTTGGAAATTGGAAATAGAAACTTGGAATTAGAAAAATAGATTATGGAATTGGAGATTTGAAAAAGGTTATGGAAATAGAAACTTGAAAAAGGTTGTAACCGCACCCATGAGGGTTGCCTACGTATCCTTTTGGAGGAATCAGGTAAGTTGTAGTTCGGACTAGAGTTCGATAGAAAACAGAATATTTGATTTGAAAAAGGAGTTGAATTGGAATTTAGATTTGATTTGAATTTAGAATAGAATAATGGAACTTGAATTTGGAAAGATAGAACTTAGAAGAAAGATTTGGACTTGTTTTGGAAAGATTGAGATTTGGAAATCCTAGACTTAGGAAAGATAGGATTTAGAAAGTTCTGTTTTAGGAAAGTTTTGAATTAGGAAAAGTTCGAATTAGGAAAATGTCATTTTAGGAAAGTTCCGTTTTAGGAAAGTTTTCAAATTAGGAAAGGTTCGAATTAGGAAAGTTTCGTTTTAGGAAAGTTTCAGTTTAGGAAAGTTTTGATATAAGAAAGGTTTGAAAACTTAGATTTGGAAAGTTAAGATTTGGAAAGGGATGAAATTAAAAAAGGTTTGAAAGCTTAAAGTTTAAGGAAAGATTCAAAAGTTTAAGTTTAGGAAACTTAAGGTTTAGCAAAGTACTAGATTAGGAAGGAGTTGTCACGACCCATAACCCGGCCTATACGGATTTAGGGTACATGACCGGCTAGTAACAAGACTACCCTAGGCCGCATTACATTAAACCGGTTGATCACCTGTGCATAATCATTTAAAATGATGTATAATTGTGGAAAATAGAACTTTTGATAACTTGAAAACATAATCCGTGTCATACATGGTAGAGTTGTGCCTAATCCAAAACATAATATACATAAGGAACTAATTAAGGTCTACAAAAGTTATAGCAATATATATATATATATATATATCATTACAAAATATTAGGTCCAGCCCTCAAACATTATACAAAACATAGGCCCATGGGCCGTAGCTCAAATCCACATATGGCCTCGCTCTAGGGCCTCCCGGATTGGCTACCTGAAAATCATTTGAGAAAACGTAAGCTAATGCTTAGTGAATAACAATGATGCATGAGCATGAAAATACCATGGACTAGCAGTTATGTCTAATGTATAAAACAATAGATAAACATTTATGTATTTAAGGCATGAACTTGAAACGTGTAAGCATAGGTTTGAAATCATAAATAGCATAAACATCATATTGCAGCATTCTATCACTTCAAAACATGGTATTATAAAAGAGAGATGCGACATATCTTTGCTCGTGATAAAACGTAACATAACTTGTAATAAACATCTGGACATATCATTGTTCTCGTTCTAAAATATAAGTGTGCTACAACTCGACATCAGAGCTATGCTCCACATCAGTAACCTTAAAGGTCACAAATAGGGCTCTTTAGGCCGTGGGACGTCTCCCGAACATAGCGATAGTTTATTTTACATCCCCTATCGTAGGACCATCGTTGCTAGTTTAAGGTCTTGCTACGAAAGACCTCGAGTTGGCACCATACATTGGAAACTTAGCATCTCTTTCCTTTAAACATTATAGTCCATGATTTTCATTCATAACATAAGTATAGCTTGCATGCATTTCAAGGTATGACATTTGTATTGAACATAAACATTGATGCATTGAAAATATATGGAAAACATTGCATGATATGTAGGTGAATTTAAAACATTTGGAAATTAATAGAGTTTTACTCACGGCATATCGTTACTCACCTCTCTCCGATAAGATGGGTGGTAGACAGGGTGTTCCTACACAAAATGCACATAGAAGTATGGAAATATCAATACAAGACTCCAAAGCAAAGCAACCACATAAAACGAGAACATAAGGTTGAGGTTTGAACATGAAAGCCGGAACATCGACTCCTTTATCGCGTCCCAACCACCTCTCAAGGAAAATTTCGCACTCTAGCTTAGTTCCATTTGAAAATAGGCTTAAAGGGCTTTAATTTGATAGTTCATAGGCTAAAAACACATTTCGGATGAAGAAGTTATGCCCCATAGAAAATGGGTTAAAAGTTTGGAAGAAGAATGTTACTGGCAGAATTTTGGGTCAAATTCAAAATTTAATATCTCTCAAACCACAAGGAATTAGAGTACAAAATTTATATGGATATAAAGATCTATGTGTCTACTATCCAATGCTTCAAACGGTGCATCAATCTGAATTTTCTAGAGAAATTTATGCCCGTTTTACGAAACAATGTCTGAGTTGGAAAGTGAAACCGAGGCTGGACGAAAGCTGAAGAAACAAATCTGGGAGTTATCTGGGCAAAAGTGTTGCCTCTGGAGACTAAAGAGTCGCCTCCCAAGCTAAACGAATAAATCTGGGAGTTCACTGGGACAATGAGTCGCCTCCAAAAACCAAGGAGTCCACTCCAAAGCTAAAGGAATAATTCTGGGAGTTTACTGGGACAAGGAGTCGCCTCCACAAAATGAGGAGTCCACTCCAAAGCTAAATACCCAGATTTTACCCGAAAATCTCCAAACCTCACTCAAATCAAAACCAAACTCCATCAAAACTCTCACAAACCCTTCCAATGCTTCTAGGGTCCAAAGATTGACCCAAGAAGACTACAATAACACAGAATTAAACACTTTAAACAAGAAAATCGAAGGGATCTAGGGTTTTAGGAATTTAAGCCCTAACTTGCATAAGTTGGGGATTTCACATCCCAAACCCTCAAATCTTTCAATGGGGCTATCAACACTCTAAACTTAGCTAATTTGGGACTCAAAAGAGTCACCCACAACAATTCAACAACACACCACACAAAGATAGACATACACATATACCATTGAAGAGGAAGATAGAACCTTACCTTTCTTCAAGTTTGGTTAAGTCTTCTATTGCTTCAAGCTCTTCCTCAAGCTTCCTCCTCCTCTTCCTCTTCTCTTCTTCTCCCTTTCTTCCTTCTCAATCGGCTGAGCATAAGTGAGCTGTGTGTGCACTTATGTGTATAAAAGATGTTACACATGGGAATAATCCCATGTGTCTCACCCAAAGGCTTAAGTTACACCAAGGCTCTCATTGGTCAGTTTTGGCCTAAAAGAAGAAATAATTAACATCAAACATTATATATACTAGAAATTCTCATTAATAGAAATAAATAGAGGTTCGGGATATCACAGGAGTTGAATTAGGAAAGATTTGGGTTTGGAAGGATTGAGATTCCTATTTTCTAAAACAAGGGATTGGATTTTGTTTCTAAAAAAAGATGTTTTGATTTTGTTTTAAAAACGGAGAATAGGATCTAGTTTCCTAAATGGGAAGATGGAGTTTTGGAAATTCTAGATTTGGAAGACTATAGTCTAGATGTAGAAAATAGGTTTTGGAAGCCTATGATTTTGATGTAAAAAGGGAGATTTTGAAAACCTAGGTTTTAAGGCAAGTTTGAAAATCATGTTTTTGGAAAGAAAATTAGGGTTTCCTAATTGTTAGCTTTAGGGCTTGACTTAGACTCTAAGAAAAGAGTTTTTCAAAAAATGCATTTTTGGAAACGAAGATTTTTAGAAGGAAATCCTAGAGAGGAGTTTTTAGAAAGGGATATTTTTGAAAAAAAATCCTAGAGAGGAGTTTTTGGAAAGTAAACTTGAAAGGAGTTTTAGAAAAAAAATTTTGGAAGAAGCTTTTAGGAAAGAGTTTTTTAGGAAGAGTTGTTTAGGAAGGAAACGTAAGGAGCGTTTTTGGAGAGTGAACTTTGAGGAAAGCGTTTTTTGGAAAGGAGCTTTTAGGAACGATATTTTTGGAAAGAGATTGTTAGAAATGAGTTTTTGAAAATAATTTTGGAAAGGAGATTAGAGAGAGTTTTCTAAGAAGGAAACCTAGGGAGTGTTTTTAGGAAAAGAATTTTGGAAAGGAGTTGAAAATGAAGTTTTGAAAATAAATTTTTAGAGGGAGTTTTTAGAAAACAATTTTGGAAAGGAATTTGAAGAAGGAGATTGAAGAGAATTTTTAGAAAGTGTATAAGATATCTTATTTTTCTAAAACGATTCTAACCATAAGAAGATTAGAACCACCTTAAGATAGTGGTTTTGAAAACAACATATGTTTTATATTGACCACTTTAAATGTGACACTTTCCTACAGCAACCCTAGCTATGGAAAGGCTAGAATCACCTTAGGATTGTGACTTTGAAAACAAGTTTTGAAAAAGAAGATTTTGATGTAAGCTTTTGAAAACAAGTTTAATGCAAGCTTTTGAAAACAAGTTTAAAACAAACTTTGGAAGAATGCAAGATCATGATATGCACAATGCAAATTGGGGTCGTGAACATACAAGGTTAAAGGCTTCACCACATAATCAAGGGGGCTGAACCCACGTGGTCTCCGGTTAGACTAAAAGAAAGCCCCCGACACGGTGACTCTCCAATAGCCTAATCCTACACATGGACCAGGAATTTTCTTGTTTCAAGCATGCAAGAAGGGGGGGGGGGGGGGGAAGATGGGGGATTAAAATAGAAGAAAACCTAAGTGGGTTAGGAGAGAGAAGAGAGGGGGGAAGATGCGTAAACGTAAATAAGAAGCCTACCTTGTGTCTTCTTTATTTTGCTTAGTTTTGCTCTGTATATTGAAAAGTAGGCTTTTTAGACTGAGTTTGCGGACCTCTTTCACGCTGGAGGAGACTCTGTATTTATAGAGATGGGATAGACTTGGCGCCTGTTGCAGTGGTGCCAGGCCAAAAATGCTTCTGTTGCCACTAGGAGTGGCACCAGCAAGTTAGGAAAGTTTTAAGGTCGGTAAGCAACATATCTTGAGAAGATTTAGGCGCTTGTACTAGTGACTACCATGCAATTTTTAGCCTGCCTTCACTAATAGTGACTCCGAAAGGTCCGAGAAGGGCCTGAAAGGCCGGAAAAGAGCAGGAACCCTTAGAATAGAGTCCCGGAGGTAATAGACTTAAAAAGGATGACAAGATTTATCGGAAGGGTGACCGGGCTATTAGGGGCAAAACAGTCAACTAGATCAGAAAGCTGCTGGGACGAACTCAGAATGTCCCGAAAGAAGACTCGAGATTTAGAAACATTATTTAGAATGTTCCCAAAGGTTACCAGCTTGATAACCAGAGCTGGTGTGGTCGAAAAAGGCGACCGGCCCACCAGGGGTGAAACGGTCATTTCGCACTGAATTTACCGGAACTGACTCGAAATGATTCAAAAAGATAAAGGAAGGTCGAGAACACTATAAGAAGCATTCTTGAGGGATTACTAATTTGATACCCAGAGCCGGTGTGGCTAGAAAAGGCGACCAGCCTACCAGGGGCAAAATGGTCATTTTGCACCGGGTTTACCGGAACTGACCCGGAATGATCTAGAAAGATAATAAAAGGTTGAGAACACTATAAGAAGCATTCTCGGGAGGCTACTGGTTCGATAACCAGAGCTGGTGTGGTCCCCGGGGCGTTCGGATGCCTAGGGGCAAAATGATCATCTTAACCGGAAAGTCTCAAAACTGGCCTGAAACTGACTAGACGATACCTAATCATGCCAGATTGCTTTCAAGACAATCTTGAAAGAGTGGACTTACCATTCTGAAGACTTAGGTGTGTTCTCGAGAAACGTGTCAGAAAATGGCCTTAGGGGCAGTTTGGTCATTTTTCACCGAAGTAGGCTAGCAGGCACCGGTGTTGACCTGGGCTTTAAGTGTTTCTGCCACTCTGACGACGGTCTCATGATACAAGGGTTTGTTGGAAAATTTCTATATCGACCTATTTGCGAGTATTTTCACTACTTTGACGGTTGCGATGTTTACGAGTACTTCCATTACTCTGACGGTTCGCGATCACTCTGACGGTTGTGATGTTTACGAGTACTTCCGCTACTCTGACTGTTCGCGATCATTCCCGAGACTACTTGATCTAGGGAAGCTGCTAAAGGGACTTAGCGCTTGAGAAGTCAACTTTCTCGGAAAGTGTGCCTAAACAAACATTTCTGCATTGGCGGGCTAGCAGGTGCCAAAGGTAGATTGTTCTACCATCTAAGGGACTTGGGGTCTCCTCCCGGTCGATAGGTTTAAAGGGGACTTACCGTCTTCAGAAAGACGTGCCTATTGGAATTAGAAAAGGGACTTACTGTCTTCGAAAAGACGTGCCTGATTTGGATTTGGAAAGGGGTCTTATCGTCTTCGAAAAGACGCACTTGTTGGAATATGAAAAGGGGTCTTATCGTCTTCGAAAAGACGAGCCTGTTAGAATATGAAAAGGGGACTTACCGTCTTTGGAAAGACGCACTTGGTTTAGAATATCGAAAAGGGGACTTACGGTCTTTGAAAAGAAGTGCCTGATTTGAAATTGGAAAGGGGACTTACCGTCTTCGGAAAGACGTGCTTGATTTGGAATTGGACCGAACAATGCCCCTAAGGGCATTTTGGTCATTTTGCCTCTAATTGGGCCTGGTGGGCCCGCGAAGCGATGAATAAATAGGATTAGACTTAGAGAGTTGATTTCGATTGAAATACGTCCACATTGACTTGAGTACAAGTTTGGACGGACCGTAGACTGCCGAGCGGTCAAAAATGGGGTGCTTACAACTGTACATCATTTTGCTTCTGAAGGTCGACCACTTCCCTGTCTCTCTTCTCATAGTCCGCCTTCACCATTTTAAGTTCGGTAGTCGCCTGTTCGGCCTCGTTCTTGAAAGTGATTCGATCTTTGTTAGCATCGATCCACTCTTTCTTTAAGCCACCATGCACCTCTATACGGTGCTCGTGCTCCTTAGTAAGTTTTCAGTAACGGCTCATTGCCTCTAGTGAATTTAGACAACCTTACACCAAAACCAAAGTTTGTATAAAAACAATGTGAGCAAAATCTCTAGCAAATTGAAAGGCAATGCTGACTTACCAAAAGAGAATCATGAAAGGCCCCCATAAAGATGCCAATATCGCTCACCACCCCCAACTTGGCGTCGTCCTTCTTTTAGAGGACGCTCTTAATGACTTCGAAAGGGACCTTGGCTTGGTTCATCATTGAATCAGCTGTTGTCAGAGGTCGGCCCAAAACATCTGGCGTAACGGTGACCACTTCTCCGACTTCCTCCACCGCAGCTTTGCTAGAGTCGACCCTCGGTTTCTTAGGAGCTAGAGGTGGTGCAACAACCTCAGGCGCCTTTTTCTTTTGTTGTCGGGTCACCAACTTCTTTTGAATTGGGGCAACTTTCTCCGCCGAGGCGGTCTCTAGAGCAGCAGCCGGAGGTTCAGCCGAAGTCGTGGCAGTTGTCTTTAGTGGCTTGCCCGCTGCGACAAACATCATCTCCCTCAAATTCATTTCGTCTTCCTGGTCTGGAGATGGGGTGGATTCTTGTGTTCTGATAGATAATCTGACTCGGCGGTCTGGGATTGTAAGTGGCGACAAACTCAAGGCTGAACTGTTCGACTTAGAGCGGGTTTCACGTTCAAACAGTTCTTCGACAACGGGCTCTGACGGAGGAGGAACGGCAACTGTTACTCTCATAGGGGCACGGGCTCTTTTGACAGCATTCCCGACAGGAATTTCCTCAAAGTCTCCCTCAACACCTTCCTTAGCCAAACTCGCAAGGACGCTTTATGGGATCCCCGTGTCGACAGTAGACGTCGAGTAGCACAGAGGATAGTTTAACAATATGTGGGCGGTCCGAGCAACACCGCGACAGTTTAGAACCTTACTCAGATCGGCGAAGTTAACAAGCCAGTCTCGTGCTGTCGACCGCTTCTTCTTTTCTACAAAATATCACGATCACATTCAGACACGCATTAGAATCAAATCAGACACACAAGATAAAGGTTCGGTATCAAACCTATCTCAAGTGGAACTCTAGAGCATCGAAACGCCGGTCTTTCACCCTCAAGAAGGTCGCCAAACTCCCAGGGCCCGGTTACCCAAACCCTAACATCGTTAACGCCCTTCCCGGAAGAGGGTAGACACTTCACTAATTCCTTGGCCTGCTCTATGGCCTAAAGATAGACCTTGGAACTCCCCCTGACCTTACAGAGTGTATAACAGTATTCAAGTTTGGCGAGCCCCAGTTTCACACCCAGGCACTGATTAATCTCAAGCATACCAAAGATGATCCTATATATATTTGACGACAGTTGGGACGGCGACACCTTCTTTTTTACAATGAACTTATGAAGTAAGGGATGAAGGGAAAACCTAAGGCCCCCTTCTACAATGGCAATGATTAGGAAGGGTACTCCCTTATCAGTCTCCCCCATGTAGTGATCATTGGGATCGACTAGCTCTATGCCAATCTCATCCAAAAGCTCATATCTAGCCCTAAAAGCGGCAATGGCCGTTGGACCATCTAGCATTTTCCTAAGACGAGATGCCATCAGGGGACAACCATAAAAAATGCGAAGGTAAGCAAAGAGAAGCACAAAAGAGATACAGGCTTAGAAAGACTTACAATGGTGGGAGTCAAAATTGGCAACGAACACGCTAGATAAGGAGATGAAGTAAAATGGAGTGCCTTTCACTAGAAATTGCATCCTCCTTTTATATGCATGCAAGCCGTCGATTCGCACGCGAGAAACGATAACAATCATGTCACTCCATTGAACCGTTACATCGGTCATCGATTCGGTAGCGTCCCATCAGTACATCTTTAAATCCCCGCCGTCCGGGTGGCTGGGTACTCGAAGAAATGACCGTATACTTGAAGAGATCCCATTATGACCCAACGCAACCCTTAACCATTTGGAAATTCAAAACGATGCAACGGTTGGGGGCAATTATGGGGTAAATATACACGACCCAACCCATTTGATTAGGCCCAATCAATAAAATTTGAAGTTGGGCTGAGCGGGTAGCCCAAATTAATACTAAAGGACGGTTTGGCCTAGTGTGCCGACCTGATGCCGACCAAGGCCCAAAACTGCGAAAGGTAAACCCAAATCGCTAGCGGTCTCAGAGCATTAAATATGGAGTTGACCCGCATTAAATGCGCCAGCGGCTCCCCACGCGACGTCGACCTGCACGTCCGATCATCCAGATTTTTGAGTGACGGTAAGGCAGGACCTGCATTCGGTCAGTCAGCGGCAAATGATGAAGTCTACCCATCAGGTCATGATGACCTTTTGGTAGACCAAGGGCAAAACACTCCATCGATCACACTATAAATACTGAAGTCCTCAAGAGCAAGGTATGGACAATTAACTCCAAGTATATACAGCTTTCATCTATTCGACTCTTGATTAAGCTTGCTAACTTAATCATCGGAGTGTGATCGGCCCAAAAATAGTTGACCCATTCTAACTTCTCTTTCTTGCAGAGAGTTCGGACTCATCAATATTGGCTTGAGTGATTGGCCGGGCCTTCTTGAAAATCTAACTCACAGGAGTTATAATGTAAGGAAGCATCAACTGCAAAAGAAAGGGGGAGCATATGTTTGGTAAGAAAGGGGGAGCAAAAGCATGAATATTCTGAATTTCTAAGTATTTACATCCTCTGAATCTTTTGAGTTAGTTGATTGCTTGGATTGAATCTAAAAAATAATCTAAAGCACAAAGTACAAAAGAAAGGGGGAGCAAATGCTTGGTATAAAGCTTTCATCTTCTCTACATTTTTCTGATATTGTACATTGCTAAGTTTATTAGATTTTGAGCATGTTGTTTATATTCATAAAAGTTTTGTCATCATCAAAAAAGGTTAGATTGCTGACTCCATGTCTTGATTTTGATGATAACAAAACATGAGTTAATGATCTAATAATTCTACTTAGTGTGTAGATTAATTATTAATTAGTTTTCAATCAGATTGTGACTTTAAGCTTATCACAATAGAGAATTTGTGATGCAAAGATTAGAATGAAAAAGGATACGCATAATGAGATAACACATTCAACAAAGCTGGTCTTATAAGAGAATTAAGGAATTTCAAGATGATGGATGTCAAGGAAGGAGATTGAAAATGCTCAAAGCCTTAAATAAATAGAAGAAGCCATATCTGTTAAAGATTCCTCAAAAATCAGCTAAAATATAAATATCTTAAATCTTGGAAGCTCTCTTGAGGATTTTGAAGAAGACTTAGATCAATTAATAAAGTAATGATAATTAAAGAGCTCCACTAGTAATCAAAATAGAGTTAATTCATCTAGAAGGGATTGAAGATGTTCTTGGAGTCATCAAGAGTTGAAGAAGTGTTTTCAAGTCTTAGAAAGCTGGTTTGGATGATCCTTGGAAAGATTAGAGACTTTGGAGAAGAATGGAGAAAACCAGCAAAAACAAGTTTTCTGATACAAAGAGTCGACCCCTCAAGGTTTAGGAGTCGACTCATTAAGACAGAGCCTTGAAAATCTACTGAGGACTCAAAGGAGTTAACCCATCATCATTCAAGAGTTGACTCATTTAGATAAAGCTTAAAATTTTTGAGGACTGCTCAAAAGAGTTGAACCCTCACTCCTCAAGAGTCGACCCCTTAAGGCAGAATACTAAAGCATATCTAAAAAGAGTTTACCCCTCATCAAAAGAGTCGACTCCCTGATAGCAACGACTCTATTTTTGAATGTTATACTCTGCCATTTTTGCATCAAATGGTCTGCCATCCACTACCAACGGCTAGAATCGATCCATGGCTTTAAATACAAGATCCCCACAGCTTCTAAACAGAATATAGAGTGATTGTATCTGCTACATCAAGAGCTTGAAGCTAGAAATTTTCTGTGCCATAACTGCTACATCTTTGCTAAGTGATTTAGGTTATCTACTGAGCTATACTTGTTTAACTACTCATTAGGAGAGTTATCCTTTGTATAATCTTTATTCATTTCACTTGGGTGAGTTTGTTAACCTATGAGTTTGAGTCTTCTTGGGTAAAAATACTTATAAGTTTGAGTGAAGTTTGGACAAAATTACTTAGATCTTGAGAGCTTGGGAAAGAGCTCTTGTAAGAGTGAGCTAGGCACTTGTAGCAAAACCAGCTACTGTGTAAGGAGACTTTTACATAATGGAATACCTTCGAGAGGATTGAAGAAAAAAGGACGTAAGCAGAGTTGGCCGAACCTCGGTAAATCTGGTGCTCTTCTATTCTTGCTTTATTTTGTGTATTTTCTCACTATACTTGCTTGCATTGTGTTCCATCATTTACTTACTTAATTTATACTTAGATTAATCATTATTAAAGTAGTTAAATTATTTTTAGTTGCATTAATTGATATAAATTTTATAAAACTCAATTCACCCTCCCCCTCTTGGGTTGCCTTCTTGGGCCAATATATTTTTTTTTTGGACTTCCACCTGTCTACTTTTACACTTGGGATTCGAAACTACTCTTGAGTTTTCAGATTCGCCTTTTTTGAGTTTGATGTTAAGGAGGTCATTAAGAGACATTGTTGTTTGATTGCTCCTTGTCTTCTTAGTAACCCTATCTCTATGAACATAGAGGGATTGGAGCTCCTCTTTATGAAATGACGTGAAATGCATGCCATGAGTCCTTTGGAGTACGTGAAAACCCTTAAGGTTTTAGCAGGTTTTATGCAAGGGAGAGTGATATTAGTATCACTCTCTATGGGTTGATCATATGCATGAGGATGCAGTGACTTGAGTTACTTTAGAACTCTTATCTTGATATGGAATATTGAATGCATGAACATGTGTGCATAGAGTATAGAGAGAGAGAATGCATTTGTAAAGTAAACATAGATGCATGAACAGTTATACAAGCATTATAATAGCAAGAATATACGAGGATAAAGAAAAGTAAAGTAATCACCCTTTCCTCTAAAGTTTTGAAATTGACATGCGTGTCTTAAATCCGGTAGAGGTACGACTATGTATGGTTTCTGCATGAGCATGAGGTTGAGGGTTTACTAATGCTTTCTAAGAAGGCTCGATTCCCAGATCTTCAAACCTAGGCCCACTCCCCGAGGTGGTGCCATTATCGGTCGGTGATCTGAGTAGGGGAACAATCAAGAGGCCATAGGCTAAGAAATTGATACAGCATCCGCCCATAACCAATATACCATTTTCCCTTCTAACTAGAAGGAGCATCATCAAGTTAAAAATAGAAATGCACGTGCAGTGTGTGTGTGGAATTTTAAAAAATGAAGGAAAGGGCCCAACAACTCCCATCCATCATATTCATTCATGACATACATGGCATTTAATATGACATAAAATAAAATGTGAACAAAGGTCTATCTACAAAAATAAAGATGCAAAAAGTCAATACTTGAATGATAAACTTAATGCAAGATAGAATAATTGAATGCAAGTGATGGTATGTTTCGAAAACAACTTTGAAAAGTTTAAGTTCGAAAACTTGAAATGGATAGAATTAGACAAGTTAATCGAAGACTCTAGATGAGTAAAGGGTAAAAAGACTTGATAATGGCCTAACCCTCTAAGCATCCCCAGTGGAGTCGTCAGCTGTCGGGCTCCGATTTTTCACACTTGAGTAAATACACAAGTGAGAAAAACATGATACTCTCTCGTTATAACTCATCCTCCTAAAAGAACGAGTGCGACTAAGTTTAAACTTGAAATTGATTTGATTAAGGGATTTTGAAAAAAAATTGGAATGGCCACCTAACTTAGTTAAGGTAAGTTAAGTCACCTAAAACTGAATGCAATCTGAAGATTAACTTAGAGTTTTTGAAAAAGGTTTTGAAAACTTCCTTAAGAGTGGGTTTTTGAAGAAAACAAGTTGTTTACAAACTTTTGGAAAGATTTAAGCCCTTTTGAAAATAACTTCATTTTGCTCTTTAAAATAAGTGATTCTAAGTTCAAAGGTTGGTTACGTATAGGAAAGATGCTCTAGGCTATCACCCTATCTCGCTCTTATGGTACCTACATATCTATTCATCCTAGGTTCACTCATTTAGAATCTCTGATCATCCAATGTCCAATATTATATCCACTTTAAAAAGAGAATCTTAGAGAGATGTTTGATATGATGCACGACATGCAAGTGCAAGAAAAGATTTGAAACTTGAAAAAGGTTATAGAAATTAGAAACTTGAAAAATGTTGTGGAATTAGAAATTTGAAAAAGGTTGTGACTACACCCATGAGGGTTGCCTATGTATCCCTTTGTTGAGAAGCATGTCAATCGTAGTTGGGACAAGAGTCTGATTGAAAATAGATACTTTAAGGTTTTTGAAAAAAAATTTAACTTGAAAAAGGTTTGATTTGAAAAGAGTTTGATTTGAATTTTGAATAGAATAGTTGAAATTAAACTTTAATTTGAAATCGAACTTGGATTTAAAATTGAACTTGGAATCGGCTTTGATTTGAAATTGAGCTTGAGGATTTTGAAACTGATTTTGATTTGAAAAGATTGAACTTTAAAAGAGAACTTGGACTTGATTTGGGAAAGGTTGAGTTGAGTTTTGAAAGAGAATTTGGACTTAAATTTGAGTTGGAAAACCATCTTAATTTAGAAACGAGTTTTAAAAAAGAGTAAAAGCTTCCTAACTTAGGGTTAGGGTTGAACTAGAGTTTGTCCTCCTAAGGTTCAGGTAACCTAGGTTTGAAGCATGTACTTGAAATAAGAAAGTTTGATTTAGATTTGAAGAGTTTGATTTTAGAAAGTTTCAAATTAGGAAAGTTGGGTTAAAGAAAGAATTAGAAAGGATTTGATTTGATTTGATTTTAAGAACACTTGATTTAGAAAAGACTTGTAAAGATTTGACTTGATTTTGAAAGAATTTAAAAAGTTAGGGTATAGGAAAGATTGGATTTTGAAAATTTTTGAATTAGGAAAGTTTCAAAATAAGAAAGTTTCATTTTAGGAAAGTACCAAATTAAGAAAGTTTCATTTTAGAAAAGTTTTCAAATTAGAAAAGAGTTGGTTTTGGGAAAGTTTTGAATTTAGAAAGATTGGAACTTTGAAAAAGTTTGAAAGTTTGAAGTCAGGAAAGGTTTGAAAGTTTGAAATTCTAAAAGATTTGATCTCTATTTCCTAAAATTGAAGATTGAATTTTATTTTCAACCATAGATGATTTTATTTTATTTTATTTTCAAAATTGGAGGATTTGATTTGGTTTTCTAAATTAGAAGATTGGATTTGATATAGAATTGTAAATGTTGAATTTTGGAAATCTTGGATTTGCAAATCTATGAATTGGTGGAAAAAGAGGTTTTAGAAATCTAAGATTTGATGTAGAAAATAGTTTTGGAAACCTATGATTTGAGGGGAAATAGGAACTCATGATTTTAAGAAAGGGAACTAGGGTTTTGTAACCATAGATTCTAGGGCTTGACTTGGACTCCAAGATAGAGTTTTTAGACAATAAATCTCTGAAAAGAGTTTTTAAGAAATAGATTTGCAAAACAACTTGGAAAGATGTTTGAACATGGACTTTTGAAAATTTTTTGAATATCTCACTTTCCTAAAATAATTCTAACTATGAAAAGATTAGAACCATTCTAGGGTTGTGATTTTGAAAACAAAAAGGATTTGAAATATAGACATAATGATCACATTGAATATAACACTTTCCTAAACCAACCCTAACTATAAAATGACTAGAATCACTCTAGGATTGTGATTTTGAAGACAAGTTTGAAAGAAAGAGATTTTGAATGCAAGTTTTAAAAATAACTTTGATACAAGTTTGAAAATAATTTTGAAAGTAATTTTGAATAGATGTATGAATATGACATGCACAATGCAATATGGTCATGAACATACAAGGTTAGGCTTCACCATATAATCATGGGGGGCAAACCCACATCATCAAAGGTTGAACTAGAAAAAAGCCCCCAACACGATGACCTTCAACAATCCTTTCTAGGCTTGAACCGAGAAGTCCCTTGTTTCAACATGCAATAAAAGGAGGTAGAAGATAAAGATTAAAATAGAAGAAAACCAAGTGGGTTAGGAGGGAGAAGAATGAGGGGGGATTACATAAAAGTAAATAGAAAACCAATCTCATATTCTTCTTGCTTTCATTGCTTTGTTTGTTTTACTTTTTTTGAACCTTGAGAGCTTTGAAGTTGCACCACTTGAGTCTTCAATGGATGCTTTGAAGGCTTGTGTTTAAGTGTATAAGGTGTATAGAGGCTAGGGTAGGAATGTATGCAAGATAAGGCTTGAAGAGACTTAAGAGAATTAGGGTTTGGAGAAACTTCGAGCTCTGTTTTCAGAGAGACAGAGTTTTTGGACTGAATTTGTAAACCCTTTTTATGCAGGGCGACGGTTTGTATTTATAGACAAACAAAACAACCTTAGCGCTTGTTGTAGTGGCGCCCAGGCAAAAATTTCACTAGCAGACCATTTATTGGCTTGGCGCCACTACAACCACTTAGGAAAGTTTTAATGCAGCAAGAAATGTATCTTTTGACCCTTGGTATGCAAGGCAAAAGATTTGGAAGCCTGTCTTAGTGACTACTGTGCAAGTTTTGGCTTGGCTCTAGTAAGAGTGACTCCGGAAAGTCCGGGAATAATCTGAAAGATTTTGACTGAGTAGACTCGGCTGGGAATGAACAGGAACCCTCAAAAGAGTGTCCCAGAGGTAACTGGCTTGAGACACAATGCTAGAATGGTTGAAAAGTTTGACTGACCCACTAGGCGTAAAACAGTCAATTGAATCGAAAAAACACCAAAATAACTTGGAGTGACCCGTGAGAAGGCTTGAAGGTTGGAAACACTATTGAGAGTATTCTGAGAGGTTCTCTGTTTGATACACAAAGCCGGTGTGGTTGGAAAAAACAACTGACCCATTAGGAGCAAAAACGGTTATTTTGCACCGAGCTCACCAAAATAGACTAGGAATGATTTGAAAAGGTGTTGGAAGGTTAAGGATATTATTAGAGATATCTTCGAAAGGTTACTGATTTAATACCCAGAGCTGGTGTGGTTCCTAGAGGTAATCGGATGCCTAGGGGCAAAATGGTCATTTTGACCGGATGATCTCGAAATTGATCCAGAACCGACTGGAAGGCATTTAAACATGTCAGACTGTCTTTGGGACAATCTTGGAAAGGTGGACTTACCACTTTGAGGACTTAAGTACTTTCTCGAAAAGCGTGCCAGAAGGGTCTAAGGGGCATGGTGTGCTGTCGCGGGTGCCTAAAAATAAAATCAATACCCCAAAAAATTTTATGTAGTAGTATGAGTAAGGATTACTCCCACGGAGAGTGTTTAGTCTGGTTTTATGCTATGTGAACTTTGATGGGGGGTTTTCGATATAATGAAAACTAGTTTAATAATAACTAACTATGGAACAATTCAGATTAAAGTATTGAAAACAATCAAAAGAACAAACCTTGGTCTAAGTCAACATCCACCATCAAAATTTACAACTGATCATTGATGCAAGCATATCAATTCATACATTGAATATTCACTGTCGGAATTGTTTTCCTATATTGGCTTAGTCGTAGTTAATCAGAAACAAGTGATCTGATTAACCCTAACTATTAAATAACCAAGGACAAACACACAAGGTTTAATCTAATAGCAGCCTTAAGAATTAGAGAAATCGATGAAACTAAATAACACAAGCACACGCAGTTGCATTTAATTTAATCGAACGTCCTTCCTAAGATCTAACAATTCCTGACGCAGTAATCCATTAAATCTTAGTTGCTTCATAATTTAGAGGAATCAAACAATTATGGATTTGAAATCTAATCTAGCAGTAGATTGCAACGATTAATAAACTAGTAGGCCTTCTAGCGATTAAACAAGACAATCATGAAAATAGGCACAGAAGAACAACTGATACTCAAAGCAAAAATCAAATAATGAAAACAAATTAGATCTCACAGTTTATTATTAATTCCGAGGTTTCTATCTCCTTTGATCAAGATTCAGAGTTTAGCCACACAGGGTTATGAAAACAACTCAAATAATGACCTTTGATAATATGAAAAACGTCAACAACCCTAAAAACAAAACAATCCTAGCTTTTATAGGCTTCTGAAATTCTGCAACCGCGCAAGACCATTCGAATGCCTTTACCACCTTTCGAACACATCGGACTACTGTTCAAACGGTGCGTCGAACGCACTTTGAACGATTAAAATTGTTCTCTGTATATTTCGAACGCTCTTCGAACCTGAACTTGACGTGAATCCATCTAACGTATTGTTCAAACGCATCTACTACCGTTCGAACGCCTCTTGGGACCGTTCGAACGCTCTTTCAAACGTTGCGTGTATTTTTGCTCGAATTCGTCCCTTTTAAGCTAGAATCCTCTTTCTGGGCATTCCATAGCACTCTAAGTCAAAATATAAGAATAATGAGTATCTTTAGGCACCAAATAAGTATAAAAAATTAAACATTAAGGGAGAAAAATATGACATTTACATTCTCATAAGGGCATTTTGGTCATTTTTCACCGAAGTGGGCTAGCAGGCACTAGTGTTGACCCAGGTTTTAAGTGCTTCTGTCACTCTAATGGTGTGTGATGAGTTGGTTTTCAAAGGTATCCCATCCTTCGGTAAACGTGTCATGGCCAAAAGGCATTTCGTTCCGATGACATAGGGGTTTTGTTGGCAATTCTCAATGTTGACTTGCTTGCGAGTGCTTCCGCCACTTTGACAGTTGCGATGTTTGTGAGTGTTTCCATCACTCTAACGGTGTGCGTTCATTTCAAAGACTGGCTGATCCCAAGAAGCTACTAGATGGACTTTTTGTCTCAAGGATCAACTTTTTTGGAAGACATGCCAAATAACGGACATTCTACATTGGCAGGTTAGCAGGCACCAGAAGTGAACCGTTCTACCATCTCGGGGACTTGGGTTTCATCCTGGTAGACAGGTTTAAAGGGACTTACCGTTTCAAGGAGTTTTCTCGGTAAACGTGTCAAACTGGATGAACTTACCATTTGAGGGATCAGCTTTCTCGAAAGACGTGCCAGGTTGAGTTTGATTGGTTTGGACTCAAATTGAAACTAGAATTGAGGTTGAAATAGGAACTTACCATCCTTAGGAAGACGTGCCAACTAGAAATGGACCGAGCAATGCCCTAAGGGCATTTTGGTCATTTTGCCTCAATTGGGCCCTATAGGTCTATGAAGCGATTGATTGACTGGATTGAGTCTGGAAAACTAGTTTAGATTTGAATGCGTCTATATTGGCTTGAATGTGAGTCTGATAGGGCCGAAGATTACCGAGCGGGCAAAAATAGGGTACTTATAGTATGTATGCATTCGTATAAATTTATTTAAGTAATTTTTATTTTTTATGCATCAATTCCTCATATAAGAAACTAAATCTAGTATAAATATTAAGGTACAATATCAATAAGAGAAAAAAATACAAAAATCAATGATGTTGAATATTGATGTCGATGGTCTAGCAGCAAGAGTGTTTTGTTGGCCTTTATATGAGCATTGGTTTGAATCTCTTCCCAATAATTTTTACTTCTTCTATGCTGAATGAGAATTCGTGAATTCACTCCAAATTCGCCAATTCACGAATTAGAGCAGGTTCACCCCCTGAAGAGGCAAATTAAATTCATTGGAAAGTGTTTCTTTTTTTTTACAATTGATGTTAAAACTCTCTCTTGCCAAATAATTACCTGAAAAGAGATGTTTTCTGGCCTATTTAGGTATATGTCATTGGAGGGGTTGGAGACAAGCAATACTTCAATGATGTTTATCATATATCTAGGAGTTCAATAATTCATTCCTAGGTTTAGTTAATTTGTGTGAAAACGAGGTGTGTTTCAAAACATCATTGCCCACGTCTTTAGATGCATCTTTAGATTCAATGATAGGCTTAGAATGGTTCTTATTGATTGCTAACTCTTGCTTACTCCTATTATCACTCTCATCTCTCTCTTATTTTTGTCCTAACTCATTAGGATTATACCACCCACATGGTTTTCTTTCTTAGGAGGGATGGTTTTATCAATGATCTTCCCACTCCTAAAGGTTGTGATTGCTTGGACCTGTTCATAAGTAGTTTTAATGAAAGTAGCAGGTTTTGGGTTAGGTTGGGGTTAGGCTTGAAATTTACCCTGTGTTTATTGAGACATTAGCATCTTGTGCAAGTCTTTCACTAACGTGTTAGTTTCCCCAAGTGAGTGCTCCTGATTGTTCACCTTAGTGGTTAATGCCCTTAATTTATTAGTCAATTGGTTAACATTGTCCTCTACCATACGTCTATGAGGGGGTTGGTATTGTGTAGGTTGAGGTTGGAATGGTTGTGAAACCGATTGTGTTTGGAAAGGTTGCACTGACCCTTGAAATGGTGGTGGTGCCTGTTAGGTTGGAAAGATTGAGGGTTTGGATCCGCCATCCAGGATTATACGTGTTGGAGTAAGGATTGTCCTCATTCCTCTAATTAGTGTACCCTCCTTCGTATTGGCCTACCGCATTAACTTGGCCATGTAGTGTCTCTCTCACTCCCTGTATGATTAGGCATACTGTAGTGTCATGCTCTAGTATATCATAAACTAGACATGGTGAATGTGGTTCAACCCCTACTGTGTTAGTCTTAGAGGTCTCTATAGCTTTTAATTTGTGGGAAAGTGTGGTAATTCTAGCTTGAAGGTCATCAACTTCCCCAAGTTGATGTTTAACCCCGAAGTGTGTTATAGGTCTATTGATGGGATTTTGAGTCCCGTGGTAGCCTATGCTCTAGCCAAATTGGGTAGATAACCAAAGTAATTGTACGCCTCAATGGGGTTTTTGTCAAGATATGTCCTCGCGACATAGACTCTACAAACATCTTTAATTGAGAGGTCAATGAAGAAAAGAAGGTGCTTATGACTAACCAATCATCAAAACCATGATGGGGACATGCATGTAACAGTTTTTCAAACCTTTCCTAACATTGGAAAAAGGGCTCCCCATTCTTTGGAGCAAATTGTGAGATGGCGCGGCGTATCGCTTTCGTTCATTTTTTAAGGAAAATCTTTCTCAAAAATTCCCCTTGTAATGTATGCCATGAGTGAATAGACATAGGCCTCAATGAATTGAACCATGTCTTGGCTTTGTCTTTAAGAGTGAAAGGAAACATTTTTAAAAGTAAAACTTCCCTAGGACACGAGTTATCTTAAAATATTGAGCATGCATCTTCAAAGTCTTTAAGATAAGTGTATGGCCTCTCAGAGTCTAGACCATGAAAAGTAGGCAGAGCTTATAGCATTCTCGACTTCAGATTCATCGTTGTTTGATGCGCAGGAAGTACTATACAAGATGTGAGTGTTTGCCTTAAAGGATTCATGTAAGCCCACATAGTTTGAATCGGGGCTCTTACGTCTCCTAAATTACTTCCTCTCTCAGGATCTATTCTATTAGGATCGTCATTGGGGTTAAGACCCAATGGGATCACTCCATCATTAATGTTAGCCATGAGAATAGGTCATAAGTCAACAATTAAGGAAAAACAAGGTAAGTTAGTCGGAATAGAGAGTGTCGGTGATGGAATAAGGTAACCACGTGGAAGATTACGCAAAGGGTCGGCTCTCACTAATCGGTTATGATTATCTCTAAAATAAGATGACATACATATGCAATGCACACATAAGAGACTATATGCGCCTCTGCAACAATCAATTTACAATTTGTCCTTCCTTCCCTCCAATCTCCACAGAAATAACTCCATCGACTCAATCGAAAATTAAAGTAACCCAACCGAACTAGCAATCTCCACATACAAAGCAATACCACCAATATGAATTTAGCACAAAAGCCTATCTGCCACTAGTAATCCGCCTCCTAACTACTTGTATGCCTATACCCCTAAAAAAGAAAGAAAAAACACAAAAAAAAATCCTAGATTTCTAGCATGTACAGGGATGGAACGAAGTCATTGGATGGCCTTAGCTGACAATTCCCTCGTTGTTGTAGACGATGATGACGCAACTTGCTAGATTTTGCATTGACTAAGGTTTGTGTTTTAGCATGCCTCTTGCGGTCACTTGTGCAAAATTCTACTCTTTGGCAATGGCGCCAAAACTTGACTTGCACCAAACAGTGTCTTCAGATAATCTCAAGTACAGTATGGTGAAGCAATATAAACCCGGTGAGTCCGGGGTCGAATCCTCAGGGAATAATTTGACAAGCTAAATAAACTAGACTACTCTCTCAAATCACACAAAATCTCGCTTATTACTTCTGAAAAAACAAAAATTATGCCTTGAAAGTTTGATTGTTTATACTAAATTCAACTAAGAAAACTGATTTGTATTTAATAAAAGAAGTTCTTGAAGCCAATTGATCCAACCAACTGTTTCATTTAGAATTCCAATGGAAGTTTTTGATAACTCAAATCATTGACTACGTCATGAGTCTTTGATTCGGAAGATTTAGCGATAAAAAAACTACTATTCTTTGTCGATCAAACGTAGAATAAATCAGGTTTAAAATTAATAATGCATACCATCGACTTGTTGCGAAGCAAAATCAAACACCTAAGTTTTCATAAATATCTACTCTAGATTGAATCAATCTTAGAACCAAAGATGTATAGCATTGACTCGTGTAGTATATATAGTAAATATAAATTCACATATAAGTATTACCGAACATAGCTAAACATCTAAGTTTTTGTGAGAATCTAGGGTTTGATCCCAAAGAATTGAGAAGAATAAGATTTTAACATTGAAATTCAATTTACCTCCATTATTCATCCAAGATCTTCAATTGATCTTCACAATTGATCCCAATAATAGATTTGGCTACTCATCTTCATAGTAAAGACAGAATTGTATAAAAATATATTGAATTGAATAAAAACCTGAAAATCTTATTACAGGAATTAAGAAAAACTATGAAAACTTAACAAGAAGCAAGAATAAACTCTTTCTCTACTGCTTCTGCTACTCCTAAAATAAATAATGAAAAATCTAACCCTAAAAACAATAACAACCCCAGCTTTTATAGGCTTCAACAAAATTTCAAACTCGAAGTACCTTTCGAATGCCCATTATACCGTTCAAACGCACCGTCGGATGCACTTCAAACGTAAAAGTAGCTCTCTAAATCTATCGAACGTACTTCGAACCTGGTTTTTTTATGACACCATCTGGCGTAGCGTTAGGACGCTCATGTTTACCATTTAAGTGCAAGCTCCTCTGTTTGAACAACAAATGTTATGCTGATGTCATCCATTCAAATGCCTTCTTGGACCGTTCGAATGCCTATTTCTACTTTTGCTCAAATTTGTTCTTTTTAGCATGGGATTCCATAAAAGTTGAAAAAGAACAAGTTAACAACTAAATAGGATTAAAACAACATAAATAATCCTAATCTAGGTCTAACAAGAGACTAATTAAGACATGTAGATTGTACTTTTGGAGTACAATCACCTGTTGATGGAAGACATAGATTAGGTGTAAATCTGACAGATTGGTCTTTAAGTGACTTAGATAGACTTCAGTGGACGTCGATGTATCTCGATACTTGTCGATGGAAGAAACAGATTGAGTGTAAATTTGAGATTGCTCTTCAAGTGACTTCAATAGACCTCGAGGCCTCGATGTCTCTCAAAGTATCTCGTTAGACCTCACAACTTCGAGATGCGTTTTGCTAAACTTCTCTAGACATTACTAAAAGCGAGATACGCAAGATTCTAACTTAGGGACGCGCGCCACAAGTTCTTTTTTACTATTTTGGAAGTCCAAAAATTCTAGTTTGCCTCCTTTATAAAAATGAGGCTACGGGAAGGTCAAAAATAAGAAGAAGGAGGCCAAAACACCTTTGAAAGTATTGATTGCTCAATTGCTTTAGATTCAAAGGGTTTTTATGAGAGCAGAGCTTCTAAGAAAATTATCCTAAAGGATTCTACATACCTTAAATAGACTTTCAAATAGATTCTTAGCAACGAATCATCTTCAACACTATTGAAGAGAGGAAAAGTTTTGAAGGAGTTCGAGAAGCAAAATCCATACTAAGGGGATCTGTACAGTGGTCAAGCATGACAACAGTGCATCGAGGAGTCGAGCAAGTTCTAATCAACCCAGTGATTGAGGAGTCAATTGGGGATTAGGTTGTAAGTGATCTTGTAACTGTTGACAGTGGTTTTAGTGCATGATCTTTGTCTGTGATAGTAGATAGGTTTCAATTGAGTTTTGAAGTCATGATCCCTCTTGAAATAGGACTGCCAATAATAAGGTAGGTTGCTTTTAATACAGGCTTCAATGAACAGATGTTGGAAAAGGACCTTGATCTCGTCGTAGAGAAAAGAGAAGGCGCCCAGCTCAGCTTACTGCCTATCATCAGCAACTAAACCTATCTTACAACAAGCGGGTTCAGCCAAAAGCTTTTAAGCCCGAAGACCTAGTACTAAGAAAAGTACTGGGGCAACCACGAACCCGTCTGACTGAAAGCTCAATCCTAACTAGAAAGCCCCATACAGAGTTGCATCCCAAGTCAGTGTGGGGGCATATCAGCTAAAAACCATAGAAGAAGGATGCCAGTTACCCCGACCTCGGAATGTGCATAAGTTAAAGAAATTCTACCGGTGATGACCTGACTTGAAATTAATATTCACCGAGGTGTAATGTGTTACTTTCTTCAGAAATAAAGATTGAGTTTTGCATATATATGGTGTGTAAACAAATGATAACAAGTCAATCAATGAAGGCCAAACTTATTAAAAAAAAATAAAGTGAAGACCTTGGTCATGCCTAAATTAGGCAGGTCAGTCAATGAAGGCCAAACTTATTCAAAAACTAAATAAAGAACTTGGTCCTGCCTAAGTTAGGCAGGTTGGCCAATGAAGGCCAAACTTATTAAAAAAAACCAAGTGAAGACCTAAGTCCTGCCTAAGTTAGGCAGGTCGACCCAAGAATGGCCAAATTAATAAAAAGAAAAACTAAGTTTTTTACACTTAGTCATGCTTAAGTTAAGTAGATTGGCCCAAGAATGGCCAAATCTATAAAAAAAAAATACTAAGTCTTTTATACTTAGTCTTACCTAAGTCAAGAAGGTTGGCCCAAGAATGGCCAAATCAATGAACAACTAAGTCTTTTATACTTAGTCCTACCTAAGTTAGGTAGATCGACCCAAGAATGGCCAAATCCATAAAAAAAACTAAGTCTTTTATACTTAGAATCAACTAATTTTTCAAGTCGGCCGAAGAATGACCAAAGGTTATAAAAATACTCAAGTATAAGAAGCAGTAAAAACAGTGATAGTAGAGCAAAAAAGAATTTCATTTCAACTAAAGAAAGTTGCTTTACATATAAACTACACAAAAAGTTACAAAAAGGTTGAGTACAATAAGACGACAGAAACACCCTAAGTCTACGCTTCTGGATCGGCAGGGAATTCAGTGACACCAGCAGTTCAGTAACACCAGTAACTTCAATGATACCGACTTGCCTAATTTGGGAGGGAGCCACCACAGTGTCTTCAGGAATGGCCTCATCAGGAAGCAGCCAGGGGATGTTCTTCCAAAGTGGATCCGCCAACAAAACCTTTAATGCAGTAAGGGCGGCCACCCAACTGTCCTTGAAGATTGCATTTGTCATCCCAAGGACTTGCTGCACATAATCATCCCCAGCTTTTTCAAAACCTTCCTTAAAACTGGCCTCCTTCAAAGATGGGAGCGCGACCTTCATCTTTTTGATCTCTTACTTGGCCTAATCAAGCTCTTGGTTCCTCTGTGTTAGCTCGGTTAAGGTAGTCACCATGGCCACTTCGCTCTTTTTGAGCTCAGCCTTTGCATCAATTGCGGCCTTCTTGTTAGCTCGAGCTTTTAGCTTTAGAGTACTATGTTGTTGCCTCAGTTCTTTCAGTTTCTTATCCATAACTGTGAAGTGGGACATATCGTTATAAGCTTGGAGAGCAACCTAGAAACAGAGAAAATGGTTAGAATCTTATACAAAACACCAAATAGGGAGGTGACTAAAGAGATAGGCACCAAGAGATGCTGGGGCTGGCGACCAACTAAAAGATCTTTATGGGAGCGGTACATCATAGTCTGTCAGTCCCAAGGCAAGATAGCTCTTTCGACCAGCCCCACCGCAACAAAAGGGTCAGCTAGACCAAAATTAAGGGTGGTTATAGGGCATGCGCCAGCCACCGGTTGGAACACAATCTTAGACATTAACCTAGCATTCGGCTCAATAGATGCCAGCCTGGCCTGCTGAGCTCTGGGCGTCCCTAATACATCTCTTTCTGCTGGCCTCTTAGATGCCGACTTCTCCATTGATAGTACGCTTGCTCCAGCTTCAGCTTCAGCTTCAGAGGAGGCCGGTAGTAGAGGTACGGGCGGCTAAGTTGTGTTGACCCTGACTGTGGATGCCTAAGCAGCTTTTGCCTTCCTCCCAGCAATAATGGCCGCTAAGTTTCGTGTCTGCATGTCGCCTAACTCGTCCTTTGTCTTAGAGCTCGAGTAGATTTGTTACCTAAACTAACGAGTGGGCTAGCAGTCTGGAACCGCTTTCGGAGTTGAGGTCAAAGATGACGTTGATGACGTAGCAAGGCTCGAGTTGGGTTCCTCCTCCTCATCAGGGACTTTGATTGGGGAATTTGGCCCTTGAGGCAAAGCATGGCCGAATGACGATGACTTCTCAACAGCACCAGTTTTTCCTTCCACCTCAGCAAAAGCACTGGCAACTGTGACACGGCCATAATTGTGAATATAGGGGATTGTAATACCTTCCAGGATGTTCTCAAAGTCGTCGACCTCCCCCTGCGTCTTTATTATCACAATGACGTCGTCTAGGATGCCTTCGGTTGTTGAGAATGATTGGTAGCATGTTGGGTACCGTAGAAAAATGTGGGCAGTTTTGCCAACTCCGCATTTTGGGCCTTCTCCTTTGTAGGTCCGAACTCTCTCAAGTAATAACAAGTTAACCCTGAGATGCTCGTACTGCTTCCTAGGCTTGGTATGTTCACTTAGAAACAAAAGGAGTGCAAGTGTCAGATCAGCAGAAAAAGTAAGAACAAAAATAGAAAAGTCTCCACGTTCTAAGTGTGGATCTGGGGCGCCGAGCTTTCTAGGGCAACGCAAGGAGGGTCGCTCAGCCTGGGGGATGTCCCCTTATTCCCAGGGGCCACAAATCCACACTATAACATCGTCCACCTCCTTTCCCACGTCAGGAAGGACCTGGTCGATCTCCCTATTCTTATGCTTGGAACAGAAATAGTACTTTTTATAGTCGTTGTCGACTTTCATGGGTGTGTAATAGTACGTAAACTCATGGATGCCTATTTCCACCCCAAGATTGCGATTGAGCTCTACTATGCTCATTACTATTCTAAAGATGTTGGACGTTAACTCGACAGGGCACAGAGAGTAGTGTTGGCGGAACCGAAGCAAAAATGGGTGGAGAGGAAACCTAAAACCGCCTTCAACTATGGCAATTAAAAGGAAGAGCATCCCCTAGTTCGTTTCATACATACAGAATTCATCATGACTGGCCAACTTGATATCAGCTTCCGGTGAGAATTGATATCTCGCCTTAAAAACAACGATAGCCCCGAGAGTACTAAACATATTCCTAAGTCGTGCAGCCATTACTATGTGATCAGTAGTGCAAATGTACAATAGAGAAGGACTAGGTAGAGTCTTGGACACTTACAGAAAGCAGATTAACACTCTCTCTCGGCAGTTATCTCTTCAAAGCAATATGAACTAGTCCTCTATGGGAATGGGTTCTTACAAAGGAGCTTGTCGTCGTTTCAAAATCCTCTGAGCGACTACATCATTACTTCCGAACTAAGAGGTTGCCTCAGCAATAAATGAAAAGCAACCTGTGAGCAAGTCAGGCAATGCCATATGGAGCGCGGATTGCGAAGAAACACGTGATGATAGCCCACGATCATGTTCCGAACGATGCACAAGTACAACCCTTGTCCCTTTAGCTCAGCCAAACATGGTGCAATGGCTGGGGGCCAATTGTGGGCCAAATAAATCATAAAGCCCAGAAGATGAAAATGCCAGGCCCAATCTAAAGAGAATAGGCTCGACAAAGTGAATTAAGGCCATAGGGTTTAACAGACAAGTCCAATGGGCAAGAGTCCTATGCCAACCTAGACAAGGACATTTAAAGATAAGTTTAAATCCATTCTAAACTGACTCAACAGTGATTGACTCGTAAAAGGAGAATGAATACCATAGCTAGAAACGATGGAGCCTTCGAAACCTATAAATACACCATGCCACTAAAAGTAAGGTATGTTCACTCGAGCTAGTGCATAGTGACTTTATTCGATTTATTGATATTAAGCTTGCCTAACTTAATCATTGGAGTGTCATCAGCCCAAAGAAAGTCGACGCATTCTCATTGTTCTTGTTCTTATAGATTGCTTGATGCTCGTCAAGTTGGTTCGCAGAGCGGATTAGGTCTTTTCAAAAATTTCACCAACAATTATAATTTACGAAACTAAATAAATATAAATTATTAAAAGGAAATGGGCAGAAGTAATGTCCAAAATTGAGTTTTGAATCCAAGGGGAATTGAAACCTATTTACCATCATAGCCAGCCAGTCAGTTACCACTTAGCATTGATGAACATTAAATACTAATTAAAGATTTTGTTGGACAACATGGGGTCTACTCTCACCCATATCCTCAAAATAACCCGGACAAACATTCAGCATCAACTGGCTAAGGTTAATTACCATCGGTATTTTATCTGCCAAAATAAATTTGAAAATGTTTTAGAAAAGGTTTAAGGAGTCCTATAGCTCAAATTCTTCCTATCTAATTGAACTTTTTGAAAGATAAAAATGAGGCAAACTTTACAAAATAGTGGATCTGATTTTGAAAATAAAAAAATTTGAGTGATAATATATTGCTAACTATAAACTCCTTGATAGCATCAAATTTTACATCAGAAGATCTAACAAATACACAAAACAACAAAGTTAATAATAAAATCACCGCGTCAGTTACCCGACGTCGACTGATACTAAAGCTAGTCAAAGGTGAGGTAGCTAAGCATAGCAAAAGCATTAGTCGGTGACTTGACGCACACACCCGACTCATGCTCGCAAGAGGCCTCTTTCCTTTACCCCTACCCAACTAACCCAACCACTCCCTTGTCCCTCTCCCTCTACCTGTAGTATATAATATAAATATATGTATCAGCCTTTAATTTATCTCTCAAACTTTCCCCTCTCTCCCCATTAAAAAAAAAATTTCCTCTCCCTTAGCCGATATGGAGGTGACGAATGGACCTCCAAAATCGCCCTCCCTTCCGTGGAAGACCCGACTAGCACTTTCTTTCCTCTCCGCCGTCACCGACGTCTCGCGCCGCCGTGATGGCACCGTCAACCGTAGACTCCTCAACTTCTTAAACTTCAAGACGTCGCCCAACCCCAACCCCATGAACGGCGTGAAAACCTCCGACGTCACGGTTGATCCATCTCGCAACCTCTGGTTCCGCATCTTCGTCCCCACCCAGCCCCCCTCCTCCGAGACCCTCCCCGTGATCGTCTTCTTCCACGGCGGCGGATTCGTCTACCTCAGCGCCAACTCCAAGGCCTACGACGCTGTCTGCCGCCGTTTCGCCCGCAAAGTCCCCGCCATTGTCGTCTCCGTCAACTACCGCCTCGCCCCCGAACATCGCTACCCGGCCCAATACGACGACGGCTTCGACGTACTCAAATTCCTCGACGACAACAAATCCCAAGCCCTCCCGGAAAACGCCGACTTGTCTAATTGCTTCCTCGCCGGCGACAGCGCCGGCGCCAACCTTGCCCACCACGTCGCAAAACGAGCCTCCGAATCAAAGTTTCTACAATTGAAGGCATGAAATCAAATAATACATCCAGAACATTTGAATCGTAAATTTATGTGTGTCTGTACTCTTTTGTTATTATATATGTATTCACTTTTTATCGATCGTCTGTAATTTTGTTGTGCTTGGAAATGAAGGTGATCGGACTGGTGGCGATACAGCCGTTCTTCGGGGGAGAGGAGAGGACGGAGTCGGAGAAGAGACTATCGCAGCTGGTGTCAGTGGAGCGAACGGACTGGATATGGAAGGCGTTCCTGCCGGCGGGGGGCGAGCGAGCAGACAGAGACCACGAGGCAATAAATGTGAGCGGGCCGAGAGCGGCGGACTTATCAGGGGTGGAGGGGTTTCCGGCGACGGTGGTGTTCGTGGGAGGGTTCGACGCGTTGCAGGACTGGCAGCGGAGGTACTACAACTGGCTGAAGAGCTCCGGGAAAGAGGCGTACCTGGTGGAGTACCCTAACATGGTTCACGCTTTCTATGTTTTCCCTGAACTACCCGAATCCGGGCAGTTAATTTCTCAGGTGACAGATTTCGTTCACAATGTCACCGGCAAAAAAACAAAAACATGCTAGTAGTCATTAATTATATTAGTAAAAGAAATAGTTAATTATTATTATATTTAAGTGTACTGTAATGTGGGCGTTGGGTATGGTTGAGTAGTGCTATGATATCATCAATGGTTGGTCAAAAAGCGTGGACTCTTGTAATTGTTTGTGACGTTTTTAATTAGCCAAGTTATCTTATTTCTTCTTCTTGTAGTATTGGCCAGTGGGAAGCTAATCAAAAGATCTCTTCTCGTGGGGAGGTTTGGTCATCCATTACATCTAATTATTATTATTATTATTATTATTATTATATCTTTTGATTTTATATTATGGCATTTATCCTATAGTTAGTTTTTAATTGTCAATTTTATATGGGTCAATTTATGATTTTTTTGTTGTTAATACCTCTGATACTTTGACGTATCATTTTAAATTTATCGTAATAAAAATAAAAATTATATATTTGTACAAAATAGATATCTATTTATAGAATTTTATATACATAATGACAAGCTAAAACAACTTTTTAAGACCTAACAAGGTTTTGTAATTAGGGAAAATATTCATTAAATTTCAAGAATTGTAATTTCACGAAATAAATGTAATACGAGCTGTCTAACACAAACATCACCCATTCTTCCATCTAGTTATGGAGAAAACTAAATCTCACCTTCCCAATGCATGAAAGAAGAAAAGTAAAAGCCAATCATAACCACATCTTTTTGTAGTTAATGACACTCCTCTCTATCTCTCTCTCTCCTCCCATATCGTCTTCCCAACAAGGGTTGTCTTTTTTTCTCACAAACCCGACTATGGTTTTCTGCCGTTGTTGGGAAGA
The DNA here is from genome assembly GCA_033060915.1 of Euryodendron excelsum. Taxonomy (NCBI): domain Eukaryota; kingdom Viridiplantae; phylum Streptophyta; class Magnoliopsida; order Ericales; family Pentaphylacaceae; genus Euryodendron; species Euryodendron excelsum. The sequence continues at coordinate 48,676,342 of CM065383.1, forward strand.
AAGTAATTGTAAGCTTCTGATGGACGAGACTGATCGATAGTAGTTCAGATTTTTAAATCAACTAGTTGGTTTTGTTCAGATCGATGACGCTGCTTTAGATCGGTACTGGTTCAAAACAACGGGTTGGTTCGGATGGTCTCAATCGATGCTCGTTCATATCATGGATGGTCTCAATCGATGCTCGTTCATATCATGGTCGTTGAGCGTGAGCTAATTTCCATGACAAGGGCTTTGTTTGGTTTTTATTTCGGAACTAAGGTTGGTTTAAACTTAATTTAAGAGGTCGAGTTGAACGGTTTTTCAAAAAGTGTTTTTAGTGAAAACGCTAATCGAAAAAGCGTTTCTTCGTATTTATACCGTCGTATCCTTCGCCACCAAAAAACGATAATCATAAAAGCATTTTCAACTAAAATGCTTTTTCAAAAAGCACTTATATCAGAATCAGCCACCCATCACAGCAGCAAACTTAAAATCCATCTCAAACATGTAAACATTGCATACCTTTTGAACCGGAACTTTGATTAATATGCCGTCAACTCTCACACGTCACTCGGGACCAACAAGAGCCTCCTATTGAGTTTCGCACTCCCTGGACCTTTCCTCCCCAATTCGGTACCCCGAAGGCCGACATGGCTTAACTTCGAAACCCTAACTCTAAAAATTTTGAAAGATTACATAATTTTTGAACCGGAACTCCGATTGACATGTCATTAACTCCCACACATCACTCGGGACCGACAGCAACCTCCTGTCGAGTTTTTCACTCCCCGGATCTTTCCTCCCTAATTTGGTATCCCAAAGGCCGACATGGCCTAACTCCGAAACCCTAACTCCCGAAATCCCGAAAGATTACATAACTTTTGAACCGGGACTCCGATTGAAGTGCCGTCAACTCCCACACGACACTTGAGACTCACAGGAGCCTCTCGACGAGTTTCGCACTCCCCGAACCTTTCTTCCCTAATTCGATAACCCGAAAGCCGACATGACCCAACTCCAAAACCCTAACTCCCTAAATCTTGAAAGATTACATAACTTTTGAACAGGGACACCGATTGACGTGCCATCAACTCCCACACATCACTCGGGACCCGCAGGAGCCTCCCATTGAGTTTTGCACTCCCCGAACTTCTCTTTCCCAAAATGGCAAATATAACTCAAACTCACACATATATTACATGAAAACATAATAACTTATTTTGCATCATACTAAACTACAAATCAGAACATGCTTTTATGAACCATGTTCATAATAACATAGTGGTTTCCCAGCAATACTAAGGCTACTAGGTAGATAGTTATCAAAGTCATCGTCACCTTCTTCTTCTGAGAAGTCTAAAAGTTCTTGGCTAGAAACTAGCAACGGATCTTTAATAATTTCTATCATTCGTTTTGTTGGGTCATCACATTCTTTCTTTGCGTCCTCCGTAAAATGATATCTATCTAGTCTTCATTGTATTTGATCAATCTTACATTCGAGCGCTTTTATGACCTTACTGTTAGGTGATCTCTTACCGAAAAGCTTAGCTGATGGGGCCTTTGGGACACGTAGGCCATGCCACTGGCAATACATCTTTTTTTCACACCGTTTATCAAATAAGTCTTCCCACGGCAACCTTATGCATTGGTCGTCGATCACACTGTGGGTGGTTGTAAGGATGCATTGTCAAAAAAGATATGGTTGACCGAACCCATCATATAATGCATTATGATAGGTTTGTTGAGGAAGCTACATTTTCGGCCATATCATTTGTTACCAATTGAGTCTGTATATGTACCCACCATGTGGATGACTGAGTTCCAATTTTCATGGACAGTGCCGGTTGGAACTGAACAACTAGATGATGCACCAAATAACCCTTTTCATTTGGGCATGTTTGGAGGTTTGGTTGGTTGAGTATTTCATGACCTCACAACATTTTATACCCAACCGGTTCATACCAATCCGTCATGCTGAAAGGTACTAATCGTTGGTGAAAGGCTTCACGTGATACTGCAAAATTCACATGACAATGCTGAAATTACTTGTAGGGTTCACGTGAAAGGCTTTAGAAGGTAGAGATATGGCAATCATGAATCGACAAGTAATAGGACATGACAATTATCAACAAGTTCACATGAAAGACTTCAGAAGATAGAGATAGGACAATCATGAATCGACAAGTAATAGGACATGACGAGTCTGCTAAAGTATTGTCCTGTCATGGGTGCAGCCTCTTGAAAAAATGACAAGTCTTCATATTTCAGTTGTGATAAGTAGTTTGGAGATTACTTTCATCCATTAATATTTTTTTTGGTGGGTAAAGAAAATATGAATTATCCTATTATTTTTACTTTATCAGTTTAATGAATTTCTTGTCAAGTTTAGTTGTTTCCTCCGCAAAGAGTGCCAGCGTCAATAACAACAATTGTATTTATTTATAAATGGACATAGATATAACAAAATCATAATTTCTTATGATATAAACTTTAATTTTGCTACAACTAAATTTATTTACAACAAAAACTATTGTCATTCACTATTATATCCAACAAGTTCCGAAATCTAATTATCGAGTGTGCAAAAAACAATCTCGCTACTATACATGGCCTCCCGTACCACATCGGGGTGGCCTCTTCTCTCTCGTGGGCCTCGGCTGACGGACGAAGACACGTGTGATGGTCCGTAGTCGCAGATGTGGCTGTGGCTCTGGCTGTGGCACTGGCTGTGGCTTTGGCTCTGGCTGCAGCTGTGGCTGTGGCTCTGGCTCTGCCAGTGTGATCTGTGAAACACACTTAGTATTAATGGTAGGGGGTGCCACCACTGGATGAATCTGATGCGTACTACTAACCTTAGTGACCTGCGATGGCCCCTCTGGCTGTGTCATAGGACATGGATAGGCAGAATGGTCCCGACCCTTTGCTGAGAAAAGCGTCTCTATCTGCTGCCCAGATGCTAATAATGGGTCGACATATCGCTGGAAGTCATTATCATCTCCTACTAGCGAGAACCAATACCCCTGGTCGTATGCAACAGGTGATGTAATATGGCGATTGACGGTGCGACGCGGTATGACCTTAGAATTACTCGGACGTGATGATGAGGGCACATTGTGTGACTCGGTATGATATGTATATACTGGCCTAATCGGAATCATGTAGGCTCAGGATGACTACGTAGCACCGAAATACTGCAGGAACTCCTGTGATGATAATCTGTTGGGAGGGGGAGCAACTGTAGCTGCTAGTGGCATGGAAGAGGGAGCGGCTGGAGCTGCTGGTGGCATGGAAGGGGGAGCAGTTGGAGCTACTGGTGGCATAGGAGGGGGAGCGTCTACAGCTGTTGATGGCATAGGAGGGGGAGCGTCTGGAACTGCTGGATGTGCAATTTGCTGCTGCTCATGTAAAACATGAAGTAACCTCTTACACAGGTCTCGAACCATATACATGTCCTGTAGTGCCTCCAGCCTATCGTATGCATAGATGGCACGATCGACGAAATGATGTATGACCACGATGTGATGAGTCTACAAAATAAGTTGAAGTTTTTATGGCATTCAAACATTTATAATTCACAGCAAAAATATATATAATTTATGACATTGCTAACTGTAATCTCGACCGTGGAGCCAACCTCAAGGTATCCAGTAGTAGGCCGATGAACTAGATTCCCTACCAGTGTGCGTGTGATACGGCGGTACCATACCATATGCGGATACTCACGCCTATGCTGCCATCGCTTAATATGTTGTCGATGGAACTAGGTCCATTCAGTAGGCGGTCTCCCTCTCAGGTCAATAGCATGTAATGTGGGCGAGATATCATGAGTGGCAGGTACAAGCTGTCTGAAACCAAACTGTCGGCAAACTCGATCCGGTAGATGCCACTCAATAATCTCGAGGCATAATAAAAGGGATCGAGTCACCCATATATCACTCCCAACCCAACAATAATTAGGAAGTGTATGCATGATGGCATCGTACGACCTCCATGTGAACTACATAGTTTACATTAATAGTACCTATTAATAAGCAACGACGATACAATTAAGTAATATGAATTACAAAAGCTGAAATTATATACATAGCTCGTCAGGTCACAAGCGATCCAACTGATCTTGGTAAACGCGAACCACATGGGTGGAAGTATTGGTAGTGTGATATCTAGATCTCCATATGACATAAACATTCAACATAATATCAAATAAATTTTATAATTATAAATGTGTAGAGGTGTTAACAAAAATCAAAAGGCAGTTATACATACATAGCTCCCCATAGTCCACCGGAAAAGTGCACCCCTTATAACTAATGGCTGTTGTCCAGCAGTATGATCATCCACGCGGTGTAGGCCCATGCATGGAAATCGCTTGGACACCCATATTTGTAAAAAAGGGTCCACCAATTGCGTTATAAATAAATTGTAATAAAAGAGAAGCATTGTAAAAAAGCATAACATGAACTATGTATTCAACCTGTAATAAAACGAGTGCTCCTACAATCTGCTTCGCCCTAGTCCTCGCCGCTCGGCACATGCTCCTATAAAGCATGGTTAAAACTGCACTGCCCCAGCTATATGTCCCGGTAGCGTCCAAGTCGAGTAAAAATAGGAGATATGTGAGCCTCACCATAGTCTGAGAGTAATCTATGAGCAATATACCCCCTAGCAGTCGCAGTATATAGGCACATGTGTGCCGCTATATAGTAACCTCATCTGCATCCTGTGGGAGGACTTAGAATGTGTGACGGAGCCATGCCATCCTAAGGCGGCCACTATCAATCTCCTTTGCAGGTGGGCTAACACCGAATGCCTGCATACATAGAGCCTGGCACTTCTGTAATGTAGTATGCGTCTGTGCGCATATAATATGGGCCCTGTCAACAAGTAGTCCCAACAAGATGGCAGCATCCTATATCGTGATGCTGGCCTCCCCGATAGGTAGATGGAATGTATATGTCTCCGGTCACCAGCGCTCTACCAACGTAGTAATCAATGGATGGTCCAAACGGATCTGACCAAGTCGATATACACCGTAAAAACTTGCCCGTACTATGTACTGCAGAATACATGGGTGTAACTGTACGTCATACAGGCCTGACCCACCACGCCTGCATGTGAGCGCATCCGTACCCTGTGTAAAAAAATTATTGTAAACAAACTACTTGTACATAAAAACTGTTAACTTAAATACATACCCCATGCTCCCATATCCATGTGGATCGATGATCAGTACGGTGCCATCAAAGGGCCCTGGCGCGCCTACATCCATATATCCTGCCATCAAGGGGCCCTGGCGTGCCTACATTCATAGTACATATTAATATATCTTTATTATATGGTGCAATAAATGTGCTATATCCATACATGCATGACAATGTAAAGTACGATAAAGCAACCTCATCATTCTTTGATGATGCACATGACGAATGGTCTCAACCGGCCATTAATTGATGTGAACAAAGCCTGTGAAGGCTATTAATTAATGTGACGAAAGGCTATGAAAGGGTACTACTTGATATTACTATTGTACGCATATGAATGGTATCACCTATAAATGATGTGACTATCCACTAATATCACAATCAATCCACGAAAATACATACAAATAAATTCATCTTAAGTTCTTGTGTCTATTGAGTAAAACCCGTGAACGATTTGAGAAAAGGCTGTTGCTATTATCTAATGATGTGACGAAAGGTTATGAAAGGGTACTACTTGATATTATTATTGTACGAATGTGAATTGTATCACCTATGAATGATGTGACTACCCACTGATATCACAACCAATCCACAAAAATACATACAAATAAATCCATCTTCAGTAACCATTATCTACTGAGTAAAATCTATGAATGATTTGAGAAAAGGTTGTTGCTATTATCTGATGATGTGACAAAAGGCTGTGAAAGAGTACTACTTGATGTTATAATTGTACGCATGTGAATGGTATCACCTATGAATGATGTGACTACCTACTGATATCACAACTAATCCACAAAAATACATACAAATAAATCTATCTTCAGTAACCATTATCTATTAAGTAAAACCTGTGACCGATTTGAGAAAAAGGTTGTTGCTATTATTTGATGATGTGACGAAAGGCTATGAAAGGGTACTATTTGATGTTATTATTGTACGCATGTGAATGGTATCACCTATGAATGATGTGACTACCCACTGATATCACAACCAATCCATAAAAATACATACAAATAAATCCATCTTCAGTAACCATTATCTGAAATAGAAATATAAATAAACATCATTACATGGCTAAGTACCTATTATCCAATACATAACTCAGCCAGCTCGATTTGGACATTTATGCCTATCATGCTCTTGTTCCTTACAAATACCACAATGATTTGTTTGACGTTTTCAAGAAACGTCCATCTCATTGGGGATTCATTTTGTACTTGGACAACCAGATGTGAGCTCCCGTCACCGACTCGAATTGGGAATGATCTTTGGACCATCGTATGAGCCCAATAATGCTCATGCACCATTGGTTCAAACTATGTTTCGTAAACACGAGCGTAAACGTCCGTGGTCTACTTAGGATCAATTAAGTGTCATGGTTGTCCGCTCGACTTCGCGTACGCGGCCAACATGTGCGAGCAAGGATAATGATAGATCATCCATTTTTCGCAGTCATATGATGGAGGATTCAAATACACAGCATGTTTATAGTTCATTTTCGTGCCTGCTGCACTTGTAACAACCTCGGTGAAACCCGATGCCCTGGAATTGGAATATAATAATATGGTAATTGTATTAGACATTGAGAAGTATAGAATTTATTACTAATCAAAATAAGTACATACAATTAAAACAAAATCTTATAACATTACCAATTACAGATAGTTATGCAATGGCCCGCCGATCGAGCTTGGTACTTTTCTATCTTAGCTTGCACTTTGAATGTGTACCTTAAACTCCTAGCTAAAGCACGTTGAATTTGCAGTCAATTATAATTGAAAGTGGCCACCAAACGGTAGAAGGTAACCTGAACACATGAAGTAATGGGCAAGTCTTGTGCACCTCGAAGGACATTATTATAGCACTCTGAATCATTGGTGGTTGTAACTCTCCAACGATGACCTTTATCATAAGCTAATGTCCACTTCTTTGGATCCTCATTGCACAAAGCACGATACGCCCTTGCCCCCGACTCTGACTTCGTTCCTAAATTTTTAATTTCATTCATTGCTTGTCAAACTTCCGCACTTGATGGGTAGTCCCAGCTTGCCATATGAGATCCTTAACTTTAATATTACCGAAATTTTTGTGGTAATTACTTTTAAAGTGCCTAAGACAATATCTATGGAATCCAGCTGGTTGCCCTCGTCGTGTTGTTTCCCATTCATGTTTGACGACGCTCAATATAGCTGCATGCTGATCAGAAATCAATGTGATACCCTCTTGGCCTGGCACAATCAGATGCCTAACATTTTTTATAAACCATGATCAATCACGATAGTTTTCTGATTCAACTAACGCGAAAGCTAGAGGGAAAATTTTCTTCGTAACAGTTCTCGTTGTAGCAATCAACAAAACTCCTGTATATCTGCTATAAAGAAAAGTACCGCCGATTCCTATGACTGGCGGACAGTGCTTGAAGCCTTCAATGCATGGCCGAAAATGTCCAAAATATTTTGTCTAGCGCCCTAACACCCAACGTACCCAAGTCCAATGTTTCTAAAATCGCAGCCATGCCCGGGTTTTTGAACTCCAACATTCTGATGTACCTTGACAACTTTTCATAGGATTCATCCCAATATCCAAAAACCATCGTAATGGCCTTTGTTCTTCCAAGCCATGCTTTCTTGTATGAAACTGTGAAACCAGCATTATTTTTCACATTCTCGATTATGGATGCTATTTTTCAGTCAGAGTCTTCCTGTACACCACAACAAACAAATACTTCAAACTTTACTAACGAAGGGCATTAACAAATAATATAAATACATCTTACTTTAAAATTGAAACTGAAAGCAATTTACCATAACTTGTGCTTTAATCAAGTGTGCAATAAATATCGAATTCAGATTGTGGTGATCCAAACTCTCCATCCCATGTAAACATGTATGAGGCTCGGGGTATTGCGTGATCTCAAAAAAATTGTGCTTCTTCTTCAAACAGACACGTAGTTTCCAAGGGCAATCGTAATTACACTTGGTGCTCCAAACCTTTTTATTTGTTTCCATAACATGATAATGTTTATTTTTCTTCACGTGATACCAGTTACATGCATGGATCACTACATCCTTATCTTTGAAAACCATCCCTTTGCAAACTCTGGATTAGCATCTGACCATGTCGGACCGCGATCATATAAGTCTCGACCACCTACGACATCATCTGCCCTAACCAAGTTCGTAAAAAATGGCATATCTAGAGTATCATGTAACGCTTCACTAAGGTTCGATTCTTCATGCCTATCGTCATCAAAATCGTTATTTGTTTCATTTCTCATTAAAACATCAATATCTTCATCTGAATTGTCGGATTGAACAACATCTACATCTTCATCTACATGTGTCTCAGTCTCGTCTAAGGCAACTAGGCATTCCACAGGATCCAGACTTCCACTGGGACCTCCCGCCTCTATGCGCTCACCTTGGCCTGATGCATATTGTGGGTGAGGTGTTGGTGGACTGTGAAAGTCATGAAACTGTTCAAAATTACTAAGGCCCTGCGAGAAATATTCATTTGGGATGAAGAGGCTAGACATTCGTTGTCCTGAATCTTCCTCAACTATTGTGCTTTAGCTACTCTGCCCGAGTGAAACCATTTGAGTAAATGACCCCAGTGCCGATACATCTCCCCTCCCTGACAATAGTTTACCATAGGTTTGGACATCTGCCCAACTCACATCCGTACGACTTGACTGGTGTTCATTGTGCTACCTTCCTCCTTTACAACATATATTTCAATACATTAGTGCTCAGGATATCTCGAAGGAATATTCAACACATTTTGCAATGTCCTGTCGTCATTGATTGGCAATTTCTTATATATCATGATATCTCCATTTCGTCGGTGCGTGTATCTACATATGAACTTTATAGTCACATATTCTCAGTACTCAGCCATTATTTGCATAAACATGTCACATAACACAGCAACTGAGGTTTTCATTTCAACATCATAACACGCACTAGCATCTATATCGTAGGATACACCTTCTTGGCGATCTTGTATTATCTTTTTCCCCCCAATAAAACATAATCATTGTCGTCATTATTTAGCTTTGCCTACCAAACACAACTAACAGAGATGTCATAAATATACAAACTAATTAAATTAAATATTTTAAAACTTATGTAAAGATGCTTATCAAAAGAAAAAAGATTAGACTTGATTGTGATACTATTAATTTGCGTAAGGTGCATCTTTCTTAGCTTCTTGTGGTTTCCATGTGTTATTGGGGTCTCCTTGAATAAAGATTCAATTGTTTTACAACTAAATAATTCTAATACACATTTGACAGTTTATCCTAAATATTATTTACTTATATAATATAGTAAATTTATTTTGATATAAATATGAAATGACTATATGTAATTTATATATATGTTATAAACTTGCAAAACTAATTTTAAATTATTTACTACTTTTTACGAATTTTCCAAATCATTGTTAAAATAAATTATGAATTGTTTAATTTATTTTTGAATTCTTTAAATAATTGTTAAAATAATTTTATGTTAAATTTGTAAAGAAATTATACTATTTTTAAATTATTTACATATTTTTAACATATTCTATAAATAATTATATATATGTTAGAAACTTGCAAAACTAATTTTAAATTATTTACTACTTTTTACAAATTGTTAAAATCATATTGTTGAACATATTTTTAACATATTCTTTAAATAATTTATATATATGTTCTAAACTTGCAAAATTAATTTTAAATTATTTACTACTTTTTACGAATTGTTAAAATCATATTCTTTAAATTAAATTATGAATTGTTTAAATAATTTTTAAAATAATTTTCTGTTAAATATGTAAAAAAAAATTTACTATTTTTAAATTAACATATTTTTAATTTTTACTATTTTTAAATTATTTACATATTTTTAATATATTATTCAACATATTATTTAAATAATTATCTACACATTTCTATTTTTAATAGATGTTGAATTTTTCACCTAGAAAACAAAATAATTACAATAAACACCATAACTAGCTGTTTAATATAAGAAGAAGAAAAAAAACCAAAAAAAATAAAACATCCATCTATATATATGTCATGCTTTGCATTAATTTATAAAAACATATATACATATATATATATATACTTAAGTATACATATACAGAAAAAGAAGACATTATTCGTGTTTGTATATGCATATACAAACTTACATAACAATAGAAACAACAAGAGAAAAAGAGAGAGAGAGAGAGAGAGAGAGAGAGAGAGAGAGAGAGAGTTTATTACCTTGTGAATGAATATCCAAACAAAGCCCTAACTTCCAAGGAAGAAAGAAGTTGTAATAGCATTTTCAGACGATGAACCACAAGAGAGCTCCGTGAGAAAGAAAGGAGAAAATTCAAACAGAGAAGACGATGGCAAGAGAGCTGGCTGCGCGAATGAAAAATGAAAAAAGGCAAGAGAACGTCGATTGAAATATAAACCCAATAACGCTAATTGCAATAGTGTTTTCAACAAAAACGCTTTTTAAAACGCTTTTTTAAAAAGCGTTTTCGCTGAAAACGCTTTTTGGATTAGCGTTTTTTCTTGGCGAGGAATACGGCAGTATAAATATAAAGAACGCCTTTTCAATTAGCTATTTCATTAAAAACACTTTTAAAAAAGCGCTAAACTCGAGTTCCTAAATTAAGTTTAAACAGTCCCTAGCTCCAAAATAAAGACCAAATAAAGCCATTCCCATGAAAATTAGCCGTTAAGTGTGTACCAAAAAGAAACTAGTATAATGACGGCATGGACGAAACACGCCGATGTCGTCAAAATATGCCAGAACATGTCGAAAAAGTTCGGTAACCTGGTCGGAACGAAAATAAAGGTTTAGAGTACTGTTTTTATACCAGAACAGTACATCTCACTCCGTACCGGTTGGTACAGAACGGGATTAACAATGGTCTCTATCCCCGTCCATACTGTGTTTTTTTTTTTTTTGTGCATCTGTTGTGGGGAGCAATTAAAATGCCACTTCGACCTTCTTCAATTCATGGATGTATAAGAAAGAAAGAAAGAAAGATAGATGATATTAATCTCCAACTTAAAACCTTTAAATTCATCTTCATATTGACATTTTCTTCAAATTTGAAGTTCATGGGTTCCACTTTTTCACATTATTACTCTAACCCACCGTACCTTCATTTTTACTATTCATTCTTTAAATTACTATTTTTTATGTTAAAAAAGTCAAAAATTACATATTGTGCTCATATTTTATTCAAAATATAATTATTTATTATCATATTTTAATCTAAATTGTAATTATTTACTACATATACAATTAAAATTAAATTATTTAATATTTTTTCAAACTAAATGATCTAACCCATGAAATTGAAAATTAAATTACACTAAACTATTTAAAAAAACAAAAATCCCATCACAATCTAATGAAATACATTTAACAAAAATTAAAGTACAATAAAGAACTAATGAAAACATATTAAATGAGACTTGGGAAATTAAAATTACAAGCACTAATAAGGTGGTAAGTTAGCTTCTCCATACCTACCTTTATGTGGCTAAAGCTACCAATGAAAACACATTCAATGGATGTTGAATAATAATTCCATAGATGAAATTAATGTTAGTATAAATAAATAATCAGTAAAATAAAAAGAATTTATTAATTTCATATATAAATAATAATTTTAAGATAAATAAAAGCAAGTAAAATATAAATAATTTATTTATTCCACATATAAAAAATCTCAAATTAAATAAATATTAATAAAGTAAAAAAAATAATGAATTATTGAAAATTTAAATTAAATATTTATTAAAATAATATTTAAATATTAAATAATGCATTATTTAAGCTTAAAACAATGATTAATACAAGAGTCCCACATAATTAGTGTTTTAGTCCCACATGAGTAGTGAAATGAAAAGGCTTTGAAAATTTTTTAAGAAGCTTCAAATTTGAAGATGGCAAATTAAGGTCACTTTCATTTCTTCAAAATTTTTAAAAAATAAAGATGAATTGGAGAACCAAATTTAAAATCCAGGTTGGAGGTGCTCTTAGTCACGGGATATAGGGGTGTATCCTAAAAATAGTAACAAAAGTATTTGTCCCAACTTCAATTAAATTTTTTTTTTGTTAAGCAATTTATTAATATCAAAGAAAATGCTATCTGGGAAGAGTGACCATGACCAATGACTATTACTAGCAGTCTTCTTATATCAAATTTGGTGGTTCATTGTAGTCTTTTGCACTGATTGCTTGTTTGTGAGAAGAGGAGAGGTTGACTCCCTGCACTGATTGGCTTGTGGTCCAATGTAGTGTTTTGCCACTCTGGTAATTGCAAGGCTTTGTGGGTGATTGGTGGAAGTCCTGTCAATCAATCTTTTTCGTCCTACTTTCTGGTTATGCTTTTTCTTTCTTTCTTTCTTTCTTTCTTTCTTCTTTTTTTTTATTTTTTTATTTTGGTGCATTGCATTATTTTCTTTCTTTCAGAAGAACTACTACATCTGGCCAAGGAAGTCAGGCAAATCCAGACTTTTGGGGTGCAAGTGAAAGGCGTCAAAATCCCTGCACAAAGTAAAGCAATTAAACAAGCTTTAAGACTCTTGTTCTAACAACCAAACAAGGAAGAAGAACTCGTCTGCTCAATTAAACAAATTTTTTGCCAACTCAAAAGACGCCACATTGCAACCAGACAGAGATCTATATATATAATCAGAGGAGCACTATCTTCGGAACCAATTTTTTTTTTTTTTTTTAAATTTTGGGTTATACGTGAGATGTCTAGTCTCTAAGTCACACATCAGCCGACTTGCCTACTTGTGCAGATTCTCAATCTCAGAGGCTTTTTCTTTGCTCATGCTCTCTCTTCTAATGCTTTTTGCCTATATAGTTTTATCTTTTCCTTGAAGGATGAATAATCATCAACTTGTCTGCTCAATTAAACAAATTTTAGACACAAGAAAAACATGGAGACACCCATCACAACAGCATAAACTAATAAATGGTTTCCAAAAAGAAAAACCATAAATTCCTCACCTATCGCCGTCAAGTACTTGTTTTTTTTTTTTTGCAGTTTCATTTGTAATAACATTTCTAGTCAAGTTTCTGTGCAAAAACACCCAAAAAAATGACGCATAAAAGTCACTATGCTGCTCATTTATAGTTGAGGCTTTATTTTCACTATTAAGGTAGACACCTGGCACATTCAGTCTTGTCATAAATGGGACGCTGGCCACCATCTACATCGTCAGCCTGATTATCTTTAACGTTGTTTGCAAGTATTACAGACTTCTCGGTTCTAGAGGTTTTGAGTCCTTTCTTCTTCTTCTACTTCTTCAGCTCCTTTCTATGCCCAGTTTCAAACACCGTATACAGCACACAGACATCATGCGCCTGACGATGGGAAGAGCATGATCTAGTCAAAGAAAAACATTAAAAATAATAAGCTCTTTGAACAGTCTCTTTTTAGAGGCCCTAACTTAGGAGTTACAAATGTATTGCTGAAGAGGTTATATTCAATAAGGATTAACCACAAACTTAAAAGTTTTGCAGATACGTGGTCACAAAAAGTGTGCCACCCCTTGCAAAAGTCAAAAGAAACATCTAAAATCATACACTACTTCTGATTTCGGTTCAAGAATGACATGGATATGAGAAAATAGTGACATGGTAAGAACAAGAAGACAACATAAAGGCATTCTATCCCTCAGGTGGGAACACAATACGAACCCGGGGTGGATGATAATCAGAATTAGTAGACCTACATACAGGCACATATCCACAAATTGGTTTCAACATTGCACCGGAGGAATATACTCACAACCTTCATTTTATAGTTCATAATCAAGAATTTTAGTGAGCACTCTCACAAGTAATTGAGGTGGTACTGTACTACCAGGCACAATGCATTTGGGATCTCATTTGCAGTATTAGCATGCATTGCTAGCATCTTCAAAAGAAGGATTAGATATAGAAAGCAGTAACGAGAAGGGGGTGTTTGGAACCTGTGGCGTTCAGCATGCTGCTCTTTAACATTGTCTGCAATGACATCATTCTTGATTTGAGAGTTCTTTTGTCCTTTTCTTGTCTTCTTCTTCTTCTTCTTCTTCTTCTTCTTCTTCTTCTCTTCTTCTTCTCCTTCTCCTTCTTCTTCAGCTCCTTGCTATGCCTAGTTTCAAACACCATAGATGGCACTATGGCATCTTGCACTTGGTGAACAGGCGTACTTGATGGTCTAATGATATAAAAACATAAAAGGCACCATAACCACTAATTAGCTCCATGAAAACAATCCTTTCCAAAAAAACAAGAACAGCAACAAAATTTAGCCAAATTGGTTTACAAGAATTATTCCACTCAATGTTCATTTTATAGTTCATACTCGTGCAACTTCTTACCATCTCAATTTAGGTTATAATGAATTAGAAGGCACTTGGATCTGAGATGTGGTATTAACTCCTAGTGCTAGTATCTTCAGAAATCTTAAAACTCGTAAACAGTAATATCAAGGGCTTGTTTGGACCTCTGGGACTCCATGATTTTTTCTTCAGTCATGCTCTCCTGCACTCTTGTTGTCCTTTTCCCTTTTCTTGAAGGACCGAAAAATAGTTAACTTGTCTGCTCAACGAAACAAACACCTTAGGCACAAGATAAGGCTGGAGACAAACCCATGACAAAGATGTAAGCTTGTAAATCGTCTTGAATTATTTTTTTTTCAAAAAGCAAATATATAATAATCAACAAATGGATTTCTCACATATCATCAGGTAGATTTTCCAAGTGTTTATATGCACCAAATTTATTGTGGGCATGCCGGTACAAAACAGACACATCTACAAGTTTAATTTGCTATTAATTCATGTTCTGGGCTTAATTTCGTGACTTGCATCAATTAAAGTCAAAACTGTCACATTCATTTTTTGCAATAATGCACTCTGGCTATTATCTAAGCCTTCAGTCTGATTATCTTTAATATTTTCCACAGCGATTTCAAAGATCTTGGTCCCATAATTCTCAAAGCCCTTCCCTTTCTCTTTCAGCTCTTGGATATAGAAAGTACCACTAACAATAATCTCTTTGAAAAACTCTTTTTTCCAAAGAGTAGAAACTGAGGAATTACAAATGGATTAGTGAATAATGCCTTGACAATGAGAGAATGTTCAACCCCACCCTCACTTGAAAAAGAGAGGAGGGGGCTTGAAAAATAAGAACAGCGGCACAAAGACACATGTCAACATACAGTTTACAACATAATAAACCAAGATAAAGCAAGCACATCTGCACTACATGTGGCAATGAATTAGGAGGTGCAGTATACTTCAATCTCATCTGCAGTATTAAAGCACCTTATGGTAAATAGTATTAAGAAGAGGGTAATTGAGACCTGTGGTATCCACAAGCATTGTATGTTTCACAATCGTCACAGGCAATGGCTTGATTTTCTCTGTCTTTATCTACAACTCTCTCCATCATCATCTTCTTTTCCTTTCTCTCGTTCCTTGGCTTCTCAGAAATTTCAAGCCCACATGAATGATAACCCATCCTGCTTTAAAAAAAAAAAAAAAATTACAATTATAATGAGGTAGAGACAAGCAAAAACTTAAATGTCGTCCATTGTATAGATTGACATGTTTATAAACTTATTGGGTATAGAAACTGTTTGCTGACGATAACTCCTCAAGGGCACGTCCTAGAGTTTATAATTCAAATATTGAACTTTTGTGATCTTTCATACCAAAAAGAAAAATCATTGCCAGCTGCCATTTGGTTTTACAGTATGACTCATGTCCTAAGAAGTACGAATACAGACATGAGTGTCGAACACACTGACACGGCAATTTTCAAAAAATGCAGGACACGACATGGCAGTAACACGGCAAAAGAATATATTTTTATATTTTTATATGTCATATATATAAATATTTTACAAAAAAAAAGTAAAAAATATTCAAGATAACATCAATTAAATAAATAAAATAACATATTTCACTACTTAATTGGCAACAAATCATTCACAATTAGTTAATTACATTCCATTAAAAATGATAAAGTAAACAAACACATCAACAACAAAAAAGTTGTTTTATCAACACATAATACTATAAAGTAATAAACTACCAAAAACATTGACATGTCATTACCCTTCATCAGCTATCCAGCATCATCTAATATAAAAATCATAAAGAACACTCAAAATAAATTAACCACCAATATAAGTAGCATACTCGTTCTTTTGCACGTTTCAAAATCGTTATAGGCAATGGCTTGATTTTCTTTGTGTTTATCTGCAACTCTCTCCATCATCATCTTCTTTTTCTTCACCTCCTTCCTCGGCTTCTCTGCAGTTTCAAGCCCACATGAATGATACCACATCCTGTTGTTAAAAAAGAAAACAATTATAATGAAATAAAGACAAGCAAAAAATTATATGTCATTTGTCGTGCAGATTAACATGGTTATAGAAAAGAAACTGTTGGCTGAAGATAACTCTTCAGGGGGAACCTTCTACAAAAGTGCAACTATTAGAAAGAAAATAAATAAATAAATAAATATTATTAGAAAGAAAAATCAAGGCAACTTCCATTTGGTTTACCATATTACTCACGTCCATGCTCAGCTTAATACAAATAAAATCTTGAAAGTTAAGTGATAAAAGAGCAAGAAGGATTATTCATTGCACCAATCAAGTATGGAGAGATATCATTTTTTTTCACTGGGCCATTTGTGTCCATCAGTAGCAATCAAAAGTGCCACATATATGTATATACAGGCATAAAAAAGCTGTTCAATATTAAATAGTTTTAGGAATGGCTTCTCTCAATGGGTTACACACCAGCATACTTACACGAATACATGCATGCAGTACAGAATGGAGAGCAATCAAGATACAACATATTCAAATCAAACAAAAGGGAGCACATGGAATAGACTTTGTAATTGATGAGTTTTATAACACAGAAGATTTAATGGAATTCTTCAAAACCTAAAGATGGCCAAATTGAGTAAAAATAAAGGGAAACTGGGATAAATTACTTCATCATGTCAAAGAAGATGAGAGAATGCACCATTAAGAAAGTTTGTAACTTACCAAACAGGGGGGTGGAAAAAAAAGTGCTTGACACAAGTTCAATACACAAACGGAGAAAATTGAAGGCTAAAAGAATATCTACCAGGTATCACACAATTACAAATAGTGTGTGAGCAAAGAATATACTCTGGGGTAAGCTAAACGGGAGAAAAGGAATGGCTGGCACAAGTTGCTGGAATTAACAGAGCATATATGTACTTATGCACACATGCATAATAGTAAGAAACACATGCTTGCTTATAAAAAATGGACGTACGAAACACATTCTTCATGAAGAAATTGAAGTAAATTAATCTATCAAAGTAGTAGGCATTCAGGAAGTGAACAATCGTAGCAAAATGGTAAGGTACAAATATAAGAAATATGCTACCTTCATACAAATAGGTTTTGTACAAGAATATCAACTTTTAAGATGTTGACACGAATAGAAATGCTAATTAAAAAATCATCAAATAATTTACATGTATACTACAACTACAGGAAGCCATATGGCAACTATTTAGGGGTGGCAAAATTAGCAGTTTCAAATTTCATTCAATTTTCGTCCGTATTTCTGCTAGAACATGGTCCACTTAATGTCCAACAAAGGAATAACAACAAAACAAACCCTTCTATGCCTCACCAACAGATTAACAAGTCCAACCATTGAGTTATGCAGTGAAGAAACATTTCTATTGGATATTGTTGAACTTAAGTAATACGAGTTGCCCTACTCTGTTACTATTAGGTCCCTTAAACATACAATTCCAAAATTTGCATTTTTAAGGTCGTATTGGTTATTTTATGGATTACACTGATCAAGATTATTCTGTTAGACCAAGGGCCATTTTATAATTATAATACAGGTCCCATCTAGGTTGCGCAAATTATATCAGTCCTATTACATACTAAAAGTTATTTCCTTTTACAGATAGATATGCTTAATTTTAAATATGAGTGTACGAATCGGCCAAAAGAACATATCAATAAGCAATATGCTTGAAGACAATAATTTCTATTGTCAATAAATAATTCTACGTAAAGTCATGTTATTCAAAATTATGGTAGACATACATGATTAAATTTGGAATAAAAGCATTAATTGTCTACCATAGTGTTCCAAGATGATATGCTTATCATGATCGATCTAGGAAACTTCATTGTAAGCTCCAAAATAAGATTAAAGAGTTAAATGTTCATCTAAATAACTTAGGCAACAAATCATTAGTGGTTCTAAGAATTCAGAAAGAACAAAGGCTATTTGGGTTAAAAAAATCCAAATGAGATGCATTGAGATCCCCTAATGAGTTTGTGGGGGAATCCCTTGTTGGGTGAAAGTAATTTTGACACAGCCTGGAATGTGCATCATGTTTATCTTGTAGTCCTAGTGCTATAGCTATTGTTGTATTTTAGTCTTTTTTTGGTCTGATTTATTGAAAAACACAAAAAATCAGAAAATTTGCAAAATAAATTTTTTTTTTTACATGGCTTTGCATATATGTCATCCTTAATTTCATATGATGATAACAATGCCAATGTGTGTTTGTGCCAAGAAGTAGTGTCCATTGCTAATGTTTAATTCTTTACTCTTTGTTCGAGCGATGGTTTTCATGATTACAAACCTCGTATTTTCTGAGTACACTTGATGTTATTAACTTTCTTTGATGGATATATGTGATTTTTGTTAGTTTGTACCATTCTCATGTTCTTTAAGAAAATCGAGACTAGTGACCTGTGGTTCTATTCCTAATGTCGATGTTGATTTCTACAATCGCCCTTATGATAAGCACTTTCAGTGCTTCCCTTTCATGCAATAAAAGGAGGATGCATGATAGAAAGGTCTACATGTGAGTATGCATGAAAGCTACTATTGATGTGCATCTATATGTAGACCTCTAAGCAAAGTTTAGAGAGATGGCTACCATATTCAATGGTATAAAAGCCACCATGAATACGGCAACATGGCGAATCAAAAATAAGCATGGCATATATAAGCTAACCTACACACGTACTCACATATAAGTTAAATTTGCTTATCTGAATTTATATCATTAGTTGTTAAACTAGAAAGATAAAGCACTATAAATATAGCTATAAGTGAATGGTGTAATGTGGAAGATAAACCAAAACAAATATCTGCGTATGAATATTCTGTACTGCTGCTGCTACTCATCTCCATGCACTTATATATAGGTATATATAATAACATAAGTTTCTATATGCATATAGTTTGATAGAGTGGTATTTGTCAAGTGCCATAGAACAGTGCGATGGTAAGAGTTCAATTTTCATGCAAGTCAACACAGTTTGAGTATGAGAGCAACCAATTTGAGAAAATGGTGCCAAAGTTAAGGTTTGTACTAAGTTAACTTAGCTCTGGTTACAGCTGGTCACAATAGGTAATGGCCTTTCTTATCAAACAATAAGTGGTTTCAGTTGCATATAGCAATAACTACTCAAAATGGGACTCATCATTCACACGTCTGATGATACAAGAGATAGAAAGAGGGAGAAAGCCCACACCAAGGCTGGGCAAAATGGCTTATAGAGGTTCAATTCGAGGAGAACCAAGCCTTTTGCTTAATAACAAGGTAAACAGAAAACATAAAAAAGAGTGAGAATACCCACTTCAAGGCAAAGAGAAAAGTCTCCTTGTCCCGCAAGTTCAACTTACTCAATCACTTTTTCTCAAAATTACCTAGCACTAAATAAATAAAAGAGCGAGAATATATTAGCCTTTGCTATCATGTTAAACAACTTTGACAATAGGTTGCAGTATTTTCCTACCTTCATATTTTCCAAAAGTGTTTCTATCTTCAAGTAACCTAACTTCCTGAAAATATCCAACATTCCTCACCTCACAAGAATTACTGAAACAAAAGCTTGTGTGTTTATGTTAGCTGAGTGGGAAGGTTGCTCTTATAGCTCTTCTCAATCTCACGACCCTGTATCTAATATAACAAGATGCAAGTTGCTAGTTGCTCTTATCCTTAACCTGCTATTTTTGGCACTGACATCCTTTACAAGGACTTCCAGATATATTTGCCAGAAATTGAGTATAACAACCTAAGCTTAGTTTTCAGCAATTTACGGCAATGATAAACCTATCTGGAAATCCACAAAATAGAGTCCAAAGTTCATCCAAATTCCTGGAATTTTCAAGAATCCAACAGGTTATTCATCCTGAACTTCCGGTTTTGCATGAATATTTTGAAGATTCAAATCAGCAACTACAATTCCCTTATTCATGTTTGCCAAATTTTAACAACGAGAGGTCAATGATAATTGGTAAATAAAATAAAAACCCAACTAAGACAAGCACCGACACAAGTGAAAACTAACGCATCAAATGCTAATGGACACAAAACAGACCATCCATGGGATGAAATCATTAGTGTGCAACATTTAGACAAAGCCATAATTTTGGTGTTTAAATTTCAGATTTAGTAGCGAGTCCATATTTTTTGGGTTTTATCCATACTTACTAGAATGGGAAACAAAAGCGGGAAACGTGGCCTAAAAAGTTTATGGGAAGCAGGAAACAGGAAAAGTGGCCTAAAAAGTTTATGGGTTTTATTAAAGGATTAGAATACTTTTATAACCAAGTAAAATACTAATACACACAATATCTATAGGAATCTACTAAACTAATTATATATTATTGTTAAAAAATAAGACTTGAAAGCATGATGAATACTAAAAAAATATGAGAAGCAAGTTTTTAGGGAGTTTCCAAAACAATTTTCAAAGTTTCTAATAAGTTTATGTAAATTGTATTGAAGTTCTGGAAATGTCTCGGAAAGGTTTCATAGAAGTTCTCCTTAAAATTTTATGAGAGTTTCATCTCTGTTCTGGAAGAAAGTTTCCCCTCCCAAAGAGAGTTTACTGGTACTAAGGACTTTAGTCTTCATTTTTTGAGAAAAGCTTATACATATCAGAAAGTAATTCTATGTACATATATAAAACAGGCAGACACCAAAAGAGACTATGGGGGCATTGCTCACTGATTGTAACCATTCTGCATCTCTATCAGCCTTTGGTCTCTGTCATTGCTACCTCTGGCACAAATCTCCTCTTCCTCCCTCCCACCAACTATCTTGTATGAGAGTTTCGTCTCCGTTACGGAAGAAAGTTTCCCCTCCCAAAGAGAGTTTACTGGTACTATGGACTTTAGTCTTCATTTTTTGAGAAAAGCTTATACATATCAGAAAGTAATTCTATGTAGATATATAAAACAGGCAGGCACCAAAAGAGACTATGGGGGCATTGCTCACTGATTGTAACCATTCTGCATCTCTATCAGCCTTTGGTCTCTGTCATTGCTACCTC
The DNA here is from genome assembly GCA_033060915.1 of Euryodendron excelsum. NCBI lineage: Eukaryota > Viridiplantae > Streptophyta > Magnoliopsida > Ericales > Pentaphylacaceae > Euryodendron > Euryodendron excelsum. The sequence goes on from CM065383.1 coordinate 48,697,905, forward strand.
TGGCACAAATCTCCTCTTCTTCCCTCCCACCGACTATCTTGTTATGCTGTTGCTTCACATAATCTGTAGCTTTACCATGGGAAACGTATGTTGTGGAAGCACAAGCATCATTGCCACTCCTAAGCCCATCAATCAGATAACAAGTAAACAATGAAACAAAAATTCATATTTCTGATATAAATTTTCAATTCCCAGCCATGTACAATATTTGGAAATGTATTCACAAACAAAACCCCACAATATACAGAAATGTGTTCATTAGCAAATTCTCACCCTATTGCATACTTCCTTTCCTTGGGGATGTATTGAATGTACTCTTACAGAGAATCATCAGTGTCTGGCACCATGTCAAGTTTTTTATGGCAAGTTCTCTTGTCATCATCCAAATCATGGTCTGTCAACACAACCGCTAAGTTTTCAGAAAAATAACATATAAAAAAGTTGCATCTATAGCTATATGAACAAAGTTGTAGACATGGAGGAAAAACCACATATTGGAATGCACAATCAGAAGCATGCATTTGCCAGAAGTAATGTTTCCAATTAAACGGAACAAAATGACAGCCTAATTGTGAGAAAGTGTGAAACATTCAACAAAAACGAAACAAGTTGTACTCAAGAAATCTTTTAAACAAAAAGGTGGAATAGGAACTTTAACTAGTGGCAAAAAAATCAACCAAAAAAAAGACAATTTTTTGTTTCTTTTGTTCTATTTTTTCTTTCAGGATTCCTCTGTGCATAAATTTTGTCTTTCAAAGCATGTTTAGAAGGATATATGCAACTATCAGTACTTGATACTGATTGTTATACTTCTACTCAAGTAATTGTCACTTTACTTCTGTACATATTATTGGCAATCTTGTTGACCACAAAGTACATGTGAAATAATGTCACTGATATCATTAATATGCTTACTGTTCCTCTATTAAATGTTAGGCATGGGTGTCATTAACGTCCTTAATTGCTTTCTTCTTTCTTTTCCTCAGCTGGCTTTGCTCTCTTGATAACGAATCTCCAGCCTCAACACAGGAAATTAGTACATAATGAATCATTAAATTACATGAATTCGTCAGCCATACTGTAATGGAGAAGGTTGAGATTAGAAGCCAAGAACACAAAGCTAAAGATTATCTATCTGAACATAATGTCATAACCACCACATATCCCAACCTTCAAGTAAGAGACTACAAACAGTAACAAGAAAATAGGTCTAGAAAACGATTTTATCCATATATGTACATGGAGCATTCTAGATTGGCCCCAAAAATTAATCCTTACTTCTCATTTTGTAAACTTGAATCTGATTGTAAAGCATTATTGCATGGATCAAGATCTGTTTTTTCCTTGGTGCTTTCCCCCATCCTCATCTTCTTTAGCTTTTTGATTGGAGTGCTTGAAAAGTAAGTAAGTTCTCTGATCAACCACACAAACTCCTCTTGTAAGATAACTAGATGGAGAAAATGATACTAGTTGGCATACGTAGACAAACAGCTCAACAGAAAGCTACAAAAAGAAGAATGAGTTTAAATATAAAAGGAAGCGTAATTTTCCCTGGCCATAGATACTACATAAAAATGGATATTCCACAAACCAATCAAAAGCAGTACCAAAAAAAAAATGGCAAGGAGAGTAGAAAATTCAAAACTGAAAATTTTCTTAGTGGAATGCAAAGGTAATAAACAGTGCAATGCAATTTTACAAATAGTTTTTCAATTCAAAATGCAAAGGAAAAAAAATAAATTTATTATAAGAGGGTGCTCTTTGATCATCTCCTATACAATTCATTAATCATTCCTGTCAATACCCGGCAAAGGTAGTACAAAACTAAATCTAAGCCAGACCAAATGAAAATTATTTAATTGAAGAAGGGAAAGAAAAGAAGAAACATTGGGTTTCCATTCTCTATGTTGCTGTGACACTCATCATCTAAAAGTTTACGACTTGCATCTGCTACCAAAAGCAAAGACTGTTATTGTCACGCTCAAATCTTTTATTACTTTTCTCAATTTCCTATTTTTTTGGAGTGCTTCCAGTTCCAATCAGGAGTATCAGTCAATGATTGATAAAGATGATCCACTTTAGAGTAAAATATCGACAATGCATAATCAATGCATAATTTACTCTAGAGTGGAACATGTTTTCTAGTTTTGCACAAAAGAAAAAATCAACAATACATAAGCACAATTGTTACCGTCCAGTACTTCTCTCAGTTTTCTCAACCATCATTTCCTCCTTTTGAGGCCCATTTTTTCTTTCACAAATTGCAGATTCCTGCTCAGCAACTTCATTGTTGCCTACCATGTGCACATCAAAATCTTCAGAACCTATATTCTTGCCATCAGTCAGCTCAACTATGAATAGAAAATTTTTGTACATCAAATACGAAAAAGATTTTGAGAGATGAATGATAAGAGCCTGTTTAATATTGATGCTAGAAAAATTGTCCATTAAATTTACCCGCCATTGGCATTATTTTACAAGGTTGAAAATGAACAAAACCATAATTAACATCGAGAAAACAAGAAGGCTTAAAAAGCAGGTATGAGTGCCTAGAAGAGAGTTCCCCTTGATCTACTACCATAGAAAACTACAAACTAAGAAAATTGAATATGCGTCTATATATATACATATATATGAAGGAAAAAGAAAAACTCTGAGTACCTCCAGTACTCTCCCCCATCTCCTTTCAGTTTTTCTTAACAACCATAAACTTGCAGTCCTTTGCATTTCATATATTGCTTGAGCAAACAAATTGATGCTTAAGAGGTAACCATAGTTACAAAAGAAAAATACAGATAGTGTCCCTTTTAGCAATCCTAAATAAAAACTTATTAAAGAAAAAATGAACCATCTAGTGGAGATTGAAACAAAAAATTGTAGTAATTTCAAATCTCACCTGAAATCAGTGCACGTATATGTGAATGTACTAAATGAGTAAATGGGAAGCATAGCAATAACAGGATTAAGAGTCCAACCAGATAACACTTGGCCAGTAGGCTGGCATGTTCACAATGCTCAATGAAAATCAACGAAATGGATATATCCTTGTATCAATAAAGGCATCACCGATGATTCCTTTCTGGTATGGTACTTTTCTCTCATTCTCATTCTCATTCTGTACCTCGATGCACAGGATTGCAAATGAAATTTCACTAAAGCTAGCTACTATCAAGGCACATTTTCTGGATACCTTTCTAATGTTGAAAAGTTGAGGATTCTTCCTTATTAGTATCTTATTTCATGGAAACTATATCAATCTTCCCAAGACCCCATAATAATTCACTCAATTACATTCCCAAAAGAAAAGAACAGGGAAGCTAATAAACTATATCAGAAGTTTTAACATTCATGTTACGTCCACTCATGAAATAAATGAATAATATGTTCATGATTAGTTTAGAATTACTGTCGTCCAAGCATATTCCGTATTGCCATTTGACCTTTCTCCGTCGCTCTATTACTTCCTTTTAGGTATATCTTCTTTCTACAAGGAGATTGTTTGTTGAACTTCTTGGTCTTTTTATTAGTTTTCAGTTCTTATTGACCTTTATTCAGTACTTAAAATATTCTCTACTTCAAAATAATATGTATTTGATTTGTTATCATGACAGCTTCGATGCATTATGTTCTGTTCAAGTTATGTATTTTGTTTTCTCATTATCTGGTTTTATTTTTATATTGGGGCCCAAGGATGCCAAGTAGCACTTTCTCAAAAAAAAAAAAACAATAAGAGGTATATAGTTATAACAATTCACTTTGGTGAACAAGCTTTAGAGCCCTTACTCTTCTTCAAATTATTTTTCCTCCACTTCACAAGGCTGCCTACAGCAACATCACTAGGATATGTAGAATGACATCCCACTGCAATTGAATCACACGAAAGTTTAAATACCATTTGAGCAAACATGTAGAATAACACCAGAGATTACCACAAAAATAACAAGAAAGAAGGACCTTTATGCCAATCCTACATATAATGAATATTTCATGGATTAGAATATAAAGAAGCAGGAGAACATAGGTATTGATATGAGAAAGCACCATACGAAATTTCAATTTGATGCAATATCAAAATAACCCACATGAATTTACAAGATTTACATCATAACAAATACAGTAAAAGCTTGGTTAAACCGATATGAAATAACACCTGCCAAAATGATTTTTTGAGTAGTGTTCCATAATCCATTATAGCCTATTTGGAACTTGGGGAAAGGAAGGGAAGGGAAAATCACTGTTTGCTTTCCTTTCCCTTTTTGATTCTACCTAGGAGGAAAAGGTAAGGGAAAAGGATGGAAAGGGAAAGGAAGGGAAGAGGGAGGGAAAATTTAAAATCTTTCTCTCTCTTTGTCTCTCTTCTTTCCTTCCACTTTCCTCTCATTTTCTTTACAAAACCAAACAAGAAGGGAAAATAGTTTTCCTTCATTTTCTCTTTCCCTCCCTTTCCCTTCCCTTCCCTTCCCTTCCCCAAGTTCCAAACAGGCTGTTAAACTCCTCAGCTCCTCACCAATGGTCATGTGATATGAGAATAGCCAAAAGAGATAATTGATAGAGGTTGAGGGTTTGAATTTTGAGATGGGAGAAGTTAAGAGTTCTATCATCTCACTGTACCCTCCTCCACAAGAAGACGAAAACAAAAAGAAAAAAAGAAGAGAGAGAGAGAGAGAGAGGAAGCCAATTTATATTCTTTGGCTAATCTTAGTGTATGTCATTTAGTGAAATTGACAATATGAAAAGATAGTTAGTTTTCAGGTATAAGATGGAAACTACAAAACCAAGCCTATTTTTAGGTTCAGTCATATTACATTCTACAGTTTCATACGCATGCCTTATTCAAGTTTTTATTTCTGTATACATAAACTACACATAAATCTTTCTATGTGATCAAATCAACAAGACAATTTACCTGCCCCTATTGGGATGAGTGGCACATCCCATTGATCTATAATCTAAAAGATTTTTAAAGCCAAGTTTGATTCAATGTGGCATTGACCCTCGTGAAACTAAGGTTGAGTTCTACAGCTTTACATCAAACATAAATGCGATACTTTAGGCTCATATCACAACTGTAGTTCTACTGGACAATCCCTCACGAGGGCAATACTCCAAAAAAATGTGAACATGTGGATAAAGATCTAACATCCCTAAGGATAATTATTAGATAAATTAAAATTAAGACTTTCAACTTTCAATTGACCATCATCAAAATTTAGATAATGTAAACATTGTTACCAAAAGAACAAAGCAAAACTTAATAAATTAAGTTGTAATGACAGGTACATCTCAATCCAATTGTGTGCAACCAGAGAAATTCCAGACATGTGCATAATCAGAAGACAATAAAAGTTCTTGAAGACCAGATGAGAATTAGGAACACAGTCAATTAAGATGATATGAACAAGGAGAATGAACACCAATTACTATTTCGTCAAAGCAATGCAAGCAAGCACAGCAGCTTATCTTTTACCTGAAACAATTTAAATTCATGCAAAGTGTCTCGGTCCAAAAGCTGGGGTGGGGTCTGCCTAAGATTTTGAACTTAACTAAAAAAAAGAAACTCAAATCCAAACAGTAACACAAGCTCTGAAGAAAGCGGGATTTTTTGGATCCAAACAGTAACACATGCTCTGAAGAAAGCAGGATTTTTTGGACTACATACCTCCTCACTCCAGGTTATCTAACTATGATCGATTAGACAATCCATACCCAGTATATAGTGGTCAGTTGAGAAATGGCCTTGTGAAAATAGATTTAAGGTTATCTCAGCCCCATCATGGGCTGTTGTGTGTTTCAATGAGTGAAAAAGTCCTCATTTTACCAAAAAGAAAGGGAAAAAAGGAAGACACAAACCAAGAAAACGAAAGTACTACATAGGTTGCCATTATGCAAGAAGAGTAATAATTGCTGTGAATTGATCTACAACACTAATGCAAGTTATAATAATAAACCACAACCAAAAAGAGACACAACAATAGGACAACATAGCTACCTTCTAAGAAAGAGCACAAGTAGGGAAAATGAGACATGAAAAGCAAAATGAACAAACTTATAACACATACAGTATCAATTACACCAAAATTGATCTTACCTTCAATTACTTTCACACCATTATTTTGTAATATTGGTTGAGGAAATTTTATTAGAGAATTGACATTATAGGGAGAAATGCAAGATTGGCCAGTTATATACAATGTTAAGTAAGAAACATGCATCCAATAAAGGAGTGATATAGAGTCATAGACACTAAAGTTACACAAGCAAGGAACTCAAGCATGAAAGCTAAAGATAGAAGGGAAAATCAGCAGACCAAAAGCATGCACACCTTCAATCCTGGAAGGCTCATGCGAGGTAGGAAGGAAACTGAGAGTGCTATCATCAATGAAACCATCGGTCAAGTGGTGTTCATTTTCCTTGGATTCGTGCCTTGGGAGTGTTGGGAATTTATACTAAAAGACATGCTTTGTGTAGTGACTTTAGTATTTATTAAAAAATTTGTTATTTCATTTTAATGAAAATCTGTGTAAGAAATGTTTGCATTGCGTTATTTATTTAATGATTATGCATGTGTGTCTCTTATTCTATATAGTAGATGATTTGGTGTGTAGAGTACGACTTACACACGAAAAATCAGATCATCGGTTCTTATGGAATATAAGTTAATCGTTCACAGTCTTAGATGGAAATGGACACACCATCAGTAGGACTGTAATACAAGGTTTTAATAGGTCTGTCTTGACTATGGGGAATGGTATAGTTCCAACTCCTTGCACTAGTACACTTTGTGTGTGTTGAATAGGACCGTGTTGAGGTAATTGTTTTTATACTAACTATATAAAACAATTAATACCTCATGATTATTATGAGTGCTTATACTCTTAATCCTAACATAATAAATAGACACGTGCATGTAGTATTTATTGTTTTGATTCACAGAAGAGTGAGATTCTTTGTGGCTCAATAAACTTAGTGAGTTGGACGATAACATTACGTGTATGGTGAATATTTATTATTGATGGAATCCACGTCCCTGTATAGGGATTGATGATACCCCCTTAAGGAATCTTATAAGTTTTGATTATGTCAAATCCTACAGGTGGATTATGCATCCAACATATCAAATAAGTTAGGTAGAAGGTCTCAAAAAATTAAATAAGTCTATTAAATTTAATTGTCAGTAATGTAATTTAATAGACGGGTATCTATAATCTTAACGTGGGGAGATAAATAGGCATTTAATAATATGGAGCTCGAAATATAATTTCTAGTATAACAGAGAGTGCAATTATAATTCGTTAGTGGTGTAAATTATAATTTAAGTAAATAAGGATTAATCCTGGTTGAATTAGGAGTTCTTATTTGCGTAGGAAGCCCTAGTTATACTAATCCTATGGTCCCTGTTGTAGCCTCTATATATACGCGCTCTAAGAGCTGCTAGGGTTACACACTCTACACATAATTGAGAGATACACGATTTTGTGAGGAAGAGAAACCCTAGCAGCGGCAAGCCCACTCTCTGTAGAGCAAGGCGTATACGAGGAATACAGCAGAAGTCCGAAGGTTGAGTTATCGTGCTTAGTGTTGATTATTGTTATTCGGGATCAAACCAAAGAGATCTTGAAGGTACGATTCTAATCACGTAGATTAAGTTATGCTAATCAGATCGAAATTTTTGGTAGTATGCGTATACACTATAGTCAGGTCGTGAAAAATTCCGCAGTCCCCAATAAGAAGTTCATTCTTAGCCTCCTCAATATCTTCTGCGCCAAGAGAACCACTAAGTGCAATACAAAAGTCAAGGGAACCATTTTTCCCATGCACTGGCAGCAACAAGAAATAATTTAGAAAGGAACTAATCTTTTCTTTCTTTTCTAGTTTCTGTTTCTTCAGACATAACATAATTCCAATAGGAGTTTTTTGGTAAATCTGTTTTATCGCTCCCGTTGCATCAGAAATGTGTTGTTGCAGTAAATGTCATTTTATTTCCCATAACAAGCAAAAGGTTACGTTGGAAATGATGATAAATCAATTGACTATTCAATTGCATTTATAGATTACATGCAGCAAACAAGAATACGTTTTGAGGGGGCCAACATCATCAGCAGCAGTGGTAGTAGTGGTGGTAGTAGAATTGGAGGAATTTATGTAATAACCAGCAAGATGAACTCCTCAAGGACCACTGACAGAGAAAACAACATCTTCAGACTCCTCAAACTCCAGATCCAGCTGACATGAGTCAGCATCCTTGATTGACAATGAGCCTATATAAACTGGTGGTTTTGTACCAACACTGCGACGAACCACACTTCTGCTGGTCCAAATACCGCTCCTGTCTGCAAGAGTTGCCTGCATAGGAATAGCCCCCAGCCAGCCAGCCAGCCCGTGGAATTGAATTTTCTCCCAGTCATTATCCACTCCACTCATTTACCATCCCATGTATTGTTATTATTTTTTATTTATTTGATTGCCAAGAAAGCAGAGTTTTGCAAAGAAAATGACAGAATGAGTGAATGTGATCACCCTTTTTTTTATGTTCCAGCAGCAATTAAACAGACCGTTGTCGTGGCATTTATTTATATAGATTATAAAAATCAGGGAAGGAAAGGGATGCATTGGAAACAAAAACCAACCTGTGAAATGCGAAGCCTCTTCGGAGCACCATCGTGGTGGTGGTGGTGGTGGTGGTGGTGCAGAGTGTAGGGGATGCCCGGCTTAACTAGCACTTCTGGAGACAACTCAAAAAAAAAAAAAAAAAAGCAGGGAAGGCCATCAATTCTCAGCCAAACAAAGTATCTACAAAGAAAGAAAGAAAGAAAGAATAAGAATGCCAGCTTGCTAGCGCGCCAAAACACACACACATATTATATGAATGAAAATAAGAAGAAAAGCGGTATGCAGAGTATGCAACACAACACACCCCACCCATTCCCAAGAACACACAAAGAACAACACCACCACCAGTAAGAAAATGATACACAGAGAGAGCGAGAGAGAAAGAGAGAGAGAGGACAATAATCCAAATAGAATAGGTGATTGAAGAACGTACCCCAAAATGCCATTTTCTTTATTTTTCAAGGGAACAAAAAAACACAAAAAAATGGCAGTGACTTTCACAATCCGAGGTCTCACTCCCTGATTTAGAAGAGTGGCTGACGACTCTTTGTTTCACTTTTCTCACTGATTGTGGCAAGCGCCAACTCTCTAACCCTTTTGTTTCTGCGTCTCTTCTTTCTGTCGTTTCTCTTGTTTCCCAGAATGTGGCAACGACAAAGTCTCCGATTTCAATTTTCTTTTCTTGTTTTTTTTCAAGTTTCGGAGGGAAAAAGGCAAAAGGCAAAAAGAACTTTCAATTCTTTTTCTGAAAAATTCAACAATGTTTAATAACTTAATACATATAATACACTCCCGTTGCCTGTTCTTTGACTTCTCAATTTTTAGTTGTGGCCGATTGGTAGAATTAAAGGAATAAATAATTAAATAATATTACTTCTCAAACTATAAATCAAAATTTCTAATACATCAAAATCGTCTCTGATGTTGGAACAAAATATTGTCAAAATCTATATGTTTTGTTATAACCTGCATTGGGGTATTTGATTTATCTTATATTTTTTGTTTTGTTTTTGATAAGTTGATATAAAAACATTTTCTTATTTTTATTTAATTATTATTATTGTTTCTATTATGTTATAATATTCTATCAGTATTGTATCTCTGTCAATCTATTTTCATTTACTATTTTAACATCTTATTTTTGTTTTTGTTTTTTTGTTTAATTCGAGAGCATGCTCAAGATATCTGTGACAAAGCATTTTCATGTTTTTTTTTCAAGTAGTTTTCTTTTCTTTTTTATGGGGTAAAGGTAGACCAACTTCGGATAATTTTTCTAACACAACAATATTTTGAAGTTTATTTCTAACCTAAGTTCGAATTTAACTTAATTCATCAACTCAGATTGAACGTCATTTCAACTAAAGCTTTTATTAAGAACGCTTTTTAAAATAATATTTTTTCAACGTATTTACACATGTACATTTAACAAGAACTAGTAAAAAGAAAAAATTACATCAGAGTATGTACGCTTTTCAAAAAGCGTTTTTCGAATTGCTGTTCTGCATTAAATTCTCAGTTCGTCTCTCTCACTCACTCCCGATCTGATTCCCAATCTCTCTCACCCTCCCAGTTGTCTCTCTCTCTCTCTCTCTCTCTCTAAGATCTCTCACTACCAATCGAGAATTCACTCCCATTGTCAGGCATCAAGGCTAGGGCTCGAAGACTTATCAATATATATACATTGGAAGCTAGGGCTTGGAGGTTTGTCAAGCTCAAGATGAGTTTAAAGTTTCATTCAAGTAATTCCGTTGATTGGTGACTTGTCTTGTTAGCATTGATTGTTAGGCTTGAGGCGATTGTCCTTTACATAATATTGTTGTGCTTTTTAATATTGGGCTTTATGTGGTACAAATTTGATTATTTGTTGGATTCCAGAATTTTTTTGTGTTTGTTTTAAAGGTATTTTTGCTCTTTGAATTTCAGAAAAATACCTTTTTGAGCTGGATTAAGATGGAGTAGCATTTTCTCTTCGAATTAATTTCTGGCAATTTTCTGGAAACATCTGGGTTTATGAGAGTGCACGAAAGTTAAAATTTTGTTTATCTTTGGTTTCAATGCACTCGCCCCTTTAGTTTGTGATGGTTTGTTGTAGCTTGGTGATGTTATAATTACTTTTTAGGTAGTCCTGGGGATTAGAATGGTAGTAGTTATTCCTTGCAGTGTATAGATGCTGTGGTTGGTTTCTGGTATTTTGATATAAGAAAATGCATAGCATCCATGGATGATTTTTGACCTTTAATTTTGATGTACAATTTAGATATCTATGCTTTTCTACCCACACAGCACGCATGCACCTCGTAATTGCTTCTTTCTTTTTTTTTTTCTTTTTGCTTGGTAGTAAAGCAAGCATGAATAGGATACCCACAAAAAAAAAAAAAAAATCAGTTGTAGATTTGTTGGCAAGTAACTTTGTAAGAGTAAAATAGAGATCACAATTTTTTTTTTTTTGTGTTGAAACATACAAATAGGAAGTAGCAGAATTACACCATCAACGTATTCTTTTAAAGAAACATAGGTATCAGATAGCCTTATGAGAATTTTCTTACATGGAGGGCATGTGAACCGAGTCTATTGCCTCAGATAGCCTTATGTCTCCATATCAGCATTGCACCACTACTGCGTATACGTGAGGGACTAAGAACGCAGGATTCAGGTGTAAATAATGCAGTAAGTGCATTTGAAGGATTCATCCAGACACAGCAAAGTGTTCAGGTTAGGAGAATACTTGCACAATGTCAAAACAGAATTCGATTGACATGCGCAAACGGCAGCAATTTTGCATATTAGCTGAGACTGCATAATATATGTATGGGCTTACATTGACTTACCTGTCGGGAATTCCCAGAACCAAGGACCATTCATTCAAACTCATGTGACAAGTGAACTCCCACTGCATTTAAACAAAATGCAAAATTTACAAGAACAATACTTGAAACATCAACCAAAGTAAGTCAAAACCATCTTTTAAATTTCTAATTGCCTTTTGATTGCTGAAAAATAAAAACATCAAAGCAAAGATATGTTACATATTTTACTCTTGGTTTTGGAAGAATAATTCAATGGAGACTCAACTGCATGTCACAACCTAGTTCTTTCCAAAATAATCATCTGCTTGGTTGATACCAGCAAGATATCAGATGACCAACTTGCTATTTGGACCTCTTACTCTCCACTGCTTCCTTCAGTTTCCTCCCAAGTGCAAATGCCATGGGAGGAGGAACAGCATTCCCAATCTGCCTGTGCTTGTGTAAAATGTTACCTGCAAATTGATAGCTGTCCGGGAAACCCTGCATTACCAAATGAATTCAACCTTAATAACTGTCTGACAGATCAAACTCAAAGATTAGCCACACCATGGTGGATAGTTGATATAATTTTGTTGGAAGGAGGTATTTTGCTCCTTCTAGTTGATAAAACCCATAGGTATGACTGACCTAGATACACAAATGTATAATATTTTTTGAATGAGCAGCCTCTGTACTGCTGCTCATTATGCTATTTTTGACTGCTGAGAAAAATGAAAGCATTTAAAAGAAGATTCAGGAAGTTGCTCCAACCATGTTAGTATAATGCCTAAAGTAATGCCTAAAGTGATACATATTGTGGTCTCATACAAGTGTGGCCGTATCACACACCACATCAAGTGTCTCACTCTATTGTGGTTTATGCACAATAAGTGCAATACATTGGACTCTGCTAAAGTCAGCATTAGGCTAAAAACCCCCAATTTATGTTTTTTTTTTTTTATGTGCCCTCCCTTTTTACTTCTCTGGTAACGAAACGACTTCCAAAACTTCCCTTAAGACCTTTAAGGTGAAAATACTTCATTAGTTATGTAGAGGACTGTTAAATGTTAATAATGATGACAATATGATTGTGGGTAATGGGGATGGTGACTTGATGGATGACCTTGAACGAGGCATGGAATCAAGAATATAGAACTTGGAAGTCTTTCATAATATATATTCTTTTCTTTATTACTTTTAAGCTTCTTTTTATTTTGAAGTTAAGAATTCAATGAACTTATATTTAATATAACCACTAAGCACCAACCATAGCACATGCACGTAGGAATATATGGTTGGAAATTGGAATTTGAAGTTGCTCAATGCTTCGTTTTGGTATAGGCTGTAAGGTAGGAGTTTTTGGAATATTGTACATCTGAGATACATTAATGATCCAATACAATAGAATACTATGTTTTTATATTTGATTTATTTGATTTTTATTCTTCATTTCTTACATGATATGTACTTAAATTATTGTTGAATGCACAAGTCTACCTCTTTGAGCCACAACTTTGTGTCATGTCATTAGTTCTGTATTTTTTAATACTTCAGTCTTAGAATGGATTCGAGTTTAACAGCAGTGTATCTATTCTTTTTAAACCAGTATTCAAATATGTTAAAATATCTTTCATTTTGCACTACAATCAAATGCACATTAGAAAAGTGGTAGAATGACGTGTGATAAGTTCATGGTTCAACACACCGGGCCTAACCATCTAAATTACATAAATGCATTGGTTCCAAATTTTCTTTCTTTTTCTCCTTTTTTGGTAACTATGTTCTAATATAGTAAATATGCCAATCATTAATAAATTATTCATGAAATATACCATTTAGCTTCCAATAGACAAGTGCTTGTTTTGCCCAACTTTCGCATTCATGAAATATCTTCTATATTTTCAATCCCCTGTTTCTTTTTCCAGTTAAGGCCACAAATTCCCAATTAGCCTTCCATCAAATAATTCCCAAATGTCAAACTTTAAACCATGTCCCCCCACATGTTAATATTTTATTGAAGTTAATCCTTAAACAATTGAAGAAGGTGGACTTACCTGAGAACGGGCACATTCACGGACAGTAACAATCCTGTCCTGCTCAGGGTGAAAGCACATTCCCACCTTACCCATTGGTTGGGGGTCTGTGATGGAAGTTGGAAAGTTTCCCTCCCAATCCAATCGTCCAAATAATCCCTTCCACTGGTTGTGCCTCTTAGCCGTATTTGGCAGGCACCATGGTATCAAATCAACCACTTGCCCAGTAGACAGTTTAACCTGCACTCCAATAAACAATGGATTACAATTAGATGCAAAGGAATTACTCAGTAATCACATTTCTGCAGCTTAACATGATCCACACAAAGATCCCTTTGATAATGTTGATACCTTTTCATCTGGAAGGTCATGCCAATCAGCTCCTGGATACTTTGGAATTCTCTGACACCGAATGAGATTGAGTTCATTCATTTCTTTCGATATATGATCAGACAAGACCATCATGTTCCCTCGAATTTTCTTTTGGAACCACGAGATAGGATCACTTTGATACTGCATATAAAAATGACAAATAAATAAACAAAACGTGAAATGCAGATTATATATCAGTCACAGAAGTAATTTATTGAACAACAATTACTAGCATTGTGGCTTTCTGGACAAATGATTAGTTTATTTACCTCCAAATTTGTCTTAGATGCCCCATTGGAAACAACTGGGAGATCCCCAATGGTATCTCTAACAGTTATTGAACGAAATGGGGCTCCAGTTGCTGTACTTCGTACAGCAGCATACTGAACATTTTCTGACAATGTTATTTTCAACTCTGGTGCAGCAAAGACATGCATTGGCTCTGGCCAGTCTGGCAGAGTCTCTTCCGGAGATGCTGCCCAAATAAATGCTCGCTTCCTAGACTGAGAAACTCCATATGCTCCAGCTTCAAGGATGCCAAACCTCACCTAAATACAAGAAAAGCGAGTTAAATATATTGTTTCTTCAGATGTAAGTTTAGAACTTCATTCTTATTGCAAATGAAGTAACATCCACCTGATAACCCATCTCAAGAAGCGAAGCTACTGTTAAACGGAATGTCTGTCCTTTGTTGAATGAGACAAAGTTCCTCACATTCTCAAGGAGGAAAAACTTTGGTCGAAAGTAGTCAGCAAAGGATAAGAATGCTAAGATCATCTCACACTGAACTTTACTCCAAGTGCTTTGGTTAAACCTGTTCATTCCAGAGAAACCCTACAAGAGGAACAGACTTGCAAGTGAGCATTATAACTCGTGAAATTCTCAAGGTATTAAATCCTGGGTGTGGATGGAAAGGAGGCGAGAAGCCTAACAAACCTGACATGGAGGCCCTCCGTTAATGAAATCCACTTGTCCTGGCAGTGGCAGATTGTCAACCTCCTTCTCACCTAATGATGCAGCCAACTCAGCAGCCTCAGGAGTTGAAATACAGCCATCTGTATCCCCACACTTCTCCATTACAGCCCTGCATATAAAATAAATTACCAATATTACAATGTCACAGAGAGAGATAGAGAGAGAAGGGGGGGGGGGGGGGGGGGGGGGGGGGGGGGGGGGGGGGGGGGGGGGGGGGGGGGGGGGGGGGGGGGGGGGGGTGGGGGGGGTGGTGGGTGGCGGTGTTGCATTTTGATGCATAACAGCTAATTCACCTTAAAATCACATTGCAATTATTGATAAACACCAATGACTCGGGATGGTTGAGTTTAAATGCATCTCCTGCAGCCTCTTCATACTCAATCGCCCACTTAGTAATTGAGACACCTGCAAAGTCCAAACAGCAGATTGCTAGACATCAAGTGCTGCTAGTGAATATGACAATATGATTGTAGGGATAACAAGAATAAGAAGCTTACCAGACTGATGCAATCCTTCAGACAAGCCTCCACAGCCAGCAAAAATGTCTAGAGTAGCCAAGCGGTTATCCTGAGACAGTTCTTTTTGCCTCTCAGTTTCTAAATTATTTTCCCCTTCTTTACACTTTCCCTTTTTCTTTCTAGAAGTGGCATTATCATCCATCTTCCCAGTTGAGTACTTTAATTTGATGTCAGATGGCAACTATTCACACATTAGATTGGAAGAAGATTTAGAATACAATAGGACAAACTCTCTAGAGAAAAAGAAAGCAGAAAGAAACCTTGCCGTCAAAATAATAGAGAAAGTTAATTGTGTCTTAAATAAATTGATCCAGGTGTATAATTTGCGAGCCAGTAAAAGATACCTGCTTGAGGGACCCTTTTGAAGGATCATAGAAATATTCACAAAAGAAAATGTGTTCAAAGATTGCAGGGACATCACATGATGGAAGATCATGCTTCTTTCTGATTTCACATCTCCCTTCTATTGTCTCAACAGACACACAATGCATTTCTTCGCTATAATAAATCTGGCAATGTCATCCATAAAGACACTTAGGAAAAAAAATTACTCATGAAACCATAAAGCAGTGCAATGCAGAATTTTTAATATGTTAAAATAAGATTATCATTTATGACAAGGAGTTGTGGCAAAATGCATGTATAAATGATTTATGGAGGAATATGATCTTCTCGCGTATATACATAATATAAGAGTAGCTCCCACCTCTCTAATATCAGAACAGTATGCCTTCTTAGTTGAGATGTCCTCAGGTCTGAAAAATCTCCTGACTTTAACCACGGTAGAATTTGCATCAGCTTGTTTAGGTGCCTTGGGAACAAGAATTTCAAGCAACTGACATATAACATAAGCCTGCAAACCCACATTTCTCCCACCCTTGAAAGTTTCATTATCCACTCTATCTGCAGTGAATTGATGTGGGCTTACATAGACAAAGTCATTAATGGCATACTCAGTCCCCTTGTAAGCAAAACTGGTCTTAGATGGATTCACTCTAAATATTTCCTTATCACTCTGATCTTTTCTTAATTTGCAAGAGTGGCAAAGACCGGACCCAAGACCCATAGTATCGAGGGGAAGACTAATGAAAGCTCCTCTCTCAGGCCAATACAAGCTTTTACAGTAATATTCAGTTTGCAATCCGTTCTTCTTGCTCTCCTCAGCTCTTTCTCTATCAATTTTATCAGCATGGGCATTAGCTTTCCTGTGCTGATGTCCCCAAGGCATTGACCGTATATCCACAACCACCTTTTGTTTGACATCCCCTAATTCAAATTCCATACACTCATTTGTCAAAAATACCTCTCTCTCATTTCCTGTGTTTACAAGGACAGTGGCAGATCCATGTAACATCATTCTTCCGTGAAACATTTTGCTTTCATCCAATGTTTCAAACATGTACTCCACAATATAGATAGCAGGAAAGCCATCTGATCCTTCAGCTTCTACCAAGACAGCACCCCCCACAGCAACCATGTCTCCACGAACAATGGCTTGTTTATATAGAGCTTCTCCCAAAGATGTTTTGCCCACCGACTCCCCATCCCATCTAATTTCCTTGCTTTTGCAACTTAATCCAATTCGTCTTGATGCTGAGCAAGGAGTCAGGGTTTTCTGTGATATCAATAGAGTCTCCTCCTCAGCATCATCCTCTTCATTTTCCTCTTGCTCTTCAACTTCCTCTCCATCTTTCACTTGACAGCTAATTCCGTCTTTTGACTCTTCTGGTGAGTAATTTGAATAGTACTCACCCCAGATTCTGTTGATTAATGTTGTTGTTGTTGCCTGCATAACCTTCCTCTTAGACATGATAGGTGCCATTGCTGCTCTTGGATTTAAGTTTGCTTCATTCCTCTGCACAACTTTTTTCTTTACTAACCATTTCGTGTGGTGTCTCTCTTCCATTTTTTTCGTTAAACCAATCACGAAAGCACACCTCCTAATCTTCTCGTCTGGGAATTCTGAAAACTGTTGCAGTATTATCTGTCCATGAACAACCACATATCTCTCTACCACCACTGGATTGGATGATAGATAAGCAGGATGATACTTTTCAAACTCAGAAACTCGTTTGATGACATCTGCAAAAGAAAGCCGTGATACACGGCTCTGCTCCTTCAACAAGGTAATGATGCTTATAGCAAGCCTTGCTGTCTTCAGGACTGGTTCGTACCATGGAGCATATTGCTTTGACGGCTTCCCCAGCCTGTACCTGTAGAAATGGACTCATGTAGCATTGATTAGTAACAGAGTTACTGTGAATAATTCTTGAATTACTAATTACAAGGCTAAATAAATTGAGAACATCAGCAAATGCTTTTTTACAAAACACTTTCCTTTCATGTAGTGAAAATCATCTTGGCAGGGTGTGAGTACTCACTAAGTACTCCCTACTGCCAGAACAACCACATGCTGCTCTGCCCATGATGCATTGCTCTGGCAGCAGCTAATACTGGTCTGGCATAGACACAACATTTTTATTAGATAGGTAAAACTGTTACACTCATTTAGCATTTTTCCATTTGTCCCAGCAAGACTAAAGTTTCCACAATAATGGAGACATGAAACAGAAAAAGTAGGGAACATTACTTCTACATCTCATCACTTAAAAAAGCAGAAATGACAAAGACAAGACAAATTCAGAAACTATGTTAGTTTATAGTGAGTAGATTAAGTACCAGGCCATATCAGTTCGGATTGATACAAAAACCATTGAGGATCCAAACTCAATCATCCATTCTTTTATTGCGCTCAAGTATATTGGAATGCCATCCACATCAGGTGTCCCTGAGCTGCCTGAAGAAGAATGTTTAGAGTCGGTGTCAAGGCAGAACCCAGTTCCATCATCAGCAGTCATCACCCCTGACCCAAACACGGTTACATCAATATCTGCACATGGTTTCATCGGAAGAAGCTCCAATGAAATCAGTCTCGAATCTGAGTTGTAGAGGGACCAGTTGTGCAGCATGCTTCGAGGCAGTTCATCAGGATTATAGATATCAGTGTCGTTGTCAAAGACTATATACTCGTCGGTCTCTTCATTTGAAGTTCTGTAATATGCGGGCAAAGGATAATCATTTGCAATCTCGTCCTCATTGATTTTTATGTAAAACTTGTTCAATAAAGGGGCTGAACCCTGACTTTTCTTCTTCTTCATTGAATGCCAGTACTCTTCTTCCTGCAACAATCTTGCCAGTTTTACATCGTCATCTTCCTCCCCTGCACAATTTGACAAACTAGATTGATTCTGTGTGCTAACTCCGTCATCTATCCGTAAATTCCCATTTGAGGATACTGCTTTTAGTTGTGTAAAATCTGCACGCTTGCTACTCTCATCTCTAAGGGCAGCAAGGACGGGCAACTCCACAAATGTCCTATCGTTCATGCGACATGTCTCATCCAGACCTACAAGTTGGTTATAAATGAACTCGCCCTGAGAAATAACAAAATCTTTGATAGATACCCCACCCGAGAAGAACTTCCTTCCGCTCATCGCACGGACCACTCCAGCAAGCAACTCATCAAGGCTTAAGTCAGGGCTCCCTCCAGAGGATTTTGACAGTTTTTTGTAAACCTCAATGCAGGCACAAGCCTTTGCAAAGAAGTGATCATAAAACTTCTTATAGCTGCTTGAGGGTTTGACACAATCATAATCAGCAATATCAGTTGACACCCAAATCACAGGAGATCCATCTTCATAACCGGAGATTGCCCATGATTCTATCCGCCCAAAACCTTCACATCTGAAACTTATTTCCTTCTCCTTTTCAAAACTTTCATCAAGAGGCAAAATAAGGCCAGAAATGAAAACATCATCAACTTCCAACATCTCAAAGGGTTGGTGGACTCCATTCGAATCATGAAATATGAAATCTGAGAGTCTTCTGCATGGTCGACCATCATCTTGACTAGCAGTCAGCCTTACAGCTACAGCCTCTTCATCCACAATCTGGTCCTTTTTTGTTTCAACTACGGAAGATTTTCTAGATATACAAACAGATCTCTCCTTAAAATCTGAACAAGCGGCAGCCCGCTTTGGCATTTTCCGAGAACAAGCAGCAGACTCCTCACTACTTTCGGACACATTTCTCTTCTTTTCTTTCTGGCCAGTTGCGGCTGCCTTTGCAGTATTGGGTACCGCACGGTTTCGTTTATTTTTATTCTTCTTTACTCCTATAATCAAGAATCAGTAAAAATGGGGTAAAATCTCGAAATCACAAAGTTAAGGAAATCAGCATGGAATTAGAAGTAGAGAGAAGATATTAACAAGACCACTCAGACCACCTTTGTAACACATAACTGCAATAGACTGCACCAGGAAGGGTATGACAAGAATGAGAAGAATCAACCATAAAAGAAAAAACGAAAAATAAAAAATAAAGAATGCCACTGCCACTCAAAGAGGATGGGTGTTGTTACAGGTATGTGATCAATTTTAGTTTAGAATAGTTGCAGTCAACTCTCGGAAGACTTTCAAAAGAAGGAATAGGAACAGTAAATTCCAGAATAAGAATGGACTACAACACACAGGGAAATGACAAGCCAATAAATCAAAAACTCAAGTTCACTAAGAATTGGATAAACTAATATATGCATACTGGAAGCAACTAGGGCTCAAACTAATATATGCAGGAAGTAAGATGCACATTACCCTTTGCCAATCACAACGACTGGCAGCTCAAAGCCAAAACAGTAGAACGGGTTCTGCTTAATCATTCTAGTGACAACACGGAGCCCTTCAAATTTTAAATTGAATCAATACACAGTCACCAAAATACAATTAAATGGCACAGCTGCAGAGTTTAGTAGGGAACTCAGAGCTATAATGGTTTTTCCCTCTGCATTCTTGGCAACGAACCAATGAACGAATGTAAGGTTTTATATACAGAAATCATATTTTCTATCCCAAAACTGCATAGAAAATCGTCTGCATGAAAAGGGAGTAAAGGAGAGAAATGGAACAAAGAAAAGAAAACCAAGTTGAATTAATTTTAGGATCTTGCAACAGCAACCTGTTGTAAGATGATAATATCTCATTAATTTGAAATTTTCTTTTCTGAGTTACCAAACAGACCACCATAAAAGGATAATGGTACAAGCGTAATTTTTTCTCAGAATCGTATGCTCTGTTTAAGAATAAAATAGGAAACCCACGATAAAAAGCATCAACTAAATCGATATGAACCATATATTTTCTCAGATCAGTGAATGAGATACATATCACATAATATACACGCAATACACCAAGGAAGAAAGGAATTTCACCAGCATTCGGAGACGTCGTGCCCAAGACGGTTGTAGATCCCATATTCTTCAAGCAAGCTACGACTTGAAGAGAGGCAAAAGATTTTAGTACCCTTTTTGGTCTTTCGCAATTCGTTTTTGAAATTCCACAGAGAGAGAGAGAGAGAGAGAGAACTAGCGCTCATTCATTTATGGAGTAAAACTTCTGCTAGGGGCGGGAACATGTTTTCTTTTTCTTTTTCAAAAGTTTTCTGGCGGAAGCGACCTCCCGCCAACATATTATTTTGTACCGCCGCGGGAAAAGAATGTGGAAGCTCGTTTTCTATTATGTTTTTGTTTGAGTATTTGTTGTATGAAATATATATATATATATATATATAATATTATTTTTTTAAAAGAAATTTGAATAATGTTATATAACTAAAAAAAATTATACAGAGTTCAAGTAGAGAAATATGTGCGTTATCGAAAAAAAAAAAAAGTAAAAAAACATGTGGTTACATAAGTATCTTTTACTTTAAAATAAAATATTAATTATAGCAACTCGTATCGCAAAAAATATCATTGTCATGTTATTAATATGCAATTTTATTTATTTCTAGTACATTTATGATAATGAAAAAATTAAACAAAGCACCTAATAAGTTTTCTCAAATCCTAATTGCAAGACTACAACAGATTAAAGTGATGGGAAAATTTTGAATCATTTGATTTACATGTTCAAATCTTTAATAAATTTTGAACAACTTGTGATTTATTGTATAACTACCCATAATATGGTGTTATTTTCATCTGTCTCACTAGTGTAAAAAAAATTAGAAAATTAATAAGTTTGTGTATTCGTAGAGGACTTTTTAACTATATAGAACCAAACCCCTTGTTTGCACCCATTTTTGTATTGATTGGCCTTATCCAATTAGTACAAACGCACATGGATCAGTCGACCACAGGAGATTAACCATTGAATGGACAGACACAAATACAAAAACAAGAGAAAATGGTAAAAGGATGCATCATGATACCCTTTCCAACAATTTGGAAAAAAATTAGCAGATTAGGTATTACAACATTGTTGTAATCCTAACTATTTTCGTCATTTGTAGGAAGTTGAACGTCTTTTGTTTGACTTTGGCTAAATCAATCAACTTCGCTTTATTTATTCAAAAGTTATATAGCATCTTCAAGTTTTAAAAATTACACTAACCTCCCCTATAAATGCTTGTCATGTAATTGAGCCAATGAAAAGGAATGAATCTTTGTTTTAATGAATGTAATAAAAATCCTTCGGTCCCATCACCGTTTTACATCTCTCACAAGTCTTTTGCTATCTAAAAAATAGACTCTTATACACTCATTTTTAATCTCTATATAGTTCTCTTTGTAAAACCTCTATCAAACATAACAAATACCACCATTACAGACCTATTATGACCTTTTCAACCATGGCAACCACAACTATCATATAAAAAAACCACCCATAAGTGTATTAGACACCCTCTCCCTATCCGTTTTCTCTATAAGTTGAACCAATAAATCCCAATCTATGGTGACCAAGAAGTAAAAGGCCAGAGACTTTTGAGGGTTGCTATAAAATGGAGGAGAAGAGCATGGCAAAGGAGGAGGAAGAGAGCTTCAGGAAAAAAAAAAAAAAAGCTAGAGGGAACTCCATTTAATTATTTTATTTCTTAGAGGTAGATTTCAAGTTAGTTTGCTAGCAATTTTTTTACTCAAATAATTTTTCTTTTCAGTATTCTTTTTGCCATTATTCTGATGTAAGAATCCTTTTATTTATGAAGTCGTTTTATTTTTCAAGCCATATCTTTTCTTTTCAATACTATAAGTAGCTAGTTTTATTCTTGGAGCCAAATGTGAAGATCATCTGAGGATCTTGGAATATCAATAGAGGTAATTGAGTTTTCATTATTTTATCTTTAAAATCTTTCAATCTTGGTAATTAAATTCTAGATCTTTGAAAAAATTTAGATTCTTGACTAAGTTTAGTAATTTCTATGCACAAATTTTAGTTTGGTATAGTAATTGCACAAATTGATGATATGAATCTATAATTTTTATTCTTATTATTCTAAATTTGATTATTATTGAATTTTGTTTTAATCGTTAAATATTCAGAATCATAGGCTCTAGACGAAGCCAATGATTTAAATTACAAAACTTCCATTGAAATTTCGAGTGAATCGGGTGATCGGATCAATTGGATCTTATATTGTTCTATTAAGTTTAATTTAAAGTTTAGTTTAACAATCTTCAAACCTCCCAAAACAAACTGTTTTATTTTGATTACTATTTTATTTTATTTTATTTTATCTATTAAGTTTAATTTAAAGTCTAGTTCAACAATTTTCAAACCTCCCAAAGCAAACTATTTTATTTTGGTTACTATTTGATTTTTTTTATCAATTGTCCAATTCTTGTCGGTATTTTTCAAGGTGAAATTCAAACAGGTTAGTTTAGATTCTAACTGATGTCATTGCAATGCTACGGTATTTAGTATAACTTAGTCGATATCTAATATTTTACTATGGGTGAATTTTAATACCTAACTTTGTATGTTTGGATAACTGTTTCTTGTGGATCGACTTTGGATTTACCGAATTTTATTTACTATTTTGTCACACCTACACTTAGGTGACGTATGGTCCAGACTTACTCAATATGACAAACTGTAATAGATTGTCATATTATGGTTATAGTCAAGACTTGACTCTACACGATGACGTGTGGCCGTTGAAGAGGCGTATTATGGTGAGTAAGATCCAAAAGGCCAGAGGCTTCGAAAGTGATGAGAATACTTACAATCAAAATGGATGAAGTGAGGTGAGGTACTAAGTCTGTAAGTTTAGTCTCACATCGCTAGATAAAATTAAAAGAAAATGTCATATATGTAGACACTTGTATCTATTAAGTATAACATTTTTTAAAGTTGTGAAGGCCTTAGGATGAGGGTGGTCATGGACGTATAAGCCCCCTTATAAATTATAAGGTTTGAGAATTTTATTTATGCTCGATTAGTTTAATGAGCACGTTTGGAAATTGTCTTTGAAACTCGGTCCAAAATATATATAAAATAATATATTTTTTATATTTTAATATTATATGTATACATATGTGATATGTAATTAAATTTTATGTTATACAATATTATTTATAGAGAAAAAATTATATATTAAACTAATTTCTTGTTAAATGAACGGGCTTGAGATTTGGTTTTAGGCCCGAAAAAAATTTTTTTTATAAGCCTAGCTTGGCCCATCCACCCCTACCTTAGGGCCAAAATGAATAATATTATATTCTATAAATCCTGAATTGTGACACAATAAAATAATCTCTAAGCCAAACCATTGATTGAAATTTTTCTAAGATGAATTGTCGTACGATTAGAAAGCATATTGCAAAGCCCAGCCCAAAAAAAAGCATATAGCAAAGCATGCTCAACCCCACCCATACAATATTTCACCCTTCTCCTCCTCTCTTTCTGTCTTCATTATCTCTATCTCATTCTCTTTTTGTGTGCGCAAACCCTCCACCCAAACTTCTTTTTCACCACCACCACCAAGTCCACAACCATCTTCGTCATCTTCTTCTTGTTAGTTTCTCTTTATAATTTGACCCATCTTTGCACACCCACATCAAATTTGATAAAGAAAATCTAATATATATACATACATACATATATTACTCTCCCTTCATCTTCTCTCACTCAAATCAATTATAATTATGTATATGTGATGAGTGGAAGAGAGGTTCGGTTCGACAATGACGGTTAATCATTGCTATTGGATCTGTAAGGTTTAAGATGGTGGTCGATGGTAATGGTGGTAATAGAGGGTGTTGGCTCAAATCTAGTGGTGCAATGGTGGGTTTATGGGGCTTATGGCTATTGTGTGGTAGTGCAGAGCGAGAAAGGTGGAGTTTGGGGTTTTGGAGCAACCATGGGGGTTCAACATGGAAGTGGGGTTCAATTCAGTGGTGACAAATAGTGATTGTTGTGGGATTTTTGGGGTTAAGATAGTAGTCGATGGTAGTTTGGGGTGTGCACAGATCAAGTTCATGCCAAACCTAGAACTCACCACATATTAATCGGTACTAAAATTTTAAACTTAGAACCGATCTGATCATTTTCATGCTAAACTTGGAACCGATCGCATATTAATCGGTTTTAAAATTTTAAACTTAGAACCGATCTGATCATTTAATGAAATTAAACCAAATTAATCTGGGTCAGTTCGGATAGTTCGGTTCTATTTTATGCCTTGGGTTAGGTAGGATTGGTTTCGTTTTTATTGTATATCATTTAACTTATTTACTTAAAAAATTAAAATAATAGAATTGGTCTTGCATTTTTAATTTTTTTTAAAAATTAAAAAATGACATATAAACACAATTCAATAATAATTAAGTACAATAATGATTTAATAGCATATATAAAATATATATAAACTTTTATGAGCTATAAAGATTGGATTTTAATTTGGTTCTTAGGTCGATTAGGGTTGGGTCGTTTCTTGATTCGATTTAAGTCTAAAAAAATATGAAATTGAGAACCAAACTAAGTAGATTGGTTTGACATTTATTTAAACTGAGAGCCGAATCGATCTTTTGAAAGACTCAAACAAAACCGACCCAAGGAGGCCAAATTGACTCGTTTCTTAAATTTTTTATTCATTTGTAGACTCCAAATGGTAGTAGCGGTGGCTAGGGTGTTGGCTCAAATATGGGGGTGTGCTAGTGGTTTGGGGGTATTTTAGATTTTTAAAAAAGTAAAATCCTGCACATAAGTGCAGCTGTGAGTAACATTGCACTTGGAAAAACTAGATGGTGCTGATGGTGGCGGGTTGGTGGACCATCACAGCCAAACTTTTTTTCTCCTTTTCATACTCTCTCACTTTTAAAAAAAAAATAATAAATTTGTTTAATCTCTCTTTAATTCACTTTGTCTCACTAGAAGCCATGGCTGAACCCACCATGCCCGAATTGCAATTCCTTTCTCTCTCTCTCTCTCTCTACCTCTCTTTCTCTTTTTCTCCTTTCCCACATGTTCGTCACTAACCATGCATCTCCTCCATTGCTGACAACCAACCACCTTCTTCCCCTTTTTCTTCTTTGGGTTTAGTAGGTAGAATAGAGTGGGAGAGAAAGACATTCGAAGAAGGAAGTGATACGAGGGTATAATGTTCAATGAAACGTGGCAAGATAAGAGAAGGGTAATTTCATTGTCTATATTGAAGACTATTAGGGTCTTCTTGTCACATTCATTGGCATTTTTATTATAATGTAAACTTAACATATGACATTAGTATTTGCCATTACAATACTTCACGGTTGTCTTTAATGGTAACAGGGATCTAGTAAAAAAAGGTATAGGAATTTACGCATAATATTTTGAGGGTTACTTCATGGTTGTCTTTAATGGTAAGAGGGATCTGGTAAAAAAAGGTATGGTAATTTTTCTGCTCTTGTTGTATCCTTGTGCGTTGTTTTTACATATTTTTGTTGGTGTTTAATTCAAGAATATATAAAGATAAGAAGCTTAACAAGCAATTGCTTTAATGTGGTTGATACCCATGTGGCCTAGTGACTTCTGGTTGACTACTCTAGCATCTCAGTTGTTAAATTTTTGAGTTCAACTCTTCCCAATAGCAGATTTATATTGTGGTTTATGTGTGATTGTTGGCCTTTCTGTTTTTTTTTTGGTATGATTTCTTAGAGAGATGAATATTTAGTCTGATATGTTTATTATAATGTAATTATTTCCTACCATTTAACCCCCCAAAAACAAAATTTGCTTTAGTTTGTTATAGATTCTACCTAGATAGAATCTTATCCAAGATTTATTTTTTCAACTTCATCATTTATAGGGCTGCCTATGTTTTATTTTTCAGCTTCTCTATTTATGTTGACTTCACATAAGGTCGTGTGAAAATTGTGATGCTTCTAGTTTAGATCAAGGAATTATTGCATGCTATCGATTTAGGAATTATTAAACAAATTTTTTATCTATTTATTATATTTCCCTAGTCATTTTCGGAAGTGTAATATGTTGTCGTAAGAAAGCTGTAGGCATTCCACATATGAGCACGCATGCATATGATTTAGAAATGCCCATTCTACATATCTAGTCAGACAGAGAGGCCTTGCAATCTCCTTAGGCAACTGTGCAATTAACAAAGACACATATTGCAACTGCGACGGGCATATTTTATGAATATTCCATTCGCTGAATTTGTATTGGTACCTAGATTTTATAGTTATATATATATTCACACACATAGGTCATATATAGTTAGAAAAGACCAACTAGACTCTTCAGTTTAATCTACGTACAACTGCCATCATGATCTTCATTGGATTAGGGGAAAGCAATTGCAAAATTAATCACATGAAATGTTTACTGCACTTATTAATTGATTAAATATCAGAAAAAAATTAAGCGGCAAGGACGATAGAAAATACAAATAAATAAAACGAAAATATACATAGTTTACCTTGGATTGGATGAATCCTGGTAGGTTAGTCAATTCTAGCTCTATTAAGGATGACAATATTTTTTTATCATCCCATCATTCTTCCATCTTTACGAAAACATATATAAAGTTTTCTCAAGGTCTCCTAGGTGACCTTTTTCATGTCCTCTAATCCTTAAATTCATGGGGTGGTAATTATAACTGTAATTGGTTTAATTTTGATACATTGACAAACATAAAAAAAAAAAAAAAAAAAAAACTCATGAACACTTGTTCAGTGCAAAATTACATAAATTGTTTTTACATTGAGAGTATATCAAAACTAAAGTCAAATGAAAATTAGGGTTTGGCTTAATGTTATACTAGTTACATTATAATCAAGGGCTAAGACCATCAACACCTAGAAATGAAGTTTTAGAGCCTTCTTTTTATATTTTCGGATCAAGCAACATTGGAGGTAAGTTGAAATTTTAAAATGATTCCGAATATGGTTGCATTTAATTTGGCTTATATTGTAAAAAATTTCCAAGTGGCGGCAAGTATACCTATTCAGGTTTCAGAGTCTACCTACTAGGGCATTGATCAAGAACATTTGTATAATTCTTAATTTTGATTTAACACGCGTAAAAAATATAATTGCCTAGCATATGGTTTCTTCCAAAATTAGACTCAAATTTTAATGATTCCTTATCTTACAAGTCTGAGGGCTTGGGTTCCTGAGAGACCCAACAATTAAGATAGTAATCACCCAAAAATATCTCCTACATCATTCTCCCACTACGACTCTTGAGGAATGAGGATTAATTTTTGCATCATTAAGTTGCTTTTGGTTTTATCCTTAGGTGCTCAAGGCTATGGAAGGTTTTTATCATCTAGTGGAAACAATAGCATTTTTTGTACGTAAATTTATACTAAACTAGGTCTAGGTGTGCATAAATAAAGAAAGCCTCTTATCTGGGAATGAAATTTCTTTAAGGTCGCGAGTTTGGCTTAGAGTTCAACTTAGCATCTCAAATTTGCTACCAAAGTTTGCTAAAATCGTTTTCAAGACAAAAAGACATTCAAACCAATTTTTTATGATTCTTAAACTACGTTTTCCATTTTGAATTCACTTTTAATGATTTGAAACCCCTCTTGGTATCATGATTATGACATGAGTTATGCTATAAAAACAAACATTTTCATACATAACTATGTGGTTATTTGTGGTTAATTTCATTTCAAAATTAACACTCACCATTTATCTCATAATTTCAAACATACCAATAAGACCATATAATTGTGATAGAGATTTGTGTGTGAAAATTTAGTAATAATATAATTTTTCTTATGGCACTAGCCTTTCAAACCACCTCCTTAATTTGGTTACCATGACCTCCCTATTCAGTTGTGCTAATGCCTAGAGTTTCCCCCACCATAGTGTCTCCCTAAAAATAATGCATGGCATCAAATGAGTCTACCATCACACCATGTAGACCTGATGATGTGGTTTGATGGTCATTCTTGATAATTTCTCGTTTTTTACAACCTCACCAAGGTCAATTATCTTCTTCCTCTCTAACTATATTTGTGTCATCATGTTAATTCTAGCTCCACCCCAACATCTAAAAATCACACACCCATACATAGAGATATATACCCACCAATTCAAAATAGAGCTGCATGCGCTCTCCATGAACCTGTGGATCTACCCAAGCTGCATGCGCTTTCTATCTTAGTTGAGATCATCATCACAAACACTCTTTGATTTGCAACTACATAAAGCGATTCTTATTGACTGTGATTCCCTCCCATAGCAGTATGTTTGGTAGTTTAGCATGGAAAGAAACCCAAATCATGGGGAAAAAAGGGGAAATAAAAGTACAATAGTAGCCCTTTCCTTGTTTGGGTATGTAGAGAAGCAAAAAAAAGGAAAAAGGGAGCAATTTTTTTTTTTTGGGTAATTACACTTTATTTACCTCTGGTTTGGCCCCAAAGTATATAACCTTCATATCTTTCAAAAGTGAACACATATACCAAATAGACAAACTGTGACCTTTGTTAAGAAAAGACAAAAATACCCTAACATATTACCAACAACTCCTTCTCCTCCTCCTATATTTACATATCTCCTCTTTAAAACCGATCCAGCCATCGAAAATAGTCTTCCCACTACCTAATCGATCAAACCTTTCTATCCCCACTACACAACACCATCCTTTCCCTCCCTATTGTCCAATCCATTTTCTAATAGCCAATTTACAGTAGCTCATTATATATTTATGCTTTTGATATGTTTGCTTTTATGTTTGATATGAGATTGCCATTATGTGTTTTATACCCCTCTGGTTTGGCCCCAAAGCATATAACCTCTATGTCTTTCAAAAATGAACACATACACCAAATAGACAAACTGTGACCTTTGTTAAGAAAAGACAAAAATGCCCCAACATATTACCAACAACCCATCCTCCTCCTCCTATATTTAAATATCTACTCTCTAAAACCGATCCAGCCATCGAAGATAGTCTTCCCATTGCCTTGTCGATCAGCCCTTTCCATCCCCACTGCACAGCGCCGCTCTTTCCCTCCATGTTGCCTAATCCATTTTCTAATAGCCAATTTACGTCAACTCATTATATGTTTATGTTTTTGATATGTTTGCTTTTATGTTTGATAAGTGATTGCCATTATGTGTTTTATCTTATGCATGAAATTCGCTGGATTTGATATTAAGAACTAGGGGTTGCATACAACCTTCTAATTTTGTGATGTACATATAGAGGATTTTGGATTTATACACACACACACACATAGGGGTTGATTTTGGAGAAAGAGTTTGATTTTGGGTTTATACACATATATGGGTTGACTTTGGGTTTAATGAGATGGTAGGTGTGTGTAGGGTAGAGGGGTGAGTGGTCAAACCTCGTAGAGTGAGACCCTCTGGGAAGTTAAAATAGGCGTTTTCTAGGCGGAGGACCACCAGAAGTAGAGAAGAGAGAGCTAAGGCGGTCTTAGGAAGAGAAAGTGAGTGGCAGTGTCCTGAGGAGACCAGAGAGGCTTGTGGAGATTCTTAGAGTGTTCTCTTGTGTCTTGTTGCTGAGGGGAGGTCTCCCTTTTATATAGGCGAGGGAGGCCCTCGAGGATTGACTCCTCGACCTGCAAGTGTTCAGGTTTGATAGCTAGTTACCTTAGGGTCAACATTCCAAATGTCAATTTTGCACCGAGATCCCCTCAGAGGATGGCATGGATTCGGCTAGGTGTCAGCGATTAGCTTCCATTAAATGCCTTTTGCGTAATGCTCTGATGGTGTGATTTGGTGGAGATCTCTCTCTCTCTCTCTCTCTCTCTCTCTCTAAGATCGGTTAAGGAGCCCAGGCCCTCAAGGGGTGAGGTGCTTCGATGAACTCTCAACTCTAGCTTCTAATTCATTTGTCTCTTGATAATCCCACATAAGGGTGACCCTGAGGGAGTCCCTAGATCTTGCTCCCAACCTAGGTTATGGAGATATACTTATGGAGGATTATGGCCAAGTGTGAAGGAATGGTCCAAAGGAGAGGGTGCTCTACGGAGAGGTTCTATGGTCGTGTCAGGAGGTGTTGAGTGCAAGGTTATAGGTGAGGTGCTCTCGGGCGAAGACTCCCACGATCCCGTTGAGGGAAGTGCCTCGAGGCCAAGTATAGAGAAGTGGCCCAAAAGAGAGGGTGCTCAGTGGAGACGTTCCATAGCCGTGCCAAGAGGTGCCAAGTGTGAGGCCATAGGCGAGGTGCCCTTGGGAAGGGCGCTTGGCCGGAAAAGTTCCCTGGCCACGCTAAGAGGTGCCCAGCGTGAGGGCCCTCTTAGTGTTTTAACTTGGAGGAGATGCTCTTCACGCAATCCTCAATGGGCGAGGCTGCCTCGATCCACATGTTACCTTGGCGAGCTGCCACGTAGGACCGAGTGTACAGAGAGGGAGGTGGTGACGCACTTAAGTGTCATGGAACGTAGGAGATTTGGATGCATGTACCTACAATATGCCCCCTGTACGTGTGTCCTCACTAATACTAAGGGTGCGCATACACACCTTTTGCTGGTAATTTGGAATATTTAGTCAATCATGTTTGTTTCGATGTAACTGACATGCCTTTAAATGGAATGGTTGTGTCCTTGCTGAAGTGATACCTACAGTTTAATCACGCAAGGTTTTGGTATTTATAATCGCTTGTAATGCGCACCAGTCATGATGGCTGGTGCCTCTTCATATTCGAGGTGCTCCTTAGTTCTCTATAAAGAGGGGCTTTGGTTTGTTATTTGTGTTTACTGTGGCAAAGGTTATCGTCGGGGTGAGGTATCAAGGTTGGGATGAGGGTTGAGACAAGGCACTGGGGTGAGACGGCACTGTGATCGAGAGGTAAGTGTCAAGGCCGAGGGTTCTTGAGTGAGGTCACCGAGAAGTAAGTGCCGAGGCCGAGGGTTCTTGCGGCAAGGCAAGGGTTTTCTGAAATTGTTGAGAGTAGTGACCGAGGTCAGGGTTTGTTGCGATTGTTGAGGGTTGTGACCAAGGTAGTGGTTCCAAGGGGCACCTAAGTTTTGTTTTCATGGGTATCGCGTCCTGATTTTTTGTACTCGAGAAAAATACGAACAACTGAAAAAAACATAGTACTCTCTCATTAGAACTCATTCTCCTAGAAGGACAACTGCGACTAGATTTGAATTAGAAATTGATTTAATTAAGGGCTTTTGAAAAAAAATTTGGAGTCGCCACCTAACTTGATTAAGGTGAGTTAGGTCACCTAAAACTAAACACAATTCAAAAATTACACTTAAGGTCTTTGAAAAGGTTTTGAAAACTTCTTGAAGAGAGGGTTTTTTTAAGAAAATAGGTTGTTTGGAAACCTTTGAAAGTTTTAAGCCCTTTTTAAAAATAACTCCATTTTGTTCTTTGAAAACAGTGATCTAGGCTCGGAGATTGGTTACGTGTAGGGAAGATATCCAAAGATTATCACTATACCCTGCACTTTCGGTACCTACATGTCTGTTCACCCTAGGTTCACTCATTAGAATCTTTGATTAATAAATGTCCCATACTATTCACTTTAGAAAAGAACTATATGATGCATGATATGTAAGTGTAAGAAAAAGGTTTAATTTGAAAAATAGATTTGAAAGAAAGATTTGATTTTTTAAAATAGATTTGAAAAGAAGATTTGAAGTTTGAAAGAAAGTTTTTAGAAATTTGAAATTGGAAATAGATTATGGAATTAGATACTTGAAAAAGGTTGTGACCGCATCCATGAGGGTTGCTTACATATTCCCTTTTGGGAATCAAGTCAGTCGTAGTTCGGACAAGAGTCCAATTAAAAATAGACACTTTTAGATCTTCGAAAAGTTTGATTTGAAAGATTTAATTTGAAAAGAGTTTGATTTGAACTTTGAATAGAAGATTTGAAATTGAAACTTGGCTTTAGAATTGACCTTAGAATCGACTTTGATTTGATAAGATAGAACTTAGAAGAAGAACTTGGACTTGATTTGGGAAGATTGAGATTTGAAAACATCTTGACTTAAATTGAAATTGGAAAATCATCTTAGTTTTGGAAAAGAGTTTTAGAGTTGAAATTTCCAAATTTTAGAGTTAGGGTTGAACTAGGGTTTAGGTAACCTAAGGTTGAAGTAGGAATTTGAAATAAGGAAGATTGATTTGACTTTAGAAAACTTAGAGTTAGGAAATATGAGATTTAGAATAGGTTGAAAAGGATTTGATTTGATTTGATTTTAGAAACACTTGACTTGTAATCATTTGGAAAGATTTGACTTGAATATTTGATTTAAGGTTTAGGAAAGATTGGATTTTAGAAATTTTTGAATTAGGAAAGTTTCAAAATAGGAAAGTTCCATTTTAGGAAAGTACCAAATTAGGAAAGTATTGATTTTAGGAAAATTATGATTTTGGAAAGATTTCAATTTAGGAAATTTTTGAATTTAGAAAGATTTGAACTTAGAAAAGTTTCGAATTAGGAAAGGCTCAAATTAGAAAATATTCGAATTAAGAAATATTTGAATTTGATTTCCTAAAGTAGAAGATTATATTTTGTTTTCAAAAAGAGATGATTTGATTTGGTTTTTAAAATTAAAAGATTTGATCTAGTTTCATAAATTGGAAGATTAGATTTGACATGAAATTGGAAAGGTTGAATTTTGAAAATCTAGGATTTGATGTAGAAGATAGTTTTTAGAAACTTATGATTTGATGCAAAATAAAAAGTCATGTTTTTAGGAAAGAGAGTTAGGGTTTCCTAACCTTGGAATCTAGGGCTTGATTTGGACTCCAAGAAAAAGAGTTTTTGGAAAGTAGACCTTTTGAAGAGAGTTTCTAGAAAGGAAACTTGAAGAGAGTTTTTAGAAAGTGGATTTTTGAATAGAGCTTTTGGAAAGGAGTTTGAAAATAATTTTTGAAGAGAGTTTTTGGAGAGAAGTTTGAAAAGCAATTTGGAGAATGGCTTGAATATGGACTTTTGAAATCTTTTAAATATCTCACTTTTCTAAAATGATTCTAACCATGAATAGACTAGAACCATTCTAGGAATGTGATTTTGAAAACAACATACATTTGAAATATGGACCAATATGGTCACATTGAATATCATACTTTTCTAAAACAACCATAACTATTGAATGGCTAAGATTATGGTTTTGATGAAAACAAAGTAGGGATTACACCCAAAATATGGACCTTGATGGTCACAATGAATATAACACTTTCTTAAACAACCCTAACCATGGAATGGTTAGAATCATTTCAGGATTGTGATTTTGAAAAACAAGTTTGAAAAAGAGATTTTGAATGCAAATTTTGAAAGAGTATTTAATGCAAGTTTGAAAACAACTTTGAAAACAAATTTGAATACATGTATGAATATGATATGCATATTGCAAGAAGGGTCGTGAACGTACAAGGTTAGGCTTCATCACATAACTAAGGGGGACGAATCTACACGGTTTAAGGTTGAACTAGAAGAAAACCCCCGACATGGTGACTTTCAACAATCCTTCCTATGCATGAATCGGGGAGTCCCTTATTTCAAGCATACAAAAAAGGGAGGTAGAAGATGGGGGTTTAAAATAGAAGAAAATCCAAGTAGATTAGGAGGAAGAAGAGAGAAGGGGGTAGTACATAAACATAAAAGGAAAGCCTACCTTGTCTTCTTCTTGTTTTGCTTGCTTTATTTGCTTTGCTGTACTTGGGCTTCGAGAGCTTCTAACTTGCAGCACTTGAGTTTTCAATGGCTTGCTTTGAGGCTGGTGTACAAGTGTATGGAGTGTGTATAAGTTAGGGTTAAAGTGTATGGAGGCTAGTGACTACTATGGAATTTTTGGTTTGGCTTCACTAGGAGGGACTTCAGAAGGTCCGAGAATGTTTCAGGACGCTAGGAATGATCCAAAAGACCGAAAATGGGTAGAAACTCTTAAAATAGTGTCCAGGGGGTAACA
Organism: Euryodendron excelsum; assembly: GCA_033060915.1. Taxonomy (NCBI): domain Eukaryota; kingdom Viridiplantae; phylum Streptophyta; class Magnoliopsida; order Ericales; family Pentaphylacaceae; genus Euryodendron; species Euryodendron excelsum. Next base: position 48,732,378 of record CM065383.1, read on the forward strand.
GGCTTGAAAAACAACATTAGGATTGTTAAAATGGTTGACCGAGCCACTAGGGGTAAAACGGTTAACTAGACTAAAAAACCGCCGGAATGGACCCGGAATGACTCGTGAAAAGGCTTGAAGATTGGAAACACCCTTAAGAGTGTTTTGAAAGATTACCGGTTTGATACCAGAGCCGGTGTGGTTGGAAAAAGCAACCGACATATCAGGGGCAAAACGATCATTTTACATAGGATTTGCCAGAATAGACTCAGAATGATCCGGAAAAGTACTGGAAGGTTGAGAATACTATTAGAAGCATTCTCGGGAAGTAACCGATTTGATACCTAGAGCCGGTGTGGTTCCCAGAGACAATCGGATGCCTGGGGGCAAAATGGTCATTTTGACCGGATGGTCTCAGAATTTGTCCGAAACCAACTAGAAAACACTTAAACATGTCGGATTGTCTTGGGAAAATCTTGAAAGGGTGGACTTATCACTTTGAGGACTTAGGTACTTTCTCAAAAAGCGTGTCGAAAAAAGCCCAAGGGGCAGTTTGGTTATTTTTCACTAGAGTGGGCTAGCAGGCACTAGTGTTGACCCGAATTTTGAGTGTTTCCATCACTCTAACGGTGTGTGACGAGTTTCTTTCCAAAGGTATCTCGTTTTTTGGTAAATGTGCCACGACCAAGAGGTGAGTTCGATCCCGTGATATAGGGGGTTTGTTGGCAATTCCCGATATCGACCTGTTTGTGAGTGTTTCTGCTACTCTGACGGTGTACGTTTATTTCGAAGACTGCTTGATCTTGGAAAATTGCTAGATAGACTTATCATTTGAGGAATCAACCTTCTTGAAAGGTATGCCGAATAACGGACATTCTTCATTGGCGGGCTAGTAGGTGCCAAAGGTGAACCGTTCTACCATCTCGAGGACTTGGGTTCTGTTCCGGTCGACGAGTTTAAAGAGACTCACCGTTCTAAAGAGTTTTCTTAAAAAAGGCATTGGACTAGATGGATTTACCGCCTGAAGGATCAACTTTCTTGATAGGCATGCCGGATTTGATTTGGATTGGAGTTAAAACTAGAATTGAGGTTGAAATAGGGACTTACCATCTTTGAGAAGACGTACCCATTGGAATTGGGCTGAGTAATGCCATAAGGGCATTTTGTTCAATTTATCTTTGTTTGGCCTAGTGGGCCTGCAAAGCAATTGATTGCTTCGATTGAGTCTGAAAAATTGATTTGAATTTGAATGTGTCTGTATCGGTTTGAATATGAGTCTGGACGGATTGGAGATTGCCGAGCAGACAAAAATAGGGTACTTATAATGGGCTCATGATGTGAAGCATTGTAGCAGAATCTGTAAGGCGAAGCAATGAGGTCATCGCGGCGAGGTCATTGTGGCAAGGTCACCGTAATGAGGTCATTACGGTGAGGTCACTGGGGCGAAGTAAAGGGGAGGAGGTGATCCCAAGGTCTATCGAGGAGAACTTTGCTATGGTAGTCGTCAAAATAGCGGTTTCACCGAGGCTGATTCACCGAGATGCTGAGGCAAGTGTTTTATTGCAGTCGGGTTAGCATGAGATTGAGGTATAGGCATCACCGAGTTTTAGGTTTCGCCGAAGGCAAGTGCACCTCAAGGATGCGAAATGCCGAGACTAAGGGGATTTGGGTTTCACTGAGGTGACCCAGTCGAGGATACAAAATGCTGAGACTGAAGGGATCTTTTCGTCGAGGTGACCCATCCGAGGACGCGACGTGCCGTGGCTTCTTTTCGTTGAGGTGACCTAGCTGTGAGGTCTTTGCTGTTATCGAGACGGGATTTGGGCTTTGATGAGGTCAAGGTTTTTGCTGAGGTTGAAGTCGCCGAGGCCAAGGGTTTCACTGTGGCTCGTAAGATCGAGATTAAGGTTGGACATTGACGAGATTTGGGTTTTCACCGAGGTATATCGTTGTCGATGTTGGAAATTTATACTAAAAGACATGTTTTGTGAAGTGACTTTAGTATTTATTAATAAATTAGTTATTCCATTTTAATGAGAATCTGTGTGAGAAATGTTTGCATTGCATTATTTATTTAATGACTATGCATGTGTGTCTCTTATTCTATATAGTAGATGATTTGGTGTGTAGAGTACGACTTACACACGGAAGATCAGATCATCGGTTTCTTATGGAATATAAGTTAATCGTTCGCAGTCTTAGATGGAAATGGACACACCATCAGTAGGACTGTAGTACAAGGTTTTAATAGGTCTGTCTTGACTGTGGGGAATGGTATAGTTCCAACTCCTTGCACTAGTACACTTTGTGTGTATTGAACAGGACCGTGTTGGGGTAATTGTTTTTATACTGACTATATAAAACAATTAATACCTCATGATTATTATGAGTGCTTATGCTCTTAATCCTAATATAATAAATAGACACGTGCATGTAGTATTTATTGTTTTGATTCATAGAAGAGTGAGATTCTTTAAGGGTCAATAAACTCAGTGAGTTGGACAATGACATTACGTGTATGGTGAATATTTATTATTGATGGAATCTACGTCCCCGTATAGGGATTGATGATACCCCCTTGAGGATGCTTATAAGTTTTGATTATGTCAAACCCTGCAGGTGGATTATGAATCCGACATATCAA
>CM065383.1:48745000-48797500 GCA_033060915.1 Euryodendron excelsum
TGGAAATGTCCGTTTCAGCATGCCTTTCAAGAAAGTTGATTCTCAGGCACTAAGTCCCTTTAACAGCTTCCTGAGATCAAGCAGTCTCAAGAATGATCGCGAACCGTCAGAGTAGCGGAAGTACTCGCAAACATTGCAATCGTTAGAGTAGCGGAAATAATCGCAAACAAGTCAATATAGGGAATTGCCAACAAACCCCTGTGTCACAGGACCACTGTCAGAGTGGCGGAAACACTCAAAACCCAAGTCAACACCAGTGCCTGCTAGCCCACTCCGGTGAAAAATGACCAAACTACCCTTAGGACCATTTTTCGGCACGTTTCTCGAGAACACACCTAAGTCCTCAGAATGGTAAGTCCACCCCTCTAAGATTGTCTTAAAAGTAATTCGGCATGATTAGGTGCCTTTTAGTCAATTTCGGGCCATTTCTGAGACTTTCTGATCAAGATGACCATTTTGCCCTTAGGCATCCGAACGCCCAGGGAACCATACCGGCTCTGGGTATGAAATCGATAATCTCCCGAGGATGCTTTTTATAGTATTCTCGACCTTTCTTTATATTTTCAGATCATTCCGAGTCAATTTTGACCAACCCGGTGCGAAATGACCGTTTTGCCCATGGTGGGCCGATCGCCTTTTTCAACCACACCGGCTCTGGGTATCAAACTGGTAACCTTTGGGAACATTCTAAATAATGTTTTCAAATCTCGAGTCTTCTTCTGGGATATTCTGAGGCCGTCTCAGTAGCTTTCCTGCCCGATTGACCGTTTTGCCCATAATGGCCCGGTCAACCCTTCTGACAATTCTTGTCATCGTTTTTCAAGGATAATACCTCCGAGACCCTATTCTAAGGGTTTCTGCCCTTTTCCGGCCTTTCGGGTCATTCCCAATCCCTTAAATCCTTTCCAGACCTTCCGGAGTCATTCCTAGTGAAGCCATGCTAAAAATTGCATGGTAGTCACTAGTACAAGTGCCCAAATCTTCTCAAGATACGTTGCTTGGTGACCTTAAAACTTTCCTAAGTGAATGGTGTCACTAGTGGTGGCGCCAGAAGGTTTTTTGGCCAAGCGCCACTGCAACAAGTGCCAGGTCATCCCTCTCTCTATAAATACAGAGCCTCCTCCAGCGTGAAAGAGGTTCGCAAACTCAGTCTAAAAACTCCCCTCTTTGATATATAGAGCTAGTAGCCTCCCTAAACCTTAGCTTCTTTAGGTTCTCTAAATACTAGCCTCCATAGACAAACCCTAGCCTTCTATACACTCATATACACTCACATACACTCATACACTAGCCTCCAAAGCCTCCATTGAAGACTTGAAGTGCTACAAACTGAAGTTCTCAAAGATCAAGACGAAGACTGAAGCGAAGACTGAAGCAAAGTAAGAAAAGCAAGACGCACGAAGCAAAGAAAAATAAACAAGACACAAGGTAGGCTTTCTCTTTAAGTTTACGCATCTTCCCCTTCTCTTCTCTCTCCTAACTCACTTGGGTTTTCTTCTGTTTTAATCCCCCATCTTCTTTCCCCCCTTTCTTAACAAGGGACTTCCCGGTTCATGTGTAGGATTAGGCTATTGGAAGGTCATCATGTCAGGGGCTTTCTTTTAGTCTAACCAGAGACCACGTGGGCTCGGCCCCCTTGATTATGTGGTGAAGTCTTAACCTTTTATGTTCACGACCCCCAACTTACATTGTGCATATCATGATCTTGCATTCTTCTAAAATTCGTTTTCAATATTGTTCTCAAAACTTGCATCAAAATCTTCTTTTTCAAAATTTGTTTTCAAAATCACAATCCTAGGGTGATTCTAACCTTTTCATGGCTAGGGTTGCTTTAGGAAAGTGTTACATTTAAAGTGGCCAACACGGTCCATATTTTCAAATCCTCGTTGTTTTCAAAACCACTATCTTAAAGCGGTTCTAATCTTCTTATGGTTAGAATCGCTTTAGGAAAGTGAGATATTTTTATAGACTTCCTAAAAACTTTCTTTTAAAAAACCTCTCTTTCTAAAAACCTCTTTTCCAACGTACTTTCTAAACACTCTCTCCAATCTCCTTTCCAAAATTGTTTTCAAAAACTCCTTTCCAACAATCTCTTTCCAAAAACATCTTTCCTAAAAGCTCATTTCCAAAAACGCTTTCCTCAAAGTTCACTCTCCAAAAACGCTCCTTACGTTTCCTTCCTAAACAATTCTTCCCAAAAATCTCTTTCCTAAAATCTCTTCCTAAAAACTCTTCCTAAAACCTCTCTCTCTAAAAACTCTCTTTTCAAATTCACTTTCTAAAAACTCCTCTCTAGGAATTCTTTTCAAAATCTCCCTTTCTAAAAACTCGCTTTCCAAAAATTATTTTTCTTAGAGTCCAAGTTAAACCTTAGAGCCATTGATTAGGAAACCCTAATTTTCCTTCCCAAAAACATGATTTTCAATCTTGCCTTAAAACTTAGGTTTCTAAAATCTCTTATTTACATCAAAACCTTGGTTTTCAAAAATCTATTTTCTACATCAAAACTATAGTCTTCAAAATCTAGGATTTCTAAAACTCCCCCTTCCTAAATCCATGCCAAATCCAATATTCCCTTTAGGAAATCAAATACAATCTCCCATTTAGAAAACTAGATCCGATCCGCCGTTTTTGGAAATAAAATCAAATCATCCTCTTTAGAAACCAAAATCCAATCTCTTGTTTTAGGAAATAGGAATTTCAATCCTTCCTAGTATAAACCTTTCCTAATCAACTCCTTCCTAATCTCATACTTTCCTAAACCTTAAAGTTTCTAAAACTTAAACTTTTTAATCTTTCCTTAAACTTTAAGCTTCCAAATCTTCCCTAATTCAACCTTGTCCTAACTCCATACATTTCCAAATTTAGACTTTCCAAATTCAAATATTCAAATCATTCCTAACTTTAAATCTTTCCAAATCTCAAATCTTTCTAAACTCAAAATTTTCTTACTCTCAAAATTTTCCTATTTCAAAACATTCGAAATTCAAAGCTTTCCAATTTCAAAACTTTCTTAAAATCAAAACTTTCCTAATTAGAAGACTTTCCTAATTTGAAAACTTTCCTAAAATGAAACTTTCCTAATTTGAACCTTTCCTAATTGGAACCCTTCCTAAATCCAATCTTTCCTAATCTTCCAAGTTCAACACTCGAGTCGAATCTTTCCTAAGTCTTAAGTCTTTCTTAAGTCTAGGTTTCCTAAAACTGAGCTTTCCCAAAATCAAATCTTTTCAAATCTTCCAATCAAAGTTCAATATCTCAATTTTCCAATCCAAATTCCAATCAAAATCTCTTTCTTTCAATCATACCTTTTATTTTCTATTGGACTCTTGTTCAAACTACGACTGACCTGAATCCTCCAAAAGGATACGTAGGCAACCCTCATGGGTGCGGTCACAAGTTCTTTCAAATCTTTAGTTCCACAACCTTTTCAAACTTCTATTTCCGTAACTTCTTTCAAATCTTCAATTCTACCATTTTCTTCAAGTTTTCAATTCCATAATCTATTTTTCTAATTTCAAATTTCTATTTCCAATTTCTAAAACTTTCCAATTTCAAGTCTATCTTTTCAAATCTCTTTCGAATCAAATCAATTTCTTTTCAAATTTCTTTCCAAATCAATTTTCAAACTCTCTTTTCTTGCACTTGCATATCATGCATCATATCTTTTTAAACATTCTTTTTCTAAAGTGGATAGGATTGAACATTTGTTAGTTGAAGACTCTCATAGGTGAACATAGGGTAAATAGACATGTAGGTACCGTAAGGGCGGGGTAGGGTGATGGTTTAGTGCGTCTTCCCTACACGTAACCAACCTCCGAACCTAGGATCGCTGTTTTCAAAGACCAAAATGGAGTTTATTTTCAAAAAAGGGCTTAAATGTTTTCTAAAGGTTACCAAACAACCTGTTTTCTTAAAAACCCTCTCTTGAGGAGGTATTTTCAAAAACCCTAAGTGTAGTCTTCAGATTGTGTTTAGTTTTAGGTGACCTAACTCACCTTAATCAAGTTAGGTGGTGACTCCAAATGTTTTCTAAAAACCCTTTATTCAAATCAATTTTCAATTCAAACCTAGTCGCACTCATTCTTCTAGGAGGGTGAGTTCTAACGAAAGAGTACAGTATTTTTTCCACTTGTGTGTGTATTCCTTGAGTGCAAAAAATCTGGACGTGACAGTCATCGGTCGGGAGCCTTCCTATAGTATACTTTGCGATGATGTAGTCTTGAGCCCTCTTAATTATGTGGTAAAATCTTAAACCTTATATGTTCACGACCTTTTGCATTATTATAATTGTTATGTTCATATATTGTTTACAACATTCTTGTTTTCAAACTCACAATCCTAGAGAGATCTTAACCTCTCCATGGTTAAGGTTTCCTAGAAAAGTGACATATTTAATGTTACCACCAAGATCCATATTAAGGTTTCAATCCCTAACTTTTGAAAACCCTAAAGAGATTCTAACCTTTTCATGGTTACAGTTGCTTTGGGAAGGTGATATATTCAAAGAGACCTCCAAAGACCATATTAGGGTTTTAAACCCTAAACGCCTCTTTCAAAACCTATTTGGTTTAAAACCTCTCTCAATTTCGCATTCAAATGTTTTTTCAAAAATTGGTCTAAGAGTTGTCGTCTTAAAGCCAAGGTTCAAAACCCTAGAAGCTTATTGTCACGACCTAAAATCCACATGTTACAATATTATCTGCTTTGGACCTTAGCCCACACGATTTAAAAAAGTATTGTCCCAAGGAGATACAAGTGCCTACATATATAGCATTTCCCCTCTGCTTCCACAGACGATGTGAGATCGTAGCACATAACCTTGGTGCCAGCCTACCACTGTCGTAGTCTACCATGATCTCGTCCTCACTGACATGCAGCTGTCCGAGTCTCACAATCTACCCCCTAAAAGGGTAACGCATCCTCGCATTAGGCTAGATCTGCACACTTCTGACTGTGATTGGCTCTGATACCATTATGTCACGACCCAGGATCCACATAGTACAATATTATCCGCTTTGGGCCTTGGCTCGCGCGGCTTTAAAACGTGTTGTACCAATGATATACAAGTGCCTACATATATAACACTTCCCCTCTTCTCTCTCAGGTGATGTGGGATCACATCATATAACCTTGGAGGCAACTTGTCACTATCATAGCCTGCTAGGATCTTGTCTCCACCCACATACAGCCTCCCGAGTCTCACAATCTACCGCTTAAACGTGCAACGCATCCTTGCGTTGGGTTGGATCTACACACTTTCAATTAGGATTGGCTCTGATACCATTTTGTCATGACCCATGATGCACATGGTACAATATTGTCCATTTTAGGCCTTGGCCTGCGCGACTTTAAAATGCGTTGTACCAAGAAGATACAAGTGGCTACATATATAGCATTTCCCTTCTCCTTTCCTAGGCGATGTGGCGTCACGTCAAGCTCAATTCACACACTTACAGTTGGGATTGGCTCTGATACCATTATGTCACAACCCAGAATCCACATGGTACAATATTATCAACTTTGGGCCTTAGCCTACATGGCTTTAAAAATCATTGTATCAAGGAGATACAAGTGCTTACATATATAGCACTTCGCCTCTCCTTCCCCAAGCAATGTGAGATTGCATCACATAACCATGGAACCAACCTGCCACCATCGTGGCCTGCTAAGATCTCATCCTCGCCCACGTGTAGCCACTCAGGTCTCACAATTTATGCTTTAAACAAGCAACGTGTCCTCGCGTTGGGCTGGATCCGCATACTTCTGCTTAGGATTGGCCTGATATCATTCTGTCATGACCCAGGATCCACATGATACAATATTATTTGCTTTGGGCCATAGCCCGCACAGCTTTAAAATGCATTGTACTAAGTCTCGCGCCCAAATTTTTCGCACTCGAGGAATACTCACACAAGGGGGACAAATGCTGTACTCTCTCGTTAGAACTCACCCTCCTAAAAGAATGAGTGCGACTAGGTTTGAATTGAAAATTGATTTGAATAAAGGGCTTTTAGAAAAGATTTGGAGTTGCCACCTAACTTGATTAAGGTGAGTTACGTCACCTAAAAACTAAGCATAATCCGAAGACTACACTTAGGGTTTTTGAAAACGATTTTAAAAATATCTCCTCAAGAGAGGGTTTTTAAGAAAACAAGTTGTTTGGCAACCTTTGGAAAACATTTAGCCATTTTTGAAAAATAACTCCGTTTTTGGTCTTTGAAATCAGTGATCCTAGGTTCGGAGGTTGGTTACGTGTAGGGAAGACGCATTAGGCCATCACCCTATCCCGCCCTTTCGGTACCTACATGTCAATCTACCCTAGATTCACCTATGAGAGTCTTCAACTAACATATGTTCAACCCTATCCACTTTGAAAAAGAATGTTTGAAAAGACATGATGCATGATATATGTGCAAGAAAAGAAAGTTGGAAAATAGATTTGGAAAGAGATTTGAAAAGAAGAATTTGATTTGATTTTAGAAGAGATTTGAAAAGATAGAATTGAAATTGGAAAGTTTTAGAAATTGGAAACAAAGATTTGGAAATAGAAATTTGAAATTGAAAGTTTGAAAATAGATTGGAGATTTGAAAAGATTGTGGAATTTGAGATTTGAAAAATATGGAGGTATTTGAAATTTGAAAGAAGTTGTGACCGCACCCATGAGGGCTGCCTACGTATCCTTTTGGAGGAAACATGTCAGTTGTAGTTCGGACAAGAGTCCGATTAAAAATAGAAGAGTTGATTGGAAGATAGAGACTGAATTGGAAATTGGATTGAATGATTAAGAGATTGAACTTTGATTGGAAGATTTGAAATTAGAATTTTGGAATTGAAAAGATTGGATTTGGATTTGGAAAAGTAGAACTTGGAAAGATTTAGACTTGTTTTGGAAAGATGGCGGTTTAGGAAATCTAGACTTAAGAAAGATGAGACTTAGGAAAGACTCGAGAGTTTAAGAAATATTGGATTTAGGAAATGTTCGAATTAGGAAAGGTCCGATTTAGGAGAGTTTCGAATTAGGGAAGTTTTCAAATTAGGAGAGTTTCAAAATTAGGAAAGTGTAATTTTCGGAAAGTTTTGATTTAGGAAAGTTTTGAATTAAGAAAGTTTTATTCTAATTAAGGTTTTGAAACAGGAAAGTGTTGAATTTAAAAATATTCTGAATTAAGAAAAATTTAGTTTAAGAAAGGTTTAGAATTTGGAAAGTTTCAAGTCAAGAAAGTTTTGAATTTGGAAAGCTTAGAATTTTAGAAAGATTTTAAATTAGGAAAGATTTAGAAAATGTTTGAATTAAGAAAATTTCAACTTAAGAAGGCTTTGAATTAAGAAAGTTTTGAGTTTAGAAAGCTTTGGGTTTGGAAAGATTTGAAATTTAGAAAGTTTAAGATTTAGAAAGTTTGGAAGTTTAGAAAGGTTTGACTTAAGAAAGTTTAGAATTTAGAAAGTTTTAGAGTTTGAGTTTTAGAAAACCTTGAGATTAGGAAAGGTTGAGTTTAGGAAAGATTTGAAAACTTGGATTTGGAAAGTTAAGATTTGGAAAGGGGTAGAATTAGGAAATGGTTGAATTAGGAAAGATTTGAAAGCTTAATGTTTAAGGAAAGATTTTTAGGAAACTTATGGTTTGGTAAGAAATTAGGAGAGAATTGAATTAAGAAAGATTTAGATTTTGAGTTTTAAAATTTAGGAAAGATTTTTATGTTCAGGTTAAGATTTAGGAAAGTAGAAGATTAGGAAGGGATTGAATTTTGTTCCTAAAAGAGAAGGTTTGATTTTGTTTCCAAAAATGGAGGATTGGATCTAGTTTCCTAAACGGGAAAATTAGATTTGGTTTCCTAAAGGAAAGATGCGATTTGGTTTCCTAAAGAGAAGATTGGACTTGATAAGGATTTGGAAAGGGAGGTTTTAGAAATCCTAGATTTGGAAGGCTATAGTTTTGACGTAGAAAATAGGTTTTTGAAAATATGTATAGTTTTGATATAGTTTTGGAAACTTAGGTTTTGAAGCAAGTTTGAAAATCATGTTTTTGGAAAGAAAATTAGGGTTTCCTAATTGTGGCTCTAGGGCTTCACTTGGGCATCAAGAAAAGGGATTTTTGGAAAGTGTGTTTTTTAGAAACAAGTTTTTGGAAGGAAAACCTAGAGAGGAGTTTCTAGAGGGAAGATTTTGGAAAGAGAGTTTTTTAGAAAGATTTTTAGAAAGAGATTGTTAGAGAGAGTTTTTAGGAAAGTGAATTTAGGGAGTGTTTTTAGAAAGGAGATTTTGGGGAGAGGGTTTTGGAAAAAAGTTAAAAAAGGGAGTTTTGAAAAATAGATTTTTGGAAGGAGTTTTTGAAAACAACTTTGGAAAGGAGAATTTTTAGGAAAGTATGTTGAAAAAGAGATTTTTAGGAAGAGAGACTTTTGAAAAGAAAGTTTTTAGAAGGTATAAAAACGTCTCACTTTCCTAAAGCGATTCTAACCATAAGAAGGCTAAAACCACTTTAGGAAAGTAATTTTGAAAATATGGACCATGAAAGTCACTTTAAATGTAACACTTTCCAAAAGCAACCCTAGCCATAGAAAGGCTAGAATCACCCTAGGATTGTGATTTTGAAAACAAGTTTTGAAAAAGGGGATTTTGATGTAATTTTGAAAACAAGTTTAATGCAAGCTTTGAAAACGATTTTTGGAAGATGCAAGATAATGATATGCACAATGCAAGTTTGGGGTCGTGAATATACAAGGTTAAAGCTTCACCACATAATCAAGGGGGCCGAACCCACGTTGTCTCCAGCTAGCCTAAAGGAAAGCCCCCGACATGGTGACCCTCCAATAGTCTAATCCTACACATGGACCGGGAGTCCCCTTGTTTCAAGCATGCAAAGAAAGGGGGGGGAGAGAGATGGGGGATTAAAATAGAGAAAACCCAAGTGGGTTAGAAGAGAGAAGAGAGAGGGGAAAGTGCAGAAACGTAAAACGAAAGCCTACCTTGTGTCTTGTTTATTTTGCGCGCCTTGCTTGTCTCCAATCTTCATTTTGATCTTCGTCTTCAATCCTCAAGAGTTGTCTTCAATCTTCAAACTTCAGATTGCAGCTCTTCAAGTTTTCAAAGGAAGGTTGGAGGCCAGTGTATATGTGTATGGGGGTGTGTATAAGTGTATAGAAGGCTAGGGTTTAGTGTATAGTGGCTAGGGTTTGGAAAACCTAGGGGGCTAGGGTTTAGGGAGTGTTCGAGCTCTGTATATCGAATATTAGTGTTTTTAGATTGAGTTTGTAAACCTCTTTCACACTGGAGGAGGCTCTGTATTTATAGAGAGAGGAATGCACTGGCGCTTGTTGCAGTGGCGCCAGGCCAAAAATTACATTGGCGCCAGGCCATTTTTTGGCTTGGCGCCACTACTAGTGGCGCCAGCCATTTAGGAAAATTTTAAGGTCGGCAAGCAACGTATCTTTGACTAGATTTGGACACCTGTACTAGTGACTACCTTGTAATTTTAGCCTGGCTTTACGAGAAGTGCTCTGAAAAGTCCAGGAATGATTTGAAGAGGCCGAGATTGACCCGAAAGGCCAGAAAAGAGCAGGAACACCTAGAATAGTGTCCCAGAGGTATTTGACTTGAAAAGTGAGGATAGGATGTGTCAGAAAGGTTGACCGGGCCTTTAGGGGCAAAACGGTCAATCGGATCAGGAAGCTGCCGGGACGAACTCGGATTGTCCCGGAAGAAGACTTGAGATTTTGAAACATTATTCAGAATGTTCCCAAAGGTTGCTGGTGTGGTCGGAAAAGAAAACCGGCCCACTAGGGGCAAAACGGTCATTTTGTACCGGGTTTGCCGTAACTGACTTGGAATGATCCGAAAGGACAAAGAAAGGTTGAGAATACTATAAAAAGTATTCTCGGGAAGTTACTGGTTTGATACCCAAAGTCGGTGTTGTCGGAAAAGGAGACCGGCCCACTAGGGGCAAAACGGTCATTTTGTACCGAGTTTGCCGGAACTGACTTGGAATGATCCGAAAGGACCAAGAAAGGTTGAGAATACTATAAAAATTATTCTCGGAAGGTTACTGGCTTGATTCCCAGAGCCGATGTGGTCAGAAAAGGAGACCGGCTCACTAGGGGCAAAACGATCATTTTGTACCGGGTTTGCCGGAACTGACTTGGAATGATCCGAAAGGACAAAGGAAGGTCGAGAATACTATAAGAAGTATTCTCGGGAGGTTACCGGTTTGATACCCAGAGCCGGTGTGGTTCCCGGCGCATTCGGATGCCTAGGGACAAAATGGTTAATTAGGCTCAAGTGGGCCCTACGGGCCTGGGAAGCGACTAGTGGACAAAATTCAAGTTAAAAAGGCGAGATTAGAGTCTAAATATGCATGTGATGTATGAAAGTGAGCTTGGTCAGCTTGGAGATTGCCGAGCAGGCAAAAATGGGGTGCTTACACCAAGGAGATACAAGTGCCTACATATATAACACTTCCCCTCTCTTTCCCTAGGCAATGTGGGATCTCAGCACATAACCTTGGAGTCATCCTGCCACCACTGTAGCCTGCCAAGATCTCATCCCCGCCTACGTGCAGTTGTCCGGGTTTCACAATCTACCCCCTAAACAGGCAATGCATCCTTGCGTTGAGCTGGATCTGCATACTTTTGACTGGGATTGGTTTTGATACCATTCTGTCACTACGTAGGATCCACATAATATAATATTTTCCACTTTGGGCTTGGCCTGCACGGCTTTAAAACATATTATACCAAGGAGATACAAGTGCCTACATATATAGCACATCCCCTCTCCTTTCCCAGGTAATATGGGATTGTAAGACATAACTTGGGAGCCAGCCTACCAAGATCTCGTTTTCACCCACGTGCCCTAGAAAACCCTAGCTTTGTCCCCTAACCTTCATTCATCACACTTCATTTTGCATCAAAATGGTTTTCAAAGTCGTTGTCGCATCATGTTTTTCAAAATTGCATAACTCTCTTGAGTTGTCTTCAAAAAGTGTCATATAAAATCATAACTTTTTCATGCAAAAAATTTCACGTAAAATCATGGAATATTTGCACATCAAATCATAGGTTTCTCAAACCTTTCTATTTTAGAAACAAAATGAAAACACAATCAAATATTCCCATTTTGGAAATAAAATGAAATCTTTTCTTATGAAAGGTATGAAATCTTTCAACATACCTTTCATAAGGTACATAACAAAACTAATTTCAAAAATCTTTTCAAGACAAGTTCATTTCGCGCCCCCGATTTTTTGCACTTGAGAAAATAAATGAGAAAAACACAGTACTCTCTTTTGTTAGAACTCATCCTTCTAGAAGGACGAGTGTGACTAGGTTTGAATTAAAAATTGATTTGAATAAGGGTTTTTAGAAAAAGGTTTGGAGTCGTCACCTAACTTTGTTAAGGTGAGTTAGGTCACCTAAGACTAAGTGCAATCTGAAGATTAAACTTAGGGTTTTTGAAAAGGTTTTGAAAAACTTCCTCAAGAGAGGGTTTTTATTTTTGGAGAAAATAGGTTATTTGGAAACCTTTGGAAAGTTTTAAGCTCTTTTTGAAAATAACTCTATTTTAGTTTTTGAAAACATTGATTCTAGGTTCGAAGGTTGGTTACTTGTAAGGAAGATGACCAAAGACTATCACCCTACCATGCCCTTGTGGTACCTACATGTCTTTTCACCCTAGATCCACTCATTTAGAATCTTCGATTATTCAATATCCAATACTATCCACTTTGAAAAGAATTATATGATGCATAATATGCGAGTACAAGAAAAAGGATTTGGTCTTGAAGATAGATTTGAAGAGAGGATTTGAAGTTTTAAAAAGGTTGTGGGAATTGAAAACTTGAAAAAGGTTATGACCGCGCCCAGGAGGGTTGCCTACGCATCCCTTTATTGCAAATCAAGTCAGTTGTAGTTCAGACTTGAGGTCCGATTGAAAAAAAATACTTTAAGGTCTTGTTTGACTTGAAAAGACACTTTGAGATCTTTGAAAAGTTTGATTTTGAACTTTGATTAGAGTATTTGAAATTGAACTTGGAGTTGAAGTTGGCTTTCATTTGAAATTGATCTTGATTTGAAAAGCTTGCATTGAACTTTGGAGTCATCCTGACTTGAATTGGAGTTTAAAAACTATCTTGGTTTAGAGAAGAGTTGATGCCTCCTAACTTAGAGTTAGGGTTGAACTAGGGTTTAAGCATCCTTGGACTTAGGTAACCTAGGGTTGAAGCATGCAATTAAAATAGGAAGGTTTGATTTTAGACATTTGGATTTTAGGAAAGTTTCGAATTTGGAAGGTTCCAAATTAGGAAAGTTCCAAATTATGAAAATTTTGAATTAGGAAAGTTCTATTTTAGGAAAGTTTCCTTTTTAAGAAAGAGTTGATTTTAAAAAGATTTGAATTTGGAAATGTTTGAATTTAGAGAGATTTAAACTTAGAAAGATTTGAAATTTAGAAAGATTTGGAAGTTTAAAATTTAGAAAGTCAAAATCTGGCAAGGTTTGAAATTAGAAAAGATTTGAACATTGAAAGATTTGAAATTTGGATTTAAAAGTTTAAAATTTAGAAAAGATTTGAAAGTTTGAAATTAGAAAAGGTTTGATCTCCATTTCCTAAAGTTGAAAATTGGATTTTATTTCTAAAAATAGAGAATTTAATTTAGTTTCCTATTTGAAAAAGATTTGATTTGACTTAAAATTGTAAAACTTTAGTTTTAGAAATCTGTTATTTTATGTGACTTTTGAATTTAGAAAATCTATAATTTCATGTAAAAAATGGTTTTGGAAACCTGTGATTTTATGTCAATAGAAAGCCATGATTTTATATGAGAAAACTAGGATTTTCTAGACTTGGATTCTAGGGTTTTGATTTGGACTCTCAAGACAATGAGTTTTTGGAAAGTATATCTTTGAGAAGAGTTTTTAGAAAGTAAACTTGCAAAAAACTATTTTTAGAAAGGTTTGAATATAGACTTTTGCAAGTCTCTTGAATATTTCACTTTCTTAAAATGATTCTAACCATGAAAAGATTATAACTATTCTAGGGTTATGATTTTGACAACAACTAGCGTTTGAAATATAGACCATAACGATCACATTGAATGTGACACTTTTCTAAAATAACCCTAACCATGTAGTTGTTAGAATCACCTTAGGGTTGTGATTTTGAAAGCAAGTAGGGTTTGAAACCCTAATGTGGACCTTGATGATCCCATTGATTGTAACACTCACCTAAAGCAACCCTAACTATGGAATGACCAAAATCACTATAGAATTGTGATTTCTTGAAAAACAACTTAGGACTTTAACTTAAATTTGGACGAATATAATACTTTCCTAAAACAACCCTAACCATGGAATAGCTAGAATCATTCTAGGAGTGTGATTTTGAAAATAAGTTTGAAAGAAAGAGGTTTTGGATGGAAGTTTTGAAAAAGAATTTTGATGCAAGTTTGAAAACAACTTTAAATACAATTTTGATTGCAATGCATGAAAATGACAACCACAATGCAAGAGGGACGTGAACATGCAAGGTTAGAATTCACCATATAATCAAGGGAGCCAGACCCACACCGTCTTAGGTTGAACTTGAAGAAAGCCCCCAACACGTTGACCTTCAATAATTCTTCCTAGGCTTAAACCGAGAAGTCCCTTGTTTCAAGCATGAAAAAAGAGGAGGTATAAGATGGGGATTAAAATAAAAGAGAACCCAAGTGGGTGAGGAGAGAGAAGAGAAAGGGAAAATTATGTAAACTAAATTGAAAACCTACCTTGTCTCTTTATTTTGCTTTGATTGCTTTGCTTGCTTTGTTTGCTTCACCTTGAGAGTTTTGAAGATACAACACTTGATCTTCAATGGATGCTTGGAGGCTTGTATTTGAGTACATGGAGTGTATAGAAGCTAGGGTTTGTGTGTATAGAGGGTAGGGAGGCTAGGGCTTGAAGAAGACTTGTGAAAACTAGGGTTTTGAAGCGTGTTTTCAGTAAATCAGTGTTTCTGGACTGAGTTTGCAGACCCTTTTTATGTAGAAAAAAGTCTATATTTATAAGCAATTGAAACAGGAACTGGAGCTTGCTGCAGTGGCGCTAGTTGGTTTTCAAGCTTGGCACCACTAGAAGTGGCGCTAGGCTATTTTTTTGGCTTGGCACCACTAGTAATGGTGCCAGTCCCTTTAGAAAACTTTTAAGGTAGCAAGAAATAGGTCTTTTGACCCTTGGGACGCAAGGCAGAAGATTTGGGTGCCTTTCTTAGTCACTATCATGTAATTTTTAGCCTGGCTCCACTAAGAATGACTCTGAAAAGTTTGGAAATGATTTGGAAGGTCGGGGATGGATAAGAACCCCTAAAGAGTGTCCTGGTGGTAACCAATTTGATATCTAGAGCTGGTGTGATTGAAAAGGGTGATCAGCCTTCTACGGGTAAAATGGTCATTTGAACAATGAAACACCAAAACTGGTTCAGAATCGACTAAGATGGGATTCCAAGGTTAGAAATACTATCAAGAGTGCTCCGAAGGATTTTAGGTTTGATATCTAGAACCGATATGGTTAGAAGAGGCGACTGACCCATTAGAGGCAAAATGATCATTTTACATTGGGTTTGCCGAAATGGATTTGGAATGGTTTGGAAAGGTACTAGAAGGTTTGTAATATTGTTGGAAATGTCCATAGAAGGTAACCGGTTTGATATCCAGAGCCGGTGTAGTTCCTGGAGGCAATTGGATGCTTAGGGGCAAAATAGTTATTTTGATCGGATGGTCTCAGAATTGATCCGGAACCGAATAGAAGGTACTTGAACATGCCAGATTGTCTTTAAGAAAATTTTGGAAAGGTAGACTTACCATTCTGACGACTTAGTTTCTTTCTCGAGAAGCATGCTGGTGGGGCCCAAAGGGCAGTTTGGTCATTTTTTAATAGAGCGGGCTAGTAGGGACTGGTGTTGACTTTGGTTTTGAGTGTTTCGGTCACTCTGACGGTGTGTGACTAGTTGATTTTTAAAGGTATCCCATCCTTCAGTAAATGTGTCACAACCAAGAGGCGTGTTCAGTCCCGTGACATAGAGGGTTTATTGGCAATTCACAATGTCAAACTATTTACGAGTGTTTCCACCACTCGGACAGTTGTGATGTTTGTGAGTGTTTTTGTCACTTTGATAGTGCGTGTTCATTCCAAAGACTGCTTGATCTTGGAAGGCTACTGAATGGTCTTATCGTCTTAGGGCCTTAGGTACTTTCCCAATCGACGTGCCAAATAGTGGACTTTATATGTTAACGGGCTAGTAAGCACCAGAAGTGAACCGCTCTATCATCTCAGGGACTTGGGTTTCGTTCTGGTCAACGGGTTTGAAGGGACTTACCATTCTGAGGAGTTTTCTCAGTAAACGTGCTGTGCTAGATGGGTTTACCGTATGATGGATTATCTTTCTCAAAAGACGGGCTAAATTGAGTTTGATTCGACTTGGACTACAATTTGGAATTGAAATTGAGGTTGAAATAGGGGCTTATTGTCTTTAAGAAGACGTGCCAACTGGAATTAGACTGAGTAAGACTCTAAGAGTATTTTGACCATTTTGCTTTTATTGGGCCCGATGGGTCCACAAAGTGGTCGATTGACTAGATTGAGTTTGAAAAGTTGGCTTGAACTTGAATGTGTCTGTGTCAGTTTAAATGTGAATCTGGTCAGGTCGGAGATTGTCGAGCGGGCAAAAATGGGGTGCTTATAGCTCACAAGAGCTTTTCCAAATTCAAATCCTTCTTTCAAATCCCTAATAAAGTTTTCAAAACTTTCAAAACTCTCTTGAGTTATGTTCAAAAACATTTCAAGACAACTCAAATCCCATTCCAATAGCACTTCCAAAAACTTTCAAGATCTATTTCAAAATCACTCCAACATCCAATTTCAAATCAAAACTCTCTCGGGTTATTTTCAAATTTCAACTAAAAAACTCTCAAGTTCTCTTTTTCAAAATAAGACCCCAAAGGGTCTTCTAAACTTTCCAAAAGGCCCCAATGTGCCTATTTTCAATTGGACCTTGAGTCTGAACTATGACTGACCTGATTCTCACCAAACGTGATATGTAAGCAACCTTCATAGTTGTTATCATAGCCTTCTTTCAAACTCAAATTGCCTTCTAAATTCCACCTTCAAAACTCCTTCCAGCTTGCATCATACCATCCAGAAAGTGATGACAAAAATCCTTTTTCAAAATCTTTTTAAGTGGATATAGTTGGACATCTAAGAACCGGAGATTCAATTTAGTAAATTTAGGGTGAATAGACATGTAGGTACCGCATGGATAGGGTAGGGTAATGATGTTAAGATATCTTCCCTGCAAGTAATCAACCCCCGGAACATAGACCTCTATTTCAAAGACCAAAACCGGAGTCATTTTTCAAAAGGGCTTAAAACATTTTCAAAGGTTGCCAAATAACCTTATTTTGCAAAACACCTTTGAAGAGGACTTTTTCAGAAACCTAAGTTTGATTCTCAGATTACACTTAGTTTTGGGTGACTTAACACACCTTTAACCATGTTAGGTGGCGACTCCAAAACTTTTCCCAAAAGCCCTTAATCAAATCAAGTTTTCAAGTACAAACCCTCATTGTACTTGTCCTTCTAGTAGGGTAAGTTCTAACACAAAGAGAACTATACTTTTCCCGGGCCAAGAAGGGCTTGGGCGAAAACCCGAGCACGATAACCTTGAGATGACTGATTTGGAGCAAGAGACATATGATGCTTTAAAGGTTGACAAGCAAAAAGCTAGGACTTTTTCTTATTATGATAAGGGCAGGAATGATGTCGAGACTGGGGGCGCCAATCTTCGAAGAACTATTTTGGTTATTGGATCTGGTACTAGTACCGAGATTTAAAAAGGAATGATGCTAGTAATCCTCATGTCGGGGTTGAAGGTCCATTTTTTAGGAGTTATGACCACCTTGTTGGTTTCATTGGTTGTTGGTTGGCGAGGCACATATTCGAAAAACCGTCGCGGGATGGGGTGAATGTCAGAATTCTTCCAGTTACCGTCGTTCTTGCCTTAAGGAGGCCCTTGCCACTTGCCCCTTTATTCTTTGGGGTGTTGTTTCATCGCCTTGACTCGCTGAAGTCCTGTGTTGTGAAGTCTTTGGGTAGGTTTGACATTCGTACCTATATCTTAGCACCGTTCTTACTGATGTTTATCTACTAGAGGTTTCCCTTGACTGCTCCCGAGCTCGAGCATTATGGTGGAGTTGATACAGGCTGGGCGGTAGTGGAGGTGTCTCGTTCTTGGAGATGGGCCAACAATTCGCCGAGAAGGCTTTTGGCCGAGGTGATAGATGATGAGTCTAAGTTCGTGTCGAGGCCATATGTTGACTCTTTAAATGGTGTGTGTGACTTGATGATATACTTTGAGGAGGACCAAGTTGTTGACGCTGGTAAGCCCAAGGGGTATTCTAATAATCAGATAATGTTGCAGGGTATTATGCTTCCATCTTATCTTCTTGCCCTTGTTGATACTGGATGTTATGGCACTTAGGTGTATAATTCCCATCGGTTGGCGAGGCAGTTTGGTTTTGATTTGGTGAGGCCTTGACATGTGGGGCCGCTAAGTCTTTCATTAGCATGTGAACATTTCTTGTTTGCCAAGGAAGATTAGGCACTTCAAGGAGCCTCAAGAATGACTCTTTCGGGTGTGAGTATAAGGGCTACGACCAGTTTTGGTGGAGGAGATATTAGAAGAAGAACTTAGCTTCGTTTGGTGATTCTATCAAAGGGATGACTCCAGTGTTAAATGTTCTAGATGTTTATACAGATGGCCATTCGTTATGTTTACCGAAGGTGAAGGCATAGACAATTGAGGATCAAGGGATGGTGTTTATATATGCGAAATAGTCAATACCCAATCTTATGGTGAATAGAGTAATTGCTAAAGCCCAAGAGGACTGGAGGTGGCGATGTCAGAGGTTCTGGTGCTCTGGCGGTGAGTGCTTCGAAGTCTCGCTGAGGTCAGACTTTGAAGATTGTGGGTGCATCTAGCCATAATCGAGCAGCAGCCCTCGAGATTATGAAGGGCGCGACCTTGAAGAGGAAAAAGTTAACTGTTGACACTTTGTAATTTGATTCCTTCCGTTTTTGTTTGTAGCTAACAGTTTGTCATATTTTAGGGAGCTGGAGGGTCAAAAATTGTGAGGATAAACTCGTAAGTCGAGTCTGAGGGAATTGGTGTCAGAGTTATCATTGGATTGCCCCACAGTACTAATGTTAGAGGTTTGGTTTTGCATTTTGATCCCTTAGAGGGACTTGGTAATATTCTTAGTGATGAAGCAGGTAGCCTTAGGAGGTGAGTGGACAAACCATAAGGCCTTGATCTTACTTTTATGGAGGAGACTTTGGGGATGTCAAGGCCAAGATTGTTTGGGTTCGTTTCTAGAGGTTGTCCCAGCTTGCTTCCTAATGCCTCTTCCCTAATTGTTGGAGGATTTGACTCTGCAGATATGGACGGCTAGGGTGATAACAAGGATATTGAGGGTAAGGAAGATGATGATGGCGCTTGGCTACTTGCTGAGGATGATGAGACCTATGAGGATGGATACGGGCCCTTAGATGTTACCGAGGGCTTGGAGGAGGGGGTTGTACACGCCTCTACTGTTGGCGAGGTTGTGACCGGGGGAGGTATTAACGAGGGGTTTGGGGGAGGTGCAGGCTTCTATTTCTGCCAACGTTACTATTTATTTGGCTGAGGTTGCTAGTTGTGGAGTAAGCCATGCCCCTTCTTCTCTGGGTATGCTATCTTTGGCCGAGTTTGCTAGCTTTGGAGTGAGCCATGCCCCTTCTCTTGCCGTGATGACTGATTCTGTCGTGGAAGCCTTAACTATGACTAGTTAGGTGTTGCTTGCACTGTGCCCATTCATTCTGTTTTTTGAGCCTTGGGGGACTATTAGGGGTCCAACAAAGCGAGTTCTCGCGTCATTGGTGGAGGAGCCCTAGACCTTGGTGAGGAGTGCTTGAGTTGATGCTTTGCCCATTACCATGAGATTGAGTTCAGCTGCCGAGGTGACCACTACTGTTGAGCCCTCGGAAGGTATTGAGGTTGTTTAAGGCGAGGGAGGGGTGGTCACTTTGCGTTAGGGAGGGGAGGAAGTCGTTTTTATGCTAGTGGCTCTATTTGCTAGTGTGAATGAGGAATTGCAAGACCACTTGCTCTGAGGTCTCGAGGTCAAGCTAGACACTTTTATGTACGTGACACAGAGGAGTCCTTTGTTCTTAAAGGTTGCCATGGAAGGATTTGGGGATTATCTTGGTGTCCTTAAACAGACGAAGTTGAGCGAGGCCTCAAAGCAATGTTTTAAAAATGGCCCAGACTGAATGGTTCAACCAAAAAAATCAAGAACCGGTCCTAGTTCCAGTCTGGGTCGACCAATATAACCATTCTGGGGGAAAAATTGTTTTTTTTTGCAAAATTGCTCAAATCGGTGGTTGAATCGGAGAACTAGCCAAACCATTAACGGTTTAGTGTAATCGGCCGGGTTTGAGCAATTGTAAATCCCTCTTTTTCTAGGTTTGTGATTCAGCCTCATTCAGATGAAAGAACTAAGATCTCTTTATCTCCAGTCCATTCCAGCCCCACTTCTGTTACATCTGATCTCCATTCTGGCATACATTATTGTAAAATCCTAACTTGCTTAGCATTATTTTAACTTAATTATATATGTTGTTAAGCATTATTACACTAACTAAGAAGCTTGATTAGCATGTTTTAATGAGAGCATGCTATGGGGGATTATCATTTTTAAGCATGATTAATTAGCTTGATTTATGATTAGCTCAATTAATCTTCATGCTTAGATTATGTTAATGATAATTAATTATCATAAGCATGATTAATTATGTTAATCATGTGGATTAGTGAAGCAAAGAGGTGTTCGGAGAGTGACACCTAGGTGTTGTCGCGACCCGATTTTTCGCACTCGAAAAAAACAAGTGAGAAAAACGCAGTACTTTCTCGTTAGTACTCATCCTCCTAGAGGGACGATTGCGACTAGGTTTGAATTGGAAATTGATTTGATTAAGGGCTTTTGGAAGAAGGTTTGGAGTCGCCACCTAACTTGATTAATGTGAGTTAGGTCATCTAAAACTAAGTATAATTCAAAGATTACACTTGGAATTTTTGCAAAGGTTTTGAAAACTTTCTCAAGAGAGGGTTTTTAAATAAAATAGGTTGTTCGACAACCTTTGGAAAGATTTAAGCCTTGTTTTAAAATAACTCAATTTTGGTCTTTGAAAACAGTGATCTAGGTTCAGAGGTTGGTTACGTGTAGGGAAGATACACTAAACCATCACCCTACCCCGCCCTTGCGGTACCTACATGTCTATTCACCCTAGGTTCACTCATTTAGAATATTTGATTAATAAATGTCCAATATTATCCATTTTGAAAAGAATTTACATGATGCATCATATGTAAGTGCAAGAAAAAGATTTGATTTTGGAAATAGATTTGAAAAGAAGATTTGATTTTGAAAATAAGATTTTAGAAATTGGAAATAGATTATGGAATTGGAGATTTGAAAGTAGATTTTAGAATTAGAAACTTGAAATAGATTATGGAATTGGAAACTTTGAAAAAGGTTATGTGATTGGAAACTTGAAAAAAGTTGTAGGATTGGAAACTTAAAAAAGGTTGTGAGATTGGAAACTTGAAAAAGGTTATGAGATTGAAAACGTGAAAAAGGTTATGACCGCACCCATGAGGGTTGCCTACGTATCCCTTTTTGGGAATCAAATCAGTCGTAGTTCGGACCAGAGTCTGATTGAAAATAGACACTTTTAGGTTTTTGAAAAAGTTTGACTTGATAAGATTTGATTAGAAAAAGAATTTGATTTGAACTTACAATAAAAGATATGAAAACGTGATTTGATTTGAAATTGAACTTAGACTTGAAAAAGGGTTTAAATTTTGAAAGAATACTTGGACTTAATTTGGAAAGATAGAGTTGAGCTTTGAAAGCATTTTAACTTAGATTGAAGTTGGAAAACCATCTTGGTTTAGAAAGGAGTTTTAGAAAAGGGTTGAAGCTTCCTAACTTTAGGGTTAGGGTTGAACTAGGGTTTAGGCCTCTTATGGTTTAGGTTACCTAAGATTGGAACATGTAGTTGAATTGAAAAATATTTGATTTGGTTTTGAAAAATTCGATTTTAGAAAGTTGAATTTAGGAATAGCTAGAATTTGAAAAGGTTCAAATTAGGAAATATTCGAATTTAGAAAAATTTGAAAAGAGATTTGATTTGATTTGAAAACACTTAACTTGGAATGATTTGGAAAGTTAGGGCCTACGAAAGGTTGGACTTTGGAAAGCTTTGAATTAGGAATGTTTCAAAATAGGAAAGTTCCATTTTAGGAAAGTGTCAATTTAGGAAAGTTTTCATTTTAGGAAAGTTTTAAATTTGGAAAGATTTAAATTTTGAAAATGTTTAAGTTCAAGGAAGATTTGGAAAGTTGAGATTTAGAAAGATTTTGGACTAAGGAAGATTGGAATTAGGAAATGTTTGAATTAAGAAAGATTTGATTTTTATTTCCTAAAGTAGAAGATTGGATTTTATTTCCAAAAATAGATGATTTGATATGATTTCTAAAATTGAAGGATTTGATGTAGTTTCCGAATCTGAAAAATTGGATTTGACATGGAATTGGAAATGTTGAATTTTGAAAATCTTTAATTTGGAAAGCAATGATTTGGTGTAGAAAAAGAGTTTTTGAAAATCTAGGATTTGATGTAGAAAATAGTTTTTGAAAACCTATGTTTTGAAGCAAAAGAGGAAGTCATGTTTTTAGGAAAGAGAATTAGGATTTCTTAACCATGGAATCTAAGGCTTGACTTTGACTCCAAGAAAAGGAGATTTTGAAAAGTAGATCTTTTATAGAGAGTTTCTAAGAAGGTCACTTGAAAAGAGTTTTTAGAACGTGAAGGTTTGAAGAGAGCTTTTGGAAAGGAGTTTGAAAAGAGTTTTTAGGAACTAGATTTTTGAATAGAGTTTTTGGCAAGAAGTTGGAAAAGCAATTTTGAAAAGGGGCCAGAATATGAACTTTTGAATTATCTCACTTTCCTAAAACGATTCTAATCATGAAAAGATTAGAACCATTCTAAGTTGGTGGTTTTGATAATAATAGGGATTTGAAATATGGACCAATATGATCTCATTGAATATCCCACTTTCTTAAAACAATCTTAACCATGGAATGGCTAGAATCATCTTAAGATTGTAATTTTGATGAAAAACAATTTAAGGTTTACACCCAAAATATGGTCCTTGATAGATACAATAAGTATAACACTTTCTTAGAACAACCCTAACCATGGAATGGCTAGAATCACTTTAAGATTGTGATTTTGAAAACAAGTTTTGAGAAAGAGTTTTTGAATGCAAGTTTGAATGATGATTTTGATGCAAATTTTGAAAACCACTTTGAAATCAAATTTTGAAGGGATGTATGAATATGACATGCATAATGCGAGTAAGGTCGTAAACATACAAGGTTGGATTCACCACATAATTAAGGGAGCCAAATCCACATAGTCTAAGGTTGAACTAGAAGAAAGCCTCTGATACGGTGACTTTCAGCTGTCCTTCCTACACAAGAATTGGGAAGACCCTTGTTGCAAGCATACAAGAAAGGGGGGGGAGAAGATAAGGGATTAAAATAGAAGAAAACCAAAGTGGGTTAGGAGGAAGAAGAGAAGGGGGAAGCACATAAACATAAAGAGAGAGCCTACCTTGTCTTCTCCTTATTTTGCTTACTTTATGTGCTTTGCTTCGCTTGATCCTTCAGAGCTTCCAATTTGCAGCACTTTGAGTCTTCAATAGAAGCTTTGAAGGCTTGTGTATTAGTGTATGGAGTGTGTATAGGTGTTAGGGTTAAGTGTGTGGAGACTAGGGTTGAGGAAACTAAAGAGAGCTAGGATTTTTGAGAGACTTTGAGCTCTGCAATTCAAAAAACAGAGTTTCTAAACTGAGTTTGCGAACCCTTTTCCATAAGGGGAGGCTCTATATTTTTAGACACAAGATTGACTTGGCGCTTGTTACAGTGGCGCTAGGGTAAATTTCCTTTTGGCACTACTAGGAGGGATGCAAGATCAATCTTTGGCTTGACACCACTGCTAGTGGCGCCAGCCACTTAGGAAAGTTTTAAAGGCAGCAAGAAATGTATCTTTCAACTCTTGATGTGCAAGGCAAAAGATTTGGGTGCCTGTATTAGTAACTACCATGCAATTTTTGGTTTAGCTTCACTAGGAGTGACTCCAGAAGGTCCAAGAGTGTTTTGGGAGGCCAGGAATGGTTCAGAAGGCCAAAAATGGGTAAAATCCCTTGAAATAATGTCTCGAGGGTAACAAGCTTGAAAAATAATATCGAGATTGTCAAAGTACTCAGTCGAGCCCTTAGGGGCAAAATGGTCAACTAGATTGGAAAAACACCAAAATGAACTTAGAATGACTCATCAAAGGACTTGAAGGTTGGAAACAATATTCAAAGTGTTCTGGGAATTGCTGGTTTGATACCCAGAGCCGGTGTGGTTGAAAAAAGGCGACCGACCCACTGGGGCAAAACGGTCCTTTTGCACCGGATTTGCCGGAATAGACTCGAATTGTTTCGAAAAGGTGCCAGAAAATTGAGAATACTATTTGAAGCATCCTTTAGACGTTACCAGTTTGATACCCAGAGCCGGTATGGTTCTTAGAGGCGCTCAGATGCCTAGGGACAAAATAGTTATTTTGATCGGATGGTCTTGGAACTGGTCCGAAATCGACTGGAAGGCACTTGGACATGCCAGATCGTCTTTGGGATGATCTTGGAAAGGTGGACTTACTACTCTGAGGACTTTGGTACTTTCTCAAGAAGCTTACTGGAAAAGGCCCAATGGGCATTTTGGTCATTTTTTACCAGAGTGGGCTAGCAGGCACTAGTATTGACCTGAGTTTTGAGTGCTTCCGTCACTCTGACGGTTTGTGACGAGTTGGTTTCCAAAGGTATCTCGTCCTTTGGTAAACGTGTCACGGCCAAGAGACGAATTCGGTCCCTTGATATAGGGGTTTTGTTGGCAATTCCCGATGTCGACTTATTTGCGAGTGTTTTCACCACTTTGTCGATTGCGATATTTGTGAGTGTTTTTGCCACTCTGGCGGTTAATGTTCATTTTGGAGACTGCTTGATCTCGGGAAGCTGCTAGGTGGACTTATCGTCTGAGAAATTAACTTTCTCAAAAGACGTGTCGAATAACGGATATTCTTCATTGGCGAGCTACCAGGCGCAAAAGGTGGACCGTTCTACCATCTCAGGGACTTGGGTTTCGTCTTGGTCGACGGGTTTGAAGGGACTTACAGTTTCGAAGAGTTTCTCAAAAAATGTGCTGGACTGGATGGACTTACCGCCTGAGGGATTAACTTTCTCGAAAGGCATGCCAGATTTGATTTTAATTGGATTTGAAATTGTATTTGAGATTGAAATAGGGACTTACCATCTTCGGGAAGACGTGCCAACTGGAATAAAACCCAGCAATGTCGCAAGGGCATTTTGGTCATCTTACCTCTATGAGGTCCAGCAGCCTGCGAAGCGATTGATTGTTTGGATTGAATTCGAAAAGCTAGTTTTGACTTGAATGTGTCCATGCTGGTTTGAATTTGAGTCTGGTCGGACTGGAGATTACCGGGCGGGCAAAATTGGGGTGCTTACAAGTGTGTGTTTCACTTAAGTATGATGTGTGCGTAAAGTGTATGCATAAGGTGTATACTTCACTAGTCTTGCTAGCAGTGTGTGTGTGTGTGTGTGTGTGATATGTGGAATGATAGATACACTTTGTATCTATTGTTGGCTTCAAGCCAAGGGGGGAGGGAGAAGAGAAGAGCTTGTTAATATTTTTGTGTTTGCCAAAAGAGAAAGTGATACAAAAGAGAGGAATGGAGAGAAAGGAAGAAAATTTAAGGAGAAGGTTATGATTTCATTATTGAAAGTGAGAAATCTCATGTTCATGCTTGTTTCATTGTGTTTCTATGGATTCTTGCATGCTAATAGATCATTTCATGGCATGGAGATTGAATTGAAGTGGAGAGGGGAAAGGGTGATTAGGTTTCCAAGGAGGAAAACTTGAATCCTTATATTGTGCATGTTTTTGGTGTGTGAGAACTTGTTTATGGCTTTAGAAATTCAATTCAAACCATTGGTAACTTCTTGTTATGTTGGGGTGGTGAAGAAACCTTAAAACCATGGTTTGGAATTTATTTTCAAGCCAAAGAAGGGAAAACAAAGGTCTCTTATAATCAGGACGGTCCCTGATTATCGTCGTAATGATATGCTAAATGGGTTTGCATAGCTCTTTGGTCGTCAAGACGAAAGTGGTGACCGTCCTGACGGTAGGATTTCGTTAGGTAAACTTTGCATTTGGTCATTAGGATAAAGATGATGACTGTCCTGACGATAGACCACGTTGGGTTATGTGGACCTCTGGTCGTCAAGGCGGTACCCAGATTTATCCTAATGATATGCCATTTCTGGAAATTTTACTTCTCCGGTCATTAGGACGAGGCTGGGGGACCATCCTGACGATAAGTCAAATAGGCAATTTTCTTCCTCTGGTCATCTTGATGGTGCCTATTATCGTCCTGACGGTTAGAGTCATTGTATTATTACACTTTTGACTCCTTACATTGCATCGAGAAGGGTTTAACATGTCACATTGTATGTTTAATGCATCATTGATGTTTTAAAAGCCATGATCATGCTTTGTTTCTTAAGTAATGTATAAGTTTTATAAGATTGACATGGCTTGGGATGACAGGTTCAGAAGCAAAGAAAAGCGCTCCGGTTCAACCGAAGGAGTGACTCGACTGTGTTTGTAAATGATAAAAGGTGGGGAGTTTAAGATATTCTTACTCATATTATATTGAATGTCTTATTATCTATATTGATGATCATTGGTGGATTATGAGGTAATATTTGCATACAACACATATTGTGTGCATAATTTGTATTGCACTGGTGAGGGTTAGCCGATGTGGGGCTAATCTAAGGTAATTAGGGTGGACTAACCTAAAGGGTGTTACGGTGAACATTCCTTGATAACAAGCCATGGATATATTAGGCTAATGTTATCTAAATTGGGCGCTCATTTGTGGTGTATCATACATTGCATCACAAGAGTTATTACATTTCAATGGTGATATATTCTTCAGTGATTATCTATCATTTATTCTTTGTGAATTTAAGTATCTTTGTGAGCACGTTGATATATAGCTTACACCCACACAAGTTATTTTGCAAGATCATTGGAGATGTTCAGTCCACTATTGGTGATGATGTTAATGTTGATGTTAAGTTGGGGAGTTTTAAGAAGCTTTGTAGTTGAGTTATGGATTGTGTACATTGTTGTACACCGTATAAAAGTTTTCTAGGAATTTATTACATTATAGTCTTGTAAATATTTGTAAGTTTGGATTAGTAGGTCTCTTTTTGGTGTACGTTGGAGGATTATCGGACGATTTATTTATATAGTGATGTTGATTATCCTCTTAAGATTTCTATATTTGGGCATGTTGTGAGGTTTCGCTTACAGAATGGTGACCTGTGCGATCACATTCACCCTAAGATGGTGTTAATGATATCTGATTAGGAGTGGGTGTGACAATTATGTTTCTCATCTATCCAGTCTTCATTAGTTCACTCTCATTGCTCAAACCACTCTGATTTCATTTGAGAAGAGAGAGAGAGAGAGAGAGAGAGAGAAATCTAGTGATATAAAATCTGTCCTTGTAGAAGAAGATGATGATGGACGGAAGGGCATATCTCGGCAGCTACTGTTGTCTGTGTATTGACCAGACACCAAAGCCACCAGTTTCTCTATAGAAGGTGAAGAAGGTGTCAGTGAGTATGAACAATCTCAGAGAGAGAGAGAGAGAGAGAGAGAGAGAGAGAGAGAGAGAGAGAGAGAGAATCCATCAGAGATAAAAGACAAATGAGTCTCTTATCCTAAAAGTGTAAACTTTGTAAGTCGTGTGCATGTCAGTAAGGTGAGTAACTGTGTGACAATTGAGTGATGATCTACAAGTTTAGTACATTGGTATAGGGTTTGAAATTTGTTTTGATTGTCCTTATTAAAAAAACAAAAAAAAGGTGATATAAAAATTGCATAACAGATGTTACCGATTTGTTTTGAACTCTTTTGTCACTTTAGAGTAAAGAAAAATATTAAAAGAAATAAAATTTAGCTTGCTAGGTAATTATTAGAATTTTAACGTCTTTATTTATTTATATTTATGATTTAAATACATTTATAATATAATAATGATGTCACGGTTCATTTTTGAGTTAATTCCGATTGACCCGATGGTTGAATTAGTTAATCGTGACCTGAAGCTTTTTTTAGTTCTCTCAATAGTCTAGGTTTCAAAACATTGCCTTAAAGGCTCATTTTGGGCAATTGCTCTGTATGGTGAGAGATTTGAAGTTGACCCAATTGACGCTTGACTGGTTGGAGGAACGCCTCGAGGCTATGGCAAGGTAGCTAAAGAAATTTTTTCCACAGTCGCAGTTGAAGACCATTGAGGGGAAGTTGGCCGAGGCTAAGCTTGTTGTGGAAAAGCTTAAGGCCAATAAGAAGAAGAAGGAGGTGTAAGCACCCAATTTTTGCTCGCTCGGCAATCTCCGGCCCGTTCAGACTTACATTCAAACCAACACAGACATAGTCAAGTTCAAATCAACTTTTCAAACTCAATCTAATCAATCAATTGCTTCACGAGAACCGGGCCCAAATAGAGGCAAAGTGACCAAAATGCCCTTATGGCAATTCTTGGTCGAAGTCCAATTGGCACGTCTTCCTGAAGACGGTAACTCCCCGTTTCAAACTTAATTCCAAGATTAAGATCCAATCCAATTCTAGTTCAAATCAAATTCGATACGTCTTTCGAAATTTGATTTCTCAGACGGTAAGACCATCCAGTTTGGCACGTTTTTTGAGAAAACTCTTTGGAAGGGTAAGTCCTTTCAAACCCATCAACCAGGACGAGAACCCAAGTCCTCGAGATGGTAGAACGGTCCACCTTTGGTGGCCTGTTAGCCCGCCAATGTAAAATGTTCGTCATCTGGCACGCCTTTCGAGAAAGCTGATTCCTCAGGCGATAAGTCCACCTAGCAACTTTTCGAGATCAGGCAATCTCTAGAATGAGTATGAACCGTTAGAGTAATGGAAATACTCGCAAATATTGTACTCAGCAGAGTGGCCGAAACACTCGCAAATAGGTCGATATTGGGAATTGCCAACAAAATCCCCATGTCACGGTACTGAACTCGCCTCTTGGCCGTAATAGGTTTACCAAAGGACGGGATATCTTTGGAAACCAACTCGTCACAAGCTGTCAAGGTGACCGAAACACTCAAAATCTAGGTCAACACAAGTACTTGCTAGTCCACTCCGGTAAAAAATGACCAAATTACCCCTAGGGTCTTTTTAGCGCACTTTTTCAAAAAAGTACCTAAGTCCTCAAAGCAGTAAGTCCACCCTTCCAAGATTTTTCCAAAGACAATTCGGAACGTTTAAGTGCCTTCCTGTCAGTTTCAGGCCAATTTTGAGACCATCCGATCAAAATGACCATTTTGCCCCTAGGTATTCAATTGCCCTGGGAACCACATTAGTTCTGGGTATCAAATCGGTAACCTCTCAGGGATGCTTCGAATAGTATTCCTGACTTTCCAATGCATTTCTAGGTCATTTCGAGTCAATTCTGACAAGCCCAATGTAAAATGACCGTTTTGCCCCTAATAGGCTAATCGCCTTTTCCAACCACGCCGGCTCCGGCTATCAAACCGAAAATCTTCCGGAACACTCTCAATAGTGTTTCCAAGCTTCAAGCCTTCTTCCAGGACATTTTGACTCCATCCAAATCGTTTTTTAGTCCGATTGACCGTTTTACCCCTAATGGCCCGGTTGACCTTTCTAACAAATCCTGGCATTATTTTTCAAATCAACTACCCTTGAGACACTATTCTAGGGTTTTCGACCCATTTTCGACCTTTCAGCCCATTCCTGACCTCCCAGATTATTCTCGGACTTTCCTGAGTCATTCTTAGTGAAGCCAAACCAAAAATTACATGTTAGTCACTAATACAGGCGCTCAAATCTTCTGCCTTGAGTATCAAGGGTCGAAGATACGTTTCTTGTAGCCATAAAACATTCCCTAGGTGGCTGACGCCACTGCCAAAAATTGGCTTGGCGCCACTCTTAGTCGCACTAGTGTAAATTTTGCCCTAGTGCCACTGTAACAGGCGCTAGGCTATTCCAGTGTCTATAAATATAAAGCCTTCCCTTACATGAGAAGGATCCGCAAACACAGTTCAAAAACTCTACTTTTTGAATTACAGAGTTCGAAGTCTTTCCAAACCCTAGCTTTCTTTAGGTTCCTCAAACCCTAGCCTCCTTACATTTAACCTGGCCTCTATACACTTTAACCTTAGCATACATACACTCTATACACTCATATAAAAGCCTCTAAATTCTCTTTCCACAATCAAATTCTCTTTCTAAAATTGCTTTTAAATCCTTTCCAAAATCTCTTTACAAATCCACTTTCTAAAACTCTTTTCAAAAATCTCCGTTTCCAAAAAGTTCTACTTTCCAAAATCTCTTTTTCTTGGAGTCCAAGTCAAGCCCTAGAGCCAATGGTTAGGAAACCCTAATTTTCAACTTCCTTTTTTACATCAAATCTTAGATTTTCAAAAAACTATTTTCTACGTCAAAAATCATAGATTTTCAAAACTTCTTTTTTCATATCAAATCATATTTTCTAAATCTAAGATTTCCAAAACTCTATCTTCCAATTTAGGAAACCAAAATCCGATTCCCAATTTTGAAAACCAAATCTAGTCTTCCAACTTAAGAAACCAAATCTAGTCTTCTGTTTTTGGAAACAAAATCAAATCATCTCTTTTTGGAAATAGAAATAAAATCTTTCCTAAATAAAATCTTTCATAATCCAACCTTTCCTAATTCCACTCTTTCCTAATTTCAACCTTTTCAAATCCTAAATTTTCCAGTCCTTTCCTAATCCCATTCTTTTCTAAATCTTAACTTTTCAAAACTCAAACTTTTAAGCCTTTCCTAAAATCAAACTTTCCAAAGTCCAAACCTTTCTTAATTCTAAACTTTCTAAATTCCAAATCTTTCCTAAACTAAACTTTCTAATTTCAAATCTTGCCAAAATCAACTCTTTCTTAAAATGAAAACTTTCTTAATTCAAAAATTTTTTAATTCAAAATTTTTCTAAGTCAAAACTTTCCTAATTCGGAACTTTCCTAAAATGTAATCTTCCTATTTTGAAACATTCCTAATTCTAAGATTGCTTAAATCCAATCTTTCTTAAATTCCAACTTTTTAAATTTTCTAAGTCAAACATTCAAGTCAAATCTTTTCCAACTATTTCAAATCATATCTTTCTAAATCTCAAGTCTTTTCTAGATCTTCTCTTTCCTAATCCTAGGTTTTCTAAAACCAAGTTTTCCAAAATCAAACTTCTTAAGTTCAAATCAAGTTTATTTAGGTGCATACCTTAGCTCTAGGTTACCCTAAGTTGTAGGATGTCTAAACCCTAATTCAACCCTAACCCTAAAGTTAGGAGGCTTCCAACTCTTTCCTAAAAACTCTTTTCCAAAAACCAAGATGGTTTTTAAATTCCAATCAAGGTCATGATGTTTTCAAAACTCCGAACCAAGTCCAATTCCAATATTTTAAGTCTAAGTTCTAATCCAAATCCCTTTTAAACTTTCTTGGTTTTTCTATCGGACTCTTGTCCGAACTAGGACTAATCTGATTCCCAAAAAAGGGATACATAGGCAACCCTCATGGGTACGGTCACAACCTTTTTTGAGTTTCCATTTTCACAACTCTTTTTAAAGTTTCCAGTCCTCTTTTCTAAGTCTCCTATTTCAAAATCTTTTCAAATTCCAATCTATTTGCAAATCTCAAATTTATTTTCAAATCAAAATCTTTTTCTTGCTTTTGCATATCATGCATCATATCAAACTTCTTTTAAAACTCTTTTTAAAGTGGATAGAATTGGACAATGGACATGTAGGTACGCAAGGGTGGGGTAGGGTGATGGCTTAGTGCGTCTTTCCTACACGTAACCAACCTCCGAACCTAGATCACTATTTTCAAAGACCAAAATGGAGTTATTTTCAAAAAGGGCTTAAAACTTTTCAAAGGTTGCCAGACAACCTATTTTCTTAAAAACCCTCTCTTGAGAGAGTTTTCAAAACCTTTTCAAAAACCCTAAGTGTAATATTCGGATTATGCTTAGTTTTAGGTGACCTAACTCACATTAATCAAGTTAGGTGGAGACTCCAAAATGTTTTCCAAAAGCCCTTAATCAAATTAAATTTTTAATTCAAACCTAGTCGCACTCATCCTTCTAGGAAGATGAGTTTTAACGAGAGAGTACTGTATTTTTTTCACTTGTTTCCTTGAGTGCGAAAAATCTAGGCGTGACAGTTGGCAACTCCACTGGGGATGCTTAGAGGGTTAGGCTATTATCACGTCTCTTCATCCTTCACCCAAATAGAGTCTTTAATTAACTTATCCATTTCTATCCACTTTAAATTTTCAAAATCAAATTTTTAAAGTTGTTTTCAAAAACATGCATTTAATTCCATTTATTTTATCTTGTATTAAGTTTGCCATCCACATACTGACTTTTGCATATTTGTTTTGTAGGTGGACATTTGTTCACGTTTTGTTTCCTGTTATATTAACTGTCATATATGTCATGAATGTATGGAATGGACAAAATGGATGAGAGTTATTGGGCTCTCTCCTCCAATTTTCAAAAATCACACACACACTGCACGTACACTTGGATTCTGCATATTTGCATTCTTTACCTTGATGTGTCCCTTTTAGTTAGAAGGGAAAATGGAATATTGGTTGTGGGCAAGATATCATGTTAGTTCCTTCGCCTACGGCCTCTTGATGGTTCCCCGCTCGGATCACCAACCGATAATGGTGCCACCTCGGGGAGTGGGCCTAGGTTTGAAGATCCGGGAACTGAGCCTTCTTAGGAAGCATTAGTGAACCCTTAACCTCATGCTCATGTAGAAACCATGCATAGCTGAACCTATTCCGGATTTAAGACACGCACACTGATTTCAAAACCGTAGAGGAAAGGGCGACTGCTTTTACTTTCCTTTATACCTGTTTATTCCTGTTGTTATAATACTTGTATTCCTGCTATTATAATGCCTGTATAACTGTTCATGCGTACATGTTTACTTAGCAAATTGCATTCTCTCTCATTATACTCTTTGCATCCATGTTCATGCATACAATATTTCATCAAAAGACAAGAGTTCCAAAGTAACTCAAGTCACTGCATTCTCATACATATGATTAACCCAAAGAGAGTGACACCAAGGTCACTCTCCCACGCATTAAGCCTACCCAAACCCTAGGGGTTTCTATGTAACCCTAAGGATTCATAACATGCACATCAATTTATTCCATAAAGAGGGGCTCCAATCCCTCTATGCTCACGGAGATAGAGTTTTCAAGAAGAGAAGGGGCGATCAATCAGCATGGTCTCTCAATGACCTCTTCAACATCAAATCCAAGCAAGGCGAATCCGAAGACTCAAGAGTAGTTTAGGACCTCTAATGTAAAAGTAGATAGGTGAAAGTTCAAAGGAAAATGTTCCTCCTCCCCCTATTAAAATGTACTTTTTGATTCATTCTTGTATCTTAAACTCAAAGTTCAATGTATCCTTTTACTTCTTGTGAATGAATGTACGAATGAATGTATATTCCCAATCAACAGTAAGGTATTTGCATATAGGGGCAAACCCCCTATCTCCAAAAGTGAGCCCAAATACATCATGTTTAGTCTCCCCCCTCAAATAGGGACACCCTAGGGCATGCATTGCATAAAACTCTCTAAAAACCATAAACTAACTTGTAGTTTGTGTGGTTGTTTTTCTTTCTCTTTCATTCACAGAGATCATACCATAAAAGTCAACATTGCTCCCAAGAAAAAATGGCATCTACCTAAAGACCCCATCACTACCCGACAAAGAACTTTGCTAATGGCAGCCAACCTTGATGAGACCTCCCTTATCGCTCGCGAGTAGATTAATGAGATGAAAAGTAAAATAGATGAAATGTTCAAGCTGATGCAGGCAATGGCGTCCAAAAAGCCCATTCCAATAATGCCCTCAACCTCAGTGACAACCAATCGACCACTCAGGCAGGGGCGGATTCGAATATTGGAAGAACAAATGAAACTTGAAAAAAGGATGATGAAACTGGAGAACAAGTTCTCTTTATCTCACGCAGAAATGACTAATGTGAAAAAAGAAGAAAAGTCAACCTCTCGCCAGAATATCATCACCCTGCCACAACCTTAACTCCATGTTGGCACAGTACTCCACCCTCAAACTCCTACCAACCCCCCACAGGATGCAGATCAGACATAGGTTGAAGTCGGGCATACTCTTTCTTAAGAGAAGGTAAAAAAGGAAAGTCAAAACTTCACCCCGCCCGAAGGCTCTCGAGATGTAGCTTACCGACAACTTTGTGAATCTGGGCGCCTGGTTATGATACCTCTTAAGCCCATTCTTGATAAAGCTCTTGAATCTAAAGGTCATAACATCGGAAGTTGCCATACCCTAAAACGCAAAATGCAAAGTCTCAATGAATCCCAAGCAACAAACCTGGCAAGAATTACTATTACAGCATTCAACCCTCTACCTTTGCAACCGTCTACACCAGCAACACCTAGGGTACCTACTTTTGAGTTAGTTTATGCATCGTCATATACTAGACCTAAAAGAGCAAGAGGGCAGAATTGACCCTTTACCCAATTGGCTGGCACCAAAACAGATGCTTACAGTAACTTGTTGAAAGCTAGCTACCAACGCCCAATACCGGCTACACCACTGGTTAAACCTCTACCACCCTCTTTCGACTCAATACTCAGGTGCGCATATCACTTAGGTGGACTATGCCATGACACAAAAAGTTGCCGATCTCTAAATATAAAATCCAAGATCTAATAGATGATAAGATTGTCGAAATCAAGGAGGTGAACCTGGTCCCCACTATCCCCACCAGTCCGCGACGCGATTGCATCGTTATTATAATCATGGAGGAGGAAATCAATAGCAGTACCATCTTTAGCAGTTCCCCAAGCGTCGCGAAAGATCTGTCAATTTGCCTTATGTTGTTTAGGGATACATCTGGTGAATGGAATACCAAGGAGATGGGTATAGTCCCAAAACCTTATTAGGAGTTCTCATCAAAAGGCCCATAAGAAAAGGGAGGTTTCCACAAGATTCGTCCATTTTCTTACCATCTTTCTATTTCTCACATATTTTCTTTAAATAAACATTGCATGCCACACAATCATGATTTGAAATTAGAAAGTGTTAGTTTTTAATCTATCCCCTTTGTCTCATCTTCTTGTGGATGATTATTGCTTTTAGGGATTCTTTCCCATTTTGTAATGACTCGACTTAAAGGATGGGATAGCATGGCAATCCACTTAAAGGGGGTTAAAACCTTCAAGAGACAAAGACAGAGAGACAGAGAGACAGAGAGATAGGGGGAGTACAGTCTCAACAAAGAAGTGTGGAGTTTATTGAAGATGCGACACTTGAATGATATCCTGGCTAAGCGATAGGCAGCCGAGTCCTTCAAATGATGAGAAACCATTATTCTATTTATTCAAAAAGAAATAAACACTACCCTTTGCTCAGCCCACTAGAGCAGTCCATGATTTCTTTTCAGATATCCCCAAACCAATAACCATCCCTCACACTGGGGTAAGCACAGAGTAGTTGATTTAATAGAATATGTAGGGATTTACAAGCAAAAACACACCATTTTTAGGAATATTGTCTGAATTTTGTATAAAGACTTTATGGTCTAAGCACTTCAATTTGAAATGATGAGAGGCCTTCAATTTTGCTACCATACACAAAGAAAATCCCCTTGCAAAGCCACTTGAGCCGGTTACAATTTCTCAAGAAAACCAACCAAATGATTGTCGCCCACATTGGGTTAAGGCAAAAGTCATAAGTAAGAACTAATGAGTAATGATGAAAGTGGTGATTTCTAAGAAGTTATGGCGTCAAAGGCGTCTATAGTCAAGAAGATAATGTGTTCGTGGTGATCTTCAAAAGAAGATACTATCATCCTAAAATATAAATGACAAAGTTGGCATCTCCAAAAGTCGACTTAAAAACAAATTTCTTGATGAAAAAATTCTAAATTAGAAGGCAGAGAATAGTTTAGAAGAACAACAAGAGTATGAAGGAAAGAAGAAAACAATAAATGGAAGTTAAGTTGCCAAAGGTGATCATTGGTCTTTTAAAACCCCACAAGTGATAATGTTTTAGTCTTTATTATCTTTCATTCATAAACTCCTTAACTTAGCCTACGTTACGGTCCAAATTAAAATCCTTTCTGATCAAAGAGAATTGCTTAGTCCACATAAACCCGAACAATACCAAGGCAAGTAGGATGAGAAAGGAGAACTGGGGAGGAATGTAGGGGCAATCTCATGTTTCAAAGTGTGCTCAGATGGTTCTGGTTTAAACAACCCACTAAAAGAAAATCTTTGAACCTAAATATCCCTTTATTTCTTATAACCCCCAAACCCAGCCTGCATTACGGTCCTAAAAGAAGTCTTCTCGGATTGAGAGCTTAGCTATTTATCGCTCTGCAAAGGGCATGTGAGTTGTCGCTCTAGCCACGGTGGCATTTTAAAAATATGAGAAAAAAAACCAAATAAGGTCAGAAAAACCCCAAACAGCAACCCTGTAGAAAGTAGGGATAGGATAGCAAACTAAAAGGTCAAGATCCCTGTAGAATGGTGCAAATGCTATCACAACCTAATAAGAATGGGACAAAACTAAATGGGAAATAATCTTGAAAAGGAAACAAAATCCTGAGAGTATGGGCCCTGGGACAATCCTGGAACATTCTTTGTAAATAACCTATATACGTGTAGTACTAATGCATCCATGACATGTATAACCTGTACATCCATTAAGTTCCTGTGTAGTTTGTATTTATTCATGCATTCATCAAAAAGAAAAATATATAAGAAATAATAAATAAAAAAAGGGACATGCATTCAATTCTATTTCTGTATATACATTCATCAAAAAGTATAGATATGCATTCACCGCTTTACCTGTGCATTTTTAGAATTACCATAAATAAACTGTTTTTGCCCAAAAATTTACTTTCTTTCTCTCTCAAATAGGAAACAAGGGACGAGATAAAGCACAAACGGGAGCTAAAAAAAAAAGTCACCCCCGTGACCAAGTAAGCACAGACATTCCCAGAAATCACAGGTAGGAAGAAACGGTGGGTAAGATGTCTTGAAAAGCATTCTTTGGATTAGCCAAGTTAAGGTCAAGGAAGCAAGGGGTCCCCTTTAGGGACGATAATTCAATCAAAGCATCAGCCAACAAGGAGTATTTTCTATCCAAAATTTCTCAAATATGCTTTTGTGCTAACTATGCAGGGGAATCATCTCAAATACGTAAAAGGCTACAAGTCCATATGGCAAAAAAAAAAAAAAAAGAAAAGTAAATATTAAAATGAAAATTGTCTGTCTACAAATACAGGTATCAGAGAATCTGGGAACAAATCAGCAACAAGGAGCGAAGATGTAACGCTCTCCGTCATCATCGAAGGAGGAGTTAACCAAAAAAAGGTCCATCGGCTCGCCGCCTTCAAGAGTAGCACTCAAAAAAGCACTAGCCTGCATTGAACCGAGCCTGCCCTGCTCATAGTCTGCACACCTAGCCAAAAGTGCATCCCTTTTCTAGGAAAGAGCCTCCACAGTCTCCCTCAAAGACTGAACGTTAACAGTATCATCCCTCGAGGCAGTAGAAACATCTAAGGCACCTCATGACCACTTTTGTCCCCACGCGGTACTCAAGGGCAAGCTGTCACGAGTCGACGCGACTAGTGTTAACTGTATATTTGAAAAAGCTACCTCAGCATTCCTCGCCCCTAATCGATCTTACAGTGTCTGTATCAATCTTCGATTTTGATGACTGTGACGACGCCCCTAGATAACCATAGCCATCAAGAAGTCTGTCTCCAGAAGTAAATCCCCAAACCTGTGAGGTCCTAGCACATATCGATTGAACCAATAGTGGTAGTTCTTAGTCTCTACGAGTGTGTCGAAAAATGGCCCGTCATCGTCTAAATGAGGAAGTAGGGACCTCCAAATGTCTATAACTCTCCCTACCAATGCGCTTGGGATTAGTGCCTCAAAGAAAAGACTAAACTCCGCCGCAGATGCCCAATAAGGGATGTCTTGACTCTTGCTAAACTGTCGCAACACCTGGATCTCGAAGAAAAGGGCAATACCTTGTAAGCCCACCAAGGGCATGAATACCCTCTCAGGCAATACTTACCTATCAGTCCCGTATACCACCTGACTGAATCAAACCTCTTGCCCCAAAGGAAGACAGCATATGCTCACGTAGTCTGTGGAAACCTCTCACCATGCAAGATAACTCTCTGAGACTATATCAGAGAATGTATGTGGTCGAGCTTGGGATACCATGTATGCTGAAAAAGCAGAGTAATGAATAAGTGTTCGATCGCCTAGAGCTGGAGTAATGAAGTGCATCCCCTAAAGTGAGCATGGACCCGCTGCTGGAATCTAGTAAGGCTCACGGAGGTCTCTCCCATAACTATAAGAGCATATGAATGCCCCACACGAATCCTGGCAAGCAGTGCATATAACCGACAGTCGGTCAAGTCATCCTCTCGCGAAAATATTGAGGAATTCAGAGGAAGCAGAGCTGGGGCCACCATGTGAGAAATGGACCCACCTTGAGAAGTATACCAGTCCCCCGAATAAGTTCTCCTGCCTGCCACAAACTCAAAACGAGATAACAAGAACTCCACGGGAACATAAGGAAACTCGGGCAGGAGGCCAGAGGAAAGGACAGCATGACAGAGCCCAAGTTGAGAAGAGACGACCGTGATGCAGCCATCAAGAAAAACAGCTCCTACAATGTCAGCTAAACCATCTTGAAGACCTAAGAAGAAGCCATACTCGTGGGGAGTGGGAGTAAGCTCACATTCCCCAAAACGAAAGAGAGACAAATCAGGTTGCCAGAAGGGAATCACTGCCTCCACGAATTCATGGATAAGCGGCACTGATAGGAGAGAAGCTATACGACCAAAGGATCGGTGAAGGATGTCCTGCTCATTCAGAGGATACCTATCATACCAGGCTTTCAATTGGCTCAAAATTGCGTTGGCCATCTCGGAAGGTAAACTAAGGTAAGAGCGTTAAAATACGGTATGTACAGTAAAAAAAGCAAGGCATATATATATATATATATATAAAGGAGTTTTTTTTAACTATTTCCCTCCAAAAATGTCTCTTCAACATCAGCCCTCAGAAGATTTTCTAATTCCCTCCTCCAAAAGTTCATCTTTAAAATCATTTTTAACAATCAAATTCCTTCCTAAAATCCTTTGCAAAATCAAATCCCAAAATTTTCCAATCTATCTCAAAATCTTTAAATCCTGTTTTTCGAGAAAATTTCCTTTCCAACTGAGCTTTTAGAGTTTCCAAAACTCCTTCCCTAAAAAATGTCTTAGTCAAAATTAATCCTTAAAAATTTTCAGGGTTTCACTCAAAAATTCTTTTTTCCAAAAGTTCTATCAAACTCTAATGTTTCGTGAATTCTTACATCCAAGCCTTTATTAATTTCATAAATTTTCAAAGTTCAAAATCTATTTTTAAAAGATTTCCCAAATTTTTTCATCTCCAAGGTTTTATTTAAAATTCTATTCTCCAAAATTTTTCTAAGTTTTCTTTCCAAAAGCTTTTCAAAATTTCAGTTGAGTTTTTCGGGGTCTTCTCTGCCAAAAAGGCCCCATCCTTATGGGTTTTAGTTTTTAAAAAAAATAATAACCTAGGTTTTCTTAACTTTTTCTTTCAAAATGTTCGACTTCGAAATATTTTTCGGGTTTCCCCAACATTTTTTGCCAAAGTTCTTCTTCAAAATAAATTCTCAAAAAGTTTCTTAACTTTTTCCTTTAAAATTCATTTTCAAAATTGATTTTTAAAAGTTTCCTAACTTTTTCCTCTAAAAGTTCTTTTCCGAAATTACCTTCCAAAAGGTTTTTAACTCTCTCTTTCAAAAGTTCATCTCCAAAATCATTTTCAGAATCAAATCCGAGGGTTACTAAACATTTCCTTCCAAAATATATTTCAAAAAAATCAAGCCCTAAAGTCCTTTTCAAAATCAAATCTCAAATGTTTCAGTCAAAATCCACTTTAAAACTTTTCTAAATCCTTTTCTTCAAAAGATTTCTCCTCCAATTAGATTTCAAGATTTTCTAAAACTTGTTTCAAGAATTAATCTTCACAGATTTTCAGGGTTTCAATCAAAACTCCTTCCAAAATTTCTATGAATTCCAAAGTTTTTTGGAACTCTTCCATCCATGGTCCTTATCAATTTCAAAGTTTTCTAAAATTCAAAATCTATTTCCTAAGTTTCTTTCCTCCAAAGTTCTATCTAAAATTTTATTTTAAAAAATTCTCCTAAGTTTTTCTTTCAAAAATTTTTAAAAGACCTCCCGAGTTTTTCGGAACCTTCTCGGCCAAAAAGGCTGCACTCCCAAAGGTTTTAACATTTTCCTTCAAGAAGATTTCATTTCAAAATTTTCAACCCTTTCTTCACTTTCAAAATTTTTGTCGAGTTTCTCGAGGTATTCTCTGCCAAAAAGGCCTCATTCTCAAGAATTTTTTCTTCAAAAATATTTTATTTCTAAAAATACCATTTAGCTTTTTTTTTTCAAAAAGTTAGATTTCAAAAATACCTTTCTAGGTTTTTTAACTCCTTCCTTCAAAAATGTTTTAATATTTCTCTAATTTTTCAAACTTTTTCCTTCAAAAGTTTCGTCTTAAAAACATGGTCTCGATTTTATAAAGTTTTTCCTTCAAAAAAAAAAAAAATTAACTTCCAAAATACTTATCAATCTTTCAAAGCTTTTTCCTTCAAAAAAGTTCATTCTTGAAAACATTTCATAGGTTTCCTGAGCTTTTCCCTTCAAAAGCCTCGTTTTCAAAATTTTCGAGTTTTCAAGCTTTCCTCTTAAAAAGCCTGTTTTAAAAAAAGTTTCGTTCCAAAATTTCAAACGTTTTCCAAGCCCTTCTAATTCAAATCTAAATCAATTCATTTCCAAAAGCAATTTTAAAACATTTCAAACAATTAACTTCAATTCAAAAATCATATCGAAATGAAGTTTCAAAAATCAAGACAATTCAGTTTTCAAATTCAAAATTCCAAATTTCAAACTCCAGTTTTCAAAAATTTTCAAAGTCCGTCCCTCCGATCACCTCACGGTCAACATGGAACTCTTACTTTATCATTTTTTTGTCTTCAATAAGTTAAGACAGAAAAAGAGGGGTAGTTGTAAGCACCTCATTTTTGTGCACTCGGTAATTTTCGGCCTGTCTGGACTTACATTCAAATTAACTTTTCAAACTTAATCCAATCAATCAATAGCTTTACGGGCCCGTCGGGCCCAGATAAAGGAAAAGTGACCAAAATGCCCTTGTGGCATTGCTTAGTCCAAGTCCAATTGGCACGTCTTCCCAAAGACGGTAAGTCCCCGTTTCAATCTCAATTCCAAGATCAAGATCCAATCCAATTCTAGTTCAAATCAAATCTAGCATATCTTTCGAGAAAGTTGATCCCTCAAATGGTAAGACCATCTAGTTTGGCACATTTTTCAAGAAAACTCTTCAGAACGGTAAGTCCCTTCAAACCCGTTAACCAGGATGAGACCCCAAGTCCCCGAGATGGTAGAACAGTCCACCTTTGGTGCTTGTTAGCCTGCCAATGTAGAATCTCCATTATTTGACATGCCTTTCGAGAAAGTTGATTCCTCATGTGATAAGTCCACCTAGCAGCTTCTCACGATCATACAATCTCTGAAATGAGCGCAAACCATTAGAGTAACGAAAATACTCACAAATATCGCAACCGTCAGAGTGGTAGAAACACTCGCAAAGAGGTCGGCCTCGAGAATTGCATACAAAACTCCTATGTCACGAGACCGAACTCGTCTCAAAGAGGTTTTGACACGTTTACCAAAGGACAGGATACCTTTGGAAACCAACTCGTCACAAACTGTCAGGGTGACGGAAACACAAAAAATCTAGGTCAACATTAGTGCCTACTAACCCATTATGGTGAAAAATGACCAAACTGCCCCTAGGGTCTTTCCGGCGTGCTTTTTTGAGAAAGTACCTAAGTCTTCAAAGCTGTAATTCCACCCTTCCAAGATTGTCCCAAAGACAATCTGGCACGTTCAAGTGCCTTCCAGTCGGTTTCGGGCCAATTCTGAGGCCATCCGGTCAAAATGATCATTTTGCCCCTAAGTATTCGATTGCCTTAAAACCACACCGGCACTGGGTATCAAATGGGTAACCTCTTGGGGATGCTTCTAATAGTATTCCTGACCTTCCAATGCATTTTTGGGTCATTTCGAGTCATTTTCGGTAAGCCCGATGCACAATGACCATTTTGCCCCTAGTGGGCCGGTCGCCTTTTCCAACTACGCCGACTCTAGGTATCAAACTGAAAATCTCCTGGGACACTCTCAGTAGTGTTTCCAAGCTTCAAGCCTTCTTTTGGGACATTTCGAGTCCATCCCGGAAGTTTTTTGGTTCGATTGATCGTTTTGCCCCTAATGGCCCGGTCGACCTTTCCAACAAATCCTGGCATTGTTTTTCAAGTCTACTACCCCTGAGACACTATTCTAAGGGTTTCTACCCATTTCCGGCCTTCCAGCCCGTTCCCGACCTCCCGGATTATTCCCGGACTAGCTGGAGTTACTTTTAGTAAAGCCAAGCCAAAAATTGCATGGTAGTCACTAATACAGGCGCTCAAATCTTTTGCCATGCGTATCAAGCGTGGAAGATACATTTCTTGCTGCCCTAAAACATTTTCTAAGTGGCTAGCGCCACTGAGTCAAAAATTGGCTTGGCGGCACTAGTGTAAAT
This sequence comes from Euryodendron excelsum, assembly GCA_033060915.1. NCBI lineage: Eukaryota > Viridiplantae > Streptophyta > Magnoliopsida > Ericales > Pentaphylacaceae > Euryodendron > Euryodendron excelsum. The sequence continues at coordinate 48,787,056 of CM065383.1, forward strand.
TTTGCCCTAATGCCACTGCAACAGGCGCCAGGCTATTCCAGTGTCTATAAATACAAAGCCTTCTCCTACATGAGAAGGATCCGCAAACACAGTCCAAAAACTCTACTATTCGAATTACAGAGCTCGAAGTCTCCTCAAACCCTAGCCTCCATACACTTAACCCTAGTGTACATACACTCTGTACACTCATATACGAGCCTCTGAAGCCTCCATTGAAGACCTAAGGTGCTGCAATCTCAAAGCTCTTGAAGATTAAAGCAAAGCAACGCAAATAAATCAAGCAAAACAAAGAAGATACAAGGTAGACTTTCTATTTACGTTTATGGAATTCACCCCTCTCTTTTCTCTCTCTTAACCCACTTGGATTTTCTTCTATTTTAATCTCCATCTTTTACCCCCTTTTCTTGCATGCTTGAAACAAGGGACTCCCCGATTCATGTACATGAAGGATTAGTTGAAAGTCAACGTGTCGGGAGCTTTCTTTTAGTTCAACTTTAGACCACGTGGATTTAGCCCCCTTGATTATGTGGTGAAGCCTTAATCTTATATGTTCACGACCCTATTTGAATTGTGCATATCATATTCATGCATTTCTCAAAAACTTGTTTTCAATCTTCTTTTTCAAAACTTGCATCGAAATCTTTTTCAAAACTTGCATTAAAATCTTTTTCTTCCAAACTTGTTTTCAAAATCATAATCTTAAAATGATTCTAGCCATTCCATGATTAGCGTTATTTTAGGAGAGTGTTACATAAATTTTGGGTGTGAACCCTAAAATTATTTTTGTTAAAATCACAATCCTAAGGTGATTCTAACCATTCTATGGTTAGAGTTACTTTAGGAAAGTGATATATTTAACAGCAACTATCATGGTCCATATTCTTTAAATCTTTGTTGTTTTCAAAACCACAATCCTATAGTGGTTCTAATCTTCCCATGGTTAGAATCATTTTAGAAAGTGAGATATTTTTAGAGACTTGCGAAAATCCACAATCAAATTCTCTTTCCAAAATTGCTTTTTAAATCCTTTCTAAATTCTCTTTACAAATCCACTTTCTAAAACTCTTTTCAAATCTACTTTCTAAAACTCTTTTCAAAAATCTCTCTTTACAAAAAGTTCTATTTTTCAAAATCTCTTTTTCTTGGAGTCCAAGTCAAGCCCTACAGCCAATGGTTACGAAACCCTAATTTCCAACTTCCTTTTTTACATCAAATCTTAGATTTTCAAAAAAATATTTTCTACATCAAAAAATCAAAGATTTCCAAAACTTCTTTTGTTATATCAAATCATATTTTCTAAATCTAAGATTTCCAAATCTCTAACTTCTAATTTAGGAAACCAAAATGTGATCCCCAATTTTGGAAATCAAATCTAGTCTTCTAACTTAGGAAACCAAATCAAATCTTCTGTTTTTGAAAACAAAATCAAATCGTCTCTTTTTGGAAATTGAAATAAAATCTTTCCTAATCCAACCTTTCCTAATTCCACTCTTTCCTAATTTTAACCTTTCAAAATCTCAACTTTCCAAATTCTAAATTTTCCAATCTTTTCCTAATCCCATACTTTTATGAATCTTAACTTTCCAAAATTCAAACTTTTAAACCTTTCCTAAAATCAAACTTTTCAAATTCCAAACTTTTTTTAATTCTAAACTTCTAAATTCTAAATCCTTCTTAAACTAAACTTTCTAAATTCAAATCTTTCCAAAATTAAATCTTTCTTAATAAGAAGACTTTCTTAATTCAACACTTTCCTAATTCAAAACTTTCTTAATTCAAAAATTTCTTAATTCAAAACTTTCTTAATTTGGAACTTTCCTAAAATGGGACCTTCCTATTTTGAAACATTCCTAATTTCAAGATTTCTTAAATCCAATCTTTTTTAAATTCCAACTTTCTAAATTTTCTAAGTCAAACATTCAAGTCAAATCTTTTCCAACTATTTCAAATCATATCTTTCTAAATCTCAAGTCTTTCCTAGATTTTCTCTTTCCTAATCCTAGGTTTTCTAAAACCAAGTTTTCCAAAATCAAACTTCTTAAAGTCAAATAAAATCTATTTAGGTGCATACGTTAGCTCTAGGTTACCCTAAGTTCTGGGATGTCTAAACCCTAGTTCAACCCTAACCCTAAAGTTAGGAGGCTTCTAACTCTTTCCCATAAACTATTTTCCAAAAACCAAGATGGTTTTTAAATTCCAATTAAGGTTAAGATGTTTTCAAAACTTCAAACCAAGTCCAATCCAATCTTTTAAGTCTAAGTTCTAATCCAAATCCTTTTTAAACTTTCTTGTTTTTTCTATGGGACTCTTGTTCAAACTATGACTAACATGATTCCCAACAAAGGGATACGTAGGCAACCCTTATAGGTCTGATCACAACCTTTTTTGAGTTTTTATTTTCAAAACTCCTTTTAAAGTTTCTAGTCCTCTTTTCTAAGTCTCCGATTTCAAAATCTTTTCAAATTCCAATCTATTTTCAAATCAAAATCTTTTTCTTGCACTTGCATATCATGCATCATATCAACCTTCTTTCAAAACTCTTTTCAAAGTGGATAGAATTGGACAATGGACAATTGAAGATCTAAATGAGTGAACCTAGGGTGAAAAGACATGTAGGTACTGCAAGGGCGAGGTAGGGTGATGGCTTAATGCGTCTTTCCTACACGTAACCAATCTGTGAACTTAGATCACTGTTTTCAAAGACCAAAATAGAGTTATTTTCAAAAAGGGCTTAAAACTTTCGAAAGGTTGCCAAACAACTTATTTTCTTAAAAAAAAAAACCCTCTATTGAGAGAGTTTTCAAAACCTTTTCAAAAATCCTAAGTGTAATCTTCGGATTGTGCTTAGTTTTGGGTAATCTAACTCACCTATCTCACCTTAATCAAGTTAGGTGGCAACTCCAAAATGTTTTCCAAAAGCCCTTAATCAAATTAAATTTTCAATTCAAACCTAGTCGCACTCCTCCTTTTAGAAGGATGAGTTATAACGAGAGAGTATTGTGTTTTTCTCACTTGTTTCCTCGAGTGCGAAAAATCTGGGCATGATAGGAGGCGAGGCTACGCAAGTTGGGTGATGAGCCTGAGGCATTTTTTGATGTACATGGGCATGCAACCTAGGGGTTCTTTAGACTTAGTTTTTCTTTTTTTCTTTTGTAGACACAGTAGGTCTCGATGTAGCCCTTTTGTTTTGATCAATGAAATTTGCTTTTTGTGGAACTCTTTTAGTTTGTTTCCTTATGTTATGCATTAGAGGGTCTTGATTAGGAGAGCCTTGTAGTTAAGAGCATCTTTTAGCTCGAAGGGCCTTGTAACTACATGTCTTTTTTGGTTGGAGAGACTTTAAATAGAGGGGGGTCACCTGATTGAGATCGTTGGCCATGGGAGACCTTTTGCTGAATGAGTCCAGGACGAAGGATCCTCTTGGTTGAGGGAAACCTTTTGCTAAAGTACATGCCTGAGCCGACTTGAAAGAGATAACGAGTAGAGAGTCTTGACCCCGAAAGGGAGTGTGGAGACATAACACTCGAGACTAAACCCATATAGGTGCTTAGCCAATGTTAGAGGAGGACTCAATTAAAGATGTCTCGGGCCCATAGGGTAGCAATTGGAGAACCTCAACCCCAAAGGGAAGCGTATGGAGATATATGGTGCTCGAGGCTAACCCGAGCGCTTAGTTGAATTATAAGGCATTTAAAGAATCTTGACCCCTAAGGGGAGCCTAAGGAGACATATGATACTCGAGGTTAAACCCACATGGGTGTTTAGCCAAGTTGGAGATCATAAATGGAGATGCCTTGATCCTAGAGGGACACAATTGAAGAACCTCGACCTCAGAGGGGAGCATTTGGAGAACCTTGACCTCGGAGGGGAGCGTATGGAGATACATGATACTCAAGGTTAAACCCACACGGGTGCTTAATCGAGTTGGAGATCATAAATGGAGATGTCTCATCCCCGAATGGGAGGAGAACCTTGACCCCAAAGGGGAGCATTTGGAGAACCTCTATCACGACCCAGAACTCGACCTATACGGATTTAGGGTGCAGGACCGGCCAGTAGCTTTGCTACCTAAGGCCGCATAGCATAACCCAGTTGAACACTTGCGCATTTATCATTTAAAAGATACATAATTGCGAAATTTAAAACTTTATAAACGTAAAGTAAAACGTGTGTCATACATAGTAGAGCTGTGTCTAATCTCTGAAACATAATCATTCTATAAGATGGGCCAATCAAAGGCCACCACAGTTATAACATTATAATATTACAAAATATTAGGGTCCAACCCCTATATCAGTATATAACATAAGGCTCGTGAGCCACAATCCAAATGTCCATGTAATGGGCCTCCTTCAAGGCCTCCCTGTTTGTTCACCTGAAAACATTTTTAGAAAAACGTAAGCTAATACTTAGTGAATAACAATAATGTATGAGCTTAAAATACTATAGACTACATTTATATTTAATATACATGACAATAAAGATACATTTATGTATAAGTGGCATGAACTTAGAATCGCATAAGTATAATCTTAAGGACACTTGAAGCATAGGCTTTTGTATTAAAACATTTCATCATTTTTAAAATGTAATGTGGAAGAAGAGAGGCAGGTATGTTATAGCGTGAACTATTTGAGCGTGACATAACTTGTCATGAGTATAACATACCGTATCTTGTAAGCATACATCTTGGGTCGCCAGATAATATAGGACAAATCAAATATTACCATTCTTAGTAACTTATAAAGCATAGTCTTGGAAACGTGGGCAGCATAAGTATGACATTTGAATACATAAGTATAACATAAGTATGACATTTGAATACTAAACATTTCGAACATAGCATCATAGGAGTGAGACATAACATATAACATGACTTCGTAAGGCATAACATAGCTATCATAAGCATACCGTGGCATTATACTGTAAGGCATTTCATAATATCGTAGAAAGGAGAGATATATCGTGACATTAGAACTTATGAAAACATACGTAACTTGCTATGAAGCATTAGAACAAATCATATTTCTCATTCTAGAGCATAATTATGTTACGTCTCTATATCAGAGTTAGGCTCCGCATAAGTAACCTTAAAGGTCATGTATAAGGCTCTTTAGGCTAAGATCTTAACCATGTACAATATTGCCCGCTTTGGCGCTTCATGTCATGCATGTGCCTACCTCACAATTTTAAACGCATTGCGATGGTAACACTTCGCCCTGCTTACTCCCTCGGGAGCGCTTGAGCTATCCAAGTACTCAGTACAATACTATCCGTTCTGGCTCGCAACTGCCTACTCCCTTTCGGGCGCTTGGTCTCAGCCGCGTGGTACACATAAGGCTCTTTAGGCCAACATTAGATTGTTCGTTCTAGCTCACACCTGCCTACCCCCTTTCTGGCGCTTGGTCTTAGCCGCACGGTACACATAAGGCTCTTTAGGCCAACATAGTAACCATGAAGGTCACGCATAGGCTCTTTAGGCCAACATAAGAGCTAGGCTCAGTTATAGTAACCATAAAGGTCATATGTAGGCTTATTAAGTCAATCACAAGAGCTATGCTCAGCTATGGTAAACATAAAGGTCATGTCTAAACTTTTAAGCCAAGGGACATCTCCCTACATGGTGGTAGATTATTTCGTGTCCCCTACCGTAGGACCATCGTTGCTAGTTTAGGGTCTTGCCACGAAAGACCTTACATGTTGATAGTTTATTTCACGTCCCCCATCCTAGGACTATCGAGCTAGATTAAAGTCTTGCCATGAAAAGACCTTACATCTACTTTATGTGAACATTCTAGTCCTTGGATTGTAATTCATATCATAGGTAAAGTTTGTATGTAATTCAAAGCATGACATTCATACCTGAACGTAATCATTGATACATTGAATAAATGGAAAGAAAAGCATGAAATGTAATTGAACTTAAAAGCATTTGGAGAGTAATAAGTCTAACTCATGGCATATCGTTACTCACCTCTCTCTAATAGAACGAGTGCTAAACAAGGCGTTCCTACACAAAATGCACATGGAAGTAGAGAAACATGAATACAAGACTATATGGCAAAGCAATAACACGTAAAATGAGGCTAAACACATAAGTCCCTTAACCTTAACTCAACAACACCTCACTCGAACAACGGGAGAGCGAGGCTAGGATAAGGCCTTAATATAAAACGAGAACATAAGGTTAAGGTTTGAACATGAAAGCTGAGACATCGACTCCTTCATTGCATCTCAAACACTTCTCAAGGAAGATTTCACAATCTAGGTTAGTTCTATTTGAAAATAAGCTTAAAGGGATTTAATTTGATATGTCATGGGCTAAAAACACATTTTGGTTGAAGAAGTTATGCCCCATAGAAAATGGACTAAAATTTTGGGAGGCTGACAGAATTTTGGGTCAACTTCAAAATTCAATATCTCTCAATATATAAGGAATTAGAGTACAAACTTTATATGGATACAAAGGTCTATGATTTTACTATCCAATGCTTCAAACTGTGCATCAATCCAAGTTTTCTAGAGAAATATATGTCCATTTTACTAAACAGTGTCTGAGCTGAAAAGTAAAACCAGCGACTAGACAAAAGTGTCGACTCCAGAGACTGGGGAGTCGGCTCCTGAGCAAAAAAAATGAATCTGGGAGTTCACTGGACAAAAGGGTCGGCTCCAGAAGTAAAAGAGTCGCCTCCTGAGCTGAAAAAATGAATCTGGGAGTCTTCTAGACAAAGGAGTCGGCTCTGGAGACTAAAGAGTCAACTCCAAAGCTAAAAATTCATATTTCAACCCGAAAAATCCTCAAACCAAAACCAAACTCCATCAAAACTCTCATAAACTCTTCCAATGCTTCTAGGTTCCAAAGATTGACCCAAGAAAACCACAATAACTCAAAATCAAACACTTTAAACAAGTAAATTGAAGGGATCTAGGGTTTTAGGAATCTAAGCCCTAACTTACATAAGTTGGGGATTTTAATCCCAAACTCTCAAATCTTTTAATAAGGTTTACAATACTCTATATTTAGCCAATTTGGGACTCAAAAGGGTCACCCACAACAAACCCAATAATACAACCCACAAAGATAGATACATACACATATATAATTATACAGAGAGATGAAACCCTACCTTTCTTCAAGCTTGCCCAAGTCTTCTAATGGCTTCAATCTCTTCCTTCACCTCTCCTTCAAGCTCTTCTTTCTTCAATCTCCCTTTCCTCTTTCTCCTCTCTTTTCTCCCTCTCTCAACCAGTCGGGTGTGTGTATCTGTGTGTGTGTGTTTTATGTGTATATAAGAGTATATAAAATGACACACATGGGAATAATCCCATGTGTCTCAACCTATAGGCTTAAGCTACAACACAAGCTTCCATTGGTCACTCTTGACTCAATAAGGCAATAATTAATATTAAACAATGCAAATACTAGAAATTCTAATTAATATAAATAAATAAAGGTTCAGGATATTACAACCTCGACCCTGGAGGAGAGCGTATGGAGATATATGGTGCTCGAGTTTAACTCGGGCACTTAGCCGAGTTATAGAACATTTGGAAAACCTCGACCCTGGAGGGGAGAATAAGGAGATATATGATACTTGAGGCTAAACCCACACAGGCGCTTAGCCAAGTTGGAAATCTTAGCCATCCACCTTTCTACCTCCTTAACCACCTTACCTTAGTAGGCCACCAGTAGACAGCGAAACTGTGTACAGGTAGACTTCCCACAACTGAGTTCGCCAATTGCACTCTACCGGCCATTGAGAGAGTTTTGCCGCACCTAGTCTCTTTTTAACTTTAGAATTCAACCACCTGCCATACACTAGAACTTCTGACAGCACCCTTAAAGATTGCCCATCTCATTTTTCCTTCGTTCATATAAACAGCGGCAGCGGTTACTAATGTTCCGCTTATCCGCTGTTTTGTAGCTAGCTGCAGTTCTTCTTAAGTACTTCTCTTGTCTTAAGCGAGTAGCTGTGTGTAGCTAGTCTGTTGCCTTAGCGGTTCTCTAGCTGTCTTAGCGCCTGCTTGCCTAGCGGTTGTTGCTAGGGGGGGCTGCTAGCTGTTGGTTTAAGTAGCTTCCCTTCCTGAGCAGTAGCTAGTTGGTTGCACAAATAGAGATACCTTCGACCTTAGAGGGGCATAATTGGAGAATCTTGACCCTGAAGGAGAGCATTTGAAGATATATGATACTCGAGGCTAAACCCACATGGGCGCTTAGCCGAGTTATAAAAATTTGGAGAACTTCGACCTCAAAGGAGAGTGTATAGAGGTATATGATACTCGAGGCTAAACCCACATGGGCATTTAACCGAGTTAGAGATTATAAATGGAGATGTCTCAAACCTAGAGGGGTGTAATTGGAGGACCTTAACCCCGGAGGCGAGCATTTGGAGAATCTAAACCCCGAAAAGGAGTAATAAGAGATACACCTAGGTGGAGATACGCTTAACCATGCTGAGGATTGTTGTGAGCTTACCTTAGGTGAGGGCCCTTAATGGTCGAGCCTAGAGGGGATGCTCTTCGCGTTACCCGTGGCTGGTAAAAACTCAACTCTAGAAGGGAGCAATTAGAGAACCTCGACCACAGAGGGGAGTGTTTGGAGAACCTCGACCCCGAAGGAGAGTAATTGGAGGACCATGTGACTCAAGACTAAACCTACATGGGCGCTTAGTCGAGTTAAAGAAGATGACAAATGGAGACACGTGTGCTCAACTGGAAATCGAGCATGCCCGGGGCTAACGAAGATTGCCCCTTGAATGTAATATAGCTTGAGGCTAGGTACTTAAACCAAATCAAAGAATCTGAAGCATTGGCTCTTCCTCAAGGTTTACACCTCAGGCGAGTAGATTATCTAGCCAGTGTAGTAAAGTACCCATTGTTATTAAGAGGTGAAATTTTTTCTTGAGGAACTTATAGATCAGTAATGATGAGTACTCAGTATGCTAGCATCACTCCACCTTAGAAAATTATGGAGAATGTCACTAATGTGAATGAGCCTTATCTCCCTTCCTTATCAAGGAACTTGTGAGGGAGGGGTGAAGAAGTTTGTCATTTCATGTGAATGACATCCGTTGCGAGCCATAACCCTTAAGGAGGGGTTGATACAAAGTGTGTCAAGGTGAGGGAAGCATACTAAGGCCTCGAGGGTGAGCAAATATAGTAGGCAAGCTATGCCACTCGATAATGAGGGTGCTCAAGGTTAAGGCAAGCAAATATATATGGTACGTCTTGCCATTTGAAAGTGAGGGCCCTTAAGGCTGAAATGAGCATGCATTGAGGCATCATTCCATTTGAGGCCGAGGGCGTTCAATGCTGAAAGGAGTATGCCTTGAGGTGAGGTATGCCATTTACGAGAGGGCATTAAGGCTAAGACGAGCCTACCTTAAGGCCAGTCATTTTCACTTGAGGACAAGGGCATTCAAGGTTGAGGTGAGCTACTCCACTTGAGAGCAATGGCGCTAAAGGCTGAGACGAGCATGCCTTGAGGTAAGTTATTTCACTTGAGGCTGAGGGACCTCAAGGGTGAGGCAAATCATATCACTTGAGACCAAGGATTCTTAACGCCAAGGCGAGCATGCCTCAACGAGAGTCATTTCACATGAGGGCGAGGACACTCAAGGCCGAGGCAAGGGTGCCTTATGGTAAGGAGAACATACATGAAGGCGAGGCAAACCACTTGAGAGCAAAGTGCGCTTGACCTTGAGGCTAATTATTTTACTCGAAGGTGAGGGCGCTCAAGGCTGAGGTCATATATAGAAGTTGAGGGCCCAAAGTTTCTAGGGATCATAATCATTTGTTCTCTTACATTACCCCTCTTTTCATCAAAGTGGGTGAACTTGGAAACAATATATCCCTCAGGGCATGGGGAAGTTGCCCACCTCAAGGGAGAATGGCCACTGGAGGTCAACATTTGGTAATGTAAAGGGTTTAGAACATTTTTACTTAAGAAGAGCTCGACGTTGTTCCTTTACCTGCTCCATTATGAGTTGAGGCTCAGTGAGACGGGTATGAGCTAGTGTTGGGGTGCCTGTTGAGACGACCCCCATTGTTAGAGCCATAATAAAGGCAACACCTAGAGTTGTCACTGGGAGGGGATGAACTGGAGGAGGGTTCTTATTGGTAAGTTTTAGATTGACCTCGGATCCTTCTCATTGGCTTGGGAGGTTGCCTAAGTTAGTCGGTGCCAAGGGAGATGCGGGTTGAACTAGAGGAGGTGTAGCCCTTCTTTATAATGATTAACTGTTGAGCTTGTTGCATTGAGGCCATGGTTTCAGTGAAAGATTGTAACTGCTCAGCATGAGGGGGAACAATTGGATGAGAGGAATCATCAAGTTGGTCCACAAGAGGAGGATACTCGAGGTCATGCTTGGTCAAAGCCTCGGTTCCTTAGGCATTTTAAGAGGTAGCCTGAGTGCTCTTCTTCAGTGCCATGGACAACGAGTACC
>CM065383.1:48802500-48807500 GCA_033060915.1 Euryodendron excelsum
ATGCTTACGACTCGCAAAAGCTTGATCCCAAGGATGTGACCGGCTTCTTCCAAGTCTTTCATGTTGAACTATCCGGATAATCATATCTTAACTGAAGATAATACTCCCACGTCGTTTTTGATGAGCAAGTTATCATTCACGTACAACACCAAGAATACCACCACGTTTCCACTATGTTTCCTATACACACACGACTCATCAATGCATAGCTTAAAATCATAAGACTTAATGGCCAAATCAAAATGAGTAATCCAAGACCTAGACGCTTGCGTAAGTCCATAAATGGACTTCTTAAGCTTGCACACCATATGTGTAAATACCCTATTTTTGCCCCCTCAGCAATCTCCGGTCCATCCGAACTCATTTTCAAACCAACATATACATATTCAAGTCCAAATCAATTTTTCAGACTCAATTCAATCAATCAATCGCTTCATGGGCCCGCTAGGTCTAATAGAGGCAAAATGACCAAAATGCCCTTATGGCATTGCTCGGTCCAATTCCTATTGGCACGTCTTCTAGAAGACAGTAAGTCCTCGTTTCAATCTCAAACTCAACTTGAAGTCTAATTCCAGTTCAAATCAAATTTGGCACACTTTTTGAGAAAGTTAGTTCCTCAGGCGGTAAGACTATCCAGTCTGGCACAATTTTTGAGAAAACTCTTCAGAACTGTAAGTTCCTTCAAACTCGTTGACTGGGACGGAAACCAAGTCCCTGAGATGGTAGAACGGTCCACTTTGGCGCCTGCTAGCCCGCCAATGAAGAATGTTCATTATTCAGCACGTCTTTCGAGAAAGTGAATTTCTCAGACGATAAGTCCATTTAGCAGCTTCCCGAGATTAGGCAATCTTTAGAATGAACACGAACCATTAGAATGGCAAAAACACTTATAAACATCACAACCGTCAGAGTGGTGGAAGCACTTGTAAACAGGTCGAAATTAGGAATTGCCAACAAACCTTTATGTCAGAGGACCGAACTTGCCTTGTGGTCGTGACGTGTTTACCAAAGGACGGGATACCTTTAGAAACCAACTCGTCATAGACTGTCAGAGTGACAGAAACACTCAAAACTCAGGTCAACACCAGTGCCTGTTAGCCCACTCTAATGAAAAATAACCAAACTGCCCCTTGGGCCATTCCCGACAAATTTCTCGAGAAAGTACCTAAGTCCTCAGAACGGTAAGTCGACCCTTCCAAGATCGTCCCAAAGATGATCCAACACTTTCAGTCGATTCCGGGCCAATTTCGAGACTATTCGGTCAAAATGACCATTTTGCCCTTGAGCATCCAAGTGCCTCCGGAAACCACATCGGCTCTGGGTATCAAACCGGTGACCTCCCGAGAATGCTTCTAATAGTATTCTCGACCTTCCAATACCTTTTTGGTTCATTCCGAGTCAATTCCGGCAAACTCGATATAAAATGACCGTTTTGCCCCTGGTGCGCTGGTTGCCTTTTTCAACCACACCGGCTTTGAGTATCAAACCGGTACTCCCTTAGAACACTCTGGATAGTGTTTCCAACCTTCAAGTCCTCTTATGAGCCATTCTGAGCCTATGCAAGTGGTTTTCTGGTCTAGTTGACTGTTTTGCCCTTAAAAGCTCGGTCGACAATTCCAACAATGGTTTTCAAGTTTGTTACCCCTGGGACACTATTTCAAGATTTTCTACCCATTTTTGACCTACCGAACCATTCTTGGCCTTCTGGAACATTCCCAAACCTTCCAGAGTCACTCTTAGTGGAACCAAGCCAAAAAATGCATGATAGTCACTAGGACACACACCTAAATCTTCTCCCTTGCGTATCAAGGGTTAAAGATATGCTTCTTGCCGCCGTAAAAGGTTTCCTAAGTGGCTGGTGCCACTAGTAGTGGCGCCAAGCCAAAAAATGGCTTGACGCCACTCTTAGTGCTGCTAGCGTATTTTTAAGCCTAGCACCACTGCAATAGGCGCAGGGTCAATCTTTTGTCTATAAATACAGAGCCTCCCCCTGTGTGAAAGAGGTCGGCAATCGAAGTCCAAAAACTTTGTCTCTCAATATATAGACTTTGAACTCTCGACAAATCCTAACTCTCTTAGGCCTCTACAAACCCTAGCCCTCATACACTTTAACCCTAGCATATATACACTCAATACACGCCTATACGAGCCTCCAAGCTAACTATTGAAGACTCAAGGTGCTGTAATCTCAAAGCTCTCAAAGATCAAAGCGACGTAAAGCAATAAAACAAGCAAATCAAAGAAGACATAAGGTTAGTTTTCTAGTTACGTTTATGCAATTTCCCCCTTCTCTCTTCACCCTCCTAACTCACTTAGGTATTCTTTTATTTTAATCCTTTATCTTCTCCCCCCCCCCCCTTTACATGCTTGAAACAAGGGAATCCCCAATTCATGTGTAGGAAGGATGGTTGAAAATCACCATGTCGGGGGCTTTCTTCTAATTCAACCTTAAACCATGTGGATTCGGCCTCCTTGATTATGTGGTGAAGCCTAAACCTTGTATGTTCATGACCTTACTTGCATTGTGCATATCATACTCATACATCTCTTCCAAATCGTTTTCTAAACTTGTTTTAAAAACTTGCATCAAAATCTCTTTCAAAACTTGCATTAAAAATATTATCTTTCAAACTTGTTTTCAAAATCACAATTTTAAGATGATTTTAGCCACTCCATGGTTAGGATTGTTTTAGGAAAGTGTTACATAGGTTTTGGGTGCAAACCCTAAAATGGATTTTGTCAAAATCACAATCCTAAGATGATTCTAGCCATTCCATGGTTAGGGTTGCTTTAGGAAAGTGTTATATTTAATGAGACCAATATGGTGCATATTTTCAAATCTTTGTTTTTTTCAAAACAATAATTCTAGAATGGTTCTAATCTTCTTATGATTGGAATCGTTTTAGAAAAGTGAGATATTTTTAGAGACTTGTAAAAGTCCATACTCCAATCTCTTTCCAAATCACTTTTCAAATCTACTTTATAAAATCTCTTTTTCCAATTTACTTGCCGAAAACTTTTTTCAAAAATCCCTTTCCTAAAAAGTCCTCTTTTCAAAAGTGCCTCTTTCCAAAAACTCTCTCAAAGGTCTACTTTCCAAAAATCTCTTTTTCTTGGAGTCCAAGCCAAACCCTAGAACCTATGGTTAGAAAATCTTAGTAATCAATTTCCTTTTCATGTCAAAATCCTAGATTTCTAAAATTCTATTTTAAAAAATCATAGGTTTCCAAACCTCCTTTTTCATATCAAATCATATTTCTAAATCCAAGTTTTTCAAATTTCATCCTTTCCAATTCCATCTCAAATCTAATCTCCAACTTACGAAACCAAATTCAATCCCCCATTTTTGGAAAAAAAATCAAATCATCTCTTTTGGGAACAAAATCCAATCTTTTATTTTAGGAAATAGAAATCAAACCTTTCTTAATTTTAAATATTTTCTAATATAAACCTTTCCTAACTCCCATCCTCTTCAAAACTCAAACTTTCAAATCTTTCCTAATTTTAAACTTTCAAATCTTTCCTAATTTCAAACTTTTTAATCTTTCTAAATTTAAACCTTTCTTAATTTATAAACTTTCTAAATTCCAAATCTTTCCAAAATTCAAACTTTCTTAAATCTAAGACTTTCTAAAATCCAAATCTTTCTAAATTCTAAATCTTTCTTAATTCTAACTTTCCAAATTCGAATATTTTCAAAATCAACTTTTTCTTAAAAGTAAACTTTCCTAATTTTTAAACTTTCTAAATTCAAATCTTTCCAAAATCAACTATTTCTTAAAAAGAAAGCTTTCTTGATTCAAAACTTTCCTAATTTGAAAACTTTCCAAAATTCAAATATTTCCAAATTCAAAACTTTCCTAAGCTCAAATCTTTCTTAAAATGAAACTTTCCTAAAACGGAACTTTTCTAATTTAAAAACTTTCCTATTTTGAAACTTTCCAAATTCAAATATTTCTAAAATTCAATCTTTCTTAAATCTTAACTTTTCAAAACCTTTCAAGTCAAATGTTCAAGTCATGTCTTTTCCAAGTCAAATTTTTCTAAATCAAATTAGATCTTTTTCCAAATCTTTCTTAAATCCAACTTTTCTAATTTGAACCTTTCCTAAATTCAATTTTTTGAAATCAAACTTTTCAAATCTAAATCAAATCATTTCTAATTCAACTACATGTTCTAACCTTAGGAGGCCTAAAATCCTAGTTCAACCCTAATCCTAAAAGTTAGGAAGTTTCAACTCTTTTCTAAAATTCTTTTCCAAACCAAGATGGTTTTCAACTTCAATTCGATTCAAAAATATTTTCAAATCTCAATCTTTCCAAATTTAGTCCAAGTTCTCTTTCAAAGTTCAAACTCTCTTCCAAGTCCAATGTTAAGTCTAATTTCAATTTCAAATCTTCCATTCCAAGTTAAAAATCAAATATCTTTTTCAAATCAAACTCTTTTCTAATCAAATCTTTTCAAATCAAACTTTTCTAAAATCTTAACATGTCTATTTTCAATCGGATACTTGTCCGAACTACGACTAACTTAATTTTCAAAAAGGGATACATAGGCAACCCTCATGGGTGTGGTCATAACTTTTTTCAAGTTTTCAATTCCTTAATCTATTTTCAAGTCTCTAATTCCAATTTCTAAAACCCTCTTTCAAAAATCAAATCTTTCTTCCATAATCTTTTTCAAATTTTAAATTTATCTTTTCAAATCTATTTTTAAAATCAAATATTCTCAAATCTACTTTCAAAATCAAAGTCTTTTCTTGCACTTACATATCATGCATCATGTCAAACTTCTTTCTAAAAGTTCTTTTTTAAAGTGAATAGTTTTGGACATTTATTAA
This sequence comes from Euryodendron excelsum, assembly GCA_033060915.1. Taxonomy (NCBI): domain Eukaryota; kingdom Viridiplantae; phylum Streptophyta; class Magnoliopsida; order Ericales; family Pentaphylacaceae; genus Euryodendron; species Euryodendron excelsum. The sequence continues at coordinate 48,807,341 of CM065383.1, forward strand.
TTAAAGATTTTGAATGAGTGAACCTAGGGTGAATAGACACATAGGTACCACAAGGGCAGGGTAGAGTGATGACTTAGTGCGTCTTCACTATACGTAACCAACCTCCGAACCTAGATCACTGTTTTCAAAGATCAAAATGGAGTTATTTTTAAAAAAGGGC